>OW240916.1:81940740-82075780 GCA_933207985.1 Pelobates cultripes | reverse complement strand
ACTTACTAAAAGTCTGAGGGGGCCGGCCGTTTGATGCTGGAGCCGCCGGACCGGGTGGCAGCCTCGCCGGTCCGGCGGCATTCCTCTCACTAACAGTGGAGGAGGAGCATGTGTCTGTCATGCTCCTTTGCGGTTCCCACATCCTGTGCTGGGAATTGTGGGAACCGCAGGGAGCATGATAGACACATGCTCCTCCTCCAGTGTTAGTAAGAGGATGTCAGGGTCTTACCTGAGTTGGGAGTCTGTAGCGCAGATATGATGCTCACCCTTGCAGATAGCCACAGGCCGAGGTGGTCAGGTAAGAATTCACCTGGCCTGTGGGTCTGTGCACGGGGGCTGTGCAGGATGCAGTACCAATACGCAGGACAGGCAAGGACTGAACCAGCAGGATGGTCGAGGGATAGCCGAGGTCAAAGGATGCCAGAGGACAGGAACAACGAGGAGTAGCCGAAGTCAAGGGATGCCAGAAGTCAGAATAAACGAGTCAGGAAGCCGGGGTCAATAATGCGAAGCGATGAAACAGGAACACTGGAACAAACAGGATCAAAGACTTGACCCTGAGCACAGGGCGAGGCTGGGTTTATATACCCTGCTGATGACTGATCAGAGTCAGGTGAAACACAGCCAAGTCAAGGTGCAGCCCCCAGAGTAGTAGCCATGTCAGGATGAACAGGACTGGAATCAGTCTTCACTGTAAATAGCTGCTGTGGCTCAGAGGTAGAAACAGGACCAGGACTGAGAAGATCCCCGGTTCAAGTCCCCTGTTGGGAACTCCAAGAGCGACCACGTCTTGCCGTCTGTCTATCAGGTGAGAACCGTGACAGAGGAATGCCGCCAGACCGGCGAGGCTGCTACCCGGTCCGGCGGCTGCAGCATCAAACGGCAGCCCCCCCCTCACAGTGTGCCACCGGACCGGCCACCCGGTGGCACCTTCCGCTCAAGTCCCCAATCCAGCCCTGCCGCCGGGCCCCCTGAAGGCGGCCCTGGCGGCGGGCCCCCCTGCCGGGCCCTCGGACTGTGTCCGAAGTGCCCGACCGGTCAGTCCGCCCCTGGTGGTTGCAATGTTTTGGTGCTGGACATTTTGTTAGAATACATGTCATTATGGCCTCTTTCAAATATCAATAGATATTAAATGTTCTCCTGACTGTCTCTGCCAGAAAGCTTAAATGGGCCATGGTTGCATCTTCAAGCAGGACAATGGTCCAAAACATACTTCAAAATCAACATGACATTGGTTTACTGACCACAAAATCAAGGTCCCTCAATTGCCATCCCAGTCCCCGGACTTGAACCCCATAGAAAACCTGTGGGGTGAACCGAAGAGAAGAGTCCACCAGAGTCGACCAACCACATTAGGTATTATAGGGGAAAACTCAGAGCTGGCAAAGGGATGTAGCGAAAAGTATTGCCTAAAAGGGTGCCAGTAATTGCAACACACATATATTTAACAAAACTATTTTTGTTTAGAAATCTGTGTTGTGTTTGCAATTGTTCGATATCCACAAGAGCTATTTTTTTGTGTAGTTTTTGAACAAAAAGTTGAGGTTAAGCAATGAAGACAATTTTCCACAGCCTTTTTTGCTCTTATTTTCCAATGGTGCCAATATCAGTGGAGGGAACTGTATGTGCAGATCTGTTTATGGGGCAATAGTTCCAGCAGATGGCCTAAAAAAACACGCCACTCAATCTGGCAGACAGAGCTGTAGAAATAAATGTTTCTCTGGACTAATAGAAAGACTTAAGAAAAACAAACAAAAAAAATCATGCAAATCTCGGGATAAGGAGATAAGATAAAAAGTATATAAGGCTTTTACATATTTACCTTGTGCGGATCAATTTCCATATCTACTCTAGCTGTAGTGTGAGTGAGCCTGCATCCCTCCTTCTGTTTGTATGTTTACTTGTGCTAAATAGCTTAGGATAATCAGGTATATAAATTCATGCAACTGTTATTACGGCATTTTAATCAGAGAGTCTACCACTGCTGCAAGCCTTCATTAGAATTCCCCTAATCTCACTTGTTAGTGTAACAAACAGCAATAAATGCCGAAGGAACTTGGATTAAGTCTGAGACACTGAGACATTAAAGGAGAAATATGGAAATGTCTAAAATTGTTTGCATTATTTATCTAAATGTCACATAAACAGTTCAGGGATATCCTGCTCATTATGAGAATAGGAATCAGGGAAGTCTAAAACAAAAAGTAATTAGTTGTTCTATCGTCTGCTCCAACAATATGTTCCTCGTAGAAAACAGTGCAACATTTAGAAGAAATCAGGGAGAATGAGAACTAATAGCCACTAATAATTTAATATATAGCTTGTCGTATCGTTTAAGCGGTCATATTAAACAGGGATTGGTAATGGCAGAGGCAAGAAAGATCTTCACGTATTATTCTTCGCTTCTCGGAATTATTGGAATTAATTGATCATCAAATTTAACTTTTTACTGAAGTTCTTACACCAAAATCAAGGTGTATCGGACGATTAAAGGTACTTAACATGGAAAAAAATTATAGATCAAAAAATCATCAACAAGGAAAACTATAGAACTGCAGATATTTTTTTTTAGAATTATGCTCACTTGTCAATCTATTGTTGACACGACATAAGCCAATAACTGAGTGACAGGGGAAAGCAGACAAAGCGATTCTCCTGCTCTCCTACAGTACGTGCAATGTAGATGCTGTGATATTGCTCTAAAAAGGTGTGTGTTGACAATGTATTGGCTATGATATCAATGTGTCAGCAAAATGACTGAAGAATGGAAGATCAGCAAAAAGGGAATTATGGTGAATTTCAAAGGTGAATTGTTCATTGTAGGTAAAAATAGTCAAGCCATAAAAATCACACATCTCAGCTATTTATTTATTTAAAGGAACACAATAGCATCAGGAATATAAACATGTATTTCTGATCCTATAGTGTTAAACCACCATCTAGCCCCCCTGACTCCCTCTTGCCTCCCTAAATATAATCTAATCTTACTTGTATTCAAGTCTACAGCATCTGGCTCTGTGCCTGATCTGCCTGCTTGGCTGACATCATCAGAAGTGATTCTCTGAGCCAATCACAATGGCTTTCACATAGGACTGGCTGAGACAAGTCAAGGAGGCAGATCAGGGGCAGAGCCAGCACAAGTCAAACACAGCCCTGGCCAATTAGCATCTCCTCATAGAGATGTATTGAATCAATGAATCTCTATGAGGAAAGATCGGTGTCTCCATGCAGAGGGTGGAGACACTGAATGGCAATCACACTGTGCAGCATTGCCCCAGGAAACACCTCTAGCAGACATATGAGGAGAGGCCAGTGGAGTTATCACTAGGCTGTAATGTAAACACTGAATTTTCTCTGAAAAGACAGTGTTTATTGCAAAAGGCTTGAAGTGAATGATTATACTCACCAGAATAAATTCAATAAGCTGTAGTTGTTCTGGTGACTATAGTGTCCCTTTAAAAAAAATAAAAAAAAATTAGAGTTCATTTTTTTTCTGTTGTGTTCTGTCATGAACTTTTTGCACCAACATTTACATCACTGCAAATGGCCGTTTAGTATATCAGCCCCACATGTAAAAACCCCATAGATTTTTAGTGATATGCATCTAACATTACAGGATACAAGCAGCCTAATAAGTGATGAATTTATATAAAAGAAGTATGCAGGGGCAGGCTTGAACTCCTTGACAATTTTGACCTAAATGTCAATTAAGGGCTACAATACTCAGGACAATCGACTTCAGTCTACTGGCACCTGAGTCTAGTACCTACTGGGCATCCTTAGTGTGTGTTCCAGCTCTCACAAAATCTGCTGTCGGAAAGCTGCAGTCTCCAGTTTATTGTGGCTTGGTGTATTGCCTTGACTGGGGAATTGGGGGTTATCCTGGTTCCCACTAAGCAAGATGTTACCTTTCAATCGCTCCTGGGTGAAATCGGTGATGACGGCTCCCACACGGTCTCACTAAAAAGGCACATGGCTGTGCTGCTGTTATGCCTGCAGAGAATGTGTCTGCCCGGCGGTGGGAAGAGGGCTTTCTGATAGTATTCAAAGCCCTCTGCCAGTGGTTCCGTAAAAGCCTTAAGGATTGGGGGAATCAGCCTAACCCACCTACTATGCTACCACTTAAAGGCAGAGCTTCAGTTCGTTCGGGGTTACCCTGCTAGGTGGGGAACAAAGAAGGTTCATACGACCAAGCACATCCTACGTACCTGGTGATACATTGCAGCCCAGGAAAGTTTCAAGGCTTTACCCTGGTTATGGGGGATGGGGCTTGTGGACATTGGGTGTGGGTTCTTCTCAATACCTGGGACTCGATTTGTGCTGTTTAATGGCAACACAGCATCATGGACTGCTCCGACTATACTTTATACCTGTCTGGAAACTATTTGACCATTTTTACAAGCACAGGAATAGAGTAAATGGATTGAATTCATAGGGTCACAAGTTCATGGGGTCATGACTGAGTAGCCAGGCGATAGCCTTAAGTTTCTTAACACTATATGTAATACCATATAGCCGATGATTGATATTTCCTTTATGCTTTATTTCTTTTAAGTCATGGCTGCCACCTTGAGCCCAGCAAATAGTCTACTTGGTGGTTTTCTTACTCTAAAAGCATTGTTATATGTTGTTGTTACTTATCTCTTAAAAACTAAATGTACAGTCCATTATACAATAAATTAAACAAAAACAATTAAAATGGCTCAACACAACAAAAGCTTTAAGAGGTCTCCCCAAATTCAACTGAAAATGCAACTTATAACGGCTTTTCCAGTCTCAAAATTATTTAACCTCCTAAATAGAATCCATCACAACAGCACAAATATGCAAAACAGGTGTTGTCTCGAGCTCATCTGATGCAACTAATCAAGGACTTGTTGCTCTGGGGCTGCTTTTCTTCCTCTGGCACTGGAAACCTGCATTGTGTTAAAGGTAAGATGGATTCATTGAACTATCAGCAAATCCTAGGAGAAAATGTTATGCCGTCTGTGAGGAAGCTGAAGCTTGGACCTTCCAACAAGACAATGTTTCCAAGCATACCTCAAATTCCACCAAGGCTTGGTTGCAGAAGAAGTCCTGGAAAATTCTACAGTTGCCATCACAGTCACCTGAGTTGAACCCAATTGAAAATCTCTGGTGGGACTTAACAAAGGTGGTTGCAGCACACAAACCCAGGAATATTACTGAACTGGGGGCCGTTGCTCATGACCAATAGGATAAGAATCCTCAATGTCTTGCTATGCATCTTGTTTGCAGGGTGCATTACTAAGTACTAACGATGCTTGCCATGAAGGTGTTGAGTATTTTTTAGAATGAAGAAGTCATTATAAGTTGCATTTTCAGTTAAATTTGGGAAGCCACTTGATGCATTCGTTGTGTTGAGCTATTTTAATTAATTTGGCATGATTTGTTCATTGCAAACAGCTGAAAGTCTGTAAATTTTGACAATAAACCTGATTTTCAATGGGGGTTGAGTAACTGGACACTGGAGGTACCCAGACCACTTCAGATAATTGAAGTTGTCTGGATGCTGTGTCCCTTTTCCACTTAGTGCTGCTATGTAAAACATCTCAGTTCCAGAGAAACTGCAATGTTTACATTGTAGCTCTAAGCCTGCCTCCAGTGACTGTCTGCCAGACAGCTGCTAGAGGGCTTCCTGGATTGAAACAGATCTCTGGTCCGATATCTGACGCTGGACGTCCTGACGCTCTGCATGAGGACATGCAGTGTCAGATTTTTCCCCATAGGAAAGCATTGATTCAATACTTTCCTATGGGAAAGTATAATGCAACCATGGCATTTGCCACGCATATGCATTGGAGCCCACTCATCGTAGGACATCAGAAGGGGTAGGGCATCAAGTGCTTGGCACCAATTGATAAATGTATGCCACAAAAACAGCCAAAAAAAGATAGAATCGGAAACCTCAGTCCTCATAGGCCTCAGAGCACACATCAAGATCGCAGACAAGCCAGCATGCTCCTTCCTTGCTGTGGGGTTCAGAAGATTTAATGTCTAATGAAGATAGATACCAAACAGGTATAATCCAAACTATCTGAAGTTAAGATACTACCTAGGCCAAGGAAATAAAGCGGAACACGCGGGAGGTGAAAGACAAGATTCATGCCTTTGGCACAAGAACAGCAAAACTTGAACAGAAGTTGGAAAAGGTGGTAGTGGTTCATTATGTGGTGATGGAACATACCAACTTCCCTTTAAGATGGTGGGATTTAAGGGTGGTAGAGGATACACGGTACTACCTGAAGAGGATCCGCAAACATTTCAGCAGGATTTGGAAGTGACCATTTCTGAACAGGTTCCTATCCCATGGAATGTGCCCTTTGCACTGCTGAGGTTACTGGATACTGGTGGGTACACCGCAGCATGACACATATTTCTCTAGAGAGCGCTACACCCTCAAAAAAATGGCCCAGCAGTTATCAGGACTGGTATTGATGGGACAGGATCATCTGCGGACTGCTGATGACTATTGAGGGGATGAATGGGGATTCATGCTAGCTATCGGTACCAGCAGTCAATTTTTTACTGCTACCCTTTCACTAGATGCTGGTGAGGGGGGCTGGCTGTGCCACAATGACATGGATCTCCATGTTGCTTCTCCTTCCTGTCTTTGGGGGAGGTGAGGTAAGAGGATTGATTCAAATGCTTGTATTTCAGGGTTGGAAATTGCTTCAATGCAAAGCTGGCAACAACTTCGTTTGAGGGGTAGAGGGTTTGGGATTGCTGCAAAGACACTAGCCATGGTTGCATCGTTGAATGTGTTTTTGATTTCCATTATTATGTATGTTCAACCAATGTATATAGTTACCTTTTTGTCAATGCTTGTTATATATTAGCCATTTATCAGAGATCCTGGAGTCTAGATTTAAGGGTCTTGGTTGGGACAGGTAGCCTAAAGAGGTGGGGACCTGAAAACCAGAGATGGTCTTGAAGGGAGGTTTTTTTCTTCCCCAGAGTATAACTCTAGAGACTTGAGCCTCCATTACTTATGAAATAGAATACCAAATGTTACACCACAAAGCTAACTACAGACTTTTTATTTTGATACTTATATATAGTTACCTTAGATTTTTTCAGTTCCGCTCAAGTTACGAATATGCTCTTGTCCTTTGCCAAAATCTGGCTTACTTGGGAAAAAATTTCAAGACAATAAGTTTTTTTAGTCAGCTCTTTTTTTTAAAATTCCTTTTCCTATCCTAAACTCTTTTTAAATGTTCTTCTGTATGTGAAGCTATTAATATGTGCGGGCTTGTGACAGAGCTTATGTACTCCAACTGAGCACCTCCGCCCAGTCCGCTTCCTATCTGCTGTCTAGGACCTTTAAATGCCTCAGTCCGAAGCTTGATGGGAGTATCTCTGGAGCTCTTTCCTTCCAGACAGGTATTGTCCCCTCTGCCTATTCCTCTGCAGCTTTCCTTCCAGGCAGGTGTCTTTCTCAGGCCTAGCTCTCTTTCGACTTGTCCCCAGGTTAGAGCGATCGTGAGGCCAGCCAACAGGTGCTAAGACTTTGTTACTGAGATACCTTAAAATCCACATAGGACACACTGTTCCAAAAGGAACTAACTCGTCTTTATTTTACTTGTGACAACGCATGGTGACAACTCAATAAAACTCAATAAAAATACAAACAATAAAATAATATCAGACAATATATAGGAACGTATAATAACATAATTACATATTTTAAAAATGGCATGGAAGGAAATAATTAACACAAAATATCTCTCCTGCCTGCTGAATTAGCAATATGCAAACCTGCCTGAATATGCAAATTAACAAGACCTTTAGACATTATAAAGACATTTAGAAGATGGACAAAAGACACCACAAAAGGTGGGATAAAGTCTCAAAGGTATAAAAAGAATGACAAACAGGGGGATGTAATTTGCAAAAAAGGAGAAAAAAACAAACAAAAAGGCAGCAAGATGCACAAAGGGGGCAAAAGGCTTGGTAAGATGGGAAATAGGGGGGTTAATAGACACACACGTGTAGACAAACCTTGGGGGCGGCAAAATGCGTATTCGACTGTGTAGACAAAAATCCTTGCACCGGCCCTGTGAACACCACGCTGCTCACGATCTCTGTTATCTCCATGAAATCATTACAGTAACAAATACAGGCTGCACAGGCAGGAACAGAGTGATTCCGCCACGCTACCTAACTAATAGAGCTACCAGGATGCCATGACACTCTCCCCTACATAGCCTGACAAAGCACTATACGACTTACGTCTTACTTTTTATTGTAGGAAGCTTGGAAAACCCCAGCAAAAACTTAAATACTCCTGTCTCCTCCACCAAGTGTAGACATCTAAGGCTGAGGAGTCCTATATCTGGAGCTTTAAGCCCCGGAATCCCTCCCTTACCATGTAATCTTCCATTATCCTAGTCCCCATATGGTATGTCTTTCTTTATTCAACCTCCCACTAGATTGTAAGTTCACAAAACCTTCTTCTGTACCATTCATCCTCTAAAGTGGATAATCAAGATTCTTGCTAAGGCATGCCACTCATGTGCCCACAGTGCTGGAGATATACAAGTGGTATGGGTACACACATGTGGGCTGATGCAGGCACCTTTGAACAAAGCTGTTCCTATACCTCTGGTGCTCCCTAAACATTTTCCCAGTAAGAATAAGTCTCCAGTCTCTGCCAAATATTGGAAATCTCTGAATCAGCACTATACACCCAGTTCCAAATTATTATGCAAATTATATTTTTCTCATTTACCTAAATAATTTATGTAAATAACAGTCAGCATAATTCTCATGTTATTAACTATTATGAGTACAATTCAAATTTTATTGAACAAACCTCCTAATGATAACATAAAAAACTTACAATGCACTGTTCCAAATTATTACGCACAGTAAGTTTCAAAACACTTTATAGGTTGCAAAGAACTGAAAATTGTAATTTGTTGTGTTTGCAGCATATTTACTGAAATCAAAAGCTATTTCAATCAAACTTATAACAACATTTTAACTTTTTAAACATTTTAACAGGTCACGTTACATTTTAACATAGGACCCCTTATTTTATAGCAGCTTCACAAGTCTTGCATCCATTGAACTTGTGAGTTTTTGGACAGTTTCTGCTTGAATTTGTTTGCAAGATGTCAGAATAGCCTCCCAGAGCTGCTGTTTGGATGTAAACTGCCTCCCACCCTCATAGATCTTTTGCTTGAGGATGCTCCAAAGGTTCTCAATAGGATTGAGGTCAGGAGAAGATAGAGGCCACACCATGACTTTCTCTCCTTTTATCCCCATAGCAGCCATTGATGCAAAGGTATTCTTTGCAGCATGAGATGGTGCATTATCATGCATGAAGATGATTTTATTAGGGAAAGCATAGTTCTTCCTTCTGTACCAGGGAAGAAAGTGGTCGGTCAGAAACTCCACATACTTTGCAGAGGTCATCTTTACACCTTTGGTGACCCTAAAGCAGCCAACCAGCTCTCTTCCCATGATTCCGGCCCAAATCATGACTCCACCACCGCCTTGCTGACGTCGCAGCCTTGTTGGAACAGGGTGGCCATCCACCAACCATCCACTACTCCATCCATCTGGACCATCCAGGGTTGCAGGGCACTCATCAGTGAACAGGACTGTTTGAAAATTAGTCTTCATGTATTTTTCTGCCCAATGCAGCTGTTTCTGCTTGTGAGCATTGGTTAGTGGTGGACGAATAAAAGGTTTATGCACAGTTGCAAGACTCTGAAGGACTCTACACCTTGATGTCCATGGGACTCCAGAGGCACCAGCAGCTTCAAATAGCTGTTTGCTGCTATGTAATGGTATTTTAGCAGCTGCTCTCTTGATCTGATGCATGGATCTGGCAGAAATCTTCCTCAATGTGCTTTTATCTGCACGAACCCGTCTGTGCTCTGAATCAGCCACAAATCTCTTAATAGTGCGATGATCACGCTTAAGTTTTCGTGAAATATTTTATGTTTTCATACCTCGTCCAAGGCATTGAACTATTTCATTCTTTTCGGCAGCAGGGAGATTCTTTTTCTTCCCCATCTTGCATGAAAATGGTGCTCTGCTTAATAATGTGGAACACCCTCCTTTAGTAGTTTTTCATTAAATTGGGCTGACCTGGAAATCTAATTATCACAGGTGTCCGAGATTGTTTTCAGTGATCAAAAGAGCCCTGAGACACAATGCCATCCATGAGTTAAACTGAAAACAAAATATTTAATCTTTGTGACACTTAAATAGAATTTGCATAATAATTTGGAACAGGGTGTATATTAGATGTTTGGACCTCCTGTGAGTGAATTATTTGTAGTACATATATTGCCCTCGCTGCATACTCTCACATTTGGAAATTCTAGTTTATGTATTGATCTTACTGTTAGGATATCTTGGAAAACAAATATATCTTGTTTTGTGGTATAACCAAATATACATTTATATTTAAATATGTTTCCTTCTACAATCTAAGAATGTTGTTCCTTTAATTGCCACAAGATGGCACAAGACTTCATTCAAAAAAGTAATGTAAAGGAACAGTAATATTGTTTTATAAAACACTAGATACTACCAGATGGATTAACACTTTTCCAGTGTTAGGGTGTGCTTTGCAGTCCTAAAAAAGAAGGGCTTTAACACTGTTAGAGAGGCATTGCAAGACCTAACAATCGAGCCCTCCCTCCGGCTGGCATACTCACCCTCCATAGCGGTCAAATCGGATGACCTGCCTGAGCTGTCACACAAATCCCTCAATATATAATCCCCAAACAAATTATACATACAATAAAAAAGTACACTTAGAATATATATATTTATACAGGGAGTGCAGAATTATTAGGCAAGTTGTATTTTTGAGGATTAATTTTATTATTGAACAACAACCATGTTCTCAATGAACCCAAAAAACTCATTAATATCAAAGCTGAATATTTTTGGAAGTAGTTTTTAGTTTGTTTTTAGTTATAGCTATGTTAGGGGGATATCTGTGTGTGCAGGTGACTATTACTGTGCATAATTATTAGGACCACAGGTTCTCAATGGGGTTCAGATCAGGTGAACAATGAGGCCATGTCATTAGATTTTCTTCTTTTATACCCTTTCTTGCCAGCCACGCTGTGGAGTACTTGGACGTGTGTGATGGAGCATTGTCCTGCATGAAAATCATGTTTTTCTTGAAGGATGCAGACTTCTTCCTGTACCACTGCTTGAAGAAGGTGTCTTCCAGGAACTGGCAGTAGGACTGGGAGTTGAGCTTGACTCCATCCTCAACCCAAAAAGGCCCCACAAGTTCATCTTTGATGATACCAGCCCAAACCACTACTCCACCTCCACCTTGCTGGCATCTGAGTCGGACTGGAGCTCTCTGCCCTTTACCAATCCAGCCACGTGCCCATCCATCTGGCCCATCAAGATTCACTCTCATTTCATCAGTCCATAAAACCTTAGAAAAATCAGTCTTGAGATATTTTTTGGCCCAGTCTTGACGTTTCAGCTTGTGTGTCTTGTTCAGTGGTGGTCGTCTTTCAGCCTTTCCTACCTTGGCCATGTCTCTGAGTATTGCACACCTTGTGCTTTTGGGCACTCCAGTGATGTTGCAGCTCTGAAATATGGCCAAACTGGTGGCAAGTGGCATCGTGGCAGCTGCACGCTTGACTTTTCTCAGTTCATGGGCAGTTATTTTGCGCCTTGGTTTTTCCACACGCTTCTTGCGACCCTGTTGACTATTTTGAATGAAACGCTTGATTGTTCGATGATCACGCTTCAGAAGCTTTGCAATTTAAGAGTGCTGCATCCCTCTGCAAGATATCTCACTATTTTTGACTTTTCTGAGCCTGTCAAGTCCTTCTTTTGACCCATTTTGCCAAAGGAAAGGAAGTTGCCTAATAATTATGCACACCTGATATAGGGTGTTGATGTCATTAGACCACACCCCTTCTCATTACAGAGATGCACATCACCTAATATGCTTAATTGGTAGTAGGCTTTCGAGCCTATACAGCTTGGAGTAAGACAACATGCATAAAGAGGATGATGTGGTCAAAATACTAATTTGCCTAATAATTCTGCACTCCCTGTATATATATTTTTTTCAAAGTACATTTATTTTTTACATATATATTTTTATATATAGTTATAATATTTTATAAATAATATTTTGAGGGACGTGTCTAACAACCCAGGCAAAAAGTCCTGAGAAATTCATTAACAAGCCCCATATTTGACCTTGTAACTTTCCAAAACACCATAAAACCTGTACATGTAGGGTACTGTTGTACTCGTGAGATATCGCTGAACACAAATATGAGTGTTTTAGAGCAGATGATATCATCAGTGAAAGTGCAGTTTTTGTGTGAAAAATGCAAAAAACAAAACCAAATACGAACACTAACTTTACCCAGGGGTTGTGCCTAAGTATGTCCACAGAAAAAAAAAATGGACATACCCCATTGTAAATAACCTGGGCTTTTCTACTTTTCCAAATGTTATGCTATGATGGGAGTAATTTTCCTTCCTGGGCTGCCATACTGTCTCAAAGGCAAAAAAGACCCAGCAAACCAATGTGGCATATTTCAATATGTAAACACTGAAATGGGCAAGCTCTTTATCTGACCCTTTAACTTTTCAAATCCCTATAGAACCTGTACATGGGGGGCATCGTTGTACTCGTGGGACATCACAGCATACAAATATGTGTGTTTTATTGGAAAATAACATTATGTCCTAATTTCTCACACTTTTTTTTTAGATTTTATTCATATAAAATGGTTTTATATATATATATATATATATGTATATATATATATATATATATATAGTTAATGTGAATTTTAATTTCCATTTCTCCAGAAAGCAATGATATGTAATAAGTGTGGGTGTGCTTAATATGAAAGAGGTCAATTATGGTTGAACAGACATATAGCTCAAATTCTAGGTTTTGTTTTGGTTCCAAACTTGGACAAGCCCGACTGAAAACTTTGATGACTTTAAGATCTTTTTCCATTTCAGCTATTCTACTCTAAAATTTGAATTCGCTTGCAGCATTATTTATCAAAGTGAAAATTCAAAGCTTATTCCAAGTTTATTTAAATTCTAAGGCCAGAGCAACCGAAGTGTAAGCATAACTGACTGAGAATTTTTCCAGTTTGGCAGTTTTGACCTTAAAAGGGATATTGTTGGCACCAAAATAAAGCAGCCTCACTACTGAAATCTCTGCCACTAAGGAGTTAAATCACTTTGTTTATGCAGCCCTAGTCATACCTCTTTGCATGTGACTTGCACAGCCTTCCTAAACACTTCCTGTAAAGAGAGATCTAATGTTTATACTTCCTTTGTTGCACAGTCTGTTTAATTTTGAATTTATTGCATAATGATGTGAGTTACTCCAAGAGTACCCCTACTTATATTTTAAGGACTGACCCCTGGTCTTTGTGACATTGAGTTAAATGCACATCATATGGTTATTTAAGAACAATCTAAACAGAATTGGAAAACAGATTATAACTAAATCTGTCAGTGCTCTGCTAGGCTGGTGCAGATTACCCATAACCCAGGCATGGGCAGCTGTCTAGAGCTCAAGCTCTGTGGTCGCCTGTTTATCAAAAGATTTCCTTGCACAGCCTTGCACCCCCTCATTTATGCGAGGGAGAGTTGTGGTCTGCACCTCTATTGGGTGCAGATCACTTTAAGAGCACCTTCTCGGTCATCTGGCACTTCTCAATGGCACATAGTGCTGCAGTCAGCACTCAGAGTTATTGACAAAGGGCCAGACTGTAAGGGAGCTCTTAAAGTGATTTGCACCAGACCACCAGGGTCTATACACCTCTCCTGCCCTAAGCTAAACTGTAAGGGTGGCGAGAAACCTCCCCCAAGCTCCAGAGAGAACACAGCACAGCCTCCCCTGACACACACACAACACTCAGCCACACACTTCCACACACAAAATCCACCACACAGACTCAACACTAAAGCAGCATATAGGGGTCCACTCAGCCTCCCCCTGCATACAGCTCTTAGACACTTCCACACACAACACTCAGACACCACGCAGATTCTCACATACAAAACACTCAGCCACTACACACTCACATACACAACAAACACAGAACAGAGCCCAGGGCTCTAGGAGGGGGACACAATCTGGCAACATGTCTAGGGTCCTGGGCTATCTTAATCTGGCTCTGCGTTGGTAAGGAAAAGGTCAGATGTGAAATCAAGGGAAGCGTTATATCTCCTGACTGGCTCTGGTTACCAACAGAATTGTACTAATATCTAAATTTATCAGATACCTCTATAAGAAAAGTGATGGAAATAAAGATTTTTCCATTTGGTCACAACAGCTATATTAACCTTTTCACAATTCACTGAAACAATGTACAAACTTAAGTTGATTTGAACCCAGTTATGGCCCTCTCGTGCACAATCTGAGAGCCCTCTTATTTGTTGAATGAATAAAAGATAATCCTGCCCTAATGGGGCCTGTAGTATAGATGAGTTAATAAAACACATTGGAGTTCCCAACGCCCTCTATTTCTCTGACCCCACATTAGGTACAGTGCCAGAGGGAGCATAGACTGGTGGCAAAACTAACACCCACGATCATGCCATAGGTGCAGAGGGCACAAACGATGACCAATTCTACTTTTATCCTTTACTGAGCGACATAAGCGTGAATGGCAAAGTTACCTCCACACTGTGTGACATTTATCCAGGTACAGGCAACTGTGCAAGGAGTGACCTAAATTGGGGGCAACGAGGAAAACACACAGCTGGGTATCTTAGGGATCATGGGATGCCAAAAATCTAACAGGATAAGAAAAAGAACTAGAGGAAGAAAGCCAAAAACGTTATAGAGTGACATAAAAGAGACAAAAGACAAAGAAAGTACAGTTCTAAATAGGAGAGTGTAGCAAAAGAAGTACAGAGAATATAATTGTAAAGAGGAATGAGGGCAGAAAATACATATTACAAACAGGGCCGGTGCGTCCTATAGGTCCTAGGCAGTCGTCTAGGGTGCACCGGCCTGGGGGGTGCAAGTTTTTAGTAACCCGATAGGAGGGAAGCGCACAGCGCTCCATTCTACCTGTCACTCAGTGTAGCGTGGCTGGGCGGCACGAGCGGCCGACCGTGGTACAGGAGCATCTGTTTCCTGTGCCTAGGCCGGACTGACAGGAAGTGAGAGCACTTCCTGTCAGTCCGGCCAGGTACAGGAAACAGAAGCTCCTGTACCCTGGCCACACTATAGGTAGGAGGCATAGGGGGGAGAGAACCACTGAGAGGGGAGAGAGATGACCACCAAGAAGGGGGGCAGGTAGCATCACTAAGGGGGGGAAGGGGGTAGAGGTAGGACCACTAAAGGGGAGGGGGGGAGATAGATAGGATCACTAAAGTGGAGGTGGGTGAGAGACAGGACCACTAAAGGGGAGGGGGGAGAGAGAGAGACCACCAAAGGGAGGGGTGGAGAAAGACAGGAATTACCAAAGCAGAGGGAGGTGAGAGAGATGCAGGACCAATAAAGGAAAGGGGGAGACAGACCACTGAAGGGGAGGGGGGGTGTGAGAGAAAGGATCACTAAAGGGGCATGAGAGAGACAGGACCACTAAAGGGGAGGGGGGAGAAAGACAGGACTACTAAAGCAGAGGGGAGGTGAGAGAGACAGGACCACTAAAGGGGAGCAGTGAGAGAGACAGGACCACTAAAGGGGAGGGGGGAGAGAGACAGGACAACTACAAGAAACAGAAACTCCTGTACCACGGTCCTTCACCCGCGCCGCCATCTCCACCCGGCCACGCTGCAAAGATAGGTAGGGGGCACGGGAGGGAGAGAACCACCGAGGGGGGAGGGGGATGACCACCAAGAAGGGGGGGAAGGTAGCACCACTAAGAGAGAGGAGGGGGGAGAGGTAGCACCACTAAAAAGGAGGGGGGAGCCACAGGACCACCAAAGGAGGGGGGGGTGTGAGAGAAAGGATCACCAAAGGGGAGGGGAGAGAGACAGGACCACTAAAGGAGGGGCATGAGAGAGACAGGACCACTAAAGGGGAGGGGGGAGAAAGACAGGACTACTAAAGCAGAGGGGAGGTGAGAGAGACAGGACCAATAAAGGAAAGGGGGGGAGAGAGACAGGACCACTAAAGGGGAGTCAGAGAAACAGGACCACTAAAGGGGAGGGCGGGTGAGAGAGGCAGGACCACTAAAAGGGAGGGGGGATGAGAGAGACAGGACCACTAAAGGGGGGAAGAGACAGGACCACTAAAGGGGAGGGAGGAGAGAGAAAGGGGACACCACGAAAAGAGGGGGAGAGGGAGGACCACAAATGTGGTTGGGAGAGAGAGGATGACTAAGGTCGGGGGAGAGAGACAGGACCACTAAAGGGGAGGGAGGGGAGAGAGACAGGACCACTAAAGGTGAGGGGGTGAGAGAGACAGGACCACTAAAGGGGAGCGGTGAGAGAGACAGGACCACTAAAGGGGAGGGGGGAGAGAGACAGGACAACTAAAGGGGAGGGAGGGGAGAGAGACAGAACCACTAAGAGAGGGGGAGAGGGAGGACCACAAAGGTGGTGGGGGAGAGAGAGGGCGACTAAGGAGGATGGGGGGTGGAGACCACTAAGGGACAGGGAGGGGAGAGGAACACTACGAGATGGGAGGAGAGAGCACTAAGGGGCATGGGGAAGAGAGGAGACCATTAAGGGACTGGGGGAGGAGAGGAGATGAGACCACTAAGGAACTGGGGGATAAAAAGAGATCATTAAGAGACTGGGGGAGTGTAAGACAAATAGAGAGGAGGAACTCATGGGTGGGCCATGTAGGTGGACTTATGGGCATGCTCACGGTCAGGCCCCGGAGACCCAGACATTGAGCTGTGTAAGAGAATCCAAAAAATAGAGCTGCTTCCTGTTTGCTGATTTTTGTGAGCACTGTTACAAACAGCCTCCAGAGTGCGTGTTCTACACCAGACCAGTGAAGCCAGACTGCAGCCTGAGCCCAGCATCATACTCTTGTCCTCATCTGGTGGTAAGTAGGCAATCCAGTACATTATTAGTGGCACTAATCTCTAATTTACCGCACATTAAAGGGACACTGTAGTCACCAAAACCACTACAGCTTAATGTAGGGGTTCTGGTGTCTATAGCTTGTCCCTGCAGGCTTTTTAATGTAAACACACTGCCTTTTCTGAGAAAAGACACTGTGTGCAGCACTGGCGTTGGCCCATATGGCAGATCATATGGGTGGGGCATTGTGATGTCACATGGTGGGCAGAGCATATGGGGGGCGGCAAATTTGTTTGCATAGGGCGGCAAAAATCCTTGCACTGGCCCTGACTATGGCTGACAAACAGACACCACAGAGAAAAGGGACAGAAAAAAGTATTTGGGTTTTGCTAAATCAATTGCAAATGTTACACTCTGAAGATTACTTTGAACATTTCGAATAAGGAGTTTAAATGAAAATGTTTGTTCTTAGACCGAAAAGTGGCTGAAATAGTTCAGAGAATAGTTATTGCTGGTAAATAGTGTACCCCAGGATTTTGTTCTGGCTCTACTTCTCATTAATCTGTTCATTAATAATCTAATAAGCATTGCATATCACATGTCGATATTTAGGGACGATAGAAAACTAGGTAGGGAAGTGTAGTCTGAACACAACTTCTTCCCAGAGAACTTTTGTGAAATTAGGAGACTAGCTTGTTATAGGCAAGTAGAAGCAGAGATTCAACATAGACAAATGAAAAGTTATGCATTAGGAACATTGAGTAAATATGCAATGCATTCTATATACAGGAGGGAATCTTTAATCCTATTAAACACACAAGACCCCCCAAAAAATCAGGCTATAATAATATAGTATAATGGTATAGTATAATATTGCTTTAATGAAGGTAATGTACCTCCATAAGTGCCCATTTGTCATCCAGCAGGTGAGGGCATGTCTACTAAACCCCAGTGTCCTCACCCATGTGGATCAGAGCGCTCTGACAGACTTGGTTGTCACTTTTCTGAGGACGTGACTGTCAGAGCGCTCTGATTGGTTGGCTTGCTAGCCATCTAATCAGAAGGCTCTTGGTCATATTGCAGAGCAATATTCAGAAAGCCCATAAAAGAGCTCTTTTTTATTGTGATCAAACCTTTTTTCTTTACATTTCAAGTAGTGGTATCTGAAATGATGGATTGTTTTTTTGGGCTAAAGATCAAAAGAATTAGAAGAAAGAAGACTTCTGATGGTAAGTATATACATATTTTTTTTTTTAGAGATTTTAAATTCTTTGGCCTCATCCTCACTTTTATGAGTGCAAGGCATACTAGGAATGTTTTTTATATTATGGAGGTGGCTAGAGGACTGGGTACCCGGGCAGCACTCTTATATGATGGGAGTGTACAATGGCACGTCCCCCCCTTACTTTATAATTCATTAGGGCCCCCACCCATTAGTATGGTTGGGGCAATGGGAGAGGGCAATTTCCCCTCATTTATAATTAATTAATTAGAACCCCCATCTGCAGGCTTGGGTGGGTAAAATATTTCCCCCTCTTTATAATAAATATTAGGGCCCTCACCCAATGGCATGGGTGAGGGCCGAGGGAGGAGACAATAGGTATCCCTCCTATTTTATAACTATTAGTGCCCCACTAGTAAATATGGGTGGAAGCCGAGGTAGGTACAACATGTCCCCCTTAAAATTTAAAGTAGAGCTCTCCCAATGCTTACAAGATATGTATTTACTTAAGGTGCTTGCTGGCTAGCAAGTGCTGGCCGATTGCCATATATTAACCCTCTCATTGTTGATAGTTTTTAATTGCCCATTGGAAATAGTTCTTCAAATTTTCATTTACATGCAGAAAAGCAAGTAAATGATCATTTGCGTACGTGCATCCTGCCAGATGCATATGGTTTATAATCAGCCACCATGCAGTTGTTGATGAATCTCCGATTCCGGTGCTATAAATTGGACGCGGATAATAGTGATTTTCTGAATGCAGCTGAACAAATGTTACAGAATTGGTCGGACTGATCGTATCCTGGCCACATTTGGCTTTAGTGAATTTGAGAAATCAAAATTTTGTAACTTTCACTGGATTTTGTCCATTCTGACAAAATCTGGTGTTTAGTGATAACACTGTAAGATAATATCCTTACAGAGCATACTCTCCACTATAAAAGCATTTTCTTATCTCAAAGGCATTTGAATCAATGCATCTCTATGAGGAGATGCTGATTGGCACAGTGCGGCATTTTGCAGCAGATGCGCGATACCATCCCATTGTTTGTTTTCCTATGGGAAAGCATTGGATTGTCTGAGATCATCAAGATTGGAGGCAGAGCCAGGTGGGGGCCAGCACCTGTGAGAACAGTGCTTTGTGGGAAAAAAAAAAAAAAGGTGAGTAAAATGAATATATTTATATTATATGTTTTGTGTTTCATCTGCTTCATTCTCTATAACTCTGCCCATGTTGGTGGGCCTAAACATCATCTTTCTATCCAACAAAACATGTTTTTACTAAACCAGTATTCATCTTAATAATAATAAATATTTTGTGGTCATTTTTTTTATTCTTTTCCTCATCACTCCTGCACAATGATTAAGTGTCATGATAGTGACCCCTTCACACAGATGGTAACCCTGAAAGGGACGTATACCGGACCTTAGGGTGGCCGGACTTAACGTCAAAGAATAGTCAAGAAAAAGCCGAGGGTCAGAGGAGTACGGAAATCGGGATATACGAAAAAAACCAAGCCAAAAGTCAGGGAGCCAGATAAGAGAATAGTCAGAACGAAAGCCAAGAGTCAAAATACCAGAAAAACAGCAAAACAGTAAAAGAGCACTAGGGGAACAATCAAGAACCACACTAGGGCACTGAGGTGTGGACAGGAATGCCCTTTTATACTAATGTGTGTGTCACTTTAAAGCCACGCCCCCAAAAGGTTCGGGAGCGTGGCCGCGTTTGAATTTTCGCTGCAAAATCATTATGACGTCGGCGCGCATGCGCCGCGTCATAAAACGGATTTTGCCGCGAGCGGGCAGCGTCCGAGAGGCTGAGCCGCCTCCCGGAAGTAGCCGGGGAAGCTGTCTTGCCGCGCGGGATCGGCGGACCCAGGTAAGGTATCGTTACATTAAGATTATTTAAAAATATATATTTAATTTTGACTGTTACTTATGCTTTTCCTAAAAAGATGTTCCCTGGAACTTACTCCTTTACTAGTTAATAGTATGGCCATCCAACTTCTTACCTCCCAAGTGTCCCAGTTTTGGAAGGACAGAGTCTATTTGAATCTGCCTATCCCTTTTTTACCCTTATCTATCCCAATCACTCTCTTTTCTCATAGCTCTATATTGTTGATGTCTCTGTTAGACAGCTGAATTTGACAAATTGTTCAGCTTAAGTCTATGCCTCCAAAGTGCCTTGATACTCAGCATATGACAAGGAGATGACCAAATATATTTGAATGCTTATGTATTAGGGGTTCCACATGTGATGCCAAAAAGGAAATGGAATTGAGAGACATATTTTTTTTTTTTTAGGTTGGGCCAAAAAAGCAGCTTAGTTAGTTCCTGCTGTGAGTAGTCCCTGCCTGTGGCACAGTTCCACTTACTTAAACACACTTTAATTTGGATAACCTAGGTCATTGATCCTAGCTTGTGAGGCTGGTTAGGTTACTGCTGTGCCTAACTCCTGCCAGTGGCACAGTGCTTCTTCTACCATTAAACTGATGTTAGTTTCCCTGTGTCCTCTGAGGATTAAGGGGAGAGTGGCACTCCGATCCTACACCTGGAAGGACAGACATATTAACATGGTGTGTAATTTGCAGTGAAAGAGAGGCATGCTGGTTGAAGAAGATGTGCTCATTTTACCTAAAATGTTATCATTATCTACTACGCCCAGTCGTGGCAGTATACCTCCAAGACAGCAGAATAGAGCAGCTATGTCTTGGGTTGATGCTGTTGACAGGACAGTTTTAGAGGAACACGCAAATCAGTAAGCAGCCAAAGGAGAGTAGTGCCTCTCAAATGGTCAAAGCTTACCTGTATAAACGTGCTTTGCCTCCTACAGATGACCTCTAGATGAGAGAAATAGTGTGCGGTGTGCTCTGTAGCTGGTTGCCCACCAACTTTGATACTTGAGGCATCATCATCTCCTAGCTGAGATCCAGTTGGCCATTAGCTAACCTCTTTCTTCAACGTTATTTCTAAATATAAGGAAGTATTCTAAAATCTGGCAGTGAAGAAACAAATTTAAAACATAAATTTCTTCTGTTGCTGCTGCGACTCCCACACTGGATGTGTGGTAAAGCTTTGTTCTTGTGATGGTAGAGGAGTGAGTGGATGGTCATTTGTACACTGACTTGTTCCTTTCATTTTTGGATAAATCCCCTCTTTTCAACATAAAATGCCTCCTGCTCCCAATTTTTCAATAACACAATATACCAAAAGAAAACAACATTACAATTACTTATAAAACTAAAAAAGTTTTCTCACTTCTAATTTTTTTTAACCTAGATGTATAACAATATAAACTTGGCCTTCGGTGTGAGGAAAAAAAAACAGTGACCCTCCAACTGCATCTGTGAAGGTACCAGGCACCACAAATTTCAGCCAGGCAGGGTGAAATCACTACAATCAAAGGCTTTAAAACAAAAAATGTGAAGCCTTTGGAGTAATTACATTTTAATACATGGAATTGTTAAAAAATAAAGGAAAAATGAGAGCATAATTGATTACCCACTCACCAGTTCCATCTTTACTTTTTATGGTAAACTCACCTTTTTCAATTTAATTTACTTTTGCGGCTACTAGGGCACTGTTTTGTTTTTTTCTATACAGAAGGACTTTCACTCACGCTACAGACTAAATATGTGGGAAAGCTTTATTCTTGCCTGAATGATGCCCCGATTAATTTTTTTATGGACAACATTCAGCCAAAACTAGTTTCGCTGAACCCAGCGATAAATATCTTTAGAAATAAGTTTGTGCAAATACAATATATTGTTCTTGTTTTAAATTGCATTTGAGTAGTATAAATTGTTATTAGTAAGTCGCATAAAATTTATCAGAAAAGCCCACCCTTGGCCACACCTTCACTGACACCCGTAAAATTAGAACATACCACTTGTCTATTTGTTATTTTGGGATTTATGCAACTTTGCCCATGTGCATGAGCCCTGTGAGGGTTAATGGGAGTATTATAATCCTCACAGTCAGAGGCTCTCCAACAATCAACATATTACATTGAATGCAAACAGCTTTCAAAATTCTTACTTATGTTAATATTTAGGCCAATAAGGTAAAATATAATTCTCGTGCTCAAGTGCCCGAAATAACATTTTCTTTATTATTTTCCCTTGCTCATTGCAACATCCACGGTGTACCTCATTCAGTTCAGGACATTGAATCAGGTTTTTGAACCTATTCAATTACATCTTCTAGTGACCAACTAAAAAGAATGCTTGTGTGGTTCCGCCTATAACAAACAATGTTAATCTATTGTCAAACATTCAAGTAAGGGAGCACTTGGGAAAATGTGATCAAAATATGGTGCCTTTTGAAATAAACTATAAAAAAATACATTTTTTAATAAGATGAAGACCGCATATGATGCCTTCCATCGCACACGGTGGAACGCAGGCGTCATTTTCTGTTTTATCGGGATGTGACGTATACGGAAATGAACGGCACACATGAGCACTCAGGTGGAACGCAAGCTGGAGCGAAATCACAGAATCATCTGTGGATATATAAGGGAACATTTTATAGGAGTCAAACATATCCCTAAAGCGGTCCTCGGGGTGGGACGAAACGCGTTGGATGTTGGACTTTGTTAGACTTTTATATATTTTAAAGTGATTTTCATGTTGGTTGCTATTTTCCATGGTGGGACTATATAAGATTCTTCAGTTCCTGAGATCAACTTATTGTGGAGAAATGCCCAGCGTTTCTGTGTGTTTGTATGTGCAATCAATTACTAAATTAAAATGTGTACAAACTATACTGAACTATCTTCTATCTCTTCATTACCAGCAATTTTGCTCCTAAAATACCACTGGAACCAGACTTCAGATTTGAGTGATACCCCCGAGGGGAGATGTGCCTACTATTCATTGACATCTTGTGAGTGCTTTAACCCCACTCCCCCTTGGACTTATATGTAACTGTGTTACATTATTTTGTGTTTTTTCTTTCTTTTTTAGATTATTTATATATTTACAATGCTTTCCTATGGACACTTGCGTCTTCTCACTGTTATTTTCACAGTGAGAAGCACGCAAGTGCCTCTAGCGGCTGTCAAGAGTCAGCCACTGGAGGCTGGATTAACCCATTTATAAACATAGCAGTTTCTCTGAAACTGCTATGTTTATAAAAAAAAAAAAGGGGTTAACCCTAGCAGGACCTGGCACCCAGACCATTCCATTAAGCTCAAGTGGTCTGGGTGCCTATGGTGGTCCTTTAAAAATTTTAAATCAGAGAAATCAATTAGACACTATATAAGATATAGGGAAGCCAATAATGCTTGTAAAAAGGGGGATTAGATGGGCTAAACTATTATTATTATTATTATTATTTTATAGTGCCAATATATTCCACACTGCTTTACAATTATAAAATGGGGATATTTGATAACATATAATATACATAACAAAAGATAACCGAGACAAGAGGCAAAGAAGGCACTGCTCAAACAAGCTTACAATCTATGAACAGAAAGAAATTCTAACTCCAAAAAGTTTTTAAGGTACATATGTTCTAAAAAAAAAATTCTACAAAATTATAGTGTAGGTACACTAAAATCAGACAAGGATGTGTTCGTAAATGAAGATTAGCAAAACAGAAATTTTAAATAACTATTTTTCTTCAGTATATATCAAGGAAGATCCTATGGCAAGACATATGCAAGTGATTGCTGTAAAAAACTTACATAAAAGTTGTGGTAGGATGATTAACGCCTTAAGGACTGAGCAAAATGTACACGTTATGATCAAAACAAAACGTAAACAAAATCTGGCATTTGTGCTATATGTCTGTCCAACCATAATTCACCTCTTTCATATTAAATGTACCCACACTTATTATATATCATCTTATTCAGGTGCATAATTTAATATGAAAAAAATATAAACAAATGGGAGAAAATAAGATTTAAAAAAATTTTTTTTAGTTCTACGTGACATTTTAACTGTGAATGTCATAATACTGTTTGCTTTTCCTGCAATAAAATACACATATTTGTATTCAGCGATGTCTCACATGTAAAACAGTACCCCCTGTGTACAGGTTTTATGGTGTTTTGGGAAGTTACAGGGTCAAATATAGCATGTTAAATTTTTCAGTTTTTTCACATTGAAATTGGTTACGTTGCCTTTGAGACCGTTTGGTAGCCCAGGAATGAGAATTACCTCCATGATGGCATACCATTTGCAATAGTAGACAACCCAAGGTATTGCAGATGGGGTATGTCCAGTCTTTTTTAGTAGCCACTTGTTTACAAACACTAGCCAAAGTTAGCGTTAATATTTGTTTGTGTGTGAAAAATGCAAAAAACTATCATATGGCCCAGGAGGGCCGGCTCGGAAGTAGGGGGGCACCCTGGGATGCCAGGTGAGTCCCCCCATCATATGGCCGGCGTGGGATTGCCAAGGACGGCATAGAACGCCCGCAGTCCTTAAGGGGTTAAAGACAATGTGCTGTTGCAACTAAGCAAAGTTAATGTAAACAAAGCCCCGGAGCCTGATGTTATTCACTTACAAGTACTTAAAGGACCACTCTAGGCACCCAGACCACTTCAGCTTAATGAAGTGGTCTGGGTGCCAGGTCCATCTAGGGTTAACCCATTTTTTCATAAACATAGCAGTTCCTATATGACCGTCCGAATGCGCGCGCAGCTCTTGCCGCGTGTGCGCATTCAGCCGAGGGGGAGGAGAAGAGGAGGATCGAAGGAGGAGAGCTCCCCGCCCAGCGCTGGAAAAAGGTACGTTTTAACCCCTTTCCCCTTTCCAGAGCCGAGCAGGAGGGGGACCCTGAGGGTGGGGGCACCCTCAGGGCACTATAGTGCCAGGAAAACGAGTATGTTTTCCTGGCACTATAGTGGTCCTTTAAAGAGCTAAGTGTGAAAATAAGTGAACCTCTATTTTTAATCTTTCAGTATTCTTTTCTCTCAGGAATTGTACCCAAGGATTGGAGAAAGGCAGCTGTGGTTCCTATATTCAAAAAGAATTCAAAATCTTTGCCTGGAAATGATGGACAAGTGAGCTTAACTTCAGTGACTGGGAATGTATTTGAAGGGTTATTAATTGATAATTTTCAATAATTAATTGGTAAGAACATAACCAAAAATCAGCATGGTTTTATGAAACATAGGCCATGTGAAACTACCTTTATTGCATTCTACAAAGAAGTAAGGAAAAGTAGAAATCAGGATGTTGCAGTTGACGTTACTACTTGGATTTTGCCAAGGCATTTGATATGGCTCCACACAATAGGTTGGTGTTCACACTTAAAGAAATTATTGTAGATGAAAACAATTCTTCTTGGGTAGAGCATTGACTTAACCCCTTAAGGACACATGACATGTGTGACATGTCATGATTTCCTTCTATTCCAGAAGTTTGGTCCTTAAAGGGTTAAAAATAGAGGACAGAGCTATCATTAATGGTAAATATTCGACTTGGACAAAAGTAGCAAGTGTTGTTCCTCATGGTTTAGTTTTGGGACCCCTTCTATTCAACATATTTATCTTGAAATAGATATTGAAAGTCAATACTTTGAATATGCTTTGCGTTTTTCGTCACCTGTTCTAAAGAAGGATATTATGCACTAGAAAATGTGCAGAGGTGGGCTACAATATTAATAAAAGGAATGGAAGATTTTATGAAGCATGGCTAACAAATTTAAATCTGTTTATTTTAGAAAAACAGCACCTCAGAGAGGATATGACAGCATTTTATAAACCATTGCCTGAAAATCTATTCATAACCAGTACTATACATAGGACACAAGGTCATCCATTTAGACTGGAAGAAAAAAGATTTAGTCTAAGGCAAAGGAGTGGGTTCTTTACAGTAAGAACAATAGGTATGTGGAATTCTCTGCCCGAAGAGAATTCAGAGTCTGTACAAATGTTTAAACAGCAACTGGATGAATACTTGCACAAAAACATAATATTTAGGGATCTAATTTAAAATTTGTGGGTAACAGCTTCTTGATCCAAGGAAAGATATGACTGCTCTCAGCCAATCACTGATCCCCCATTCACAAAACTGGCTTGAAAAGGAACATACTTTTTTCAATCCAGTTTGTGGAATGGAGAGTCAGCATAAGCTGACTGCTCGCAGTTAATTTAAGAAGCCTGATCCCACCTGATGGGAGTTGTGATTGGGCTGAAGGCAACTTTGGAGTTAAACTGTTTGAGAACGGTTTAACCCCTTGAGGTAAGAGTGCACATGAGGGCCTGAGTGCACCATCACGACTTAATTAAGTTGTTATGATTCCTAAAGGTGCCTAAACTGTATCTTCAATGATCAGATTTGTTGTTTCAGCAAATCCCACAGGTGCTCAAACGGATTGAGATCTAGGGAAGTTGAAGGCCAAGTTAACACCTTGAACTCTTTGTCATATTCCTCAAAACATTCCTGAACAATGTTTGCAGTGTGGCGGGGTGCGTTATCCTGCTGAAAGAGGTCACTGCCATTAATGAACACTATTGCCATGAAGGGGTGTTCTGACACCTTTCTATCATGGCCAGCATTTTGAGCTACTACTTGAGCTTCTGGGTGATTGGACCAGACAGGCTAGCCTTTGCACCCGATGTGCATCAATAAGCCTTGGGCATCTATGTCCCTGACGCAGGTTTTTTTCCCTTGCACCACTTTCGATAGGCACTAACCACTGCAAATCAGGAATACCCACAAGACTTGACATTTTTTGGAGATGCTCTGACTCAGTCCTCCAGCCAGCACTATTTAACCCTTGTCAAACTCATTCAGATATTTCTGCTTGCCCTTTTCACTCAGATTTTTTCACTTGAAATTCAAGAACTAACTGTTCACTTGCTGCCTAATATATACCATTCCTCGACAGGTAACATTCTAATGATATAACCAATGGTTTTCTTGTTGTGGCCAATCAGTGAAACTATCTCACTATACTCTTAACACTCCCAGCAAAGTTTGTCAACTTTGTGCTGTGATGCCTTTAAACTCCCAATTATTATGATAGCTTAAAAACACTAAAAAGACTAACACTCGATTTAAGATATTCTCTTGCAAGTCTGCATACTCTGAAAAGAATTGCTCCTCTATCTCTTTATCCAATCAAACATAACCTGTAACAAATTATAATGCTGTCTATGTTCTGCTCTGTGTATGTTAAAACATACAAAACTTTCCTCACTTAACATAGTTTTCTTATTTGTTCTTAAAGTAGTATCAATTAATATTCCAATATTTTCATTCATAACATTGATAGGAAACACTTTTGTACATTACAGGAAGGTCTATATTTACCGTAAATAGGGGAAATTCAGGGGTTTTGTTTGGGTTTTTTTTAACACTATTTGTTAAAATTATTTTATTCTATACTGTCTCCATTCTGGGAAGCCTCTTTAAGAGCACTGAGAAATGTTGATGTAAACAAATAAGATAACAAAAGTCTAATTATGCCTGGATATGATCAATTTCTCAGCCTGGCTCATGATAATTGTTCATTAAATGGTCATTTAGGCTTTGTTTTAAATAAAAATAAAAAATAAAAACTCTTGTCTCCTAGATAATTACATCCTTTGTCAACTTCAATATTCAATGGCCATTTGTTGCATCAGCTTTCATAAAATAGAAATGTTATCAAGAAATGTTATCAAGAAATGAAAGTTTGGAAATTCAGACAATGGCATTCTCTTCAATGTGTAGATTATTCTCATTCTATGTAAATCATTAAGCTCACGGAGATTTTCTGAGTTTTTGGATCCCACCTGTACATTAAAGCAGCTCACTCTATTGATGGTTTAGAGAACTCTAAAGCACAAGCCCTTTTCTCCTTTTGTAACACACGGGGGTTAGGTTTATATTCATTGATAATTCGTGGACCTCAAATGTCTATAAATATTAGGAGATAAATTACTTTCTTGAAAATCCAAATTTAAGAGAATAAGAATTATGTAATACTACCCAGCCTTCCATCACAGTATTTGTTACAAAGTAGTTCATTATATAACAAAATAAAGACCAGTATTCACAATAATCCACGAGGGGTGGTGAGTAACCCCATGGCGATTTTTAGATACATTGAAGAAGGAAAACCAACAGCCATTGTAATTATGCTCAGATAACACACAATACCAGATGTAACAATATGTTCTATATCCACGGACATAACCTATATCACATTTCCTATATTGCTTTGCTGCATAGTATCAAACAGCGTGATCTTGATAACATTATATTGCTGTAACAATGCTAGTCCATATGGGTTTATTTTTTCGAAGCTTGAATCATCTCATGCGTAAAATTTTGAACCAACTTCATTTGATCAATCCCTGAAGATGTAAGAGCAGATGTTTCCCATTAAGAAGTAGATGCTGCTCTTACTCAAGCCTATCAGGGCCGAATCCAAGGAACTTACTGTTCATTCTGCATCCCAGGGACTAACACGTAACTGTTAGTGGAGGTTATGGGTTGGAGATGTGGCATCAACTGCAAAGAATTTTTGAGAAATTAGTGATAGAACTGTTGATTTCTTCCACACACTGATCACTAGCCTCTGTCAAACCCTGTTTACAGCAAAGTAGAGCAATCTTGTTGGCTTGAGGAATGCCAGATGGTCTGCCCATTTATTGGTGGTTTACTCTTCAGGCTTTAAAAAGGACCTTCGAAATGTGTTGCAGATGGATTATCTCGATTTCCTTTTTCAATAACAGACACTATGGTTCAGGAAGATGTTAAAAGAGGTGCTGTGAAGTTTTTAGTGTTTAATTTACCATCTGCTTTAGTACAGAGTATTCTACCAAGAATGCAAGCCCTGCCATAAACAATTAATAGGACAATCTCACGGTCTGTTTTTGCATGACGCATCCTGATCACAATGGTAGCTAGCTTTGGCTTGAATGCCTGTAAAAGGTGGAGGTACCTTAAAAATAATTTATCATCTGCTCCAGCCTTTTATTTAGCATTTTTTTAAAATATATAATTTTTTATTTATTTGTTCATCTTCTCACACTACTATAAGATAAAGTTATGTCTCGCAATTGCCATTCAGCAGAATCTTACAAATCCTATAATTAATGCAATGATTTCTTGTAAGTTTTTTGTTATACATTTATTAATACATATTTTAATGAAATGAAACACAAGATAAATGTTAAAGGAACACTATAGTCACCTAAATTACTTTAGCTAAATAAAGCAGTTTTAGTGTATTTATCATTCCCCTGCAATTTCACTGCTCAATTCACTGTCATTTATGAGTTAAATCACTTTGTTTCTGTTTATGCAGCCCTGGCCACAAGTCCACAGGCTATGATTGGCAGAGCCTGCATAAAAAAAAAACTGTTTTCACTTTCAAACAGATGTAATTTACCTTAAATAATTGTATCTCAATCTCTAAATTGAACTTTAATCACATACAGGAGGCTCTTGCAGAGTCTAGCAAGCTATTAATATAGCAGGGGATAAGAAAATCTTAATTAAACAGAACTTGCAATAAAGAAAGCCTAAATAGGGCTCTCTTTACAGGAAGTGTTTATGGAAGGCTGTGCAAGTCACATGCAGGGAGGTGTGACTAGGGTTCATAAACAAAGGGATTTAACTCCTAAATGGCAGAGGATTGAGCAGGGAGGCTGCAGGGGCATGTTCTATACACCAAAACTGCTTCATTAAGCTAAAGTTGTTCAGGTGACTATAGTGTCCTTTTAATATTAAATTTAGAATAATTTCTTGGTTTCTTTCTACAAATATCTCACAATGAGGAATACGTTTGTTGCAAAATTGGAAGAGCTTTAAAATGTTTTTCTCCCTTCTTTTGGACCAACAGCAAAATTAAATGTGAGAAACGCATGTCTCTTTTCAGCTATGTAACTATAAAAGTGAGCAGTCTCAAGAAAGTTCATACATTGTTTCATATCAGAAGTCATTACCCTACTCTAGCTTCTCTGTTTCCTCTCTCCCCTTCACTTGTCATGCTGAGCCAATTTCCCTTTTTTCAAAGTTTTTTTTTTATTCCCCATATTTACATAAAATTATTGTATCCCCTATTCTACCAGATAGACCTTTCCTATTTTTACAACCAGAATTATTTTATTTGCCTGGTTTATTTTGTCATGAGGCTGTCTTTTGCGGTAATTCCTTGAAGATATGAAATTTTCCAGATGATAAATTATTTTAATAAACTTATATTGTGTTATAGGCATCCAAGTCTAGGCTAGTTGCCTATAAAAGCTTGTGATCCCAGCACAGACCACGATATTGTCCTAATAATTGTTTATGACAGAATAATCTACACTAGAATGGATGGTCAATTAAATGCTAAATACTCCACCTGCTTCCATTGAGCAGGCAACTGGTGCCTGGATATGACATTATTTCCCAGCTACTACTACCTACTTTAGTGTGGCTAACAGGCTAGAACATGGGGATCATGGGTGGTAACCCACTTGCCATATTGTTACCTCTATGCCTAAGCAATTAGATTAACAACTGGCACATAAAACCACCTAGAACAATGGTCCCTATGTGAACCAGGGGGAAACATTTGAAAGGAAATGCCATCTCAAATAAGGCACCAAAATGCAACTTTCGGTGCCATCATCATGGGAACCAACTGATTTATTGGAAGTCTGACACATTCTGTGCATTCTAGACCCAAGTAATCTCTTTGTGCCATTTGTGACAGGGTTCTGAACTGATCTAATGTCAACCTATTGAAGGATACTTACTGGGTAAGAGTAGTTATTTATTACTGAATTATTCATGTCCATAGGCAGTGCTCAGAGTTCAGAAAACATGGGACTGCTTATGAAACCATCGGACGGATGAAATCTGGTTTTAGGGCTTGCTATGTTGTAGCTCTTTAAAGTATTCTGATTAGAGAAGATATTTTGGTCTCTCCACAACATAGTGTTGCATTCTCCCAGTAGAGTTGCAGCCCTTGTTTACAGAGAAGCCAGTGGTCCCAACTTGGTTGGGCCCCATAAAAAATTAAGGTCCTTAAGAACGTTTCTGATGGAAGCCCTCCGCATATGTAATAGCCTAATGCATGCGTTACTAAAGGAGTCTATCAAATAAACTGTTCTGCTTCTGCTAATGAGCTGTGACTATCATTTATGCTTTAAGTTTCTGTTCATGTACAATAAACTCCTTCAGTGACCCATTTAAAAACTTCAAACACTGGCTATGATTAATTAAACACACAAATATCTAGAGTTGTAGATCTTACAACAAACAGCTACAATCTATGACCTGAGCTTAAGAATTGTCAGCCCCCTGGTGTAACTGCTGCCCATTACCATGCTGGAGAAGGGAGGAAGAATAACTTATAAATATGTATAATGTCATAAAATTGCCATTTTTCAAGGTCGTCAATATTACGTACGAGTAACTTGATGATAGATATTGTTTTTCTTTACGACCCATTGCAAAATTGTTATTAAATCACATCTGTTGCATTGCATGCTGTTCAAAACGTGCTCGGCTTCATTTCTGTGACTAGCTTATTTATAATGTAATGTCGAAACATTTGATTAATGAGCTTTAGAAATTTTATCTTGAAGAAGTACAAGAAATAATCATATAGATTTTTTGTGGTAAACAGTGTTGACATTGTAGCATGCATCTTCAAGCTATAGCCTTTTGAATGCATTTATCCGAAATGAGCACATACATTTTTATGTGAAATATTTCCATGAAATTGTTTGGTATGATAATTTATTTCTTGTTGGAACATATTGTCATCACTGAAACACTTTTTTTTTTCTCTTTAAAGAACTCTAGAAAGAGAGCTAGAAAGGCAGTAGGGAGGAAGTTGGTACAATAGATGTGTTAAATTGTATTATTAAATACATTAGCATATATAGTATATGTGCTTGCTTGTTCTGACCATTTACACATGCAAAAACACCTTATGTTTTAGCATTTATTAATAGTGTGTTTTATTATGAACATATTTTGGTCTAAATTCACTTTGAATTTACTTTGAATTATCACAATAATTCCCCACCAGTTTCACTTGCCTAAAATAATCCAGAAATGCCAGGATCTTGACATCATGATCACACTTTGCTTTCTTATTTCTATTCTCACTTCTGGAGACAGGTAAATAATGGAAGAGTGCGATATGAAAGAGGAAGATAAAAATGAAGGAGTATTTTTCATAGTAGGAAAGAGAGGGCAGTGCATAGGCTTTGAAACCGAATATAGGACTGAGTAAGGATGCATCTTCTGGAAGATCTGAAGTAACTCAAAAATGTGTTTCTCTGACTGTTGGATTGGCAATTTGGGGATAAGCTCAGACATCCTAGATTAGAATGAGAATTTCTTGATTGGTGGAGTCAAATCCTGGTTTGGAAGGGGCTTTAATGTGATACCTTGTCTTCGAGGTCAGCACCAACAGAAACTTTGAAGGAGAGCATGTTTTTGTTTACTCCTTGCCAGACTTCCCTTTCATGTTTATAAAACATTCCACATAATCATTATCATTAAAAAAAAATTATTCTCAATTGGCCAGGGAAGGACTGAGCACTCATGCTAATTCAGATCTGAGACTTGAGATTCAACAAGGCAAAAATGCTATTTTGAGCACCCTACCACTGTTGTCTACATTTTAAAAAATGGGATATGTGCACCATCCGTGTCAGTTATTCATGAGATGAGAGCATTCTATAGGACATCATTCAATACAACCTTGAACTCTACATGCCTGATGTTCTCATTAAGTGGACTGTGTCCACCAAAGATAAAAATAGTTTGGTGCAACAGAGAATTTATACATTTACGCTATGTACAAAGAAAGGGCTTGAAAAAGAAATGATATATAGAAATATATAACATTTCATTGTAATTTTGTTACTCGTTATTATTGTGGCAATCACTGCATCATTTAAATTTCAGCCCATCAAAAACAGTATCCCTGTCTTTCACTAAGAGAACCATCGCTTTCTATACTCAAATCTTAAACAAGCCTTTGTGGTGTCTGTCAGTGACTTTGCAGCATGGCACAGTCCTAAATGAAAGATATGATTTACTGAAACCAATTGTGTTTCACACCTCTTCCATTTGCACCTGGAAATACGTATAAGAGAAGTTTAACTTAATATTTTATCATTGAAATAACACAACACTTTTATAAACTCTCTTATAATGGATTATAGGACTCAATTTAAGTTGTCCTTACAGTACAATAAGACATTCACATTTCCTTTTTTATCTAAAATAACTTGGTGAGAACTTTTTATTTTTATGAGCACTGACATGCATACATGTACCAAGAGAAAGACATATGCTGTGTAGAAAGCCATCTGTTTGATGATGAAGTAACATCAATATCCAGCTTCTTAAGCCCATGCATGTTTTATGTGCAATATAGGATTGAAGGTCGTGCCTGGCTTTTGTCCTGTGTCAATATGCATGTTCTTTGAAATTTTTGTTCACTTGGCCTATAAAATGTGTCCTGCAACTGGGAGCATCAAACAGCATATGCTATACACTCCATCAGCTATATGTCAAATTGAGCTAGAGAGAAAGAGTGTACAAAATGGGGATCATTGATATAAAGTGATAGTAGTTTATTAATGAAATAATTATTTAATTTACTTAAACAGGCATGTATTTGTTCTTTGAAAATGTAACCTATTAATATCTTATCCAATATGTGGATCTGAGGAAAGCAGGACATATAAAGAAATATGTTAAAAAACACAGTTTTAAATTTTTGGCTCACACAGAGCATACATACTGGGAAGTTATATTACTGTCATCAACTAATAAAATATTGTAGTGAAATTGCTTTCAGTCTAGAGGAACTTCCTTCAACTGCACTAAAGTGAACTGTAAAATGAATCCATAAATAAATACACTTTTATTTAAAAACAACATTGATAACACTTATGGGAAGATCTGGACCTTATGTCCATACATAGGCTCGTCAAGAGAGATGACTTCAAAAATTAAGGCAGGAATCTTTTGTTGAGTACCACTATTTTGGACACCTGTTCTTCAGTGGCAACAGCAGTCTGGATACTATGTCCACATGAATGTTTGAAAGTCTTTTTCACCGAGCAACTTTCTTCTCACTGAGTAATTCACCAGGAATACCTTCATATGTTAATATGTCAAATGTACAATAGAAGTTCATCGATCAAACTGGCATACAAGATGTGGTGTAGTTCTCCATTGATCATTTAAAGAAGCACACTTTCATTTATATATATCACACTCGGAAATTTGTCTCCATATAGATATATCAGCATGGAATGTCTTCGGGGGCATATGCATCAAGTGTCAAAGAGGACAATTTTAGATTTGGTGTATTGCAATTTATTTATGTATTACTTTTGTGTTTATTTTTTTCTTGTTTTGTGCTGATTTCTTTTTTTTTTTCTTTGTAATAGAACAAATTGCAGCAAATACATTGGCATTTCATTTATCCTTGCTTTCATTCATCTATCCGCTTTTATAGTATAAGCCACTTACCACTTTTCTCAGTATAATTTAATATTGACCATGAAGGTTCAATTGTTTCCTTATAATGTACAAGTTATATCCACATTGACTCATGGACTCAATGTAAGATTAGAAGTCCATGGAAGTTTGGTGACAAGAAGAATACAGCAGGTTATCAAAAAATCCTGACAGACAATTGCATTCTTCTGCACAAAAGTTACGCATGGGATGTTCTTGGACTTTGCAGCATGACAAGCACAAGGCCAAGTTGACCCTCCAGTGCTTACAGCAGAAAAAGGTGAATGTTCTGGAGTGGCCATCACAGTCTCCTGACCTTAATGTCATCGAGTCACTGTGGGGAGATCTCAAACGTGTGGTTCATGCAAGACGACCAAAGACTTTGCATGACCTGGAGGCATTTTGCCAAGATGAATGGGCAGCTATACCATCTGCAAGAATTAGGGGCCTCATAGACAACAATTACAAAAGACCATACGCAGGGCCGGATTAACATAGGGGCTGATGGAGCTGCAGCTCCAGGCCCAGGCCCATGGAATAGGCCCATTGATTTAAAAAAAAAATTTTTTTTTTTACATTTTCCACACACTACTCTTAGGGATTCCACCTGGCTTTTATTTTATTGGCACAGCCAGTATTTGAGGCTGCCTGGCTGGTGCCAATATTGCAGTGATACTGGCAATACAAATGCTGGTATTTTTCTCAGTATAAACAAGAGATTACTCTGCAATACCAGTACTGGCCTGTAGGGGTCGCTGTGTGTGTGGAGACAGGCAGGGATAGGAAGTTCCAGCATATCCCTCCCTGCCTCTACTCACTGATCTGTAGGGGTGCAGCTACAGAGAGTCCAGACAGCAACTCCCACCCTGCAGAGACAGCCTACAGCTCAGGGAAGTAAGGGATGGGGGAAAGGCTGCAAGGAGACATGGGGACACTGAGACACTAAGGGACACTGGGAGACATTATGGCAGACACTGAGACACTAAGGGACATTGGGAGACATTATGGCAGACACTGAGACACTAAGGGACATTGGGAGATATTATGGCAGACACTGAGACACTAAGGGACATTGGGAGATATTATGACACAGACACATGGGGACACAGTGTCCCCATGTCTCCCAGCCAGTGTCCCTGGTGTCTCAGTGCCCCCTAGTCTCCCAGTCTCTCACTGTCCCCATGTCTCCTAGTGCCTCCATGTCTCTCATTGCCTCAAGTGTCACAATGTCCCCATGTCTCCAAGCTAGTATCCCTAGTGTCTGTGGCCCTGGTGTCTCAGTGTCCCCATGTCTCCCAGTGCCCCCCATGTCTTACTGTCCCTATGTCCCCCAGCCAGTGTCTCTTGTGTCTTTGTCCCTGGTGTCTGTGTCCCCATGTCTTCAAGTGTCCCCTATTTTCCCATTGTCCCCATGTGTCCCGGCACTGAGACACTGATACATAGGAACACTGAGACCTGTAGTAATCGACACATGGGGGCACTGAGTCATGAGGACACTGGGAGACATAGGAGCACTGGGAGGAATCCATCTATACAGCAGAATCAAACTAAGTAGTTTTTTGGTGATTTTACAGCATTTTCTCTTATGTCACTCCTTTTTTTCCAAGAAAGGTGGCAAACCTAACTACTTTTCACATACTCTTACTTAAGTATGGAAACTTAAGTGGGATGTATGGGAACAAACGTGTGTGGACTGGCTGACAATGAATATAGTTAAAGGGACACTATAGTCACCAGAACAACTACAGCTTATTGAATTTGTTCTGGTGAGTAGAATCATTACCGTCAGGCTTTTTGCTGTAAACACAGAGAACATGCAGTCTTTACATTACATCCTAGTGATAACTTCACTGGCCACTCCTTAGATGACAGTTAGAGATCCTTCCTGGGTCATGGCTGCCTAAAATGCATCCAAACATTCAGTGTCTCCTCCCTCTGCATGCAGACACTGAACTTTCCTCATAGAGATTCATTAATTAAATTCATCTATATAAGGAGATGCTGATTGGCCAGGGCTGCGTTTGAATCATGCTGGCTCTGACCCTGATCTGCCTCTTTGTCAGTCTCAGCCAATCCTATGGGGAAGCACTGTGCTTGGATCAGGCCACCACTTCTAATGATGTCAGCAGACTGCTTGTTTTATGAGTCTAACAGCATGCAGAGTTACAGCTTTGGGCTTGAATATAGTAAGATTTTGCTATATTTATGGAGGCATGAGGGGCCCAGGGGGCTAGATGGTGGTGTTAACACTATAGGGTCATGAATTCATGTTTGTGTTCCTGACCCTATAGTGATCCTTTAAGGTAATGCTGACTTTGGTCTCTCTAACACTGCGACATGTTCCCTTTCTTCTACACTCATTACATACAGCTTTTCTCTGTCCCAGACCATATACCAGGAGCTTCTGCCTGCTAGTAAGAAGGTAAGTGGACCAGCGAGTGCTAGGGGACAGTCCTTAGAAAGCGTTGAGTGAGCGCATCATTAGATGCATTTATGCCAAGCTCAGGGTGCTGTGTGCATAGTATGCCCTTAGTTGGCCAGCTGCATGATTGGCAGGCAGCCTGACATGCATTCATGCCAGGCTGGCCTTCTAATTCTTTGAGCAGACATGTCCTCTTTTTGGGCATGTTCGCCCCTTTTGGCAGGTTACGTGATTTGTGTCAGTGGCACACCCTTTTACCATGCCCATTGACTTCCTGCCTGACTGGACACTGCTGTTAGGGGTTATGGATTTACTTGAAAGATGAAAACATAAATTAGAGAGAGATTAGCCTTTTCTTATAGCTGCTGTTTTCTTTCTCTCCAGCACCATCTCCATCAGATACATGATGCTTGGGAGTGTTTTACTGTTTTTTGTCGATATGATTCTGTAATTAGGCCCGTCATATTTGTCAGCACCAGGCCCACTGGGCTCTTAATCTGGCCCTGACCATACGCCGTCATTGATGCTAACGGGGGCAATACACAGTATTAAGAACTAAGGGTATGCAGACTTTTGAACAGGGGTCATTTTTTTTCTTTGTTGCCATGTTATGTTGTATGGTTGTGCCATTCTATTATAACCTACAGTTGAATATGAATCTCATAAGAAATAAAATAAATGTGTTTTGCCTGCTCACTCATGTTTTCTTTAAAATGGTACATATATTACCAATTCTGCAAAGGTATGCAAACTTTTAAACACAACAATATATTTAAGGATATGCTCACGCTGTACTGCCTGATGAAAATTTCCTGATGTCTCAAGACACCAAGGAATGTAATTAAACTGCTGAACAGGACTCTAAAATAGGGACTGTTCTGATGAAACTGGTACTGTTAAGAGGCCTGATCTCGATGTGCTGTGGAGCCGCTCATGCATGCACATTTCAAAAATCAAATGATCAAATAATCATACAAATTAGAATAACTTGACTTCAGTGTGTGTCTTTTAATTTTTTCTGAAGCTACAAAATCAGCTGACTTTTATTCAAATTATATGCATATTGTTAAATTCAATATGGGAGCAAAATAAGAAGCAAATAGTTGCCTTGTGTTGTACCCTCAAGATGACAAATAAAAGGGCCCTTGATGCTCATTTATTGACATAATTTGAATGCAAAGGATCAAGGTGTATCATAAATCTGAACATCTGCACACCAGCACACCTCATATCCATCCAAATTTCAAACACATGTGTGCAAGGACATGATATCAATTTGGCCACAATTCACATCACAAGGAATGTTCTACTGGAGTTCAAAATGCGAACTGGATAGACGGCTCTCCAGGCATATATCTAAAGATAAGATTCACTGGTTGAAGGTTATTTCATTCTGTCTTATTTTGCCAAGTATTTAGTCAGATAATTTAAACATTACATCCTGTGACTGATCACTGATTACAAAAATTTGGACCAAATGAAGAATGTTTTATAATTAGACTCCCTCCTTGTATCCTACGTATCACATGAGCTTGGCAAATTGTGTTTCTGATTCAATTGTTAAGATTATATTGTTTATATATTATAGATAGAAAAGTAGATATAAGTACGCTGATACTTTTCTTTACATTAACTCTTTCAGTGCCAGTTTTGTTCACATGAAGATGTAGAACATATAGTTCTCCACATGGGAACTTAAAGAACAATGCAAGCATAGTGTAGTGGTTATGGTGCCAGGTGTGACCTGCCCCTCCCCCCATGTGAGTAGTCAAACCATTTTAGAATGATTTGATTTCTTACCTGGGGTTGGCCAGACAATGTTCACTGAATCCAGATCACAGCTACAGGAGATTTCCTGCTGCAGTGCAGTGCTAGCTCATAGCTCTCAGAGAATAAGCTATGGCCTGCACCCAGGTTGGGTACTAACATTGATTGTTTACTTACAATGTGGGGATGCCTGGGCAATCATGTAATTATATCTACTACAGTATGTCTTATGAATAGAATATGTCATAAGAATAATGTCTTAGGCATTTTGTCATGGCACATGCTATGGGCACTATAGTGCCCTCAGCACCCCTCTCCCCCATCTCCCCAATGATGCAAAGGGTTAAAAAAAATTGTTCTTACTTATCTGATTCCAGCACTGAGGGCTCCTCCTCTGCCAATGTCAGTCAATGGTGGGAACCTAATGTAAATACTAGGAAAGCATTGATTTCTAACCACACTGGGTGTGGAATCTCCTTTTGTGCCTAAACGGCCATTAGAGGCAGTTGTAAACGGCCATAAGAGGCAGTTGTAACCCTGCCTAGTTTATCTAAAACTGCACTCAGATAACTTCAATGAAATGAACTGGTTTGGGGTCTATAATGTCCCTTTAGAGACTACTGTTTCATATTTATAAAAACATTGATACTGGGCTGGCCCTTGTATGAATTTAACACCTTTCTGTTTCTATCAGTCAGCTTATGGTGACAGCTAATGACATAGTTATAAATCATACTGATGCATTGCAGTGCATAGGTAAAATACCTCTTTATTACAAACTTCAGAACACTTTATTCTACCCAGCTGTGTTCTTTATGAATAAAACCTGACTGCAGACATTTGCTTCACACAATTTGCGAATATAAACTGATTCATAATATGGCAGTTAATGTAGGTTATTTACAAACTTGTTTCACAAATGCATCTTTTTTCAAGGTGATGACCTCATGACTTTCATCTTGCATTTTAAGCAATTATCTTTCCATGGCCAAGGTTGACTAATTTTTTTGGCATTGCTGCCCTTGACAGTTCCCTGGACATGAGCTACATAATCTTGAATTGCTTTATCCATTTGTGGCCACCAAACATAGCCTCTTGCTCGCTGCTTCATGCGCACGACACCTGGATGGCTCTCATGCAGGATCTTTAGCATTGTAAGTTGCAGATTCTGAGGTATGATTACTTTATTGCCCCATCGTAGGCATTCAGCATTCGTTACAAGCTCACATTTTCTTACGAAGTACTGTTGAAATTTACATGATACTTTCTTTGGCCATCCAGCCTGAACATATAAGAAAATCCGAGATAGTCCATCACCGTGATTCTGGCTATCACTGTAGTAGATATGCTAGTTTGTGGCCCATGTATTTTAATTATTTGTATGCCCCTCGGTAGGTGTTCTCCTATTGGTAATCTGGAGAATGCATCTGCATTACCATAAGCATCATGTGAGCTATATCTGATGGGATAAGTATAAGCTCCCAAGAATAAAGCGTAACTTTGTAAGAGGCAGTTGTTGTAGATATTCCTTGTTGAGGGTTGAGAATTGACAGCAGAGGTTTCTGATCAGTAATTAGTGTGAAATCCTGATCACAGATTTATACATGAAATTTTTTGGTGGCCCACACACTAGCTTAATGCCTTTTTATCTATCTGCAAGTAGTTTTGACCTACTGAAATTAAAAACCTGGAACAATGTGTGTGTGTGTGTGCCTGTGTTTGTTAGTGTGTCAAATCAGCAAGTTTGTGTGTACCTGTCAGTGAGTGTGTCTGTTTAGGGGGGCTGTCACGTGGGAAATGTATGTTTACTCTCCTCTAAGTGAAATGGGTCACTTGACTGGAATTGTTCCCCAGGCCTAAGGCTGCCAGCCCTCCCCTGGCTCCCATTTTAGGTAACTATACTCACGATATTTTTTGAATGTTTGTTTAATAAAAGGAATTTTTAGCAGTAAATATTAACCTTTTACATCTCATTTGTATTGCATATACCGGACTCCACTGGAATTGGTGGATATAAAGCCAGGATTGTGGATTTAATGAATTTTTTTCATTTTTTAAATGAATTTTTCCAAGGACTATTTCTAAACCCATCTGAGGTTTTAGAGACTTATTATTTTTGATGCATATTTTTGCTACCTTATCTAACTGTTGCAATTTATTGTGCATTTTGTATAAATATACTGTTACACTATTGCATTGCCATAGTATTCTAAGCTGTGTCTGCATTAAATGCATAGAGAGTAGGGTATACTTTTATTTTTCTGTCTTTTCAGTATTTAATAGGTTAATAGGTAAATAGGTTACCTATTTGTTTACCCTTCTCTCCCCTTTTAAAAAAATGTTTTTCCCAGAAGGCGCTCCACTTGACGCACAGATTATTTAAGGTCCCCACCAGCAGCTCATAGGTGGGGACATGGGGTGGACATTAGGTCCCCCCCATTACTTATTTATTTAGGGTCCCCACCCACCACTCATGGGTGGGGACCTGGGGGGGGACATTATAAAAAAAAATGAAACAAAATATATATATATACATACATATATATTTTTTTAAGTCTGTATTACTGGTCCTCAAGATGGCTAAGCTTAACAGTCGGTGAAGAAAACCAAAATAGTCAGTGAAGAATAACAAGACTGGCAATGCTCAGACAGAGGTCGAGAAACAGAGAGATGAGGATGAACTGTACAACTAGACAAGGTAAGAGAATGGCGAGATTAGAGTAAATGAATGTATAAGCCAGGTCGAATGACAAAACAGATAGTAATTAAGGAACGTTCTATTTGGGTCTAAGAGAATAAGAGAATCACAACGGGGTGCCAGGCTACTGAAGAAAGAGGTTTAAATACACTGACATTAGAAGCTATTGGTTTGCATCATTTATGTGTGCCCAAAAAGTCAGTGAATAATGGAGTACTTGCCACCTGGATTTGGGCACATGAAGGACCAGGCTGTGCTCTAGTATAAAAGCCTGAATTAGCGCAGTGTTCAGCTTCCAAAATGATGCCCAAAGGACATGCAGCACGCCTACACACAGAAGGCGCAAAAATTCAACACAAAGCCTTTCACTGGTTATTAGGCAACCAGTAGCGTCTTCCCTTCATTATCAGTGTTGCCATTGGAGACAATAAGTGTCAGCCAATGAACTAAGCACTTTCAGTAAACAGAGCTCTGACTGGTGTTGCTTACATTAGCTAACATCAGCTGATAAACTAGTCAATAATTATCTGGTACATCAAACACATCACGCTTCACCACTTTAGTAACCTCCCACTATTATTATTTCCTACACTGAATAAACTGAATCAACCATACTTGAGTTATGTTCTTTTAGCATCCTGTCATTTGAGCTGTGTAGTGTGCTGGTGTCTTTTCTGTGTGCTGGCTTGTGGGTGTAATTGATGTCAGCCAAAGTCCAGATCGTCTTAAATATTCCTAAGCACACCTCGATCTTAATTTTGAGCCCCCAAAAACCCTATACCAGGGATGCCCAAAAGGTAGATCCCCAGATTTTGAAGAACTACAACTCCTCTGATGCTTTGTATGCCTTTAAATAGCTTTTAGAATGACAATGCATCATGGAAGCTGTAGGTTTAAAAAAATCTGGGGATCTACCTTTTGGGCACCCCTGCCCTATACCTAAATTCCTGCTAATCAAAAAAAATCTTTCTTACCATAAGTCCTCTGACCCCCAACTCTTCCTGTGACATTTAAAAAAAAAATTCAAAAAATTCTTATGAAAGCAGTTCCATTCAAAACCATTATAATTTCAAAATGGTAGTTTATAACTACTGACAATTTCAGCCTTCAGTCAACTAATTTTTGAGTCTGTGTAAGTTTGTTTGAACGGAACCCAGGCCTGGATTTGCCATAAGGCTGCAAAGGTCATGGCCTCAGAGCTACACTTGCCCCAATCAGCTGTCATTAAGTGTTCTTGCAGAGCAAGACCACTTAATGTTATCTCACATATACAGGGAGTGCAGAATTATTAGGCAAATGAGTATTTTGACCACATCATCCTCTTTATGCATGTTGTCTTACTCCAAGCTGTATAGGCTCGAAAGCCTACTACCAATTAAGCATATTAGGTGATGTGCATCTCTGTAATGAGAAGGGGTGTGGTCTAATGACATCAACACCCTATATCAGGTGTGCATAATTATTAGGCAACTTCCTTTCCTTTGGCAAAATGGGTCAAAAGAAGGACTTGACAGGCTCAGAAAAGTCAAAAATAGTGAGATATCTTGCAGAGGGATGCAGCACTCTTAAAATTGCAAAGCTTCTGAAGCGTGATCATCGAACAATCAAGCGTTTCATTCAAAATAGTCAACAGGGTCGCAAGAAGCGTGTGGAAAAACCAAGGCGCAAAATAACTGACCATGAACTGAGAAAAGTCAAGCGTGCAGCTGCCACGATGCCACTTGCCACCAGTTTGGCCATATTTCAGAGCTGCAACATCACTGGAGTGCCCAAAAGCACAAGGTGTGCAATACTCAGAGACATGGCCAAGGTAAGAAAGGCTGAAAGACGACCACCACTGAACAAGACACACAAGCTGAAACGTCAAGACTGGGCCAAGAAATATCTCAAGACTGATTTTTCTAAGGTTTTATGGACTGATGAAATGAGAGTGAGTCTTGATGGGCCAGATGGATGGGCCCGTGGCTGGATTGGTAAAGGGCAGAGAGCTCCAGTCCGACTCAGACACCAGCAAGGTGGAGGTGGAGTACTGGTTTGGGCTGGTATCATCAAAGATGAGCTTGTGGGGCCTTTTCGGGTTGAGGATGGAGTCAAGCTCAACTCCCAGTCCTACTGCCAGTTCCTGGAAGACACCTTCTTCAAGCAGTGGTACAGGAAGAAGTCTGCATCCTTCAAGAAAAACATGATTTTCATGCAGGACAATGCTCCATCACACGCGTCCAAGTACTCCACAGCGTGGCTGGCAAGAAAGGGTATAAAAGAAGAAAATCTAATGACATGGCCTCCTTGTTCACCTGATCTGAACCCCATTGAGAACCTGTGGTCCATCATCAAATGTGAGATTTACAAGGAGGGAAAACAGTACACCTCTCTGAACAGTGTCTGGGAGGCTGTGGTTGCTGCTGCACGCAATGTTGATGGTGAACAGATCAAAACACTGACAGAATCCATGGATGGCAGGCTTTTGAGTGTCCTTGCAAAGAAAGGTGGCTATATTGGTCACTGATTTGTTTTTGTTTTGTTTTTGAATGTCAGAAATGTATATTTGTGAATGTTGAGATGTTATATTGGTTTCACTGGTAATAATAAATAATTGAAATGGGTATATATTTGTTTTTTGTTAAGTTGCCTAATAATTATGCACAGTAATAGTCACCTGCACACACAGATATCCCCCTAACATAGCTAAACTAAAAACAAACTAAAAACTACTTCCAAAAATATTCAGCTTTGATATTAATGAGTTTTTTGGGTTCATTGAGAACATGGTTGTTGTTCAATAATAAAATTAATCCTCAAAAATACAACTTGCCTAATAATTCTGCACTCCCTGTATATTATTCTTATTCTTATAAAAGCTAAATTTACCACCCTAACTCCTCCCACAGTTTTTACACTACATAGACAGTAATATACCGAAACGTGCGGATTGTTCCCGATCAGATTGCCATTACTTTGTGGAATGTTTCGCCAAATGGTTCACGGAATATAGTCGTTCTTGTGGCGAAATTGGTCCCATAGGAATTAATGGCAAAATGTTCAAAACTAGAGTGGGAGCTGGCAAAAGCTGAAAAATCAGGACATGATTTCTAAACTGCCACCACTCCCTCATTTTCAAGCCCACCTACACAAATCTTAAATCAAAACGTTGAGCTATCCCTGCTGCCACTAAAAATGTCCACAGCTAAGCCATAGTCCTGATAGTTTTCACGATATGGCCATTTGTTTGCAACTCACGCCGTCCATTGACATTCATTGAATCTCCACTCCAGCCAGCTTAAATTTGAAGGGCAATTTCTAAACTGCGACTGTGCCTTCATGTTTAATACTTCAGAGACATACTATGCATCAAAATGTAGGTCTGGGTCTTGTGATTCTCACAATTTAAAGCTCTTCGCTGTAGGATGTATAGTTTTTAAAATACGACCGTTTGAAGATGGCAACCGCCAAAATACTCTGACCTGTGCCAGGCTGGAGCAGCAAGTGATGTCATAGACAGGGCCTTTTGTACACCTGCTAATGTTTTTATAAATGTATGTTTTAATGTAACTGTGAAGCACTTTGGGCAACAAAGTTGCAATTAAATGTGCTATATAAATAAATAACAGTTAATACGCCCACTCCAGTTGTAGACTACTGGTGGAGGCAAGAACACTTCACACAATTTCCCCAGAAATTGTAGCTTTTCTAGTTTCTTTATGCATTTCTTTTAGTCTGGTGCCGGTCGATTTGACTGGCACTATGTCAATCAGTGCAGCCCCAGGGCAGTCTGTTACAATTACCCCCTATGACAGAGGCACCATCTGTGGTGCAAGGCAAAAGAGACCAGGAGCAGCGTGATGTGGCCAATTCCCAATGTCCATTGCTGCAGACAGTGTCTTGTATCCTCTCTGTGTGGCGCACTGTGTGTGTGAAGAGGGGAAGTGACATCACATTCCTCCACTCACTCCTTACATGCAGAGTACTGTGAAGTACTGGAGAGACACAAGGGTGGAAGTACGACAGCAGAGGGTGTATTTGTTTGTTGTTCTATGTTTGACTGTATCTATGAGCCTGTATGAGACTTTTACTTTGAATACTTTGAATGAATCTCCCCCTCCACAGCTCCTATCCCCCACATCCTTAACCACACACTACAGCTGCTACAGCTTCCTATTCCTGCCAAACACACACACTACAGCCCCTATCACCTGCATGCATTCACTACAGCTTCCATTTACCACACACACAAACTACATCACCAATTCCCCACACACACTACAGTTCCAGTTTTCTCCCAAACACACACTACATTCCCAATTTCCCTCCAAATACACAATACCGCTTTCAATTTTTAAATTTCCCAAAACACGCACTACAGCCTCATATCCCCTCAAACACAAACTAAAGCCTTTATCCTCTAAAGCACACACAGTAGAGCCCCTATCCATATACAGCTCCTATTTACATGGATGCACACATACTATATCACAAACAGCCCCATCCACACGCAGTCCCACAACAACCTCGCTCTTACACATGCAACACTGCAAGCAGCCTCCCCCCCTCACACACAACCATAAAAGCACGAACGTGCTAGCAACATTCCCCAAAAACAAGCAACACCACATGTAGCCTACCCTCACAAATCCAACACAAGAAGCAACCACCTGCATACACATGCAACCTTACAAGCAGCATTCTGTAAATATACAGTTGTAATCAAAGTTATTCAACCTCCAATGAAAATCAGGTTTATTTTCAAAATGTACAGACTGTCAGCTGTTTGCAACGACAAATCAAACGAAAGTAATTGAAATAGCTCAACACAATGAATGCTTCACTTTCCCAAAATGTAACTGAAAATGCAACTTATTATTGCTTCTCCAGTCTCAAAATTATTCAACCCCTTCATGACACTCAAAAGCACAAGAAACATCAGCACCATTTTCATAGAGCACCAGTAAACCCTGGCAGGTAATTATTGCTGTTTATTAAAAGTTCAGTAATTACCACTGCAGGGTTAAAGGACCCGCAGCACTGCACCCAGACCACTTCAAGAAGCTGAAGTGGTCTGGGTGCCTATAGTGCCCCTTTAACTGTAGACAGAGTGTTCTTTAGCAAATGCTTCATTCTTCTTCCTCCAGACATACCACTGATCCATTGGGCCATAGCATTTCAGTTTTGTTTCATTACTCCACAGAATAGAATCCCAAAACTTCAGTGGCTTATTTATATGATTTTGATCATGTTGGAGATGACTTTCCTTGTGCTTTTGGGTCAGTATTGGTAGTATTGGCATGCAAACCCTTTGCCTTTAGTACATGCCTTAGTGTGCTCACTGAAACCTCAGTGTCTGTTATGACCAAGTCTTGCTGCAGGTCTTTTGCACTCAGTCAAGGGATGTTCACAACCTGCCTTCTCAGAAATCTGGTTGCAGCCATTGATAGCTTCCTTTTTCTGCCTTGTCCAAGTAGTGTAACCACTGTTCCTTCAACTTTAAACTTGCAACTATGGAACATTCAGTTGTATCCTGTTCCTTGTTTGTGAAGGGCGGTGATCTCTTAACTTTGTGCACCATTCCTTTGACTTGTTTTTCAAGTGTTCCACCTCAAGAACAACTGGTGCAACTAATAAAGCCATTGATTAGTTGCATAAGGTAGTATGCTTGTGACCACACCTGTTTTGTATAGTTGTGCTGTTGTGAGTGATTCTATTAATAAATAATTTTGAATGAATAATTTTGAGACTGGAGAAGTCATTATAAGTATCTTGTTTATCATAAGTATTTTTTTCCCTGGGGATCCCCCTGCCAGCTCTCATGCTGCCCGCAATTGCGGCACCCTCCTGGGCTTCACCACACTCTCCCCCCCACCTGCCTTCCCGGCTCCTGTCGCAGCTCCCGTCTGCTTTCCTGCACACCATGAGCGGCACACAGACCGCTTGCGGTTTTAGTTTGGACCTCCGCAGCTCCACACGGCGGTCAGCGATTGCAGCTTGTGGCCGCGGCGGCCATTTTTTTACTGTCACGGCTGCTCCCCCACGTTCCGGGCAGCCTGGACCTCTGGTTCCTCACCTCCCCACTGCCCCTACGTGCTAGCTGTGCTGCCGGCCCCCTTATACACCAATTTGTTTTTTCTTGCAGGTTTTAGGCCATTTGGGCCCCAGGTGGAGGTAGGCATCTGGCCTGTTATGTTACTATATTACAGGACACTGCCCTGTCTAACATTACTGCCCTCTACTGGGGCCTGCTGTGGTGTCAGTGACACTTTTTGGGTTGGGTAACAGCACTGCTGGACCTATAGTGTCCTATTATAATCATACTGAGGGTGACCCCCTCCCGCTAACTGTACTGCTGGACCTACAGTGTCCTGTTATAATCATACTGAGGGTGACCCCCTCCTGCTGACTGCACTGCTGGATCTACAGTGTCCTGTTATAAACATACTGAGGGTGACCCCCTCCCACTGACTGCACTGCTGCACCTACAGTGTCATGTTATAATCATACTGAGGGTGACCCCCTCCCCTGCTGGCCTATGCTGCATGGTATGCTTGTGCTTGTCGGGTGACCCCCTCTTGCACGCTGTTGACACACAGCTGGCCTCACCAGGTACCGCATTGACAGTGTTTTACATCTATGGCAGTGATACAGTCATGACTGACGAAGCAGATTTCTGTGCCCCAGAAGGTCTCCAGGCCTAGTTTTGTGCTGCCAGAGTGGACTCATTGCCCAAAGCCCTCACTGCCTTCCATGGTGACACTCTACCGGCCACCCTGGACCCTGCACCTCAGGTGCTCGGGGCTCCGACTCGGGCGTTTCCCTCTACTCTGTGGATATGGGCTTCGCACGTAAGAGACGTTGGAAGGGGCATGGCAAACCAATAAAGGGGAAGCTGCCTGACAAGTTAACCAAGATGGCCTCTGGATGGCCACCGGTGGAGGAGGGTTTTGACATCCTGGATGAGTACCGGGCCGACAGCTCTGGTGCCGCATCCCCCAGTGAGGATTTTTTCTCAACGGCCATTCCCACTACGCGTGGGAGATGGTAACAGACTCTCCTCTGACTGATCACCAAAGGGTGAGCCAACCACCGCTGATGACCCCGAGGTGAGATCCTGGATCCTTCTGGCCATCCCCTCTTTGATCCACGGCTCATTAAACACCCTTGTTCCTTGTAATGGGCTCCTCCAGACCACATTGCAGAACTCCTGCGTTACTGGCTCCACCATCCCTTGGATAAGGAGGTCAGAATGAAACTTCGGGGGGAATGCCCCCGCCCAACGTTACCAGACAAAGTGGCTCTTACTCCCGATTTCGACCCAGCGCTTGCCAGCTTCACTAATAACTCCGGAAAAGGCCCTGCAAAGACCTGGAAAGGGGCTACGCTCTGCCCAAGACAAACTGCTGGATGTCAGTGGCACGTTGACACAGATGTTACTCATGGCGGATGTCGCTCTACAAGGAACACGATGGATGCTAAATCTTCTACGAAAATGGGCCCAACGAGCCATCTGTGTGTTTATAAGGAAACGCCAATGTGGCCCTATCCTCTGAACGCCACAGAGCGACCCTTTACAAGCTGGACGGCAAGTTGGCGGATTTGGCATCCAAGGAATTGGGTCCTGATGCCTAAGGTCTACTCTTCGGGGATGCCTTCACGAAGGAGTTAAACGGACACATTTCTATTTATACGTCTCTGAACTAGGAACAGATGTCTCTCAGACCGTGTCCAATTTCAGGATCTATTTTGTCGAACCTCTGAAACAGGTCACCGCTTCACGGCCGATACGCATGGCCAAAGAGGCTTCCGATCTGGTTCATTCAGAAAATGTATCCCCACTGGACAAGGGTGCAGTGGAGAAGGCGACAGGCCACCTCACTTCTTGTGATATCTTCCTTGTAAGGAAGAAGACAGGGGACTTCCGCCCTGTTATCAATCTGCATGCCCTCTACGCATATGTCGTCTATCGACATTTCAATATGGAGGGCATCCATCTCCTCAGAGACCTGCTCTGCGAGGTCACGGTCCTGATCTGTCTGCTTCAGGACCTGGGATTCGCCATCACTGTGGAAAAATTGGAACTGACTCCCTCTCGGTCAGTTTAGTTTCTGGGTTTCGTGGTAGATTCGATTCAGGCAGTGCTCTGTCTTCCGATGGCCAAGGTGACAACCATCAGGAAGGATATCAGACGCCTGCTCCACAACCCGCGGGTCACATTAAGGGACCTGGCCAGAACGATAGGCCTGTTGTCATCCTCCATTCAAGCCATCTTTCCAGGACTCTCGGGCACTCCAATGCCTGAAGGCTCGCCATCTCAAGTCATCGGCCTCGTACGACAGTCGTGTGGCTTTGGGACAAAGCTGTCTGGAACTTCATTGGTGGATTCAACATATGGAGGCCCGGAACGGCAAGGCGATTTTTGGACCTCAACCAGACTTCGTCGTGAAATCAGACGCCAGCTGTATGGGTTGGGGCCCTGCTTGCAATGGCATGGTGGCAGCAGGACTCTGGACTCCAGAGGAGAGAGCTCTTCACATACACAACAGTCTGGAAATAATTGCAGGATCATTCGCTATACGTAGCTTCAACAAGGGGAAGAGTCACTGCTCGCTGCTTCTCTGCGTGGAAATGTCCCGGCTGTCCGCTACATAAACTGGTTTGGAAATTTCCGCTCCAAACTGCTGTTGGATCTCACAAAGGATCTCTATCAATACTGTCTGGACAAGAATTTGTCACTTGTGGCAGAATATCTCCTGGGACAGGACAATCAAGTAGCGGACTGGTTTTCTCAACACTGGAGAGATGCCAGTGATTGGCAACTTCACCCTCCGGTGTTTTCATTACTGGACTGACTTTGAGGCCCCTTCAATCAGATCTGTTCGCATCCAGGGTGAACCGTCAGACAGAGTTGTTCTTCAGTTAGCTTCCGGACCCCCTCAGTAAGGCAGTGGACACATTTCGCCTGCCTTCCTCGGGGGCGTATGCGTTCCCCACTTTCTCAATGATACTTTGGACATTGCATCGGACCAAACACCTGGGAGTGTTGCTTCTTCTGGTCACACCACTTTGGAGGATTCAAAGTGGTTCCCTCTTGTGACAAATTGCACTTTGCCACTTGGTAGTCGAAGTGGCCGCCATTTGACATACGAACATGTGGCGGCGGCCGTTTTAATTCAGTCGAACGCGTTCAGTGGTGTTTGGTCGTCGAGTGCATGGAACTCGAATCAGATACGCGATGGCACAAACACCGCTGAACTTTACCTGCTCCAGACTTCAATACTTCGACGGAAATCGAAGTGCGTTCGGCAATTCGAACACCACTTTAACTTTGAGTATTTAGAACGAAACTTAGTATTTGAACTATTGGAACTAAATCGTCCACCCAGCCAAATTCTCTGGAACTGTTTTGGGCATGAAAATGTGCGTGCGGTCAGTCATATATGACTTCCACAAAACAAAAATTTGTCAGGATACGTGGTGTTTTGGGGTGTTTTCTGTGTTTTGTGTTAAATTGGATATTTTCTCGTCTCATGTTGTAGGGAACAGCTATACTTGCTATATCACTGCTAGCTCTTGTAAGAGCTCTCTTCAGCTATACTGCTATTCTCTCCTGGAGGAGAGGTCCTTCCCTCAGCTATACCCTCCTGGAGGAGTTGTCCTTCCCATACGGTCCTGGGTCCAGAGGTTGGACCAGGGTGGGAAGGAGACGGCGAGACCCCAACCAAGCTATGGCGGTTCATGGAGTCTGCGGTGGCTATGGTGTCCGGTGCGGTGCTGATGGTCTTTGGTAAGCACTAGGAGCATTGATTGGTGGACGGTTCATCACACCTCTCTTGCTGGAGTTGTCGTGCAAAGATCCTCACTACTCCCTGTCTCCAGATTTCTCCCACGGGATCCACAAGAGAATCCACATCCATTGATATTAGAGGATTGCCTATTGCTAGTGGCTTGGACCGTTTCCGGGGTTCCTGGGATGTGCCAGGCCTAGCGACAACGGTTAGAGAGTTACTCCGGGACTCTTGGGTGCCTGGCACCAGACGATCATACCTGAACGCCTGGCGATCCTGGCATGGCTGGTGTCTGGAGAGACCTTTGGATCCCTTTATGGCCCCTATCATGGCAGTCCTAAACATCCTTGCTGAATTGTTTTCTCAGGTTAAGTTGTATAGGACCATTAACGTCTTTCAGTCAGCTAGCTTGGCGGCTCATGTGCCCTCTCAAGGTTCTGCCAAGGTGTACGCTTTTTGAGACCCCCTACCTCTCGCTATTCCTCATTTTGGGATGTATCACTTGTTTTACGATTCCTTGAAGAGTGGCCTGATAATGAGGATTTGTCTTTTAGCCAGCTTTCCGCTTTGCTGGCTCTAATGTTAAGTCTTGTGTCTGTTTCTATTTCACTCAGAACAAAATCTAATTAGTCTTCTGTGTCGTATCCCTACTTTCTAGATAGGGCACGTCTCTGTGTGGCACGTTGCCTATGGAAGTATATATATCTAGTACCTCATCCTTTTGCCCTTCTGCTCATGGGCAGCAGTTGATTTCCTATGTAGTCCAAAACATCTGGAGTGCCGAAGGTTGCCTATCCCTGGTTTAGGGAATCGACTTTCCGTACTTTTTTATTTCCATCCACGATCTCATGTTTCTTCTGTTTTTATGTCTGGGTGTTAAAAATTGCAAATAGGAAGCCTCCTGTCTCTAATGATTATACTAGCCTCGGTGAGGGAATAATCAAAATTTTATTAAAGATGGGTGGCAAATAGTTCCCCCCTTTCACGTTTCCCTCCTTTTTTTTTCTCTTAGGTTAATTCGGGATATTGTTATGCTTTTTGTAATGTATTGCCTCATGTTTGTTTAAGAAATACCGTATTTATCGGCGTATAACACGCACTTTTTCTCCCCGAAAATAGGGGAGAAATTGTGGGTGCGTGTTATACGCCGGCCCTTTAAATACTGCAGCCGCCTGAGCACTCTGTCAAGAGCGCTCAAGCGGCTGCAGTTGGTACTCACCTCCCCTTTAGCGTGGCCGAGCCGCTCTGCTGTCCGCGGTGGCCGGCCGGACTGATAGGAAGGTGCACGCCCAGTGTGCACCTTCCTGTCAGTCCGACCGGGTACAGGAAACAGAAACTCCTGTTCCGCGCGGAACAGGAGTTTCTGTTTCCTGTACCGGTGGACTGACAGGAAGGTGCACACTGAGTGTGCACCTTCCTATCACTAACCGAGCCGACCTCCTTGAACAGCAAGCGGCTTCGGAACACAGGGGAGAGTGAAAGTAGAAGGGGAGGGTAGGGGAGGAAGGCTAACAGGGATAGAAGAGGGGAAGTAGATGGGGAGGAAGTAAGAAGAGGGGGGAGTAAAAGTGGGTAGAGGAGGGGAGGGAGTAAGAAAGAGGGGTAAGGGGAGGGTAGAAGGGTAAGAAGGGAGGGAAGTAAGGGAAGTAGAAAGGGGTAAAAAGAGGAGGGGAGGAGGGTAAGAAAGGGGGTAAGAAAGAGGAGGAGGAGGGAGTAAGAAAGGGGGGTAAAGAAGTTCTTTGTTGAAATTTAAAGGACCACTCTAGGCACCCAGACCACTTCAGCTTAATGAAGTGGTCTGGGTGCCAGGTCCAGCTAGGATTAACCCTTTTTTATAAACATAGCAGTTTCAGAGAAACTGCTATGTTTATAAATGGGTTAATCCTTCCTCCAATTCCTCTAGCGGCTGTCTCATTGACAGCCGCTAGAGGCGCTTGCGTGATTCTCACTGTGAAAATCACAGTGAGAGCACACAAGCGTCCATAGGAAAGCATTGTAAATGCTTTCCTATGCGACCGGCTGAATGCGCGCGCGGCTCCTGCCGCGCGTGTGCATTCAGCCGATGACGTCGCGAGCAAGGAGGAGAGGAGAGTACAGCTCCCCGCCCGGCGCTGGAGAAAGGTAAGTGTTTAACCCCTTCCTCTCTCCAGAGCCCGGCGGGAGGGGGTCCCTGAGGGTGTATAACACGCACCTCATTTTAAGAAGGAAATTTCAGGGAAAAAAAACTTAAAGGACCACTATAGTGCCAGGAAAACATACTCGTTTTCCTGGCACTATAGTGGTCCTTTAAGTTTTTTTTCCCTGAAATTTCCTTCTTAAAATGAGTTGCGTGTTATACGCCGGTGCGTGTTATACGCCGATAAATACGGTATTCTTTCTATTATACGGTTTTGGTTGTCCGTGTGCATTTATTCATCATGTACTATGCTGTTAAAGTAAGGTTGTATGTGGTATGACATCCTGCCTTCGCATTTTACTTTCATGATGTTACTTTTTCCTTGCAGTGTAATCTGGTTTCCTCTGGTTTTGGCGGTTTCTTCTCTAGATGTGCCTGCTACAAGTTGGATTTATTTGGTTTCATGCTCTCCTGCTCGACCTCATCAAAGAAAGAGGAAGTGGGAGGGTCTGACTGAGGGACTTTATACTGCTGTTATTTTGATTGGTTGTTTGGAAAAGTTATGTTAACTATTTCTTTGCTGCTGGAAGTTTTCAGTAAAGAAGGTAAAGCAAATATGAAGGCTTTTTTTTTTTAACTTAGAATATTCCCTCACCAAGGCTAGAATAATCCCTAATTGTTTTGGTTTTTTTAAAAACACCTAACCTAGGCAAAAATAATGAGGGTAAAGTTACAGTATATGATCATACTTTGTATAAGCCTGCCACATCGTCAATGTACCCCATTGTGTAGGACTCCCTCCGGCTAACTCTCCCCCTGTTGGTGCCTTCCTTACTCTGTGGGTCGAGCTTGGTGTCCTGCTCCTCGAAAGAACTGTATTCCAGTGGCTCTGTACCTTCCCTCTCCCAACTGCTAAATGAAGCGCCCTCTCCTTGGCAGTCATTTGGCTCACTGCATGGATCTGAGCGCTATTTGGACAACTTGGGAGCTATTTGGGGATATAAAATATGTGGGGGTTCCTGCCTGTTTTGTTGTGTTTCGGGGTGTTTCATATATTGTACCTCCTGTGCTTGGAAAATAGTTAGTTTATGCAAAAGCAAACTCACTTATATCCCAGACACGGAGATGCCTGAACGGGTTTACTGTCTTATGAATAGGGACCCCATGCTTGGGATTGGGTATATAACCTGGTAACTTGGCCTAATACAACTTGTTGTTTGTACCCTTCATCGACTGTCTCGACTGATGGTTGTTATACCAGAGCTATTGTGCTATATTTACTGAGGCCTTGCAGGAATCGGGAGAGCCTGGGACAGACACACCACTCCAGGTACAGCCAGCCCGTCACACCCATTTTTGGCAGGTCCTACTCTAATAACCTAATGCCTGCTCTTATGAAATTAATCTACTAAATCCCACTTAAAAATGGATACATTCCTTTTATGGCAGGCTTATGTAATGTATGATCATATACTGTAACTAAACCCCCATTATTTTTGCCTAAGCAAAGTGAGCTTCGGAATTCCTGTTTAGTGAATGTTTTGAATTGGTCCCAGCCACACCCTTATAATGTATGTATGTTCAGGTGAGTGCAGCCCTCTTGGTTTTATATATATATATATATATGTATGGTGTTTTTATGGAACTGGCCTTGGGTCAGCAAGGATGGTAAATCCTGCCCTGGCAGGACCCATAAACAGTTATTCCTAAATTGAACATTATCAATTGTATATTTTGTTTACCAATCATATTGTGCCACAGAATATGCTTCCACATCATAATTAAAATAACAGTGGTATAAGTTCATTCTCAGGTCTGATTTTGTTTTGAATACTCCTCAGAACATTAAAGTGACAAAAAAAAAAAAAACATTAAAAAAAGTTGCAGATGTTGATAATTTCCCTGAGACATTTTAACCGGTGCCACAGGCAGATTTTTATTGGGCGTCCATAAAATAGACCAGTGCTCCAAAATGCAATTAAATGATGTGTACCATACAGCAATTCTTCTTATAATTCAGCGGAGGAAGCTCACAGCTGTAATGAGGACTTGTTGGGTATGCAGAAAATGAGAAGGAGTATGGAATGTCTGTGTGAGTTTATATGAGAATTGTGGCAGTCACTGGACAGAACAAAGCTCCTCTGTTCATCTGGAGTCAACAGACATGTGACAGACTGCTGTTAACTCCTAGTGGTCTACTTGACAGGATCCTGTAATACAGGATGTGTGCCTGATATGTTCATCAGGACATTTGTCATGGAGGTACTACACATTCATGATTCATGTAACATCCAATGCATCAGACATGATTACAGTTTTTGTGTCTACCATGTGCAAGGCAGAAGAATGAAGATGAAGGAAAAACACAAATTCTTGGCATGGAAATCAGTTATTACCTGTTCCAAACACACATTAATTCTGGTCTCTGTCAAGGAAATAGTGCCTGTTTCTAGAGAGAGAGCCGTGAAATTATTATATGAGAATTATTCACTTTAGTTGACAGATGAATTGCAAAATGCAGGACAAAATAATGTAATTCAGAGAAAAAAATTTTTTTTTTTTGACAATCTCGTTTTTCTTGAAAGGTTTTAGAACAGTGGTTACAAGTAATTAAGAGTTCATATAGGATAGGCAGATTGGTTACAGATATGCGTGCTGAACAAGGGTAGAGTCATCGGTGAAACACATAACGTTCACTTGGGTTACACTATTGTATCCAAGCCTGCATGTACTTGCCTAGTGCCTCGAACAAGAGAGTGCCACTGGTAGGAGGGAGAGTCAATCTCTCTGTTGCGCCTTGCATGTCACGTACAAGAGGGTCATATGAAAGTGTGCGTCGTGTCTTACTGCCTTTAGGTTCCAGCCTAAGTAGTGGGTTTGGGTGGGAACTAGGTCGGGGTTTGGTCATGCGAGGTCGAGATCGCTGTGTTGCTGGTGTCTATTGCCGTCTGGCTCTGTGTTCGACTGCCCTGGGTGGGTGGGAGTTAAGGGTGTATCACCAGTAGCCCTGGGAGAGCAGGAGGAAGGAGAGGCAGGAGGGGGTTGGAGAAAGAAAGTGGACAGGGGATAGGGGAGAGGAAGAGAAAAGGGAAGAGAGAGAGAGAAGAGGAGGAGAAAGAGAGAAGAAGAAGAGGAAGGGAAAAATAGAAAGAGAAAAACAAAGAGGAGAAAACAAATAAATAAATGTAATTGGGGGGGGAGATATGGAGGTTGGGGGAGTGGGTAGAATGGAAGGTCTTTAATTGCGTGTCCCGTTGTTGGTTATGTATAACAGCCAAGAGCTCCAGGTTCTAGTGCAGGCCTCCGAGCGGTCGTGTAGGGCCGTGGTCAGCGACTCCATAGAATGTGTCTCGCTCACCCTGTCTACCCATTGCTGGAAAGATGGCACCCCTGTCTTTTTCCAGTATGTGGGGATAAGGGAATGGGCCGCCGTGAGGAGGTGTTTGGTCAGGGATTTCTTGTAAGTTTTAAGGGGCTGGTCTGTATGGTGGAGGAGCATGCGCAGCGGTTGGAAGGGTATGTCCGACTCCGTGATTTCTCTGATCTTGTTGTGTATCATCGTCCAGAAGGGGGTGATGCCTGGGCACGACCACCACACATGGAGCATGTCCGCACCCTCTGCTCCGCACCTCCAACAGTTGTCCGGCGTCCCACCATCCATACGGTGTAGCGCGGCTGGGGTTCTCTACCAGTGGAATAGTAGCTTATAGCTTGTTTCTTGGTATTTAGAGCTGATCAAGCATTTGTGTGTTAATATGTAGATCTTATCCCAGTCTGGTCAGACAGGGTCACCGCAGTCGCACTCTCCCACTTCACGATGGAACATAGGGGTGGTCATTTGTCTTCCCCGAGCAGCAGGTGGTATAGCAATGAGATGCCTCTGGCCGAGTGTCGTCGGGATACACACAGTGTCTCGAAGTGGGTGAGTTCTTGGTGCAGTAGACGTTTACAGGTACATGACGTGTAGTAGGTTTTGATTTGGTGGTAGCGATATAGGTCCAGTCCTGTGGGGGTGGTGTCGGTTGTCATGGCAGCCAGAGGTTTGAGTTGCGCGCCCACACATAGGCGCATATACAAAAAGTCAGTTTGTTGTATGTTGTGGAGATCAGCGACGGATAGTCCCCCACCCAGTTCTGGGCAATGGGGGTCAGGGGATTGGGGGACATAGTCAGTTGGTATTTGTATCATAGGAGGCACCATACTTTGAGTGTGGCGTCAATCATTGGTTTTCCAGTGGGGAGGGAGCTATACATGCGTGAACCAAGCCATAGTTGCGCAGGAAGAGAAATATTTTTTTAAGCACTTTTATTTTTCTTAAATATTCATGGTGTAGTTAAAGCTTGAAACATACTTTCTAGTAAGTAAACCCCAATCATTTTTTCTTATATTGAATAATAACACAGGATCTAAATTACAGCTGTCAAAAACAGTCCTGCAGTACTTATTTCCCCGAAACAGGGTTTATGTTACAATCTAGCACTGGTAACTAATTGATACCATTTTAAGATTTTTTGCTTCGCGCAACAATTATCACAGTGATCACAATCCACATTTCAAACATTATTAAAGAAAAAAAAAGGAAAACATATTTTTAAATGTCTCCAATGTTTTAAATATTTTATGAACACCTGATGTGTTATATATTTAAATAGGGAATCAGACATTATAGTGGAACAAACACATAGAAAAAGTACTACAATGGCATTAGTCACAAATGCATGGAATAACATGACATTTCATTACAATGAAAGAATCAATGCTTAACCAAGACTAAATAATTAAAATTAAAGGCACTCGATTGAGATATATCATCCCAGGCAATTGCTATTTTGTGTGTGTGTCATGAGTTTTGTGGAACACTAGACAGGTAGATAGACAGACAAGAAATATATAGACAAGAAATAGAAATATATAAATATATATATATATATATATATATATATATATATGTAAAGGTGAAGCCTGGAGTTGTGGGAGGGGCTAGCACAGTTAAAATGACTCCCTATACCATCTTTGTCTTAGACAGTTTGTGTCCCTCCCACCACTTCCCCTTTTTAAATAAATTACCTGCTTAGATGGGTCCTCTTTATTTACAGGCCTGCCGATATGGCACACCACAACCAAAGGTCTCATATCTCTGTATGTATGGTAAACATATCAAGCATAAGCTGCAGCTTTTATTGCCCTGTGCACAAATATCTCTCTCTCTATATATATATATATATAATTATGTTATTATTTATATAGCGCCAACAAATTCCACAGCGCTTTACAGTGGGTGGATGAACAGACATGTATTTGTAACCAGACAAGTTGGACACACAGGAACAGAGGGGTTGAAGGCCCTGCTCAATGAGTTTACATGCTAGAGGGAGTGGGGTAAAATTACACAAAAAGGTAAGGATAGTATTAGACTAGTGACAGTTGCAAGAGAGGAATCAGTCGAGAGCTATTTACAGTTTAATTGATACGCTTTTATGAAGAAGTGGGTTTTTAACGATTTTTTGAAGGAGTGGAGACTGGGTGAGCATCTAACGGAGGAGGGACGTGAGTTCCACAGGAACTGTGCAGCCCTCGAGAATTACAGAAATACAGTTAAATTCCATCTAATATATATAGATGGAATTTAATATATATAGAACAAGAAAAATCAGCACTCCCAGGTAATCCACAAACTAATTCTTTACTTGAAAAAATTTAGAAAAATGTCAATGTTTCAGTACCACATGGGAATTTAATAGATTATGGAATGTGGTAGGTGGTGTATAATTGGTGAAGCTGTGCCGAAAACTAACGAACGAGTAGGCCTGTAATAAAAGAGGGCCTACTAAGGTAATTGTAATATTAATATGTAAAGGGGTGTGGTGGGTGGGGTCAACCAGCGAGATCGGCATAGGTGAGTAGGAGCCTTGCGTTTAAATATGCAAATAACTCCTCCCACAAATTCAGGCCTTCCTACATATATATATATATATATATATATATATATATATATTAGATGGAATTTAACTGTAAGTTACAGAAGAAATTCTATACCAAACACTTTGAAAGAAGAAATAGAACACACAAAAAGTTAGATTTGGGTTTATAGATGTTTACAAACGTAAGAATAAAGAGAGTCAATAGGCTGGGATTTACCATTAATGTAACGTACTTTATATGTAGTATATGTAAAATATGCAAAAAGAGAGAAAGACAACATATACTTACCTTCAATGTCTCTATGCACAGATAAGTGTTATTGCTAAAAGACCATCATTGACGAAGGAAGCCTCTTCATCAATCATCAATCAGGCAAATATTATTTTGGTTTATTGAGTTTTGTAACTATCCCATGAAGTTATGTCCAGTGGAGGTGTGTGGAATACCTGAAGGAAGCTATAGTAGCCTGTATTGAAGGGCCTAACTAACTAATAACTAATAAATTATATCTCATACAGTCAGTTTGAAGCTGATGAATAAATGAATCCCATGTAGAAGAGTAAAAGGGTTACTGAACTGAAAATTCATATGTGTAGATGCCTGATTAATTACAAAGAGAATTATTTTAGAGGGTGGCGTCAAATGTAGATTCCTTCATTGTTAGACATTATTTTTTTTAAATAGACAGATTTAATTATCCACTACATTCTGTTTCACAAACATGCCCCTAACACCTTTGCCACCTTGAGGGATTTACACATTCTCTGCCATTCCAACCCTTGCTTTTATGGGCTTTTATGGCACCATATGGGGCTTGCATGGCAATTAGGGACTGTAAACCTTAGGTTAAGTCTGGAAAAATGCTTGGTTAGTCCAACAAGAGCCTGTAGCTCCAAATGGCAGCTCCTTCTATAAATCCCACGTGTGAAAGGTTTAATTATTTTTCCTTTCTTCTTGTGCAGGGTCACTGGTGCCGTGAGCATGCCTGGGATGTTAATGTTCAATAAGATATTGAATGGCCTCCTATAAATCGACTCTCTCTCAGCAGGAGACTGAGTTTTGCACTGGGGCAAATGAGCAACGCTCAACAGGCCAGCTATATTTTTGGAGGCTTAGATAATACCCAGGTTTCTAAAGTTAAGCTTCCCTAAAGGGGAATAACACTTATGCAGCTGTTTTCAAGCTTGTTAAACTGTACCACAACAATACATGTATATATGGTTGTGTGTGCCTGTGTGTGTCTATCTATCTATCTATCTATCTATCTATCTATCTATCTGTCTGTATGTCTATCTATCTGTATATCTGTCTGTCTGTATGTCTATCTATCTGTATATCTGTCTATCTGTCTGTCTGCCTGTCTGTCTATCATGATTCCTGCCCTTTAAAATCCTCATAGTGTATGTGTTAGAATTATTAAAATAATTTGCATTGCAATATAAGTTTTTAGATCTTGATTGAAGTGGGAAAACAACAAAGGTTCAGCATAACAGAGGAAAAGTTATTCTGTTCAGTTCTTGACATTAATCCTACTAACACAATGTCTTATAATGTTTTTTTTTGTTTTTTTTAGAAAGGTCAATAATGTGGACTGGAACTCTGGTTAATTAAAAAGAAAGTTTAACAAGTCCTTAGAGGGTCTGCCTTCACAACTTCATTTATTTAATCTACAATGCAGAGAACATGCCAAATGCATGCTGCTCTTCTGTGTATGTGTGTATATATATATATATATATATATATATATATGTATGTGTGTGTATATATATATATATATATATATATATATATTTGTGTACGGCACATTTAGAGGAACAAATGTTTATGATATTATGTAAATTAATAAGAACAAAAGTCGGTTGAGGTGTGCCAAAACTGACGTGAAGTTAGACATGTAAAAAGAGGGCAAAAATTGAGAAAACGATTTCTGCAGATTTGCCGCTAACCAGGCAAGATTCCTTACTAAGTTCATGATAGTAAGGGACTGAGAGCGGCCTTTATTGACAATGTTACATGCTGCCAGATTTTCTGAAACGCACCTAACTGATTTACCTTTCCACTCTTTCCCTTATATGTGTGCTGCAGCTACAATCAGGAAAATTTCAAAGTGTGCTGAGGTTGTGTTGAAATTTTCTAAGGAGAATGTTTCTGGTGGCCAAGCGTTGTATACCCAGTCATTGCCAAAAATCGCTGCGTTACCTATGGCTCCTGATGCATCAGTCTAAATTATCGGGGAATCGTCAGAGATGGGGGGAATGAATAATGACCTGCCATTCCATGAGGATAGAAATAGATGCCACATTTTTAAGTCAGCCCTAGCTGGTTTATCTAAGTTAGTTCTGGAATCGTCATCGGGGAGACCATGTAAGAGAGAGAGAATTCTGGAAAGGAAAGACCTCCCTTGAGAAATTATCCTCATAGTGAAATTGAGTCACCCTAGAAGTGACTGTAGCTCTTCCCTGGTGCAATACCCTTGTGAGGTGCAGATATCAATATATGCTAAAATACTATCTACCTTTTCTTGAGGTAGTCTAGCTTGCATGGACACTGAATTAAGTGTTATCTCCAAGAATGTAATCTCGGTGTTGGGACCTTCTGTTTTGTCCTGGGCTACAGGAACTCCTAAATTCTCGAATAGTGACAGCATGTGATTTAGGCTGCTTGGTGTGAAGTTGTGTGTTTCAATCGAGAGAAACTATCGTACAGATAGTGAATGACTACTGGACATCTGAATTTGTTAAGTAGGAGCCAGGTCAAGGTTTCAGTGAAAGTATCAAATATCTTGGGGCTACTTTTTGCCAAAAGTTAGTCTAGTTGTGAAATAATACTTGTCTTCCCACTTAACGCCATGCAGATGCCAGAGTGCTTGATGGATTGGCAGTAGTTTGAATGTGTTTGTAATATCTGTTTTACTTAACCAAGCTGCCTTGCCGGAGTTAATGATAGCTTTTTTTATTATTGAACTTCCCTGTAGCTATGCCTAGAGGGTTCGTTCTCCAGGAGGTGAAAGGTGGAGTAGTCAATGGCCCAATCATGAAACCGTTCTCGACTTCTTTATTGAGGCGTTCCTGCAGTCTACTAGATTGCTGACTGTAGGTTGGGACATCCCAGAATTCCTGTGGGGAGTGCAACAAAACCCGTGTGAAACCCATTAGTGAAATCAGATGTGAGAAATTCTACCAGATCTGAAGGATAATCAGACAGGTAATGTCTGGTTGCAAATTAGGTACGTTTATTGGTGTAGAAGATCTTTTAGGGTACAATCTGTTTGGGTACATTGTTTTAGCGTGTGCTTTGAAACATAGTGAGCACACGTGAAGGAGTCTGCAAGCACTGTAACTACATACTCCGGCATTGAAGTTGTTACAGACTTGTGCCTTACCAAGAAAAATTATAGGCCTGCCTAGTTTATCTCTTAATTCTCTTTGGGCTACGTTGGGTTGAAAGTCGGGGTTGGCATTGCTAGTGGATGGAATTGCTACGTTGCTGGGACAGAAGTTGACAGTATGAGCTGCTGAGGAACATATTGCACATGAAGGTGTTTTGAGCCCCGCAAAATGTCTGCAAACTAATTCAGTGTTTAACTGGCCCCAGTCGGTAGGTGTATTATATTGGGCCAGAGACGCTGCAGATCTAGATGTGAAGGACTAGATGTGAAGTGGTAGTCATAAAAAGCGTAGCCTCCATATTTATACGCTAAGTCTATCAGCTTATGTAAATATAAATCAAGTTCCTCTCTACGTAGGGGAAAAGCAGAACAAATCACGTGCCTATACAGGTCAAAGGCCAGGACAAATTTGGGAATATTTCATTTACCGTTCCAGTCTCGGGTCTCTAGATTTCATTACTACAGTTGAACGTGTATGATCTGTTCTCTGTCACATCTTGTGAAGCTATTAGCAAAGAAGCCAGATTAATGTCTTTCCCTTCTATTATGTCCCGTTTAATATTTTGTGGAATGAGGTGTACTGGGTTGATAATATTGGTACTTTTAGCGGGTAGAGGGTTAGCGTTACCTCCTGGATTAGGCTCTGGCTGGACTATAGGTACTGGAGTCTCTGGAATGGTTGGTCGGTAAATGGCTTCCAAATTATCCAACCTGTTATTTATTGTGGCTACTGAAGTCACTAGGGAGGCCATCATGTTGTAAAGTTCTGACAGACTATTTTGAATATTATATTCAGAACTAGGGCCGGGTCTTTCATTGTCCTCATTTGTATTTAACAGGCAAAAAAGTTTGGCTTTCCTGTCTGTGGCTGCTCACTGTAAAAAACAAAAACAAAAAACTATTGGCCCCCACCCCTAAACGACGGGTGGGGGCCCTAAAGTAAAATAAGGGAGGAGACCTACTGCCCCCCCAGCCCCCTCCCCTGGGCGGTGGGTGGGGGCCATAATGATAATGAGGGGGGGACCTACTGTCCTCCCCCCCGGCCCCCACCCCTGGGCAGCGGGTGGGGGCCAAAATTATAATGAGGGGGGAGATCTACTGTCCTCCCCCTTCCGGCCCCCTCCCCTGGGCGGCGGGTGGGGGCCATAAAGATAATGAGGGGGGGGGGGACCTACTGTCCTCCCCCCCCGGCTCCCACCCCTGGGCGGCGGGTGGGGGCCCTAAGTCAATTCCCCCCCCCAAGGTGACTAGGGGTCCTCAAATAAAAATCCCGAGCACAAAAAAAAAAAAAAACAGACGAAAAAGAAAAAACCTGAGCGCAAAAAAATAATCCATCTTCACCCATGGAGGGTTCCGCGCAGACTGATAATGAGGAGGGGGACCTACTGTCCACCCCCCTCCGGCCCCCAACCCTGGGCGGCAGGTGGGGGCCATAAAGATAATAAGGGGGGGGACCTACTGTCCTCCCTCCCCAGTCCCCACCCCTGGGCGGTGGGTGGGGGCCCTAAGTCAATTTCCCCCCAAAGTGACTAGGGGTCCCCTAGTCCAAAGAACTTTCCCATGCTGTTAAAAATGACACAGAGCACTCTGATTGGTTAGCTTGAAATCCAGCCAATCAGAGTGCTCTGTGTCATTTTATACAGCGTGGGAAAGTTCTTTGGAATTTTCCCACGCTGTGTAAAATGACACGGAGCACTCTGATTGGTGGATTAAGTAACCAGAGTGTTGTGAGTCAAATTACACAGCGTGGGAAAATTCCAAAGAACTTTCCCACGCTGTGTAAAATGACACAGAACACTCTGGCTGGATTTCAAGCTAACCAATCAGAGTGCTCTGTGTCATTTTACACAGCCAGTTCACGGGTCGCAAGGAGACTAAGGCACCACTACTGAATGTCACGTCCTGTTCCATTCTGCACAGATGTCTGGCCTTGGCTTCTGGTATCCAGTACTCTTTTTACAATTCGTGTTTAGTTTTTCTTGGTTTTTCTGGTTTTCTATTTTTAATGTCTGGTTTTCTTTATGCTGGGTTTTCTAGGTTCATTAATTTATTCCGTTCTTGGCATTCCCAGACTCCTGGTTTCTTTTAAATGTTTGTTTTTTGTTGCCACACCCATTCCTTTGCCATTAATCCTTTTTGTTTTAGTCTGTTCCTGCAAGCAGTGGTCTCATTTCCTCTGCTCCTTTCTTTGCAGGCAAGTACTGTGTGTGTTTTATTGTTGTTTATTTGGTCAGGAATATAAAAGGCAGTGGCGTACATACCAGGGTCACAGGGGTCGCGGCTGCGACCGGGCCCGGCCCACCAAGGGGGCCCGGCCGCCCCTGCGACCCGGTATGTACCCACAGGGCCAGCCTCTTTCCCTGGGGGGCCTAGGAGCCGACCACCCCAGGGCCCCCCGAGGCTGGCCCTGCTGACACCCGGCAGGCGGGCGCGCGAGGGAGCACTCAGCTGAAGAGGAAGCACTGAGTGCTCGCTCGCGCGCCCCCCCTGCCTGCCCGACCGGCCACCCGCCCAGGAGCCCAGCAGCACCACTGGACCCCAGGGAATCCCCCCAGCACTCCAAAAGGTAAGGAGGCTGGGGGGATTACATTTTTTTTAAAAAGTGTTAGTGTTTGAGTGTTAGATTGAGTGGTAGTGTTAGTGTGAGTGTGAGTGTTAGAGTGAGTGTTAGAGTGTGTGTCTTACTGAGTCTGTTTGATGTCTGTTAGTGAGTGTGTGTTTGTCAATGAGAGTGTATGTTTTGTAAATGAGTGTGTGAGTGTGTATGTATGTCTGTCACTGAGTATGTCTCTGTCAGTAAATGTGTGTGTCTGTTAGCTAGTGTGTATGCTTCTGTAAGTGAGAGTATGTGTGTCTTCAGCACTTACCTTTCTCCAGCGCCGGACTCCCTTGGCGCTGGGGATCCCTCAGCCTCTCCGCTCCGAATGCGACCGCGCACGCATTCAAACCGCCCATAGGAAAGCATTACTCAATGCTTTCCTATGGACGTTCAGTGTGCTCCTCTAGCGGCTATCAGTGAGACAGCCACTAGAGGCTGGATTAACCCTCAGTGAAACATAGCAGTTTTCAGCTGCAGGGTTAAAACTAGAGGGACCTGGCACCCAGACAACTTCATTGAGCTGATGTGATCTGGGTGTCTGTAGTGGTCCTTTAAAGGACCACTATAGTGCCGGGAAAACATACTTGTTTTCCTGGCACTATAGTGCCCTGAGGGTGCCCCCACCCTCAGGGTCCCCCTCCCGCCCGGCTCTGAAAAGGGGAAAAGGGGTAAAACTTACCCTTTTCCAGCGCTGGGCGGAGAGCTCTCCTCCTCCGATCCTCCTCTTCTCCTCTCCGTCGCTGCGCGCACATTCAGCTGGTCACATAGGAAAGCATTCATAATGCTTTCCTATGGACGCTGGCGTGCTCTCACTGTGAAAATCACAGTGAGAAGCACGCAAGCGCCTCTAGTGGCTGTCAATGAGACAGCCACTAGAGGATTAGGGGAAAGGCTTAACCCATTCATAAACATAGCAGTTTCTCTGAAACTGCTATGTTTATGAAAAAATGGGTTAACCCTAGCTGGACCTGGCACCCAGACCACTTCATTAAGCTGAAGTGGTCTGGGTGCCAAGAGTTGTCCTTTGAGTGTGTGTGCATCTGCATGCACTGGCGTACATACCGCGGTCGCAGGGGTCGCAGCCCTGTAACCCCTGCAACCAGGTGCCCACCGCCATGTGTTGCGGCCCGGCCCGCGCGCCGGGGGGGGCCCATGGATCAATTTTCGCACCGGGGCCCCATGGGTCATGTGTACGCCACTGATATAGGCAGTTAGAACCCACCGTAATTGGAGTACTTTGGCGCAGTGGTGGGCTGCATACCTCTTGGACATTTATGTATGTCTAAATCTCCAATGTTTATTACATATATAATACTTAGTTATGTCTCCTCTTGTTTTGCCTTGTATCTCTTGTCTTGTTTTATTTTGTCTTGTATTCCCAGTTCATGTACAGTCCTGTCCTGTCCTGCCCATGTCCTGTTAATGTTTTCCTCATGTATTGTGTACATGTTCTGGATTCTGCTTTCTGTCCTGCTCCGGTTCTGAGTTCTTCTAGTCTTGTCTTGTGAGCTTGCTTGGTGCCTGTTCTAGTCTTGCCTTGTTTCTAGTACTGGATACATATCTGCTGCAGAGCCTCCCTATCTAGATCCTGGGAGGTCTGCATATCATCATCCAGCTCCTGGTTTCTGCTAAGCTGCAACAGGGCTCTGGTACGTGTCCGCACAAAGCCTGGTGCTCAACACCTGGGGGCTTGTGGTTTCCCTGCTCCAGGCCCTGATAGTCCATTTCCACGCTGTGACTCCTATCTTCATCATCAGGCACACAGGGGTCCTTGTCTTCGGACCGCCACCCGTGACACTGAAGCAGAGAAGCAGGCTCACCAACCACCAGGTTGAAGCCAACAGACTGATGGTGAGAGGGACAGGGGGGTGACGGTGAGAATGGGGTGATGGTGAGAGGAATGGGGTGTGATGGTGAGAGGGGGGTTAAGTTGAGAGGGAGAAGGGTTGATGGTGAGAGGGGGTGATGGTGAGAGGGGGTGGTGGTGAGAGGCACAGGGGGGTGATGGTAAGAGGGAGATGGAGAGGGGTGATGGTGAAAGGGAGGGAGGGTGATGGTGAGAGGGAGGTGATGGTGTGAAAGAGGGGGGTGATGGTGAGAGGGTACTAAATAATGTTTTTATTCCCTGGTGGTCAGATGGTGATATCCGGTCTGCAGCTCTGTAGTGTGCAGAGCTGCAGACCATGTGTCTCGCGGGACCCGTCAGAGCGTTGCCATGGTAACCCATGGCAACGCTCTGATTAGCCAGTTCTCGCAAGACACTGCAGAGCTGCAGACCAGTGTCTGCGATGGGTGCTCTCTGGCCGGTCAGATTGGAGGGGCCTTGCACCCGTTGGCATACTGAGCAAGCCGCCAGGCCCTCTCCGGGTGACGGGTCCTCAGTCACTGACCGAGGACCCGACACAGTCTAACCTAAGGTGGTTTAGGCGGATGCGAGGCCCCAGCCAGCGTGAGGCCGTAGGCGGCCGCCTAAACCACCTAATTAGAGAGCCGCGTCTGCAATCGGCAGTTGCTAAGGCCAGTAAGGTACAAATCTAGTACAAATAGGCATCAATTCTCGACATAAGAATTACATTTTGCCTCTTTATAAATTATTGGTAGGGTCACACATTGAATATGCTGTGCAATTTTGGGTACCTGTTCCAGAGAATGATATTATGGCACTAGAAAAAGTGCAGAGGTGATCTACAAAATTGATAAAAAGGAATCAAGCATTTTAGTTATAAAGATAGGTTAATATATTTTAAACTCTCTTTAGATAGGAAAAATTGAACCTCAAACGGGACAATAAAAAAACATTGTCTGAAAATCTGTTATCAACAGGTCAGATATTTAAACTGGAAGAATGGAGATTTAGTCTAGGACAAAAGAAAGGTTTTTTTACAGTAAGATCAATTAGGATGTAGAATTTTCTGCCTGAAGAGGTGGTTTTTTTTGGAATCTATACAGACGTTTAAATAGCAATTGGATAAATAATTGCAAAAACATAATATACAGAGTTCTGTTTAATTAGTGGGGTAATAGCTTCCAGTGGCTTCCCAGTCACTAGTTTGTAATATTTAGTAGACATGCCCCTGCCAGCTTGATACATTACCTCCATTATACCAATATAGGGGTCTTATTCATCGCCATAGGATTTGTATTTCTTTATATATTTACTTTTTTTAAATGACAGCTGGATAGCAAGCTCTGGCGAGCTGCCACAAAGTAGCATACAGGTGATACTTGAAAAATTAGAATATCGTGCAAAAGTTCATTTATTTCAGTGATGCAACGTAAAAGGGGAAACTGATATATGAGATAGATGCATTACATGCAAAGCAATTACCTTTTGAGGCTTTCCCTCCTTATGGAGGGTGTCAATGATGGTTTTCTGCACAACTGTCAGGTCAGCAGTTTCCCCCATGATTGTGATTCCTACTGAACCAGACTGAGAGACCATTTAAAGTCTCAGAAACCCTTTGCAGGTGTTATGGCTTACTTAGCTGATTAGAGTGGGACACTGTGAGCCTAGAATATTGCACATTTTCACAATATTCTAATTTACTGAGATTGTGGATTTGGGGTTTTCATGAGCTGTAAGCCATAATCATAGCACTTATGACAAATCACGGCTTGAACTATCTTGCTTTGCATGTAATGTAAAAAAAATAGTTTCCTGGTCTTCATTAACTAACACACACACACATAATTAACCTTTACATTACCAAGGGTTTTTAATTATGTGTCTGCTCTCTGCTAGTGCTGCCAGTGGGCTTCAAATTATCATTCACTTGAAAAAAGTAAGTGAATGATAATTTGCAAATGTGAATCTTGCCGGATGCATTTGGTTTATTTCCGAGTCGTTTCCGAGTCGTTCATAGATTTTTGTATCCGGGGCTGTAAATTGGTTGGATGTGAACATTAATGACTTTTCAAACTTATCTGAACTAATTTAACAGAAACAGTCTCACTGACTAAATCCTGACTGAATTTGCGTTTAGTAAATATGAGCATTTCCAATACCGTCAAAATTCTGTAATTTTTTACCAGATTTTGTCCATTCTGACAAAATCCATTGTTTAGTGAATAACCCCGACATTCTTGCTGAGCATGAAGGAAACTTCATGTACTTTAGCCTTGAAGGTGGAATTAGACATTATTGGAAATTGCCGTACAATTTAGGTTTATTAGACTAATTAAAATGCATTTCCTGCTCACAGACATCAATGCACAAAACTTTGCCTCTATCAATACAACCCTTTCATGAAGAATATTAACTCCCTTAGTATTTAAGGACAGCATTGTCAATTCCATCTTAAAACAGGGGAAATGGCATTAAGTACAAATGGCTGTTATAGTAAAAAGTTATTATAATTCTCAAGAAAAATAATTCAAAAGAAATCCAAAATCTACCCCTATAATGGCCTACGCACATTAGGATTCTTTCATCCCACCAGGCAGAATTTGGTCAAGATCAGATAAACATTTGTAAAAAAGTAAAAAAGACAAATATAGGAATATGACCTATAAAACATACATACAGGAATAGTATGGCTAGAAAACATGTAAAGACAAAGAGAATGTTATGTGCGCTCTGGCCTAAATTCCTATGTACATTTAAACAAAATGTACATAGGGATTTTTTCCAATGGCCATTTGAATATAGGCTCATCTGCCACGTCAAGGCAAGCCCCAAAAGGTGAGTCCTACACTAGCCATTAGATTTTCTGATATCAGCCAAGAATCTCCAATGAGACAGGCCGTATTTTGAGCTGTTGGATACTAAGCCACTGCAGCTGTAAGCGCCGTGCTTTATCTTTGTGTTTGTAGGAGAAAACATGTGCTTGTCATAAAGAGTACAGCAAATATATTACATTATAAAATAATGTTAACCTAGGGCATACAATTTAGCACAAATCAGTAAGGTAGAAGGGTGGTGGAAATTCAAACAATGTGGAAATAATTTGTAAATGGCTGACACTACAACCACACTATAACCACATTCATAAGGGGAATATACTGTAAGAAAGGGGTAAACCTAAACTTTCTAGTTCCTAAATAGCAGAGTAGACATTTGCAATATAATGAATCCCCTAAACCTGGTAGACTTAAGAGTGGAAATACAGATCTGAATCAAATTAATTTAAAACAAAAAATTAATTGAAGAGAACAAAATGATTGATGTTAGGCTAGGACAGACACATTGTTAATAAGAAGGCAAAAACATATATGGTAGTTGCATAAAACATTACCAAATTAGTTATATTCACCCTTCTCCTGATCTGTTGAGGATTTTTTTTTTCAATTTTTTTTGGACACTTCCTTGTGTAGCAATAGGTATCTCCAAGGGGTGCATTCTGGCACAGTTTGTGGGGGTGAGGGAGGGGAATCTCATGATCACTCTAATCCTAATGCCAATAATTTTTATAGGGGATCTCCACTTATATTGGATTTATTGTTCCCCAAGTGTAAGAGCAATGGATTAAAACTGCCAACTTTTTGGCCAAAAGTTAGATCTGTGAAAAAAATTAAAGCCTTGGTACTTTCTTGGGTGGAAAATTGACATATGCTTACTTGTGTCATATGCATACAATCTAGTACAATAAAAATCATTTTAGGCTTGGCTATAGTCTGCCACTTGCATCCTTCCTAGGTGAGATATATTACTAATCTCCAGCTCCTACAGAGTTCTTATTTCTGCTATCCAAATATAAATTCAAGGCAAACCTAGTAATTACTCCAGAATTCCCGTACATTCACATAAAAAATGACAACAACAAAAAAATAAGACTTTCTGAAAGTGGTGGTAATGGGATGGTGATGGAACATAGATGGAAATTGAAAAACTAGTTGTCAAACCTTGGGCAAATACTAAATTTACTTTAATTGAAATTGATCATCATTGTGATTTAAGCGCCAACACTATTTATTGTTATTAGTATCATTGGATATGTCCTCAGTGATCTGCTAAAAGACAACTGTATAAACCTTTCAAATATTGTCATAACTGCCCAAAACAGGCTTGACGTGAGCGTGAATGTAATTCTACCTACGGAAGAATGTTTTTACCTTTTGACTCTGCAATGAGATGTTTGAGTTAAACCTTGAAGCCTTTGGGTTAAACCTGGGAAGTTTTCAAATGTTAAACCATCTGGCAGATAATTTAGCACAATTATGTGTCTAAACATAGTGACTGCCACTTGGCATTCAATGTTTTCTACTTTCATGGTGGTTGAATCTACAGGCATGTGGGGTAACTTTGCATCGTTCTTTTAAATTATAAATTAAACTTAACCCAAATATTTTAATAGATTTTGTTACTTAATATTTCACTTATAAACGATTGTTAGAAAGAACTAGTTTGAAAAAATACAATTGAATGAATATGACATTTAATGTGTAGTATAAAAAAATCAGATGGGCTGATTTGATTGGCTGTGAAGAATCTGAAATTAATTTAAACTCTATTTTTCTGCAATTTTCTGTTATAAACATATGATAGTCAGCAATGTCTAATTAGTTCTCTAGATTTTGATTAATCTTGACTTGATATAACGTAAGGCTCTAAGGTCGTTGAAAAAAAATAACAAAAATAACATCATAAAACATTGTGTCGACAGAATAAGCTGACTTCCATTGGAATTCCAATATGTCATCCAGAAAGATATAAACACACTCACTTCAGACAAAGACCATTGAAATATCAAACAACTCTGACCTTCACATGCGGTGCAGAATCATATTGTTGGCTCTTCAGTGTCCTCGTTATATTGACGACATCTGAGCATGATGTCAAATCTAAATATCAAAGCACAACATGAAGATGCATATTGTTTCACTTAGTTTCCCAAGGCTTATAGACTGTATTAGTTCAGCTGTCTGAGGTATTTCTTTAACATCTGCACAACAGAACACTTACAGGTTAAGAGTAATATCTTTGTAAGGTGGAACTTCTAGTTAGTGGAAAATATAGTAGAGCCTAGAACATAGAGACTAGATTAAAGCAGTATAAACACAGGCCATATATCTATCCATATTATAGGGAAATATGGATGACCTCTTTATTCTTTGGAGAATAAGTGGTTTATGTTCTTTTATGATTCGTTCCAGCTAAACTAAGTTCTTACATGGATTTATGATAATGCTAGATTTAGCTACATTTTTATGGGTCAACAGTTGATAGAAGTGATAAATGTGGAAAATAATTCATAATGCTTTTGATTCAGTACTTTTACAGATATTTTGAAGATGAAATTTCACATAAACATAAATAACTATAATGTAAACCATTTTACAATCGTATGACAAAGATAGCGAAACATTGAAGATTGAGATTATGGGATGCTAACCATATATCCCGGTTTAGCAGAGTGAATACACTGAAGTGGAATTATTTGCAACATTTACTCTACCTTTCGGATGGTTCCTATTGACATACCAAATCCTTTTTCTCACAGCTTTGGTTTGAATTGTTAGTGTTGGATTTGATTGGAGGTTTGCTTTCCACTGGAAGGAGGTCACCATTGCATAGGTCATACTGGACCAGTGTTTTCTGCTCTGAATCAATTTTACAGGCTACACATTGGTTTGTTTTCTCTTATGTTTTGTCCATGAGAATCACTCCACAACGAAGCGGAATGGTGGTGCTACCATATAAGCACATCAGCCTGATTACGGAGCCAGTACTCATACACAGGCTCCTTTAAATGTGAGTGTCCTGCCTGTTTGTTATATTATCTGCACTATTTTGTACCCTTTGTTTTTGTTCTTTTTCATGTACTTCACACCAAAACTTTTAACCAAGTAACGTGTGGTAAGTTTTTGATTTGTTTTAGCGCTCCACTTACAGGTGTAGATTTTCTCACTTACACCGTTCTAAAATTATTATGATTGTTTTGTGGATAAGAGGATATTTCCACACAAGTGTATAGAGCTGCTTCTATTTTATTCACGTTTTAGCACTTATTATTGTCACACACCCCTCTGTGTAAGAGGGATACCTTTGATTTGTATTTATTATAACAATTGGATAAACCAATCTCCAGGCTGATGATACTCACTCCTTAAACTTCCCAAAAACAGAGGTGATGGGTCCTTGATATTTTACAAAAATACTATCAAGTCTCACATCTCTTACAACTTATATAGTATGTTTTAAGGAAAATATATAACACATTGGTCAGTGAAAAACAAAACAGTTAAAATTAGAAGCATTAAATATCTCCCACTGTGAAACCAGAGTTATTTAAATGGATTCTAAATTTTACAATCAACCAGTAGCAACTAGTTCCAATCCAGAATAAAATTTATTGTATATATCTTTGAACATTTATCTTCATTTAACTTATAATATGTCTTATAAAGGCTAACTCTTTAAGTATGTTGTTCTCACTTAGATCATAGAATGGAACTGACTCGTAATTATGCTTCTTAGAAAGCTTTTCCTGTGAAACATATCACTATCATTGATACACTTTGGTTCAAAGGCTTGGGAAGACCTAAAACATATTGCTGACATCTGGATCATAGAAAAGATGTATTACTTAAATGTCTCAGTTAGATATGATTCATAGACATGTCTCCGTGCTTAATCCAAAAAGGGAAAGTTGAAATGCCCTTTCATTGACCAATCACAGCTGTGTATGGGAAGTGTATGACATGTATGACTGAAAGTTCAGAACTATAAGCCTTGAGGGAAAATCAGAAGGCCACCTCAGAATGATCCAGCATTATATGCCACAAGGTACATAGTCTTTCCTCTCCAGACTTAGACTATTCAGATGAATCAAATCTTTTGTTTGGACCTCTATTTAGCTGGGCAAAACCACAAGGGTGTAGTGATATGCTGGCATCACAGAATTTAATGTATATAAACTAATTTCCCCAATTCAGTGTAACTAAAAATTTATTAATATTTGAGCAAAAAGTCAGAACACACAGGTGCCACAACAATGGGATTTGTGGAAATTAAAAAAAAAAGACCTATTTGTATCTCTACAAATCAACCATATAGCACTAATAGGTTCCAAGTGGCTCTGGTACCTAGCCTTGCCCCCAGCCCCCAGCCCCCAGCCCCCAGCCCCCAGCCCCCGGCCCCCGGCCCCCGACCAGATAATGTTTCTTTATGAGCTGATGGAAGCTCTGTGTTTAGAGTTTTGAGTGTTTATAAGTCCTCCAGCAGGATTATGACCTGAAACATACCTCAGAAATCACCCAACAATGGTTCAGAAGAAAACATGGAATCATTCCCAAGAGGCCTTCTTATGACTCTAGACTTGAATTCTGTCAAATATCTTTAGAAACATGCAGTTGGGAAAAGGCACCAATGATCTGTAAGAATATATGAGAACTGGAGCAGTCTCCTCAAGAATGAGGCCAAACTCCCAGTTGGAAATTGTAGAAATCTTATTCAGAGCATCAGAAAGTGCTTGATTGCAGTTATTGTCTCCAAAGACGGTGCTACAAAATATTATATTAAGAGAAGCAATATTTTTGTATAATTTGTTTTACAGTTTAAAGTAAAACAGACAATCTAAAGGAAAATGGTGGATACCAAATATTATTGCAGATATTTACTTTTCTAAAAAAAAAAGTAGAAGTGTACCTACACTAGTGGCCATGCCTGTATTAATCAAAGTGTTTTCTTCTAAAGAGTGGTGGGAAAGTGTAACTAACCGAATATGGCTGCTGGTTCTACTGATACACTGTAGGCACTGTCACTGGTTCATCTCATTGGAGTGGTTATAGTGTCTGAAATACATTTGTGTCATACTTCCACTCAGCAATTAACAATGTTTTATGGTTTAATGCTAAGAGAGAGTTTTCAGCAGCCCTTTCCCTCTGTGAAACTCAGGCTAATGAGGAAACATTAGGCTGAGCAACAATGGGTTTTGGTGTTTGGTTGAAAGGGTCAGCTGATTGCTTCCAGCCTATCACAGTACCCCCCATTATAAACCAGTATAGATAGAAAAAAGTGTGTAATTTCTGCCTTAGCTATACATCCAGTAGCAACCTGGCTGTTGGTGGCCAGGGACACTCATTCATTATTAAACTGCTTGAAAAATGGTTTAACACTGAATACAGGTAAGGTGCTAGGGGATCAATTTAATGAGACACAATGGTTATAGTGCATACAGTGTCCCCATAGGAGGGCTGGAAGCCTTAGGCCTGGGGGACAATTCCAGTCAAGTGGCCCATTGCACCTAAAGAAGAGTAAACACACATTTCCCATGTGACTGCCCCCCCTAAACAGACACACTCACTGACAGGCACACACAAACTTGCTGATTTGACACACACTAACAAACACAGGCACACACACACACACACACACATTGTTACAGGCACACACACATGGCTGAGGAAGGGGGACAGGGACTGAGGGAGGGGGACAGGGCCTGAGAGAGGGGGACAGGGGCTGAGGAAGGGGGGCAGGGACTGAGGGAGGGGGACTAGGACTGAGGAAGGGGGGCAGGGACTGAGGAAGGGGGACAGGGGCTGAGGAAGGGGACAGGGTTGATGAAGGGGATAAAAAAAAACCTAAAGTGTATCCCCCCCCACCCTAAGTCTTACCTTAGGCCAAGAGCAGGAGCAGCAGCCAGCAGTCAGTGTAGTCGTCCGGCCCTTATCAGGAGGAGGGGGCTTGACTTCCTCTGCTCCTTTCCCAGGCTCCCTAGCAGTCCTGGGAGAAGAGCAGTGAAAGTCAATCTCCCTCCACCTGACATCATCATGAGAGGTCAGCGGACTCCACTGGCTGCAGGGAGAGAGAGGTAAGTTTAAAAATCCAAGTGCCCAGCCAGAGATGTTTCCTTATTTTGCTGGATGCAGACTGCCCTGGATTTAGGGAGGCCTGGTGGGCAATTGCCCCCTGTCCCAGCCCTGAGTGTCCCTTTAAAGGACATTAAAGGACCACTATAGTGCCAGGAAAACATACTCGTTTTCCTGGCACTATAGTGCCCTGAGGGTGCCCCCACCCTCAGGGTCCCCCTCCCGCCCGGCTCTGGAAGGGGGAAAGGGGTTAAAACTTACTTTTTCCAGCACTGGGCGGGGAGCTCTCCTCCTCCGATCCTCCTCTTCTCCTCCAATTCTGCTGCATGCGCACGCGCGGCAAGAGCTGCGCGCGCATTCAGCCGGTCACATAGGAAAGCATTATCAATGCTTTCCTATGGACGCTTGCGTGCTCTCACTGTGATTTTTACAGTGAGAAGCATGCAAGCGCCTCTAGCGGCTGTCAATGAGACAGCCGCTAGAGGCTTTGGGGGAAGGCTTAACCCATTCATAAACATAGCAGTTTCTCTGAAACTGCTATGTTTATGAAAATATGGGTTAACCCTAGCTGGACCAGGCACCCAGACCACCTCATTAAGCTGAAGTGGTCTGGGTGCCTAGAGTGGTCCTTTAAATGTCTACCTGTGCTCTCCTTCTCCAATTTGCTGTGTAAAATGGCATAAATCATTTCCCTGTTCTATGTGCTTCTTAACAATGCTGTCAAGCAACTGAATGTCTGTATTGAAGTTTGGCTGAGAGAAAAACCTAGCAGATAAGTGTCTAAAAAAATATTCTGCAACAGCTTGGCCATGCTAGTCACTTCTGCTACAGCAGAGGTAGGACAGAGGTAATGGAGGGTTACAAAAAATTATTAATGATTTTGAATGGAGGACATGGTTGAAGATGATACAAGGAGGAGAAAAGGAACATGGAGCAGTATAGAGATGGGGATAGAGAGAGAAAAAAAGTAAAATAAAGAAATGTTATCACAAACACAACCCATGCATACCACACTACCTTCCCACAGTATACTCAAATTGCTTGCACACATACTGACACAGTAATGCACACTGAAAGCCGCACACTGAAACTTTACACTAATACATCATCTCATTTACACACTGAAACGCCACAGTTATACAACCCCACGTTCACACAAGGTCAGTTTACAGACATACACATTCACTTACACTGCCACATCCCACAGATACACCGCATTCACACACTGCCATGTTTTACAAAAATACTCAATAGTTTCAAACACTGATGCACTTCACATTTTCTCATGCTACCAAACATTTATGATTTTTATCTTAGGCCTGACCTTGTATAGTGGTGTTCATAGAGCATGGAGTCTACTTTTTTGAGAAGCCCAGACTGCTGTCAGTCCATCCTGTAACCCATGGATCAATGCAACTAGGGAAATGGGCCTTGACATAGCTAGGGGGCAGGCATTTTAATAGGGTTAGATTAATTGCCTGAAGTGTTAGAGGGGGTGGGGTCTTCACCTCTGGGTAGGTTATCTGTTTGTGGTTCAGATGGATCCTGTCAAAGAGCTACTGGAAGATGTCTGGGCGGTGGTGTGGGAGCCTGGCATCGCATTGGCACCAGGACTGGGTGGGGATATCAGTACTGTGGGCTGGGCCATCGTCTGTTCCTGTGTGCCAGCCTACACAAAGGACTAGGCCTTCAAAGTGTTTGAACCCCAGTGAAGTTCCATCACAGAGGAGGAGTCCATTGGATGCTGTGGATGAGCACAGCAGGGAGACTTGCATAAACCACGGTACAGGCTAGTAGCAGAAGGAGTCACCTGATTGGGATCGGAGTGCACCGTGCCACACAGTGGCACACAGGCACGGCAGCATGTCACGACAGGATCCTCCACATGGGGTGTTCGAGAGTCCTTTGGTGAGCCATGTGGCCTAGGCAGCATTGCTGGGGAGAGGTAGGGGGAAAGGAATAGGGGTTGTCTCATGGTGTCAGAGATGAGTAGGCTAGTGGAGCAGAAGGGCACAGGTGGCAGGATGGATGTGGCGGAACCAGCCTCGGCACTGGGCATTGGAGAAGACTGATTGCCGGCCTCCTGCCCTGTGACTATGGCCCCATGTTGAAAGGATGGATTTTCCCCTGCAAAGACCCCAAAGCTGGGTCTTTCGGTACTTTCCCTATGTGAGCAGTGTTACCCAGATAGCTATGCCATGGAGCCCATTTGTATAATGAAAGACTATGGGAAAGACTTTGGCTCCATGGCAATTAAACTGTATGTGTGTGCTCTGAGCACCATTCAGTAATAATGTGCGCTCAGATCTGAGCTATCTGGGGATATGTTGAATGTACCTGTTTTGTGCAATGGCTGCACAGTTATATGTTTTTATGTGTTTTATTGTCTTTTGCTGCCATGTGTGGCTAATGGAGTTTTGCCTCTGCCCTGGAGATAATTGGATTACTTCCCCAAATATCTCCAGGATAGAAGACTCTGTGGAACTGGTTTTGGGCAGAAAAGCCATGCTGCATTTGGTCAAATAAGACTTTTCCTTAACTTTTGAACCACTGGACCAATATGTATGATTTTGACATATGTTTGTATTTGGAATATGTTGATTCTGAAAATGTAAGTTTATGTGGATGTGATGCATACTTTTCAAGTTATGAATAATGTGGAAAAACTGTATTTCTCTGGCTGTGATAATTAGATTAACCATTGTGTTCAGTAATCATATCACAGCCAGAGGGGAGGATTTTGTGTGGGAGTGTCTTTCTGTAATGTACTTGTGTTATTGGCTGTTATGTAAAACCCTGTGGGCAGTACTAAGTTTGTGGATTGGGAATAAAAGAGGCTGTATGTGCCAGTCCACAGTTCCTGCTTAACCCTCAAAGTGAAGTGTCGTCTCATTATTGGGGGAGGATTTATTGTATGCTGTTCCAGTTTGACTGCTAGGAGTCTAAACCCATCCGTATGGTTTTTGCCTATTCAGCTGTTTATAGCATTCATATGCTTGAGAGAAGGTATACGCTTCTTCGGTTCGGTGACTGTGGTGTCGGCCAGAGTGCTTGGAGTCCTCAGGAAATGCTAGGAGCATCCTTTAACGGAGGTACCCAGTCGGGGTGCCAGGTGATCCGTTACAACGGACTTATCGTGCCAGGGTGGTTGAAAGTGGGGTCTGCAGGCCCGATTACTTACAGGGGGCAGGAAGGGTCACAGGACGGAGCAAAGATGAGGACCTTTCCAGGGGCAGGACCAAGCAATGCCAGGGGGCAGTGCCATCTTAACTTCATTTTGGGACCTTGAGCAAAGCAGTGCAATGAGACCCTGCACAACAACTCACAGAAATAAAAATATTTTTTTTAATTATTGATAAAATTAAGCTTATATATTTGGTACCTCCAACAAATGCAATACATACAATACATACACACGGAATGCTGAATACAGTCACAGACTGCTGAACACATTCACACACAGACTCCTAAATACACACACACACACATACTGCTGAATACACAAACTGACTGCTGAGTACACACAGACAGACTGCTGGATATATATATACACACACAGACACTGCTGAATACACACACACAGACTGCTCAATACACACAGACTGCTGAATACACACACAGACCGCTGAATACACACAGACTGCTGAATACATACAGACTGCTGAATACACACACACACACACTTCTGAATACACACACAGAGACTACTAAATATACACAGACCGCTGAATGCACACAGACTGCTGAATACATACATCCTGCTGAAAACACACACACTGCTGAATACACACTCAGAGACTGCTACATACACACATACTGCTGAATACACCCAGACGATGGTATAGACACAGACTACAGTGAGTGTATGTGTTTGTGTGTAGGGGTGCTGTGTGTGTGTGTATACAGCAGTGTGTGTGTGTGTAAGGGGTGCAGTGTGTAAGTTGAGGGGTGCTGTATTTAAAGGGTGGTGCGTGTGTGTGTGTGTGTGTGAAGGGCATTGCGTGTGAGGGGTGCTGTGTGTGTGAGAGGTGTGTGTGTGAGGTGTGATGTGTGTGTGAGAAGGTGCTGTGTATGAGGGGCACTGTGTGTTTTTGTGTGTGAGAGGTGCTGTCTGTGAGGTGTGTTGTGTGAGAGGGGTGTTGGGTATGTGTGTGAGGGGTGCATAGTGTGTGTATGTGAGAGTTGCAGTGTGTGTGAGAGGTGCAGTGTGTGAGGGGTGCTGTGTGTGTGTGATGGGTTCCCTGTGTGTGTGAGAGGTGCTGTGTGTGAGAGACTCAGTGTGTTTGTGAGGGGTGAAGTGTGTGTGACAGGTACTGTGTGTAAGGGTGTTGTGTGTTTGTGAGGGGTGCTGTGTGTGTGATAGGTGCTGTGTATGAGGGGCGCTGTGTGTTTTTGTGTGTGAGAGGTGCTGTCTGTGAGTTGTGTTGTGTGTGAGGGGTCTTCTGTATGCGTGTGAGGGGCGGATAGTGTGTGTGTGTGTATGTGCAAGGGGTGCTGTGTGTGAGGGTTGGGTTCACTGTGTGTGTGTGAGATATGCTGTGTGTGAGGGACTCAGTGTGTTTGTGAGGGGTGAAGTGTGTGTGTGACAGGTGCTGTGTGTAAGGGTGTTGTGTGTGTGTGTGAGGGGTGCTGTGTGTGTGAGAGGTGCTGTGTGTGAGGGGTACTGTGTGTGTGAGGGGGGTGTGTGTGGTGTGTGTGTGAGGGGTGCTGTGTGTGTAAAATGTGCTGTGTATGAGGGGTGCTGTGTGTTAGGGGTGCTGTGTGTGAGGGGTGCTGTTAGTGTGTGTGAGGGGTGCTGTGTCTGAGGGGTCTTCGATCCCCTCTCGGGCCGGCTCTCCACGGTCCGGCAGGGGAGATCAAAGAATCTCTCTTGTTGGCCTGGGCACATGGGCATCGAGGTTGGGCCCCCATGCTTATGGGGCCCACAGGCAACTGCCCAGCGTGCCCATGCGGAAAGATGGCCCCGCAAGTCCACAGGAGAGCAGTGCAGTCGGTTTGCCAGTTAGGTGCTACAGCATGAAGCGGTCAGTCTCTTCTGACAGGTGGGTAAGGAACAGGCATAGTGCTTCTAGGTCCACTAGCGGAAGCCCTTGTGAGGGGAAGCTTACCCCCTATGGCCATTTGGGCCAGAATGACAGGCTTTTCACATGAGAAAGTCCATGACGAAATGTGTTGTGCTTACACTAGTTGTTTTAAACATTAAAAATATTTTGCATTCACCATATACATATTGTATGTATCTGACCATTTATTTTATTTATGCTTTTACATTTTTTAAGTTTATTTTAGTTATTTCTATATATTCTACTGTTCCTGGCTATACCACAATTATACCTGCTACTTGTATCACTTCTGAGACAAGGACTACAGCTGAGCTTTCCTCAGGAACTGGTTTCTCTGTTGTGGTTGGGTTTTCAGGGTTTTGGTTGGCAAAACGTTAGTGGTGAGATTTGGGTCACTCTCTGGATGTGTTCTTGATTCATGCTGGGAACGATCTGGACGTGGTTCCCCGGAGGGAGTTAGTCAAGTTTATGAAGAGGGATGTATACCTTCTGTTCCTTGGGTGGTTGTTGTGTGACTTTACAACCATTATACCTGCAACCTGTATCACTTCGGAGACAAGGATTACTGCCGAGCTTTCCTCAGGAACTGGTTTCTCTGTTGTGGTTGGGTTTTTTTTCCGGGTTTTAGTTGGCAGAATGTTAGTGGTGAGATTTCTCGGTGGGCGATGTTGGGTTACTCTCTAGATGTCCTCTTGATCCGTGCTGGAGGAACCTAACTGGAGCTGGTTCCCCAGAGGGAGATAGGTTTATGAAGAGGGATGTATACCTGCGGCTGAACTTGTTCCTGGGGTGGATGTTGTGCGGTTCGACAAGGTTCCATGATTGCACTGGAGACATACTAGGGACTAGAGATGTCGCGAACCGTTCGCGAACTTCCCGCGAACGGCTCGCCGGGGTTCGCGGCGAGCTCTGGTCAGCTGACAAATCCCGGTCAATCTCCAGCAGACCCTCCCTCCCAGACCCTCCCACCTCCTGGACAGCATCCATGTTGAAGCAGTGGTTCAAAAGATAGATCGTAGTCCTTTGTGACCAAATGAAGCATGGCTTTTCTGCCCAAAACCAGTTCCACAGAGTCTTCTATCCTGGAGATAATTGGCAGCAAAAGACAATAAAATACATAAAAATATATATATGTGCAGCCATTGCATAAAACAGGTACATTCAACATATCCCCAGATAGCTCAGATCTGAGCGCACAGTATTATTGAATGGTGCTCAGATCACACACATACAGTTCAATTGCCATGGAGCCAATGCCTTTCATTATACGAATGGGCTCCATGGCATAGCTATCTGGGGTATCACCGCTCAAACAGGGCAAGCACCGAATGACCCAGCTTTCGTGTCTTTGCAGGGGAAAATCAAGCGTTTCAACATGGGGCCATAGTCTAAAGGCAGCAGGCGGGCAACCAGGCTCCTCCAATGCACAGTGGCGAGATTGGTCTCGTCACAGTCTTTGATTAAGGTTTAGTGTAACACCCTGAAAGACTTATGGACTGCCACAATCCATGCCATCTTGATTCAGTCCATAATGGGCACATAATCTCCATGAATTAAATAGATTATATAGTGTAGCTAGTCCTCTGCTGCTCTAAAATCCTTTTGGGAATCTCCAAAGTGGATTTCCACCGATAATAGAGATCTTGTTTAAAACAGTGCTAGCAAAAATCTGCTCAGAAATCTTTCTACACCACTCAAGTAAGACTGTCACCCTTGAATTCTCTTTTGGAATAGCAGCCTTAAGAACAAAAAGTAGCGTTTAAGCCATACAGCATACACCTGCAAAGTTACTCTCATGGAGAGCCTTCGTAATATAAGAAGACTAATATGTTAATTTAAAGCCATTTCTACCTCTGTGCCTGCCTGCTCTCCAACTCACTGTGCCATCATCCTTCTAGGGGCATGCAATATGGTTATGCTCATTTAATACCTCAGTATGGAGGTGGAATTGCCATAGCCCTGCTGACCTATCAACCAATTTTCAACCATCCTGCTGTCACTCAAGTTGTCTGCTGCTGCACTAGCTGTAGACACAAAATTCCAGTTATTTTGACAGGAAACAGCTTATTGGTACCACTTGACCAGAAACAGAAATACACTTACATTTCAGTACACAAACATCCTTAGAGTACCACTGCTCAGACACCTTGGGCTGCCACCAGTGCCATCAAGAAAAGAAAGGATTGTTGGCCACTACACATGAATATGTAGCAAAATGATCTGACTAATCAACACCCTTTACCAACTTGTCCTTGGGACTGATGCATGCAGGTAAAATAAAATAATTACATTCTTGCTGACAATTGTGCATGAAGTTATATTAGTGAGCAATTATAATAATTAATCAATTATAGGAAATTAAGCACCACAATGGCTACCAGCTGGCTCATACATTGTGTGATTTCTCTTGCTGCTTTGACATCCCAGTGGGTGAAATCCACTGATGCGCTCCAGGATGGGCTGGACATGCCTACGCGATGTTGGTAGCCTGACTTGCCTCTCTTCACTGGCACTATCTCTGTTAATAGGTGTGTAAGATTAGCAACATTGTCATCTACATGCCCATTATCCTACCTACTGGGGGCAATACTGCTCCTAGTTGTGCTAGGTGGTGATTGAGTTGTTGCAGGCCTCAAACTGCTGTCTTTGTTGATTTTTCAGTGGAAAAGCTAGTCTCTGCTTAAACATTTCTTCTTCTGTTAGTAGTGTAGGTGTTAATGGTACTATTAGTTGTAATATCAATGTTAATGCTGATGGGGGCTTTGCTGCTACAGACGATAGCATCAGTACTGGTGATTGTAGTAAGGTGAGTAACAGCAGCTTTGTGGGAAGAACCTGTGCTCCTGTCCAACCTATGTGGACTCCCTAAACTATATGCCCTGATTTGTAATCAAGTTCTTCATTGGCGAGACTAAATGATATTGCATTAGGGCTGGGAGATGTGCTGTTATCACCACCATCGAAAGGAGAGATTGGTGCCAATACCCTCTTGTACCTGCATTCTTGGTAAAGTTCAAAGACCTACTACTCTTCTAGAGTCTGACCTTACCTGAACTACTGCTGCTGCTAGTTTAGCAGTATTAGTGCTAGTAGCTGTCATGCTAGTAGTAGTGATTGTGTCTCTCTCCCCTAATTCTCTTTTACTCTTCCGATGACCATAGGAAGGCATTGGGAGGCTACTGTGCATGCGCAGAAAAATACTGAGCTGCGCGAATCAGATGATCTCTATATAATTGATGATTTCTATCAAATTAAGTTGAAGACATGGCACCTAGACCACTTCATTCAGATGAAGTGGTCTTGGTAAATATTGTGTTTCTTTAAGAAATATTACTTTACAAATGATATTTCTTATTATCTGCTGGGCTAGCTACACAAAGAACTGCTGAGAAGCTACAATGACTGATTTTCTGTCACGGTCAAACAGGTTTTAGAATGAGAATGATGGTATTTTGCCAACTGTTAATCACAAAGATTATAACCCGTGGTGATCTGTGCTTCTCCTTGATTTGATCACACCTTTTGTGGGAGCTTGGTAAGTTTTATAGAATATCTGGTCTTTCTTTCATTTCCCCCTAATTGCAGACAATGAAAACCCTTTATTTAAACTGTTCCTCCTGTGATAAAAGTCACTTTGGAAATAATAAACTCTGCATGTTCCATGTGGGTATCTGCCTAAGGGATTTGTAGAGGAAAATACATTTGCTTTCGTGCTGTAAATAATCCTAGTTAAAGTCACCTTTTACAATCTTGCTATGCTATGGACCAGTATAACTAGGACGCAGCTGTGCTTTGGATTTAATCACTGATCACGCTGTGACTGTTTATTTAAACTGGTTGATGCTATCCACAGGATTTGGATACAGCATGAATGGGTAAGGTATATGAGCTAACTACTGAAAATAAGACGAGAGTTGTGTTAGAGTTAATATTTTCTGGAGGCTGATATGATTTTTATTTTTTTTTATTTTTTACTACTACTGAAAATAAGACGAGAGTTGTGTTAGGGTTAATATTTTCTGGAGATTTTTATTTTTTTTACCTGGAAGAATACATTTAGATTTCTTTGAAAATAGATTCTGGTTTAAAAAACCTATATAGATCAATTTTACTTTCAGTGACTGAATCGAGAAAGCCATTTCATGAATATGTGCCGTGTTGGATGTAAATGTAAAACACAGTAGGAAGTGAATTTACTTCCTATACTTGTTGTAAAATAGCTCATACATTCAGAAATCGTTCAATATCTATAAAATGTTTTTATTATTCTTAAGAGGAAGAGAGACATAATGTATAGCAGTGAACTGTGTATTATAGGAAATAATGTCGTTGAGAGAGACATTATAATTTGGTCAAGAGTTTTATCAATGTCTCCAGAGCCCCAAAAAACATTTTTTTCCACTCTAATACCTATTCTTAATATTGCATAGTTTTAAATGTTAGTATTACGTTAAGGGTTAGGTTAGCATAATTTTTCTATAATTGTAGGGCAGAACTGGTTCACATATTTCATGGCGTTCAAGAGAAACTTTGGAGAACCATACAAAACTAAATAACTTGGATCATTTGTAGCCCTGGGTAAGCAGGCCCTACAGCAGGGTATGCAACCTTTGGCACTCCAGATGTTGTGGACTACATCCCCCATAATGCTCTTACACCAATAATGCTGGCAAAGCATCATGGTAGGTTTAGTCCAAATGACTGCGCCTACAGTATACATTGACATCCCCTATCAAACATGGGAGTCCTTTAATATGTATTTGCACCTCGGTCAGTTTAGTTGTTACTATAGCTCCATCTTGGGAATCATTTTTACACTGAACATAACAATTTGTTAAGCTCTTTCTTTGTGGCAAAGTGATTGTGAATTCTTAATAAAGAATTTCACCAAATGTAAAGGGTACCGTACAATTTTCTTCACGTTTTATGTGTAAGTAATTGATGTTCACTTGATTCACTAAACTCTTCTACTTTATAGCAAACAGGCAAAGCTTCTTACTGGAAGATGAGTCCCTTTATAGTACTTTCACCGGTATATTGACCCTCCAGCTGTCATATGGCATAACATTAAACATACTGGTTTATGGGAAACGTAGATAGACTTGGTACCTTAGGGATATTCGACCTTGTTTGTAGTCTAGATTTGTGAAGTACTAAGAAATAAGTCAAACTTTCTCTCAAGTTGTCCAATTGTATCGCATACCCTATGTATTGTCAAAGCCTCCTGCTTTGTAAGACGTTTTAAGAGAATATAATTTTAAATATATCTCCCACTGGAGAATTCTATCCATTTTATAAACTGTATAGATTTTTCTATTTACTAGCATTTCTTTTATTAAATCAAGCTAATGTTTTTCATACATTCAACTCAATTTAAATGTTTAGTTATATGTTAATCCAACATCTACTTGAATATGCCATATTAGGTTTACTTCTGTCCCTTCTACTCCCTTATAAAAAGCTAGCCACAATTATCTCCTCAACTACTTACAAAACGGACATTCAAGTCTGGAGCCAGACAAGCCCACCAACGTTGAATCTGTTTAAACAAATTCTGTCTCATTTATTTTGAATATACATTGTTAAACAAAGTATCCCAATTTTTTTCCCCCCCAAATTTGGGAACAATTCTTGATATAGCCAATAAATCTAAACTCACTACCGGAATTGTAGGTGACACACAACCTACCTTTATCATTACACTATCATATCATTGCCAGGTGATATTTTCTTTTGATGTAAGATATCTTTATCAATTTCCATGAATATGTATGCCAAATTATATCATAATATATTAATATATATATATATTGTTAGATTATAATTATATTATACTTAAATTGTAAGTCAGGTATTTTTTTTTGTTTGCTTTAACTTTAGTATTTGGATATGGTTTGTAGATCATGATACACAGATGTTCTTATTATAGTCTAATTTTATGTTTACCTGCCATGTTTATGTTTTAAATTGTTAAAATGAGAATAGCTGGTTAGATTGCAATGATAATTTCTATAGTCTAATTTACAATAGAAAATATGTATTAAAACATCAAGTGACAAAATATTGCATTTTGCTATTTTATTGTCTTTGCTATGCCTGAATAAAAAAAAAAATGTTTAAAAAAAACTAAACAAAAACGAAACTTAAGAAGATAATATTTTACTTCACACAATCACAAACATATTGCAGGAAAAGGAATTTAAGATAGGTTGCACACTGCCACCCTATGTTCACTTCCATAATTGCATGGGAAGCAATTTTGATTAAATTGTAGTTTTTGTTTCTAAGTTTTGATTAAACTTTCGTTTTGTTTTTTTTAAATCAGAGCATTTCAGAAGTCACATTCTGAGGAATATCCCTCATTATTACTAAATTAACTATATTACAAATTTGGAAAACCCACTTGATAAATTTATCAGAAGTAGCTTCTAGTTGAATCTATCCCAATTAATCTAAAATCAATTCAAATGCTCTTCATATAGAATTGTAAATGTAATAGATCAGAAATTACTTGACATTTGCAAGATCATTCCAAACAATGTGTAGGTTAGGGTACAGGTAGTTATGAATAAACTTCTTTAGTTATGTCCACACTTTCTGCTACAACCTCTCAACCTGCAGTGATTCCCATATTTGTTCCAAAAATATTGATCCACACTTACCATCATTTCTGATATACCCATAATAGTCCCACTGTCTGGACTCATCCTGAAAATATCCCAGGACTCTGTTCCATATTATGCTATCTGCTTAGCAATATAGTAAGTACATAATCTATTAACACCGCCCCACAGTGCATGCCTTTAGTGGGGCTAAACCAGTGGTGTATCCTGGTTTTGTGCTGCCCTAGGCAGGACAAAACTCAGGCTCCCCCCTCCCCCTGCGCCACCCCCACCCAACCCTTCCCCCCGCCCCACCTTCTAAATACACACACACAGTCAGACACACACAAACACACAGTCAGACACACACACAGTCAGACACAAACACACACACACACAGTCAGACACAAACACACACACAGTCAGACATACACACACACAGTCAGACACAAACACACACACACACACAGTCAGACACATACACAGACACAAACACACACACACACAGTCACACAAAACACACACACAGTCAGACACAAACACACACAGTCAGACACAAACACACACACACACAGTCAGACACAAACACACACAGTTAGACACAAACACACACACACAGTCAGTCACATACACAGACACAAACACAGTCAGACACACACACACACACACACAGTCACACAAACACACACAGTCAGACACACACACACAGTCAGACACAAACACACACAGTCAGACACAAACACACAGTCAGACACACACACACACACACAGTCAGACACAACACACACACACAGTCAGACACAAACACACACACACACACACACAAACACACACACAAACACACACAGTCAGACACAAACACACACACACACACAGTCAGACACAAACACAGTCAGACACAAACACACACAGTCACAAACACACACACACAGTCATACACAAACACACAGTCAGACACAAACACACACACAGAGTCAGACACAAACACACACACACACAGTCAGACACAAACACACACACACAGTCAGACACAAACACACAGTCAGATACAAACACACAAAAAAACACACACAGTCAGACACAAACACACACACACAGTCAGACACAAACACACACACAGTCAGACACAAACACACACACACACACACAAACAGTCAGACACACACACACAATCACTCACATTTTTTAATTTAAACCCCCCCCCAACTTCCTTACCTTTGGGAGTGCTGGGGGGGGTCTCTCTCTCCCTGGTGGTCCAGTGGCTGCCGGTCGGGGTGGGCGGCGCTGGCTGCTGTGCGGGCGGCTGGCGAGGGAGCACTTCCTCTGAGCGGTCTGCTCAGCTCCCTCGCGCACCGCAGAGTGAGGCTGGGAGCCAGAAGATGACATCATCAACCTGGCTCCCAGCCTCACTCTGCGGGCGGCGCGAAGTGCTCCCTCGCCAGCCGCCGCACAGCAGCCAGCGCCGCCCGCCCGGCATGTCAGTTAGCCGCGAGGCTAACTAGGCATTTGCCCTGGGCATTTGGGGGCGGCGTTTTGTGCCGCCCCCTGAAAAATGCTGCCCAAGGCAAATGCCTTGTTTGCCTCGCGGCTAATACGTCCCTGGGCTAGACCACGTCTACCACATACCAGGCCACACTATTTAGTATAAACATCTGTGATGATCTTTGTTGGGAACTTCCCACAGACTGAGGTGGAGAAGTATGGACCTGGGTTCACACTGTGCACTTCATTAGTGTAGCAGAGAACTAGTATACAGAACTAGAACTAATACACAACATAAAAAAAACATGCTTCGTGCACACACAAGAATATTTCCTGGAGGGGGGCGGGGTCTGACCGGGGAGCTGAGCAGACACGCTTTCTGTGAGCTCCTGAGCCTGGGCCGGATTTTAGGCGGAAAACGGAGGAAAACTCACCCAAATTGGTCCTTCAGCACACCGCAGCTGGCACTGTGAAAGCGGGGGTACAGGAGGACACCTCACAGACCTACAAACCAGCTGGGAGTTCGTGCCGGGAACTTGGGGCCTACAACGCATGGTGGTGGGGAGAGACGGCCGCTGTCCCGACTCGCCAAACAAAGCGGTACCCGAAGCATCGGGCCTCCCTACCCCCCCTCCCCCGGGACCAGTGGTGGTTATCCTGGTCCACAAAAGCATGTACCTTAAGCCTTAATTGGCTGCGATTGATGAAGACAGCCAACAGCACAAAACACAAAGTCAAGCAGACGCTCATAAAATGGCGACCTCAGGCCAAACTGCAGAGCATGCTTCCACCCAGCCTCTACACGAGCGTCTAGATGCACTGCTCAGCCGGTTCTGGGAGAAGCTGGAAAGACGGATGGCACTTCAAACCCTTAAACACCAAGAAGAGGTGAGGCAGACCCAGGCTGTAAGGCAGAGCAGGCAGACCCCGGGAAAAGCCGCCGCGCACCGACTGGCGGAACACCCATCCAGGCAGGGGAACATTAGGAGACTCCCTCCTATCCACCGACCACACCGCAGGAGATCCGCCCGCCACTGGTGGCGGACAACCACCAGAGCCCTCCACAGCGCCCACCATGGGAAAGACCCAGCCCCGAGAGGCAACCGAGTCTGTGGCCACATGGTGCCAACCCCACATGATGCTGGGAATAAGGGAGAAGCCCCCATCCTCAACCACCTCCACTCCTCGCTGACCCACCTGAAAAAGCTGCGGGAACTCCCGCCCAGAGGGAGCCTGAGCGGCCCACATTTACCCAGTCGCACAATCAGAGCCACCAGAACGGGCATAGGGTGAGGCAACCCGGACTCATGCAGGCCGTGGCCCGCAACCAACAACCCAGCCCACAATGCAGAGACTAAACTATTAACCAACTGATCTATAGACTCTAAAGCATGCCACCTACCATGGTAATCAGACCCAGCCATACGCAACACATACGTCATCCCTACCATGGGAGTACACTCACCCGGCACAGCTGGCTGTACGCAAGCACCACACATAAGACCAACACTACCCTCGCCACCTGCATGGCGGTCACAACAGCTTACCACCGCACACATATATCGACACACCAGCCTGACCCCGAGAAGGTTCATCACAGCAGACTCGGATAGTACAGCTCCATCCTCACAAACCACTATAGTGCCGCAGCATGCATCCACACTATACCACACACCTGTGTTACTTTCATTGTCATGCAATGTCCCAACCCACTCTTGCTTGTGACTGTGATTTTTATCAATATGCAGCAGTTAAATAATCATAACGCAATAGCTTGTTATAAACTACCCTAATGACTCATGGTTTAACCTACTTGGTATTATACTGTTGGAATATTAAGATTAGTACATGCACTGTTAATTTAGCATGTTACATACTGGATTTTATAATCCATAATCTGAATCTCCATGCTACAGTTTAAACTTAAAAAATAAGGCATTGTTACCCTGGAAATGATACGTAATGAGTGCTCATAAGCCGCAGATATGTCTATTCTGCACAGCTACGTTTACGCGTATTTTGTTGGTTACTGTAACGGCTACCCTGGTGTAGAGAGGGTACCAGCCGTTAGGGACGTCCTTTTCTTCCCGGCAGTCGCTGTGTAGTGATGGAGTCGCCTATTCCCTTCTGCTGGATCAAGAGTGGAAGCCAGGTGCAGCTCTGAAAAGAGCTAAGTGATTAAGCTGCAGAGATTCCCCTTTCAAGAACGAGATGAGGATACGTTTTGAAGGGTCAAGAAGAACTGAGGTTTAATGACACACACTCTGCTTTTATGGGATTCTGCCCATGCAAGGGAGACACCCACATAATTAGCAGTACAACCAATCCATACAATATACATCGGTAAATTCCCTCCCCTCAGATAACTACATAACATAATTAAAAAAGAACAGTTTTTCCCCAAAGTTTGGATGTACCCCAAATACTTGGTATGGAGGTCTCAGCGGTATTCGCCTGTTTGAGTGTCCGATTTTAGTTCCAGACATTCATCGGCAAACACCGCTGTTCGGGAGTTAAAATGGCCGCGAACACGTGTAAGTCCCGAAATGGCGGCTGAGCTTACAGTTCTCATAGCGTTCATGCGGTTGATTCGAATAAAGTGCCCATCAACCAGGGAGGTAAATTGGCCATAATTAGCAGTCAAGGTGGCCTGTTAAGGCAGGTAAGCATTCGCATGGTGAATGCTTACAAAAATACCGAACGGCTGTATAATCCATTTGTCTTTTGCAGTCATACTGGGCTTGTTGTTACAGTTACCTTGAAATCGCATGTTTACTACCTACATAGTGTATCAGCAGGTTGCTTCGCAACGTATTAACTAATGTCTAGGTGAATAGCATGACTGTATTTGCACTGTATATATATTGACTGCAGGGCTCCAAGCGTGGCTCCAGTATTATGGTAGTAACTTAACATAACCGTTGTTTGCTTACCTTCAAAATGCTTTATATATGTTTTCGTTAATCGACTTAACAAAAAATGTGGCAATACTAAAAAAGGAAATGTATCTACCTAATACTAACAATGTATTAACCCCACCCTGTGAACAAACCGTACATTTCCCTTTTCTCTCTTCTGTATCCCATCTCATATGCCGCAATAAAACAAAGATTGACAAAAAAAAAAAATATTTCCTGGAGAGACTATGTGTTATTGTTAGCTAAGTCAAGGGGGAAATTGGCTGCAGTAAACTTTGCAGGGCTTGGCTTAGGAGAGCAGGAGAGTACGTTCCTACCTGTGAACTTCCAGCTATCAGGAAATGGTAGTGAAGACAGGTGTGTCCAGCAAATCCCAGGTTTAAAAACAGTATGACTCCTTACAATGGGAAAGGAGTTGCAGGGTACTCTTTTCACCAGAACAACTACAGTGAGTTGTAGGGAACTGGGCACTTGCTAATGGATTTGAGACTCAATGATAACAAGGACTAGGTGTTTTCTTTGCTTTGTGTGAGTGTTACATATGTATAGATACGCATATTCACTGCCAGGAACAGACACAGAAACACTGACAGTTAAATAGAGACACACACACATTTATATTATTGTAAGCCACCTTCCTGCTTACTTAACCTTTTGGCATAGTAGGGGGGTCTAGGAATCTAATGGGAACTATACTGTGTGGGCTGCTGCCTTAGAACAATGGGACACATTTATAGTAGCATAGGAAGGCACATGCACATAACACCCAGGAATAGTTCATTTTCACACAGTCACATCACTCACACCTAGTACACATCTCTGCATCAACAGAGCCACAATCACTCATTTCCTGAATCCACAGCCACATTCTTCACCCCAGTTCTTGTACCCACCACCACATACATTATTTGACTTGTGCATTCTGTCTCATCCAAATCGCAAGTCATCTGGATTTTGGGAGATCAGCTTCCTGTTTGAATTCCATAACTTATTTTGGGTGGTAGGGAGTATATATGTAGCTTAGTTTGCCATGATGTATCTCCTGTCCAACCCATTTTCTCCAGAGGTGGAGAGAAAAAAAAGATGATTGATAGTAAGGGAAGAGTCGCTAAAAATGAATTTTATTCACAGTGAGAAGTGACCAACTGAGGAAAAAAAGAAAGAGCAGTCAAAAATTTATATATTTCTGAGCTTAATTATTCTAAACACTTGGACTGAAGACTAGTGAGGAAGATGGTCTATCAGACAGTTATTGTTATCACCATTGTTGTACATGTGTGGGACTGGTCATTGATCCTAGTGTGAGGCAGGTTAGTTTACTGCTGTGCCTAGATATTGCCACTGAGTACTTACACAAGCTGTGAGTGGTAGTGATAGCCTGTGTCATTGATCCTTGCCTGAGACTGGTTAGGTTACTGCAGTGCCTAGCTACCACCAGCGCCACTTACACCAGCTTTGATCGTGACATAGTCTGTTTATTTGTTTAATTGATCCTAATGTGAGTCTGTTTAAGTTACTGCCATGTCTAGCCACTGCCAGTTCCACTCACACCAACTTTGTTTTACTGATTCAGAGTTTAGCAAGTCTATTTTATAACCATTTGTAGAAAGAGTGTGTTTAGTCAAGTGTGCTGCAGCAGCAGAAGTGTTACAGGCAGGTTTCAGCAGCGGTATCCAGAGGCCTGTCCTGTATCCAGATGTCTGCCCCACCTGCCTTGTATCCAGAGGCCTGCCCTGCATCCAGAGGCCCTTCTGCTACACTCAGGTATCTGTGTTTGTATTTTATTTAACTGCCTTCCTTAGATAGCAATACACTTATTCTTTGCCTTGATTTGTGTGTATATTGGTTTCTTTGCTTTCTAGGTTCCACTCTATAGAGCAGGGATAGGCAACCTTCGGCACTGCAGATGCTGTGGACTACATCCCCAATAATGCTCTTACACTCATAATGCTGGCAAAGCATCAAGGAAAGTGTAGTCCAAAACATCTGGAGTGTGCGAAGGTTGCCTATCCCTGCTATAGAGGTTGCTATACTGGTCAGCACCCCTGACAAGTATTTAGCCCCAGAATAGTGAGACTGGCATGTCCATTAAATCCGATTCACCACCCAGGAGGAGATTTTTTTTCATGACCTTTTTTTATGATGCAGTTAGTGATTCAAACTGTAAAGGGCAGGATAATCTGTAGTTGCAGCAGCAGGGTCAGCTTGGTCCACAAGTAGAAGCAGTGTTTGAAAAGCAAGCAGGGTTTCCCCAAACATAGACTTAGAATACCTATTACAGTAGCAGTAGAAGACGATGTAGCAGCAGTACTAGTACAACTAGCATTTGTCGTTCTTTGGAATTTTCCCACCCTGTGTAATTTGACTCATAACAACACTCTGATTGGTGGATTGAAAGTAACCAGAGTTATGAGTCAAATTACATAACGTGGGAAAATTCCAAAGAACTTTCCCACGCTGTGCAAAATGACACAGAGCACTCTGATTGGCTGAATTTCAAGTTAACCAATCAGAGTGCTCTGTGTCATTTTACACAGCGTGGGAAAGTTCTTTGGAATTTTCCCACGCTGTGTAATGTGACTCATAAAACTCTGATTGGTGGATTAAGTAAACAATCAGAGTGTTATGAGTCAAATTACACAGCGTGGGAAAATTCAAAAGAACTTTCCTACGCTGTGTAAAATGACACAGAGCACTCTGATTGGTGGATTTCAAGCCTTACCTGTCAGTCTCTTCATTTACCTTTCAGAGCACTCTGATTGGATTGCTTAAACCCACCAATCAGAGTGCTCTGAACCTAATTGCAGGGCGGGGCAATGCTTTATAAGCCTTCCCCCGCCCTGCAGAGATTAGTCTGCGCGGAGCCCTCCATGGGTGAAAATTTTTTTTTTTTTTAAAGTGCGGTGGTTATTATGGATTTTTATTTGGCTTTTTTGGGGCTGAAAAAATAAGATTTTAGAAGAAAGACGACATCAAATGGTAAGTTTATTATTTTATTTTGTTTACAGGTATTTAGATAAGGTTACCCCCTCATTATTTTTAGGATGAGGAGGGTAGGTAGGGGTTATATTTTTTGGGGAGGGGTTTGGGGACCCCTAGTCACCTGGGGGGGTAAAATTTTTATTTAGGGCCCCCATCCGCCGCTCAGGGGTGGGGGCCAGGGGGGAGGACCCCTTATTTATATTTAGGGCCCCCACCTGCTGCTCAGGGGTGGGGGCCAGGGGGGAGGACAATAGGCAACATTAATGCTCTCTTGTCTGATCATTCCATGCCAGATAGAAAAGTGGCAGAAACCCAAGAAAGCTCTTTAGGACCACATCTCTTCTAGTCCACAAAGTACTGCAAAAAAAAACATGAAGAAACCCTAGAGTCTACATGTACCGTGTATGCCTCTTGCCCACCAGCAATCAATGGTGCAGGTGGAACAGGGAGAGTAGTTTATCAGTTGCACACTACAGATTTGAGTAAAGATACTTGGAATGTATTAGGGGTTCTCTGGTGGCAGGAAGAACGAGGACTAGGAAACAGGATCTATCCTTCAAAGGACACTAAAAATGTCAATAAATCGTGGGGCCAGTTTCATCATATGTACTTTCAATTTGTACTTTCAATTTGATGTTACATGTGATAGCCAAACCCTGTTACCAACTTGGTGTATAGGAGCAGCACTGCTCCACTTTTCAGCTTGAAATTTGTAATACATAGCGGCCCTTTCTATGGCTGCATGGACCCAAGTCCATATCTCTCTAGTATACCAGTCATAGAAAACTCTGCTGGTTGGACATTAAGATGTTGACTGTATGCAACATAGAAACACTTAGCTCAGAGGAATCATAGGTAGTGCTGTTCCAGGCATATTCTGTCCAATGAAGTAGTTTGGACCAGTTCTCATGAGTAGTACCTATAAAGCAACATAAGAAGCTCTTTCTGCTGCCCTGTTTGTGGATGGTAAGAATATGATAATGATAAGCCTATGCCTAATTGCCTACAGAAGGATCTCCAAATCTTGAGGTGTACACCTGTCAGACATGATATTTTATGGAATAGCTTGTAATTGGAATACTTCCAGGTTTTGGTAAGAGGTTGGTAATTTCTTCTAATGGAAGAAAAATTAACCATTTTAATAAAATGGTCTATAACCATCAATATTGTATCATAGCCTCGCGATGGAGGGAGATCGACTATGAAATCTATTGCTAAATGGGACCATGGAGCCTCGGGTATAGGAACATGTTTTAGGAGACCACAGTATTTCTTTAATTTCAGAACTAGGAATAAATAAGGTATTTTGGGATTTTTCAATGGGTAACTGAGCCTGAGCTGCCAGTATGTTGCAAGTAGAGGTAAAAACAAGGAAAGAACCTTTGTAGTGACAATGCAGTCTGAAGGTACAATAGAAGATACTTCTTATTCATGTTCCTCCTCTGTATCAAATTGTCTGGACAAGGAATCTGTCTTTATGTTTCAAGTACATGGCCTGTAAGTAATGACAATGGAATCTGCATAAGAATAAAGGCTTGCCTGGAAGCCTTTTAGTCTATCCAATATATGCCAAGTTCTTGTGGTCTGTTATAATTATCACTGGATCTTTGGAATCTAAGATATGTCTTTATTCCTTAAGATCTTAGATAATGGCTAGCACACAGACTCCTGAATACATAAACACATTGCTAAATACACAGACACAGAAAAATACACACAGACTGTTTAATATACAAAGATAGACTGCTGAGTACACACACACACACTGCTGAAAACATACACAGACTACAAAATACACACACACAGCAAGCAGTCCTCTCTCGATCCTCACATTTTGCCTATTCAGCATGGCACTTGCTCTAAAGACGCGGAGGTCCTGCTGCTATGCTTTCTTCTGCTACTTGTCTTGTTGCACAGGGCAGGAAGTGGCAGCATGTGGATGCTGCGCCAAGGGATGTATTTGCTGCGAGGGAAACAAGGCATTTGCCTTGGGCGGCAATTTCCAGGGGGCGGCAAAAAACGCTGGCCCCAAATGCCTGGGCAAATGCCTTGTTAGCCTAGCGCTAACTGACAGTCCATGCAGGCAGTTGTCCGGCTAAAATTTCAGACGGGCGGTGCTGGCGAGGGAGCACTGATTAGTGAGCTCTCTGCCCAGCTCCCTCGCCGCAGAGTGATGCTGGAAGCCAGAATATGACGTCATATTACAGCTCACTAATCAATGCTCCCTCGCCAGCGCCGCCCGCCTGGATTTTTAGCCGGACAACCGCCTGCATGCCTGCCTCCCTTCCTGTGAAAAGCCCCACTGGACCCCATGTAAAAAAAATCCACCGAGCACTCCCAAAGGTAGGGAGGCTGGGTGGATTTAAACTAAAAAAAAAAAAAAAGTAATGAGTTAATGTTTGCGGTGGGGAGGGGAGAGGGGCTATCAGTGTGTGTATGTCTGTCACTGTGTATGTGAGTGATTGTGTATGTATGTCTGTCAGTGTGTATGTGAGTGATTGTGTATGTATGTCTGTCAGTGTGTATCTGAGTGATTGTGTATGTCTGGCTGTCAGTGTGTGTATGTGTGCCAGTGTGTATGTGAGTGATTGTGTATGTATGTCTGTCATTGTGTATGTGAGTGATTGTGTATGTCTGGCTGTCATTGTGTGTATGTCTATCAGTGTATATGTTTGTCTGTCAGTGTGTATGTGAGTGATTATGTCTGTCAGTGTGTGTATGTCAGTGTGTATGTCTGGCTGTCTGTGTGTGTATGTCTGTCAGTGTGTCTGTCACTGTGTGGCTGTCTGTCAGTGAGTGTGTGTGTGTGTGTGCAGGGATGTGTCTGGAGCCGGCGCAGAGGAAGCTGATCAGAAAGTGCTCAGGTGAGTATGTTCCCACGCTGCCCGCATCAGGGTGTGCTCAAAAGTGGCCAGCCGGCCAGCTCTTAAGCCCCCCAGGACGTGAGGCAAACAAGGGATCTGATCCATATGGTGATCAATACCATCAAGTCTTGTGTCATGAGCCATTACCTGGGGAATAACACCTGCAGGGTCCATATTCCCTGTTGTAAGACTCCTTCCTTGACCAAACCCCACTGCCGAAACTGACTGATGACCAGAGAAATATACTTGACAGCGACTTCAGAGAAGATGAAGTTCATGAGTTTATCAAATCCCTAGCTAAGCACAAGGCACCTGGTCCTGATGAGCTTAGAAATTATTACTTAATTAAACTACAAAGTTTTTTACTACCATACCTTACAACACTATTTAACCACATTAAATCCTCAGGGACATTCCCACAGAAAATGTTGGAGGCTAACATAGTCCCCAAACCGAACAAACCCCCCAATATCTGCTCAAACCTGAGACCAATATCACTATTAAATGCGGACATCAAGATGTATGCAAAACTGTTGGCCACTCGCATCAAATCGATGCTACTTCACCTAATCTCCCCGGAAAAGGCTGGCTATGTGCCGGGCAAGCAGGTGGGTGACAATACACGCTACTTCATTGACCTCATAGAATGGGCAAAACACAGTGATCAGAAGGGGATAGTACTTGCGCTTGATGTGGAAAAAGACTTTGACCCCCTAAATTGGTCCTACATGGCATCGACTCTATCCAGACTGTGCTTTTCTCCAGCCTTTGTTAGTAGCATCCAAGCCCTGTACACCTGCCCAACTGCACATATGTTTCTTTCTGAATTTTACTTCCTCAGCATTTCCTATCACAAATGGCACTTGCCAAGGCTGCCCACTTTCCCCTATAATATTTATACTGTGTCTAGAACCATTAGTGAGACAAATGAAAAAGTCCCCAAACATTAAGGGATTATCTACCCCAGCAGGAGAACAGAAACTGTTTCTCTTCGCTGATGATATCTTACTCTTTCTTACACAACCAATAGCCTCAATACCTCATTTAAATGATCTTTTGGTGAAATATGGCGGTCTCCTTTTATAAAAATAATATGTCTATAACTCAGGCACTACCTATAGGAATCTCCTGTGAGCTCAAGTTGACTTTGGAGCGCTCTTACTCATATGACTGGTGCAAAAAATCTATCTAATTTCTAGGTATTAAACTTACAAAAGCCACTTATCTTCTTACACAAGAAAACCATTACCCATTAATACATAAATTACAGATACAGATAGACAAATGGTGGAGGTGTCATGGCTGGGACAGGTGAACTCGATTAAGATGATGGTGCTTCCACACATATTACATCTATTTCAAACACTGCACATAGCTTTATTGAACTCTTTAGTAAAAAAAATGTAAATCTATTGTGAATGCACACATCTGGAAAAAAAACACCAAGGATTGGATACCGCCTTATGTGGTTACCACATGTGAAAGGAGGACTGGGCATCCCCGATATTTGCACATACTACAGTACATCCGTATTATCACTGGGTATGCACATTATGTCATGGGAAACACAACCTATATGGCTTACATTCGAAAATGCGTGTCTTCAATCACAAAGGTTAGAACACTTGCTGTGAGCATCGATACCGCTACTCTCTGTCCCAAGCTGCAAACTGTCCACTTCCTGTTTTCTGTTAAAACGCTGGGAAACCTGGACCCTAGAGCTCATTGACCCCAGGCTCCACTTTTAACTTTAACATCCTTGTCATGTGATCTACATCTAGAGGCTTGGTGCCAGGGAGGTGATGAGTTAGTTAATGATTTATGTACAGATTCTGGGATTAAACCATTCCCACAACTACAGGAAGAATTTCACCTCTTGCCTAGGGAACTGTTCACATACCTGCGTATTAAAAATATCCTGTTGTCTATGTACCTAATCTATGTAGACACCCCCAAACTCCCTTTATTTGGCAAACAGTGTCTTAGGCTCCCAAATAACGCCAAACTGTTATCTCTCTGTTATACAGCATTAATGGAAGGACACACTAGGATCAAATTACCACATATGGAGGTGTGGGAGCCAGATCTGGGGAAGTCATTCCACCTCGACAGCTGGCATACAGCTTTCTTAATAACTAGGCAATCATCAAAAAGCATCTTTTTATGGGAGGCATACAGTATGATATTACTAAGATGGTATCTGGTTCCGCAGAGGTTATCCCGCATATACTCTGGGAGTTGATTTCAGATGCTGGCGGTGCAGGATGTCAATTGGATCTTTGTTACACATATTTTGGGATTGCACAGCTTTGCGTGCTCTGTGGCTACAAATTAGAAATATGATCAAATGATAACCAAAGTAGAAGTGCCACTAGTACCAGAATGCCTTCTGCTACACATAATATCCAATCTGGCAGAGGAACCGCACAGGGTGGTCATTATCAATTTCCTCACGGCTACCAAGTCTAGCATTGCACCACATTGGAAGAGTACGACCTAGCCATCTTTACACAATGTTTTACACAAAGTAGAGAATGTTTACCAACATGAACTAATGGCACACTGAGTAAACATACACAAATGTGGACCAGCTAGACAGATGCTAGAATCGCCAATATCACTGGTACATAATTACAGGTAATATGATAACACTTATTGCCATAGTAGATGATTGGAAACCCCCCAGTGACAGCTTAATCTACAATGTATTTGACGCTAATGCGAGGATTACGAACCATGCAGAGAATATAGTATATTGGATTAGTTGAGAATCCAATATTGTTGCCATTTTTCCATGTCCACTTTCTTCAGCTTTTTTGGCTACCTCAATTGCTTTCCGATTTTATTCATTACCGGAATTTGGCACGCCTACATTCTAGCAAATGGAGCCAGAGCACAAAACATTAAACTACAGAAAAAAATTATAACATATTATTCATTTAATAAATAATATAAATCTATTAATTAGGTGATATAAACATAATAATGTTTTTATAATTGGGGTGTATTAGACCTCTCAAATGAATTAGCCTTCATAAAAATAAGAAAAGTTTTTACACAATTTAAGGATAATAAACTAATAAATCAGGGTTCCTCAAACTCCGGCCCTCCAGATGTTGCTGAACTACAACTCCCATGATTCTCAGCCTGTCTATTTCATTCATAGAATCATGGGAGTTATAGTTCAGCAACATCTGGAGGGCCGGAGTTTGAGGAAACCTGTAATAGATGAATGAGATGCACTGGTCCAAAACGCTGATCTTCTTTTTACAAAGTATACCTGGTCAGAGTATACAGGAAACTAAGTTTACAGGCTTAGTTGCCTACAAGTATGACTATTTTGTCCTTTGGAATCCTTCGTTTTTTTGTTTGTTTGTTTGTTTGTTGTTTGTATGATTGTTTTTTACAATTAATTCATATTTTAAATGGGTTTGGCACCATATTACTTTTCAGAAAAATCTAAAAAGTAATTGATGGCTGGGAAGCTTTGCCTATCTTGAACAATGTGTACGCATTTATACTGATGATTTACCCCTCACCTTATGTAGATCATCTTTTGACTGTACAAACGGTTGTGACTAAATAAAGACGTGAAAAAAAAAATTTATTTCCTTTTCCAATTTAGCCAAGTGTTGACTGTGTGGAAGTTCTTTGCAAGTGAACCAGTGGGTATTGCCCTAAACCTAATGAAGAAACTATGAGGTTGTTTCATCCATCACACTGATTTTTTTTTAGTATATTGCAGTATCCACACATTGTGATTTTTAAAGGATTATAACACACAACATTTAGTATTTTGATGAAATACATTAGACAATTAAAATCTGAATAAAAATCATCTATACATAATAGAATGGTAATGGCATTCTACAAGGGAAACACTTTATATATCGTAATGGAAACAGTACAAGGTTTTTATCTGGTTTGTGAGTAAACAAAATGTCATGTGTGTAGGTAGCGGTTACCGTGTGTTGTGAACCATACCAATTCCCCAAATCCATTCACCCACCCCCCAATCAAACTAGGAAACGTATATGTGGTATAAAAAAGGCCACAGCTTTATTTATAAATTAACGAACAAATGTAAATAAACCAAACATAAATAACTTCCAGGTGTAGTATGCCTAGTCCTTGCCAACCGTACCACCAAACCTCTAGGGTACACCCCACCACCAAGGCATCGGCCCTCCCCCCTCGTCCAAGATACCTGGCCTTCACTTTGGCCTTCCAATTCCACATGCCAACCCCTGGCCACCTTTCCTGGCACGGAGGGCACGCCCAAATACCTAAACATTTTCCGAGGTCAGGGGAGGGACCCGACCCAGCATCTTTCTTTTCCTGTACTCCTCTTCCCAATAGGTTCGGCAAGGACCATACCCGCCGGCTGTGACAAAAAAAATTCATTAATGACAAACAGACAAACAATACAAAACGGAAAAGGGGAGGGAGGGAGGGGACTAGTTACCTTGCCGTTAGATTTAAGATGGCTGAGGTAACAGACAAAATGTCACCTATTTATATGACTCCACCCTACTCCTAAGCTAAATCACACCCCCATATCTCTAACACACCCACCACACCCACACATGCCTCCTATCCGGCTAGCTTTCAGCCCGCCTCCTCTGGGCCTTGTGTGTAGGTAGCGGTTACCGTGTGTTGTGAACCATACCAATTCCCCAAATCCATTCACCCACCCCCCAATCAAACTAGGAAACGTATATGTGGTATAAAAAAGGCCACAGCTTTATTTATAAATTAACGAACAAATGTAAATAAACCAAACATAAATAACTTCCAGGTGTAGTATGCCTAGTCCTTTCCAACCGTACCACCAAACCTCTAGGGTACACCCCACCACCAAGGCATCGGCCCTCCCCCCTCGTCCAAGATACCTGGCCTTCACTTTGGCCTTCCAATTCCACATGCCAACCCCTGGCCACCTTTCCTGGCACGGAGGGCACGCCCAAATACCTAAACATTTTCCGAGGTCAGGGGAGGGACCCGACCCAGCATCTTTCTTTTCCTGTACTCCTCTTCCCAATAGGTTCGGCAAGGACCATACCCACCACTAGCCCCCAGCTGCATTTACGCCTAAATCAGCGGGCGCGACCCCCAAGCAACGCCATGGCCTGCTCCAACGCATCCTAAACAGTTTGTGGTTAAAAACTTCATATGTAGGTGACCTGTTTTCTGTACCCCACGTTTCCCATAATTTGCATTGTTCTATTATATTTTCTGGTTAATATTGACATTGATCGTGTCTACGTTCTATGTCTTTATACACTAAATATAAGCAATTAGGTATAGATGTAAAGGACCACCCAAGTACAATAACTACTACAGCAAACTGTAGTGCTTATGGTGCCAGGAAGGCCCTGGTGCCCCACCATTGTAAGTATTCTTACCTGGGGGTCCGCCTGCAATATTTCAACCTGAAGAACTACTCACTACTGAGCTAAGGTTTGCAATACAGGGCTAACACATTGGCTGATAACATCAGCAAAATCCTGCACCACAAGTCTTACCCCAGAGAGAGAGCTTCTGGCCCTCTATCCAAGCATGCTGTAGTGCTTATGGTACTTGGTGTGTTCCTTTCATAGTTTGACTAAATCAATCCCCTTTAACTTTTTGCAGTACATCAGATGTGATAGTTATTTTTTTAGCGTGCTTGATTACAATTTAAAGTTGAGCAATCACCATGGAAACCAGTGAAATGTTCAAGCTGATTGCTTCACGTTTTAGAATTATACTTTGAAATTGTTCTATATATCTAACCTCAAGATTGCCTTAATATTAAGTTGCCACACATACAGTAATATTGCTCCACAATTGCCACCTTCCAAATTCTTTGTGGCCACTGTGTCTGTAATAGAACTACAGGTGATCTGAAATACTTTGTTCATTTAATGATGTGAGTAACTGCTTATTACTCAAACAAACCACTTACAGGAAATATAGGGTAAAGTCGCTGATGAAAACCAGATGAGGTATTAAAAAAGTATGTGGTAGATTCTTTTCTAATAAAATACCTGCCAGTCAATCAGATGGCCCTGAGCCCAAATCTACTGTAGCTGCATTTAATGCAAAAACTTTTTTCTTTAACTACTATACATAGTGCCCATTTTCAGAAAAAAACAAAGGATCAAGTGAGTTGAGCCTTTTTGAAGATTTTTTAATAAAATGTTTAGTATATAGCTCTAATGTTTATAAATTAGGCAGCTTATTTAATCCAAAATACTATTATTTTACTTTATAGTTAATTGTTATAGGCTATTTATTTGCCTAACTGTAAGAATAAAATATGCATATCCCTTTGCAAAGCATATGGGCACCTGAAAAATCCATTTCAATGTAGACCATGCACATTCTTAATCTGCTCCTAGAAGGGATTAGTGATGTCACCTAATAACTTTACATTAGGAAATAAGTGACGGGATGTTCTAAAAAAATAAGATTAAACAACAACATTCATATTTTCATTTATTCTAAGAGTTTTAATGGCTCAGAGCACCAGGGGACATTATTTTAGAGCCAGGGCATAACTAATTACATGTAATGTCCAAAGTCTCTGATAGCAGAAGTCAGAGCAGACTGAAGGTGTTGGTAACAGTGCACTAGCACTGGTCTGGCTCTTTATTTTTTTAGAGTCCTTTAGGGAGTAGTGGAGTTATTTCAATGTGTTGATTTCAGTGGACTTTCTAGAAACTAGGTCCTGTTTTTTGTTAGTATCCTCCCTGTCATTATAAAAGAGGAAGATTTGGGGCAGAAATACACATACAGCCCTGTGGAAACCTATATTCTATAGGAAAGGATGTGTCTGAAAGCATCCGTTTTCCCATTTGCAGCCAGCAAATCACTTCTAGAAATAGCAATTTAAGGACCAGTACATCTTACTGGACTCTCAGACTTCTCCAGATCTTTGTGTGTCCTGTTGACCTCAATCAATGTTGTGTATTCCCTATTTAACCCTAAAAAATTGTAATTCTTCATTATCCATAATGATTGGATTTAAGAGATGATGCCTCAGTCTCTATAAAAATCAGAAAAAAAGCATTTCAACTACTTGAGCCCTTGGAGCCTCAGTCTCAGTGACTCTGCCATAGCTTTATGTAAGTCTCATTAAAGCCACGGCATAAGTAAGAGGACATGGACCACAGACACCCAGGTAATTCAATTGTCTCTCAATTCATTTTGTGACTCTCAGTGGCCTTATTCAAAATGAAGTCCACTATGTTAATGGCAGCTGATTTAGGTTTAGTAGACTTGTGTATACATTGCTTTATCCAACTACATACTAAGAAATTAGGCACCTCATATGACTGATCTTGAATGTACTGGTGGAAATGTATCACTTTTTAATGCGTATGTAGACCATGGAAGACAACCAACCTATAGGATAGAAGGCTAAAGACAAAAGACAATGAAAAGGGAATCAAAGTGCAAGCCCTACACTAGAGCAAATTAAGGAATAAATAAGGGAATACACTGAGCAAGTTTTATCTTATTTTAAAGGAACCCTTTGTGCAAGGGTGTTCTCTATAATCTATGATGCGCAATGGTCTGTGGATTACGTTATATACAACAAAATGGGTACAATGCTTTGTCTCTGACTAGTCTGTTGCCAGTATCTGATATTATATCATACACTTCTAATTTTATTGCCTCCATATATCCCCATTGTCTCTGCTCCACCCCTTTTATATATATACGCCAATCCAATGAGACAGAGCAACATCATTATATCTCATAGTAAAATTCTCCATAAATTCAGTCTTCCCATGTGTCTCTGCTTTTGAGTGTCTTTTCGTTGTCATCACTTATGGGTTTTCTCTCATCACTGTCCCTCTGTGTCATGTCATGGTACAACTGCTGTGTGTGCCCTGTAACATTACCACTGTAATCACTGGCATGTTATTAGTGCCCCCTATCATCTATGCCATATGTAAGTCCTCGTTATTATCAAAGGCCTAAAGAAGAAAAATATGAATTTCAATTCTTAAATTCACTGCCTATGAAGAATTGAAATCATAACACTTTGATGCTCTTCTATTCCCTCTGTCTATTCCCTCTGTCTCGTCTCTCCTCTTAACCAACTACTACTCCCTGCTTTACATTATTTATCCATATCCCCTACTTTATCTCCATTATTTCACTACCATCCTGTTGGAGTATCTCAATAAAAGGTATGTGTGGACCCAATATGTATCTTGTATGTGACATTAACAGCACTTTAGTGTCTGCTAATGAGTATAGAGTCACATTGTAGTGTTACAGTGTAACTGACTTTCAGGCTTTCCATCTGTATTCTTAGGTAGGTACAAAGTTTTATACTTTATCCATTCATGCTTCGTGTTTTGTTTTTCCGTTACAAGAGGGAGACAGTTTTGCTAAACTTTCCAAGACAAATTTGCTACTTTCAGTGTTATTTCATTTTGGCCTGCGAGAGGACAGGTTAGCTGCTAATTAGCATTAGCAAAACCTAGAAACTCGAGAAAACCTATTTGAGTCTGAAACTGCTGAGCTACCAGGCTTGGATGATCTAATACATAACACATTGATTAATATTTCCGTGAATTATGCCTCCATAGCCTCAGTAGCCAGTGGGCTTGGTTTAACGGTTATATGGGAACAATGTGTAAAAAATACATACAATAAACATAAAATGACTAAATGACTAAATGACTAAATATACAACTTGCAGTTGTTCAGTGAAAGCTCATAAACATGGGAAAAATAAAAAGAAAGATTGTGACACAACAACAGAAAAATCTATGCAATTATGAAGGGCACCACTTGCCATGTTTGTCCAGCTATAATATGTATCATTAATGACAACTCTTTGTACTCTATATTTAAGCCAATGTTCTAATCAAGAATGTTCAGCTTGATCAATTTCTTTTAATTTGGTAATTAATCTTGTAACTGATCACCTGGCACCCCGACTGGGCACCTCAGTTGACGGACGCTTCCTAGCTGACGCAGAGGACCATAAGCACCGCACCGGACACCACAACCACCGCAGACTCCACAAGCGCCGTAGCTTAACTGGAGTATCGCCGTCTTCCTTCCACCCTCTATCAGCCTCTGTCCTCCAGGACCGTGTGGGGAAAACCTCTCCTCCAGGAGAGCGTATCAGGAACAGCTCTTAAAAGAGCTAAGTGATTAGAGCTCAGGGGAGTATACAAAGTATAGCAATCCCCAGTGTGATTATAGCATTACCCTACAATAATGAGACAAGGTTACGTATTGATGGTTAAACAGAACAGATTGAACTGAGGGTTTATTGTCTCTTTTATACAAGTTTTCCCACAAGGTTACCACCCATGTGGACCTTGTGGAGCACAGGACACAAAGTTACAAAGCCAATCAAAACACAGTTAGACACTCCCAGATAATATACACAAACCCTGTGATACAATTAACAAACACAATGGACTAACTCAATTACCCATAGGCTGAATACACATATTTTTCACAAAACACAGAAATCACCCCAAAACACCACATATCCCCACAGATAGCCCTGGATAGCCCTGATCTGGGTGAACAACATATCCAAAAATCACCCAGATCAGAGCAGGGGTTCAGAAGTTTTGTGGAAGTCACATTTGACCGACCGCAAGCATGGTTTTCATGCCCAAAATAGTTCCACAGATTTAGGCTGTGCAGCCAGTCTATCTTCTCCTCTATCCTGGAAATAATTGGCTTAAGTGGCTGTGGTAACTTAATTATCCCCAGGTACAGGAAATATCTCTAAGTCACATATCTCTAAGTTACAAAAACCACATAAAAATACATAACTCTTATAATACAATGTTTAACCTATATGTCCAACATATCCCCAGATAACTTAGACCTGAGCGCTCAATATGTCCAATGTTAAAAGTGCCCTATAGTATAAATAAGGGTGGGGTCAGAAAATAGCAAGGGCTGATGGGAGAAAAAGGAGTGGGGGACATTTTCCCATGGAAGTCACTTTTTATCAGGTCTTTTAGCTATGGGCCATAGTCACATGGCACGAGGCTGGCAATCGGGCCCCTCCAAAAGCCAGTGGTGAAGGGTAGTTCATCACAAATCTATTGTGTGGAACCATGTCAAAAGCCTTGGCAAAATCCAAGTAGATCACATTCACTACAACACCCTGATTTATACTTCTACTTACTACTTCATAGAATGCAATTAAGTTAGTTTGACATGGTATATTTCGTAATACAATGCTGATGTATACTAATGATGTTGCTGTTCCTAATAAATTCCTGACAATTATCCCTCACTAACCCTTCAAAAAATAGTTAAGCTCACAGGTTAAGCTCAATTTTTAATTTTCAGGCAGAGGTTTTGAACTATTTTTGAATATAGGAGCCACTCCTGTCTGAAGGTAAAGAATCCTGAAAGATTAAAAATAGGGGTACATCCTTTTCAACACTTAGCGCCTTAAGTACTTGTGGGTGAATACCATCTGGCCTCAGGGCTTTGTTTACATTACCTTTCCTTAGTTGCTGCATGAATTGTCTTCAGTTATCCAATCATATTTTTTGCAGCAATCATTTTCATATAAATTGCCATAGGTTCCTTCTTAATAATGTCAGGATGGGGTAAGGATCCAAACACAATAATCTAGGAAAGTTTACACAATAACCCTGGATTGTGCTTTGCCACCCCTGTGTGCCCCTCCCCCCCCCACAATCTTTATGGCTGGTAGTGAGATCAAAGATTTCCATCTCTGGCCAGGCTGCTCGGAAGCTGAGTTGGAGGAGGTAATGCTCTGATTCACACCCTGAGCCGGCTGGAAGGAACTGTACAGACAAGCATGTTCTCCTACTGCACCACAAGGAATAAGGTCCCAAGGGTAAGGCTTAGGGTTGGGGGATAAATTATGTTTTAATGTAGTTTTATTTTAATTTATTACATTTTCCCCTCACTGCTCACCATCCCCCATCACTGCTCTTGACCGAAATGTCTGCCCCAATTCCCCTTTACTCACTAAATCTGCTATTATCCCACACCCACACCCCTGCACCCACTAGAGCACCTATTATCCTATGCACCCATTACAGCACCCTATTGCCCCATGCATCCACCACAGCACCTAATTCTCCTGCAACCACTACAAACCTTACAACCCCACACATTCGCTACAGCCTCTATTACCACCTGCATCTACTACAGCCCCTTCATCCTGCATCCACAACAGCCCCTGATCAAACTATAGCCCCTATCACCCATCACCCACCACAGACCCTATTACACCCTGCACTCACAACAGCTTCTATGCCCCCATGCACCAACTACAGCCCCTATCCCTTCAAGCTCCCACTAAAGCCCTGAATACTGCTCTTCCCATTTGGCTCCTATTAACCCCTGCACCCACTACAGTATGTAACCCTCCCCTGTACCCACTATAGCCGTATCCCTCCTCTACATTCACTGAAGATTTTATCATGCAATTACCCACTAGAGCCTCTATTACCACCTGTACCCACAACAGGCCCTTTCCCTGTGAAACTACTACTACCTCTTTCCCACTAAACCCACTTTAGCCCCCTTTACCACCTGTACTCACTACACAGCCCCTATGCCTCCTGCACCCACTACAGCCTCTAACCCTCACCTGCACCCACCACAGACCATATTACCCACTGCACTACAATTTCCTCTATGCCCCTTGCATCCATCACACAGCACCTGTTACCGACTACAGTCTCTATCCCGCTGCACCCACTAAAGCCCCTATTATTAGTGCATTCTTGGTGACACAGGCTAGTATTAAAGGTTGCCTTCCATGTATGACCTTACTTTATTCAAACCTCTGAGGGCTAAGTTGTGAATAAATGTACTAATTTAAGCCTGTAAGTAGCCCAGTGAAGAACATTATATGATAGACGTTCTTAACTGTGACTTTATTTGAAACTCATATAATCAATACAAGGTATCAAATCTCCCTCTAACCATGCTCCGGCGGGTTGCAAAGAAATGTAATAAACACATTAGCTAGTGTCTCCTTATGTATTCTTCCTTGAATGTTTGACAAAAGTTCAGCATTGTTTGTTATTGTAGCGGAGTAGAAGTATAAACTGCAATATCTCCGCTGTAGATGTAGTCAGCATATAAATCAAGAGTAGTGTAGTAATTCTAATGCCATTCCCCAGCAACTGGATGACACACAGTTTTGGGAGTCAACTGAACATTTATTGAACCACAGCCGGTTTTATACAAATCCCCATGCAAGGGGCTTCCATAAGGACATTCCAGTGGTTTTCCCCTGATGCACCTTGTGGAAAACTGAGTTTGCAATAAGATTTCCCATAATCCTTTTCTGTACTGGAGAGATAATTGTGTAAGAGCACACCTTTAATTACATTATCTCTCCCTACAGAAAATTACACAATATTGGTTAAAATATCATAATTCGTATACTATTTATCCGAACTCCATGAAAGACCCTTCACTGAATAGCTGGGATCTGAGTGCCCAATCTGGTGAAATACCGCTCAGATCCGTTTGTTAGAATAGAGAAGCCATTCGAGTGAAGTTATGGACCGGTCAGCCACGAGGCGAGAGCCTCAAATCAGTTCCAGGCAATTGCAGGCTTTGACCGGTCTTCTTTCGGGAGTTCATACGAATTAACAGACCGGTAGATTATTTTGGATCAGGTACCCAATTTACAGCAGAAGTCACCCACCAACTCTGGAAGGTATGTGGGATCAAACCCATATGAAACTCAGCCTATAACCCCCAGTCCAACGGTCTCTGCGAACATTTTAACGGAACTCTAAAACAGATGATACGTATGTTCATGGTTTAATTTAGGTGAACGCCGCTCAATTTGTGTTAAATGGTTTTTATTTCGTAAACATATATTTAGCGCACATATAACGCCGCTCAATTTGGACGCACAGAACTATCTGCACAAACGGTATGGAAGTCCAGTGGTGTTCGCGAGGTCGAGTAGCCGATTTTAGTTCCATGCACTCGACGACAAAACATGTTTGTGTGCCAAGATGGCCACTGCCACGTGTTCGTTCATACAGCGACCATCCATTCAACCATTAGGTGTTTGCGGTTTCCCTATGTTGACAGTTCTTAATTGGAGATACACGACTCCCTTGTGTACTCCATTCGGTATTTTATTCGACTTCACGAACAGTATATCCCTGTTCTGTTCGTGAAGTCAAATTAAACTAATGCACATAGCCTTTGCACATGGAAATAAATGAATGAACACAGTTCTTGCACAATGAAGTGGCTAGTTTTGCCACAGTTATAATCAGATCCAGACAAGCATCCTTTGTATTTGGCGTTCTACCAACTGTGACATTAAGGTGTCATTTACCAGGTTTCAAAAACCTGATTCCCCTATGCTACACATGATATTAGCAGGTCAGATACATGGTATCGTCCATAAACACTCATATGAAGATCCATGAGGCAGCATTTGGCTTGTTCATTCGTCCTGGGACTGGTACACACAGTTTTCTTTTTGTAAATAAATACAGGTTATTCACACAGTATTGAGCCCTTGAAGAAGGTCAGTTGAGCTGAAGCTGTACATTCTTTCACTAACCTGCAGTATGTAATCATTATCCAGATAAATATATATCTCTTTTATATATTGTTATTTGTGTACTTTTTGCTTATATTCCCTCTATTTTGTACATCAAACAAGGGATGGTATGGTTAGGCAGTTCTTTAATTGCCATAGGTTATACTAACTAACTGTGTGATAATTTTTTGTGCATTAAATAAAATGTAGGATTTTTAAATAATAAAAGTAGTATATTAGAGCTTTATTGGTATACAGCCGAGTTTATTTACTTATTTACAGAATTGACACTAGGCAGTCCACGTTCTTCAAGCCACAGCACACAGTTGCTAATATCTCGGAATGTGCAGTGTTTCAATCTGAAATACTGCACATCCAGTCTCCTACCACCATGACCACTTCAAAAAGCATAAGTGGTCATGGTGGTTGGAGTAACCCTTCAAATATATCTAATCAATTAAAAATCCCTTACATTCCTTTATCTCAGAATCATTACAAATAAACATTGAGGAATGTTTAGTGAGATTCATGTTTGTTTACACACTACCAATTTCCAGGAACAGTCTTTCTGTACAACTAAAAATTTTAAGGCAAGAGTTCACTCCATGGCTGTGACTGGACCACTGGAAGATACCAGCACTAGCAAAGCATGTGACTGGGTTAGAGAAGCTGTTTCTGTTAAAACCATGTTATAATACTTGTGCATTAGAAAAAAAGTTGGCAGGTATTTTAGGTTATAAACCATTAATAAGAAGGCTGAGCCGAAGAGGAAGCCTATAGTTGTGGGAGGGGTTAACCGGCCTATACATTTTTAGGCCACCTGCTTCCACAGGGAAGAGACCACCTGGTTCAGCCCACCCACCACTCTATTTATTAAGCTATTCATCTTGGTGGGCCCTATCTACAGGCCTGCCCAAACGTCGGTTTTGGCACACCAAAACCGACTTACACCACAACTACTATAATTCGGCTTATTGTATCTGACCATAAATTATGTTTTATAAAACTGCTTGATTCAATCCACACATGGTGCATCAGAAAATTCGTTTTTTACAAGCACTTTTATTTTCAAATGTATACATGTATATTGTGCAAGTCTTAAAATTATGCATGTGGGTAATATAAGAAGAGAAGATGCCAGTCTTGCGTCTGGTTGATTAGACATTATTTTTTATAATTACATTCCAGTAAGATGATGGCAATAAACAAAATCAGTGTAAGCAGATTTTCTCTATGGATGAGAATGCTGCAATTCCTATGTCTGGAAATCAGATTCCCCTTTGCTCCCCAGCTCCCTTTTTAATCAGTTCTTGCCTGGGGGACAACAAGCATATGCGTGCACATACCTTCATCTAATCATTGGGGGCGCATATGCTTTGTGTTACAAGCTTACAACATAACCATAATGAAAAAAATTCTGCACTGCTGTGGATACATCCCCTTTTAGTTGGTCCATGTTTGTATTTCTCATTTGGATTAAACCCTTGATCCACTCTGCATTTATATTTTTAGGCTGCATGTTTTGGGGTGAGGGAGAAGGGAAAGAGACACTAGCCCAGTATAATGCATGTTCCCTAACTCTGCAGGAAAAAAAAAAACCATTCTGATACTTAAAACAACATTTGTAGATGCATATTACTTGAACGGTTAATTAATTATTGTAATATGTTAATTAATCAATTATACATAATTTATTGTAAAAGTTTAACTAAGTAATATTATATTATTTAAATATTGTCAACTAGCATTGTTGTGCAGCTATTTCAGTCAGTAGAGAGTTAATGTCATATAAATTACACGATATGGCCAAAAGTATGTGGACCCCGACTAGTTATTAAAGTCAGCTGTTTCAGCTTCACCCATTGGTAACAGGTGCAAAAAATCTAGCACCTAGCCAAAAAAATCTCCATAGACAAACACTGGCAATACAATATCAGGGATAGGCAACCTTCGGCACAGCAGATGTTGTGGACTACATCCCCCATAATGTTCTTATACCTATAATGCTGGCAAAGAATCATGGGAGGTGTAGTCCAAAACATCTGGAGTGCCGAAGGTTGCCTATGTCTGCAATAGGTCATACTGAAGAGCTCAGTAACTTTAAACTTTAAACCCACCCTTGACCTCAGTAGCTTCAAAACTACTTTCAATTACTTCTTGCCTTGGGCTATCACAGTGGGCTAATTCTCCCAACCATGTAGTGGCAATACCCTTATTTTCTCTTATTTTCTCTTCTGCATGTACAGTCTTTAATCTCTGCAACACTCCATTTCCTCTCTCAGATCACCACCTCCTATCATTTGCTCTCGAGAACCCCCTCACCCAACAACCTCAGCCTAAACCGCCTCTACTCAGGAGGAACCTGTCCCTCACTGGCTATTTCCTCATATAACACTACCTTCACCTCTGCCATGGAAGCTGCAGCATCTCTCCATACATGCATCTCGAGGAGGACACACCCCCAACCGTGCCAAACTAAAACAACATGCTACCTGCAGAGATGGTTGGGGTCTTACCGTCCTTTCCCACCCTGGACCAACACCTGGATTCAGCTCCCAGTGGGAAGACCTTTCCTCCAAGAGAGTATAGCAGGTTAGCAGATATCACAGTAATTATAGCAGTATAGCTGTTTCCCACGCACATGAGCCGAGGCTTAATGCTGGGAGTAGTTTGGTGTATTGGAGGCCACACACAGCCTTTTATGCAAAAGCCCCTGCAAGGGGTTTTCAATACAAAATTACAGGGAAATCCCTACCAGGATCCTCTATGTCTGAGAGATAATTACCTGAGCAAACACTTATAATTTAATTCTTCCAGGGACAAAAAATATAACAATTTATAAAAAATACAAGAAAACCCCACAAAAGTCACATCCCTGATAGCCCAGATCTGGGGGACCAACATATCCAAAAATCACCCAGATTGGTTCATGGTTTGGGTTTTCCATGGAAGTACAGTTTTTGACTGACCGCACATGTGGCTTCAGCCCAAAATAGTTCCATGAAATCAGTGCTAGCGGTCGGTCAACTACGGTAACATAAAAACCAATAAAAAAATGAACATAAACCATAATCACAAGGTGTAACTTGTTTACCTTATCCATGCGAACGAATCTACCGAACAGTGTCCCTTCAGAAGGTATAGGAACAAACGCAGGCGATGATGGAAGTCCAGCGGTGTTCGGGAATTTCAGTGTCCGATTTTAGTTCCATGAGCTCGACCCCCAAACACAGCTGCCTGTGTTCGCAGGAACAAGATGGCTGCCACCTCGTGGTCATTTATACAAACTGCGGCCACCCAGATGAACAATTAGAACACTGAGGTGGAAATTGTTATGAAGTGTCAATTGGGCTTAACAAGTACGACAAAACACTCACCGACAAAACACAGCTGACCTCATTCGAGTAAATAAAATGGCCGCCGCCATGTGTTCGAATGTCGAATGGTGGCCACTTCGACTACTTCAACACATCGACTGTTTCCGAAGTGCCACTTCGAAAGTGTAGATCTGTTCCAACAGTATTTAAAGAGGCAGAAACAGTGATTTAAAACCAAATAAGTCACAGAGACCATAATCTCAAGGTAAAAGGCTGGCCATGAGTCCTCTCCAAAAACCAGTGGCGAAGTGGCTTTCACCACAACCTATAATCTATTATATCATTCTGCCTCTGGAAACAACATCTACGTAAGAACTGTGCGTTGAAAGCTTCATGAAACAGGTTTCCATGGAAGGGCAATTCTATACAAGCCTCACATCAACATTCATAATGCCAAGAATCATTTGGACTATTGTAAATCACACCACAGGACTCTGTAGTAGTGCAAAGTTGTTCTCTGGATGCCAGGAGAACGCTACCTAACGGAATGCATTGTGACTACTGTAAAGGTTGGCAAAGGAGGAATACTGATCTGGGCTGTTTTTTAAAATTTGGGCTAGGTCCCTTGGTTCCAGTGAAGGGCCATCTTAATACCACATAGTTCTAAGACACTGTAGACATGTTAGTGCTACCAACATTGTGCCAACAGTTTAAAAAACTGCCCATTCCCACACATAACGTGTTTGGATCTACAGTGCTTCCTCCACTGAAATCAAAGCAAAGGAAAAGTCTGCATAACAACTTATCTAACTTCACTTATACTCAGACCACTTTCAAAACCTTACATAATGCTTCATTCAGATTTGAGAGTTCACATGTACATTTTCTATTTTTTATACAATTTCACTATAATCGTGTTTATAAAATTTTACTTCTTGCATCAAGCATTACATTTTACTTCCAAGAGTGATAAGTGTTGAATTGTCTTTTCACAGTCAGATATGTATATGACGTTAAAAAGGCAGTTCCAGTATTACTATATCACTTTAAACACAGTAGTCAGGATGCCAGGCATCCTTATTTAAAAGCATTACAGCCTGCAAACATTTCTTAAAAATTTAACTCAATTCACTCCCTGCTCCCACCCACCCACCCACCTGTGGCTGCTATTTTGAGGTATTTTACAATGTACCTGGACAGAGGAGTACTGCAGTGCTGGGGTGCGGGTTGGGGGATCATTTAAAATCCTTCTAAATGCTATAATGCATTTAGCTAGAATTTAATATAAAACACAAATCAAATCAAATATAAAACACAAATTAAATGAAGAATACCAAATGCAAAGAGCACAACCACCAATAAAAGTGAATGTCAATATCCTACTGGGACATCTTTATTCACAGCTTTATTTATTTTACATACTGTTGAACTATTACCAAGGCTTTACATGATGATTCATTCAAATCTGAGTAGTAAGAGATTATGTCTCATAAATTCTGGCTACACAAATGGTTTGAAATACATTAAAAGTCAGAATATTTATTTCTGGGATTTCAAAAAACGCCAACATATTTTGCATTATTAACGGTTACTCCAATCAAAAAATAGTAGGAGGGGATTGGAGGGAGGACAAACTAAGGGGAGAAAAGGGGTGGCACAGGGGAGGGGTATGCTGCCATTGACTGTCTGGTTCCAGCATGGTATGCGTGCTGGCATCATGCTCCATTTTTGCACATAATTGACATTAACCAGCTTGGAACTTTGTCCTGGGTTGGTGATGACGCTTCCAGAGGTAGAGTTACGATGAAATCAAATACCAGTGCAACCCAATGTAAGTCTGCTGCTGGGTTCAATTAACTATATGATTAGTCCTTTTCCATGTCCCATATGGATATGTCAGACAATCAGGCTTTCCTGGGTTCACACTTTCCTGAGATGGACAGCAATTTCAAGCACTGTGAAGGAGGGCTGTATTTACATCACGAGAGCCTGACGACACAAAATTCCCTTCAATTCCCCACCCCTACCACTGCAACATTAATTTTAAGAAAACTTGCCAATTTCAAGGATTAAAACTGTGTGTATACAGTTGTAATCTAAATTAGTCAATCACCTTTAAAAACCAGGTTTATTGTAAAAATTTACAGACTTTCATCTATTTGCAATGAACAAACCAAACAAATGCTATTTAAATAACTCAATACAATGAATGCTTTATGTGGTTTCCCCAAATTCAACTTAATATGCAACTTATAATTATTCAAAATCAAAATTATTTAACCGCCTGTATATAATCTCTTACAACAGCACCCATATGCAAAATGGGTATTGTCTTAAAGCGGCACTGTCATGCCGAATTTACCTTTCCTCTTCCTCTTCTCCCCCTCTCTCAGGATCTGTTCTTCTTTTCTTCCTGTCTTCTTTAGTTTTCTTTAAAATTATAAGACAAAGTAGGGACTCTTTGCCTTATGGAGGTTTCCTCCGCTTGACCAGATTTGACCAGCGGAGGAGCAAAGTGTGCTTCATTTCCGCTGGTCAGAGCAATTTTCCCACAAGTCTCACCTTTCCTCCCTGTTCCCGCGATGCTTCCTGTCAGCATTGCCGAACGTCCTGTCACTTAGACAGAACGCTGGCAAAAGTGCCCGAATTGCATCCTAACAGAATGAGAACCGTTTCTCCATTCGTGTTAGGATGCAATTTGGGACTTTGTTCGAATGAATGAAACTCTGATTCTATTTGTGCTGTGACTGCATCTTGCAGCCGCTTAGTAGATAACTCCCTAATTCCCATGGTATTAGGGAGTTATCTACTAAAAGGCTGAAAGACCTAAATTGGTCTTTCAGCCAACTTTACTAATACTAAGTAAAGATTACTTAGTATTAGTAAATTCAGCTCCTACTCGCTATACTGCGAGTAGGGGCATGTCTATTAAACAGTGAGCAGCATGTTGTTGCTCTCTGTGGGGGCCCCCTAAATAACAATTGGGGGGGGACCTATTGGGCAACGGGTGAGGGCCCTAAATGACAATGGGGGCCATAAATCACTGTCCTCCCCTCCCCCGGCCCCCACAACTGCGCAGTGGGTTGGGGCCATAAATCACAATGGGGGGGACCTTTTGTCCACCCCCCCCACCCCCACCCCTGCGCTGTGGGTGGGAGCCCTAAATAAGGATAGGGGGGACCTACTGTCCTCCCCCCGGCCCCCACCCCTGAGCAGTGGGTGCGGGCCCTAAAAAACAATAAGGGGGGACCTACTGTCCTCCCCCCTTGCCCCCACCTCTGAGCGGTGGGTGGGGACACTTAAAAAACAATAACGGGGGGATCTCCTGTCCTCCCCCCCTGGCCCCCACCCCTGAGCAGTGGGTGGGGGCCCTAAAAAACAATAAGGGGGGACCTACTGTCCCCCCCAGCTCCCACCCCTGAGCTGTGGGTGGGGGCCCTAAAAATACAATAAGGGGTGGACCTACTGTCCCCCACGGGCCCCACCCCTGAGCGGCGGGTGGGGCCCTAAATAAAAATTCACACACCCCCAATCAAGGTGACTAGGGGTCCCAAGCCCCTAGTCACCCCCCCACCCAAATAATACTATCCCCTACCTACCCCCCTCACCCTAAAAATCGTGAAGGGGGAAATAAAATAACTAACCTACTTTCATTGGGTGGCTTGAAATCCATCCAATCACAGTGCTCTGTGTCATTTTACACACTGTGTTGGAAAATTCCAAAGAACTTTCCCATGCTGTGTAAAATGACACAGAGCACTGTGATTGGTTAGATTCCAAGCCCACCAATCAGAATGCTCTTTGTCATTTTACAATTTTACACAGCTTGGGAAAGTTCTTTGGAATTTTCCCACGCTGTGTAAAATGACAAAGAGCACTCTGATTGGCTTAAACCAACCAATCAGAGTGTTCTTAGCCTAATTGCAGGGTGGGTCAAGGATTTATAAGCCTTGCCCCGCCCTGCAGAGCTCAGTCTGCGCAGAGCCCTCCATGGGTGAAGATGGATACATTTTTTTAGAGTCGGGTTTTTTCTTTTTCGTCTGGATTTTTTTTGCGCTTGGGTTTTTTATTTTATTTTAAGTTCGACGGGTATGATGACTTTTTATTTGGCCTTTTTTGGGGCTGAAAAATGAAGATTTTAGAAAAAAGAAGACGTCAAATGGTAAGTTTAATTTTTGTTTACAGGTTAGTTATTTTATTCCCCCCTCACTATCACTGGGGTGGGGGCCGGGGGGGAGGAGAGTAGGTCCCCCCTCACCATTCTTATATAGGGCCCCCACCCACTGCTCAGGGGTGGGGGCCAGGGGGTGGACAGTAGGTCCCCCCACTATTCTTATATAGGGCCCCCACCCACCGCTTAGGGGTGGGGGCCAGGGGAGGAGGACAGTAGGTCCCCCCCCACCATTCTTATATAGGTCCTCCCCTTATTGTTTTTTAGGGCCCCCACCCACCCACCCACCGCTCAGGGGTGGGGGCCGGGGAGGAGGACATTAGGTACCCCCCTTATTGTTTTTTAGGGCCCCCACCCACTGCTCAGGGGTGGGGGCCGGGGGGGGCAGTAGGTTCCCACCCCCTTATTGTTTTTAGGGCCCCCACTCACCCACCGCTCAGGGGTGGGGGCCAGGGGGGGAGGACAGTATTTCTCCCCCCTCCATTCTTATATAGGGCCCCCACCCACCGCTCGGGGTGGGGGCCAGGGGGGAGGACCGTAGGTCCCCCCCTCCTTATTGTTATTTAGTAGGGTTTTTTTAAACAGTGAGTAGCCACAGGCTGTTCACTGTTTAGTGGACATGCCCCTACTCGCGGTATAGCGAGTAAGAGTATTGGGGAGATTTTAATCTCCCTTACGCTATTATGGGGATAATAGTGACCCCCATAGAGTGAGGGGGGCACCTGGAGGGCTTATGAAGTGGCGGGGAGCACTGCTCCCTGCCGCTTTTATCTTTACATATTAAAAGGAGGGAGCTGTGTGCCGATAGCTCCCTCCTTGTAATAAACTGAACGAACAAACGAACACTGATACTCAGTGTTTATTTGCTCGTCTGACAATGCCATCCATTCATTCATTCGGCTTTCTGATGAATGAGTAGATGAAATTCCCGTTTGAATGCCCAGGTGTTTAACTGGGCATGTGCGGGAATCTCACAGCACTATCTAGTGTGGGCAGATGACGTGTCCCACAGGGACTTCCTCTACCCACACAAAGAAGGCTGCTCCCTGAATATAGATCGGGGCAGAAAATAAAGATTAAAAAATAAGTAATATGGGGGACTTAGGGGCATTTATGGGTGACTAGGGAGTCAATTAGATGAGGTGGGAGAGGGGTTAAAAAAAAACGGGATTCGGCCATGACAGTGCCGCTTTAAGTCCAACTGATGCAACTTATCAGATTCATTAGAACCAGGTGTGCTTGAGCTGGAACACTTGAAATACTTGAACTCTCTAGGGGTTTAGAGTCAAAAGAATGGTCCACAAAGTTAAGAGAAGAGATCATCTACCTTCACAAACAAGGAACAGGATACAAAACAATAGCAAAGGCACTGAATGTTCCTAGAGACACCGCTGGAAGCATAGTTCGCAGTGGTTACACTACCTGGACAGGGCAAGAAAAGGAATGTTTCAATTGTTGCAACCAGCTTTCTGAGGTTTCAGTGAGCACAGTACGGGGCATACTAAGGGCAGATGGTTTCCATGTCAGAACTCCAAGATGTACACCACTACTGACCAAAAAAAAGTCATGCTCCAATATGCTCAAAATCATGTAAATAAGACACAGAACATTTGGGATTTTGTTCTGTGATGAAGCACAACTGGAACTTTTTGGCTCAATGGATCAACACTATGTCTGGAGGAAGAAGGATGAAGCATATGCTGAAAAGAAAACTTTGTGTACAGTTAAGAATGGTAGTGACTTGGTGATGATCTGGGGCTGCTTTGCATTCACTGGAAACCTGCAGCATGTGGAAGGCAAGAAGGATTTATTGAAGTAATAGGAAACCTAGAAGAACACTGAAGCTTGGACGTTTTTAGACCTTCCAACAAGACAATAATCCCAAACATACCTCCTACCTCCAATTCCACCAAGCCTTGGCTGCAGAAGAAGTCCTGAAAAATTCTGCAGTGCCCATCACAGTCACTTGACTTGAACCCCATGGAGAATTTCTTGTGGGATTTGAAGAAGGCGGTTGCAGAACGCAAGCAAACCCAAGAATATTACTGAACTGGAAGTCATTGCTCATGAACAAAGGGCTAAGATTCCTCAGGAACGCTACTGGAAGCTGATGTCTGGCTATGCATCTCATTTGCAGCAGGTCATTACAGCAAACGTGTGCTCTACTAAGTACTAAAGATACTTGCCATGATGGGGTTGAATAATTTTGAGACTGGAGAAGTCATTAGAAGTAGCATTTTCAGTTGAATTTGGGTAAACCACTTGAAGCATTCATTGTGTTGAGCTGTTGCAATTGCAAGTAATTTGTTTACTGCAAACAATAAACCAGATTTTCAATGGGGGTTAAATAATTTTGATTACAACTGTATATTGATTGTGTCTATGTGTGTATAATGGTGTGTATATGTATGTATAGTCTGTAAACATATGTAGCAGTGTGTGCAAACATCTGAGTGCATGTCTATGTGTGTGTCAGTATGTGTCTCTTTCTCCCCAGCCTCTTTGTGTGTCTCTCACTTCCCACGTGTCCTTTGTATGTCTCTTTCTCCCCCATTCCCTTTATGTGTTTCTTACTTCTCACCAGCCCCATTGTGTTTCTTACTCCTCCCAAGCCACGTTGTGTGCCTCTTACTCCCCCAAAGGGGCTGTGGGGGAGTGAAAGACACACAAAGAGGATGCCCTTTTTGTGCGTGTGTCTTACTCCCTCACAGCCCCTTTGTGTGTTTCTTATTCCACCATACCCCTTGTGTGTCTCTTCCCCAGCACCTTTGTATGTCTCTTTCTTCCCCGCAGTCCATTTGTGTGTCTCTTTCTTCCTCCAGTCTCATTGTTGTGGGTTCACTGAGAGCATCAGCAATCAGTGGAGGCGCTATACATAAAATGTAATTCATATGTCTCAGACCAGGGTCAGATCCAGAAGCGACATTGTCAAAGATGAGTGTCCATTCTGTGTCCTATTCAATGAGCGTGAGTAAAAGAGGTTACAGTACATCCCGTCTATTGTGAGATACTGGATGCTGCATTTGGGAGGAGAGTGACAAGATATGCTACACCTGAATGCATATCTGGATTATTTTTATCTTTATTTTTAAGTCTACATCATTTTAAAGGGTGTGAGTGGAGGTATGGCCAATGACAGAGCTATTCCAAGTTATTTAAAGTGACATTGTGACTCATTGATACCCACTTATGTAACTTAAAATGTAAAATAACACAAGGTCAAATTACTTGTTTAACACAAGATAATCTCTGAACATATTTAGTCAAAATTTTGAAGTCTCCGAAAAAAGAGCAATACAAGCCCAAACAAAAAAAAAACAAAAAAAAGACATAGGGACTGGGCTACAAAAAAAAAGGACACACATTCCTGTGCTGTGTTACCTGAAGTTATGTTGAAGCATTACTGTCTCTTTAACTATCAAAAACATGCTCCATCTCTGACCAACACATTGACATAGAAATAAAACTGTACAAAAAACATTAATCTAAAGTCTGAGTGTCAGCTGCTGACCCTGTATAAGTTAATGAAACAACACTACTTTTGTGTCAAAGATGAACATGTCCCATAGGAAATTTCCAGTGTGCTGCACTGCCTACTCATTTCCCTTTTTATATGACTTCACACCCTATCAATGTATATCTGAATCCATATGTTAGGGTAAGATAAAAGAAGGTGGGCGTAGTTGTCAGAAATACTTAAATGGATATTACAATGTTCACTGTAGTCCTGGTCCCAAGATAATAAATACAATGTGTATCCATACATGAACAGATAAAACTTTTGTCCACATTCTTAATAAAAAAAGCAAGTTTAAATTAATATTTTATTACCCTGGAAGACATCCTGATTCCTAAATAACACAAATAGACTTCATGCATGATGTAAAAAAGAAAGAGCCAGAAAGCTGTAAAATGTTTATAGATGGAAAACTAGTTCCTTTTAAATCTTCAGTAAATCTCACTGAGCTGTATAAACGATACCTCCAGATTCAAACTGACCTTTCTATTCTAAACATAAACTATAGAATCTCCATAAAGCAGTTTTTTTCCACCTTTAGCCCTGCTGCAGGCAAGGGGCAGGGCTTCTAAACTTGCCTGCAAGGTTTAGTGCTAGGATTGGAGCATGTGGTCTGTACCTTCTGTCAGGTCCGGACTAACATAGGGGCTGATGGAGCTGCAGTTCCAGGCCCGTGCCTATGGAATAGGCCCATTGATTTCATTTTTTTTTTTTTTACTACTCTTCACATGTTCTTGCTTAAGTATGGAAACTTAAAAGGGATGTAGGGGAAGAAAGCTGGTGTGGACTGGCTGACAATGAAATTAGTTATGGTAAAGCTTACTTTGCTCACTATGGAAATGCTCTTGCTGCTTTAGTCTCTCTAACACTCTGGCATGTTTATTTTCTCCTACACTCACTACATACACTTTTTCTCTCTCCCAGACTGTATAACAGGAGCTTCTATCTGCTAGTAAGAAGGTTAGGAGAGGAGTGGACCAGCGAGTGCTAGGGGACAGTTCTTAGAAAGAGTAGAACTAGTGCATAATTAGATGCATTTATGCCAAGCTCAGGGTGCTGTCTGCATGGTATGCCCTTTGTTGGTCACCCTGCATGATTGGCAGGCAGCCTGACGTGCATTTATGCCAGGCTGACCATCTAATTCTTCGTGTACCTCCGCCAAGCACGCTCCTTCACTATTGCTGGAACACCATCAGCACTTCAGACCTTAGCTGCCGGGGCTTGGCTGGGGTCTCACCATTGCTTCTCACCCTGGAACAGGGTCCTGGGTCCAGCTTCCAGTGATCAAAGCTCTCCTGCAGAGACTATAGCCGTGTAGGGGTTATAGCTGTTATAGCTTTCCCCCACAGTTATTAGCCGAGACTTAATACTGGGAGTGAACAGGTTTAATGGGATATGGTACAGGCAATTTATACACAGACCCCCAGCAGAGGGTCTCCATCCAATTCAATAAAGGTTCCTCCCGGGAGTCTCTGTGTCTGGGAGATAATTTTGTGTACTTTGCTTAAACTAATTATCTCCCAGACACAGAGGTACAATGCACAAAATATTAAACACCCCAAAAACACCCACAATATTACAAAGGACCTCCACAAGTCCTATATCCAAAAAGCACTCAGATCCCATGAACACAGCCGAATCGCCACCGGGGTAAGTTTTGATTGACCGCACACGTGGCTTCTGCCCAAAATAGTTCCATAAGAAAAGCGGTAGCAGTCAGTCACTTTTCGGGAGTCCTAAAATTAAAAAGAATACCTAACAGATTATTTGGTTTCCTGGTAGCGAATATTCGCCTAGTTCGTGGGAACAATCCTACCAAACAGTGCTCTCCTGAGATGGTTAGAAAAGAAACAGGCGTTCGTCTAAGTTCAGCGGCATTTGCTATTTAGTCTGTCCAATTTTAGTTCCATACACTCGACGCCCGAACACTGCTGCCTGTATTTGATTGCCGCCAACTCATTTCCCACTTGTCCGTTCATGCGAATGGCGGCCACCCAGCCGAACACTTGGGATAACAAAGTGTGAATCGATGATGGAGGTGTCAGGAGAGGTTAATAGTCCCAGAGGTGGCCCGCAATTTGTGGGTTTGTTCGGTAACCAAACTGAAGAAGGGAAAATGTACGAACAAATTTTTTACATGGCCCATAGTCCTTGTGCAGGAGGCTAGCTAGCAGGCTCCTCCAGGAGCTCATGGCATAGGCATATTTGCCACAGGTCACAAAACTGAAATGTTTGTTTTTGGTATGTCCTTCCATAAATGTTAAGAGCACTTACATGCAATTGAATCCCACGTGCACTCATTTCTCATATCTCCTGTATGTTAGGAGGTATTATAGGGTTCTTTAAGTCCTTGTCTGAGATTGTATGTAGGTTGGGCTTTATAGTATGCAAGGTTACTTTAGGTGCACTGTTGGCAGAGAAGGTTGGGGACAGTTTTGTGGTTATCTGTCTTATCTCAATAGGACAGGCAATCCAGGACAAGCAATAGGATCACTTTCTCACTATGTGCAATATGAACCAGTTTTGAGCACCTTTACATACTGTTACTTGGTAGGGATTAAATAGTATGAAAACACTCCTAACACAGCTTTGAGATAAGGTTATACTTTGTGTATCCTTGTGCGTAAGATGTAATTCTTTTAAAACACTGTTGTGACGGACTGCCTGGCACCCCGACTGGGTACCTCCATCAATCGCTGCTTCCTAGTACTTGCGAGCACCATAAGCACTGCACTGGAACACCATAAGCACCGTAAACCCCACAAACTGCCGCAGCTTGGTCGGGGTCTCGTGGTCCTACACCCACCCTGGACCCAAGACCAGGATCCAGCTTCCAGTGGGTGAACCTCTACTCCAATGAGTATAGCAGGAACAGCTATTATAAGAGCTAGTGATTATACCCAGGGGAGTATTATGATATAGCAATCCTCATAGTGAATATAGTTCCCTAATTACTCAAACATGAGCCTAGACTTCATGAAGGGTAAACAAATCTCTCTTTAATGGTAGCCACAATTGGCCTTTTATTACAGCTCCCATGCAAGGGGAACTCCCACATGGACCATATGGGGAATTACGGTACAAAGTCACGGACCAATAATAACAGAGTTACAATGCATGACACTCCCACACATAGCATACAATCCCACTCCTCTGCCTGGGAGATAATTGAGTCAGATACTGTATTAACTCAATTATCTCCAGGCAGAAAAAATACATATTTCTATAAAACCCCAAAAGTACCCCAAAACACATAAGATCCCCACAAATCCCCCGATAGCGCTGATCTGGGTGACCAACATATCCAAGAATCACCCAGATTAGTTCAGGGGTTCAGGAATTCTATGGAAGTCACATTTTGACCAACCGCACGCAACGTTTCAAGTTGTGAATAGGTGTTAACAAGCTCCAGGGTGGTCTGTGGTTTGTGCGGTTGTTCGATTGCCGCTTCAAACTGCTTCAGGAGTTCCACATGTTGCTTCACAAACAGTTTATTACAGGGGCCATAGTCACAGGCATACAGACAGACAGACATACATAGACATACATGCATACAGATAGACAGACAGACATACATATAGACAGACATGACCACTTCCTCCCAGCACCACTTGCGGCTGCTTTTTTTTTTTTTTAAAGGGGCCTGGTCGCACTATACCACGGCCACAGCGCTGACCGGGCCCCTGAAGATATAGGGCCCATCGGGTGGCCGCAAGTGTGTGGGCCACCCGTTGGGCCCCACATGTGGGGTCCGGGTGGCCGTGTCCCCCAGGGCTGCCGGGCCCATGACAACCGTTATGGTTGTCACCCCCTGATGGCGCCCCTGACCACAGACACCAGCCAAGGAGGAGGATCTCTGCATAAAGGTTATAGAGGATCTTTACAAGGAATTTCACTAGTTTTTCCCATTTCCACCTCCTGTCGTTCCTCCCTTACCTTACTCCTCTTTGTCTACATTTCATGCACTATACTGGCATTACTTGTCACAGCCTGATTGCTGTCACAAATCATGGCCAGCATGAAATCTGGAGAGGCATCCAGTATATCACAGCTGAAATCTATATATTCCTTCCTTAACCTCCTAATAAAAGCTGCCACTTCTGGATGCAGCCAAAGTCCAGGTTCAGTTTCATATTTCTATAGAATTACCTCCATTTTGTTTTTTTGGGGGCGTTACTAATGGAATCACCTGCCTGAGGTTTGTTGTGGCTTGGCTTAAATTGTCTTTAACACCCTTGAAAGGCTTAATGACTGCCCTTTATCTGACCTATAGCCACATTCCTCTCTTCGCAGTGAACATGTCACTCCTATGTTCATCTCTGACAATAAGCAAGGTATCACTCTCTGCTGGTCAAGTATATGTTGTATCACCTCCAAAGTGGAGTTCCACCATGTTACAATATAGTAGTGAAAATGATGCTATGGCAAATCAGCTTGGTCTTGATGCTCCCTCAATTTCTGATTGGCCTTCACATTGCGGTTTCAACATCTCTTTAATAGGCTGCTCAATCTGCTACCCTCCGCATCATTTGGAAGTGCACTTTTTACCATCAAATTAAAAATATGGGTTGCACATTGCACATCAATAAAGTCCACATTTCTGATAGCTTTAACCATACTTGTCCTCCCTTCACTCATTACAAAGCCAAGTGTACTGCTGTGCCTGAATCCTCTCCAACCCACTTTTGCAGGGTAGCCCAAAGAGCTGCCAGAATATAAGCTTGCTGCAGATCATAATTTTCAACATGTAGCAGAAAAGATTTGTACCCTACACTGTCACTACTTTTGTCACTGCATATGCCTGCTGATGCACAAGGGACATCTGGATACCACCAATGTACAGTTAGGGATAAGAAAGTGTCCTGTGCACTTCATATGTCTGCCTCTTACACGGGTTTTCCTTTAACAGTGATAAACACAAATAGGGAAAAAGAATCAAAATAGGATCAGCGCTAATAATACCACAAATAAAAATATGTAAAGTAGTGTAAAGGCAGCACACCTAAAAGGGGAAGTACCCTCCTATCCCCTACAATAAATTAAAACATAAAAAAACAGAGAGAAAGGGCGCGCCTTTAATACAGTATGTATCAGAAAGAATACACACAATAATATGTAGTTAAAAAAAGAAGTAAAAAATTAAGTAAAAATTAAATTAAAAGTCCAAAATAATAGTCCACAACAAATGGAGAAGATTCTTGTAGATCAATGATGGTTCTTCCCAAATGAAGACTTGTATTCTCAATAAGCCATATGTGGAGAGAAATGGAGAGGAGATCCAATAGTGCAGTATGCCAATATATATATAAATATATATGTAAAATAATTTAGTGTACTCACAATTTCCAGAGCTAAAATCCAGCTCTGGTATGAAGTGCATAAAGTGGAATGATCCCCACTCAAGGATATATGGAGTCCCCAGACGTTCCAACCGAAAATAAAAAAGAATAAAATATATAGTGCTCACTGAATAACTGGAATGTAGATAAAAGAAAATATGAAATGTAATCACAATGTACTGAGCAGACTTCACTGCTCAAATAATAGAGTATGGGTGGTATAATCCCCACCTAGGGATTCTTTGGCGTTCCTTAACATGGTGTAAATCCAAATAGTCAGGTTTAAAGGAGTTAAAAAATAAAATGAAATAAAAGTAGGAATGTGGCAACAACAAATATTTGTTGAGGCCAAAATTCCTTTATTACAATAGTATAAAATAAATAAAATAAGATTCTAGACGCGTTTCGCCACAATAGGCTTCTTCAAGTAGAATATAATAAAAAGACATAAACCTGGCATACAAGTCCTTATATAGGGTACATTGATTGAATTGGAATTTGAATATTCCCGCCAAAATGACATCATAACAAACTTGAATTTTGAGACACATATTAAAATAATGTAACAATGGTATAAACATAATACATATACTTAACTAAGGTGATTTTGCATGTAAAATATAAAAAAATGAAGCGTGGATATATAATAAAATGAATTAAAATAAGAGTCATGTGACGTGCGGCTAAATTACTTCCGCGTCACGTGACTCGAGCAGAATGCATGCGTTCCACAATACTGGAACGCATGCGAATGGAGAATGAGTCGGGTGGGCGGAACACTCAAAACGTCGCGTCACCAGAGGGGAGGAACCCTCTGGTGATCGAGCAAAGGACAGTGTGAGCATGCCGTCCGCTCAATCTTACGAGCAGACAGCATGCCCACAACTGTAAACAGACATATTGCACATATTAAGTCGCAGATGGGCAAATGAAACAATAATCAAGGGCATAGACAGGAAATAAAATATTGTATATGGAAAGTAAAAGACAATATAGTGATAAAAATAGGTATCAAATGCCCAGATAAAAAGAGAAGAAGTGGGTATGAATGGAAATCAATACTAATATAATAAATAATTAATAATAAGAATATATATATGCACATGAAACAAAGAATAAGAAATACAAAATAAAATAAAAATAAAAACACTATAAAAACACTATAAAAACACTATAAAAATAAAAATAAAATTAAAAATTAAAAATAAAAACAAAAATAAAAAAGATGTCGTAATTAATAATGGTAATATTTATCTAAAAGTTTTTGGGGAATTATAATTTTTTTTTTTTAATAAAAAATTAAAAAGGTCAAAGTCTATATTGAGACCTTGTGGGGTGAGGGTTTTTAAATTAAATACCCATTCCATCTCTTTGCTACCTAAAATCTTTTTGATATCGCCACCTTTCCAGGGAATATTGCAGGTATCTATACCTATGTATTTTAAAAGTTTAGGGTTCTTACCGTGTATTAAAAAATGTTTTGATACTAATGATTTTCGTACTCTTTTCGAATATTTCGGCAATGCTCTGCCAATCTAATTTTTAATTCTCTGGTAGTCATGCCCACGTATTGGAGTCCACATGGCAATTCTAATAAATAAATTAAATTTTTAGTGCTACAATTAATAAAATCTTTTATAGGGAATGTTCTTTGTGAAATAGATGATTTAAAAGAAATAGTTTTTGATTTAACAGTATCGTCCGTGTGTTTGCATACTGTACATTTGTTACATCTAAAAAAGCCTTTTGGTTTCATCGGAAAGAAGGAGGGGCAAAGAGGGAGGGTAGTTTTACTTTGTTTGGTATAATTTTTTGTAAGGATGGATTTAAAGCTGGGAGCCCCTCTGAATATAACATGTGGCTTATCGAGGATAATGCCAGCTAGAGTCTCATCCTGTTTTAATATATGCCAGTGTTTCTTAATAATCTTCTTCATAACATTATTTTTGTTATTGAAGTCGAAAATAATTGGCAATGATGGGGCATTTTTAGAAACTTTATTATCTTTATAGTCTAAAAGGTCCATTCTGTCTTTTTCCCTAACATTTTTTATAGTTTCATTTAAATTGTTTGCAGGGTAGTTTTTCTGTGAAAATGTATTTAATAATATTTGTGATTGAATTTCAAAGTCTTGAGTAAGAGAACAATTCCTCCGAAGATGGAGGAACTGGCTCTTGGGTATTCCATGTAGCCATGGTTTATAATGGCAGCTTGATGTAACAATCACATTATTAGTACACACTTTTTAAAAAAAGTTTTAGTGTGAACCTCATTATTTAGAATAAAGATTTCTAGATCTAGGAAGTTGATGGAAGATGGACTGTATTCATGTGTTAAAACTATACCATTATTATTACAATTTAAAAAGGATAGGAACTGATTTAGGGAGCTTTCTGAGCCCTCCCAAATAAAAAACATATCATCAATGTATCTAAAATATTTGACCAGGTTTGCCTTCCAATCAAATCATGCTCTCCAAGAATGGACGTAGATTCCCACTCAGCCATAAAAAAGGTTAGCATAACTGGGTGCAAACCTGGTCCCCATAGAATTCCCTTGTTTTTGTAGATAAAAAGAGTCTAAAAACCAAAAATAGTTATTTTTAAAATAATATTAAAGCGGCACTGTCATGCCGAACTTACCTTTCCTCAATCTCTTCCTCTTCTCCCCCTCTCTCAGGATCTGTTCTTCTTTTCTTCCTGTCTTCTTTAGTTTTCTTTAAAATCATAAGACAAAGTAGGGACTCTTTGCCTTATGGAGGATTCGTCCGCTTGACCAGCTCTGACCAACGGAGGAGCAAAGTGTGCTTAATTTCCGCTGGTCAGAGCAATTTTCCCATGATTCTCACCTTCCCTCTGTGTTCCCACGATGCTTCCTGTCACTTTACACAAAACTGCCGAATTGCGTTCTAACTCAATGAGAACAGTATGTTCGTTTCTTTTAGAACGCAATTCGGCACTTTATTTGGATCGGAATTTCATTTGAATTAATGAAACTCTGATCCTATTCGTGCTGTGGCTGCATCTTGCAGCTGCTTAGTAGATAACTCCCTAATTCCCACGGTATCAGGGAGTTATCTACTAAAAGGCTGAAAGACCTAAATTGGTCTTTCAGCCACATTTACTAATACTAAGTAAAATTACTTAGTATTAGTAAATATCTAACCCTACTCGCTATACCGCGAGTAGGGGCATGTCTGGTAAACAGTGAGCAGCCTATGGCTGCTCACTGTAAAACTATTGGCCCCACCCCTTGACCCCTAAACAATGAGTAAAAAAGGGGGAAGACCTAATGTCCCCCCCGGCCCCCACCCCTGCGCGGTGGGTGGGGGTCATAATGATAATGGGGGGGAACTCCTGTCCACCCCCCCTCCGGCCCCCACCCCTGAGCGGCAGGTGGGGGCCATAAAGACAATGGGGGGGGACTTACTGCCCCCCTGCCCGGCCCCCACCCCTGGGCAGCGGGTGGGGGCCATAATGATAATGAGAGGAGGGGGACCTACTGTCCACCCCCCTCTGGCCCCCACCCCTGGGCAGCGGGTGGGGGCCATAAAGAAAATGGGGGGGGACCTACTGTCCTCCTCCCCCCACCCCCACCCCTGAGTGGCGGGTGTGGGCCAAATGATAATGGGGGGGTGTGTAAAATGACACAGAGCACTGTGATTGGATGGCTGGAAATCCATCCAATCACAGTGCTCTGTGTCATTTTATACAGCGTGGGAAAATTCCAAAAAACTTTCCCACGCTGTGTAAAATGACACAGAGCACTGTGATTGGATGGATTTCAAGTCATCCAATCACAGTGCTCTGTGTCATTTTACACAGCGTGGGAAAATTCAAAAGAACTTTCCCACGCTGTGTAAAATGACACAGAGCACTGTGATTGGATGGCTTGAAATCCATCCAATCACAGTGCTCTGTGTCATTTTACACAGTGTGGGAAAATTCCAAAGAACTCCAAAGAACTTTCCAAAGAACTCCAAAGAATTCCAAAGAACTCCAAAGAATTCCAAAGAACTTTCCTACGCTGTGTAAAATGCCCTCCATGGGTGAAGATGGATTATTTTTTTGCGCTCGGGTTTTTTCTTTTTCATCTGGTTTTTTTTTTTTGCGCTAGGGATTTTTATTTATTTTTTAGTTCGACGGTTTTTTATTTGGCATTTTTTGGGGCTGAAAAATGAAGATTTGAGAAAAAAGAAGACGTCCGTCGAATGGTAAGTTAATTTTATTTTACAGGTTAGTTATTTTATTCCCCCCTCACTATTTTTTAGGGTGAGGGGGGTAGGTAGGGACTTTTTATTTGGGTGGTGGGGTGGGTGACTAGGGGCTTGGGGACCCCTAGTCACCTTGGTGGGGGGGGGGAAATTGACTTAGGGCCCCCACCCGCCGCCCAGGGGTGGGGGCCGTGGGGGGAGGACAGTAGGTCCACCCCCTCATAATCATTTGGCCCCCACCCGCTGCCCAGGGTTGGGGGCGGTGGGGGGAGGACAGTAGGTTCCCCCCCCTCATTATCTTTATGGCCCCCACCCGCCGCCCAGGGGTGGGGGCCGGAGGGGGGGTGGACAGTAGGTCCCCCCCCTCATCATCATTTGGCCCCCACCCGCCGCCCAGGGGTGGGAGTCGGGGGGGGAGGACAGTAGGTCCTATATGGCCCCCACCCGCCGCCCAGGCTGCTCACTGTTTAGTGGACATGCCCCTACTCGCGGTATAGCGAGTAGGGGCATTGGGGAGATTTTAATCTCCCTAGTGCTATTATGGGGGTCATATTGAGTTTTTTACATTTTATTCATATTAAATTATGTTTCATATATAAATATTTGATATGAAATAAAAGCCCTGTTTTTCCTGAACAAAATTATATATAATAAGTATGGGTACACGTAATATGAAAGAGGCGAATTACGCCTGAACAGACATATAGCGCAAATTCCAGTTTTTGTTTATGTTTTGTTTTTTACACAACATGTACAATTGGCTCAGTCCTTAACCCCTTAAGGACTGGACTGTTTTTGCGATGTTGTACATTTGCGACCAGGCATATTTTTACACTTTTGTGGTGTTTGTGTTTGGCTGTAATTTTCCGCTTTCTCATTTACTGTTCCCATACAAATTATATATTGTTTTTTTCAGGACAAAAGGGCTTTCTTTACATACCATTATTTATATAATCTCATGTATTTTAATTTAAAAAAAATAAAAAAATCTGATGAAAAATTGAAAAAAATACATGTTTTTTGACTTTTACTTGAAAAATCTTTTACTCATCTACAAAAGCGAATGAAAAAAACTGCTAAATAGATTCAAAATTTTGTCCTGAGTTTAAAAATACCTAGTGTTTACGTGCTTTTTTGCTTTTTTTTGCATGTTATAGGGCTATAGGTACAAGTAGGATATTGCGGTTTCAAAACATACATTTTTAAAATTTATCAATAGTGACATTGTAACACTATTATCTATCATAAATCTCTGAATAACACCCCACATGTACATATTTTTTTTAAAGTAGACAACCCAGGGTATTCAATATGGGGTATGTCCAGTCTTTTTTAGTAGCCACTTAGTCGAAAACACTGGCCAAGTAAGCATTCATATTTGTTTGTGTGTGAAAAAAGTAAAAAAACTAAATTGAACGCTAATTTTGGCCAGTGTTTGTGACCAAGTGGGTACTAAAAAAGACTGGACATACCCCATTTGCAATACCTTGGGTTGTCTTCTTTTGCAAATGGTATGCCATCATGGGGGTAATTCTCATTCCTGGGCTACCATACGCTCTCAAAGGCAACGTAACCAACCTGGCCATTTTCAATGTAAAAATATTTGACCCATATATTTGACCTTGTAACTTTCGAAAATGCTATAAAACCTGTACATGGGGGTTACTGTTTTACACGGGAGACATCGCTGAACACAAATATTAGTGTTTAAAAACTGGAAAACGTATCACAACAATTATATCATCAGTAAAAGTGCTGTTTGTGTGTGAAAAATACCGAAGTATTTCACTGGTAATATACATCGCTGGCGTATAACACCTGTTAACGATCACTAATATTTGTATATATAATCTCCTCCTCTGAGACTAAAATGTCGTAGAACATTACAGGGTAAAATACAGTCCTAGCAAATTAAATTCTCTGGAATTTCGGCCTGGGTTGGCAGGCAGGTCCTTCAAATTGCAATCAATAAAATTACTGAATTATGTAAAAATATTACATAAATACGCACGTAGAATTTAAATATATATGCATATTTATATATTTGAAGTCTACGTGTATATTTATATAATTATTTATGTAATTTTGTATATGGACGTATGTATATTTCTTATTATTTTTATTTATTTTTATATACATAGATACATATACAAATTCATTCTAAGTGTATTTTGATATAAATATATATATATTAATTTTAAAATACAGTTAGAATAAAATTTCATATAGCTATATAATTTTTTTTAAATTTTTTATTATTATTTAAAAAAAAATTTATTTAATTTAAATTACTTATTATTTATATTTTATAATAATATATATATACACAATATATATATAGTTATTATATATATTATATATATACGTGTGTAATTTAATTATAAGTGTATTTTTATATTAATATAAGTACATATTAATATAAAAATACACTTAGTATGGCATTATATATATGATGTATAGACATATATTATATAGATATAATATATGTCTATATATCATATATACACTTATATAATTATTATTATTTTTTTAATTAACACTAACTTTATTTTTTTTTATTGATTTTACACTTGCAGGGAGACTGCCTGTCAGCACAGACAGTCCCCCTGCAGGCAGACACATGGACACCCATTGTGACCATGTGATCGCTCTGTTGAGCGATCACATGGCCACAGGGGTCCTAAATCAGTGTGGGGAGACTGTCTGGGCTGCAGGCAGTCTCCCCACAACCGGAGCAACACTGATCGCCGCCGGGGGAACGACGGCGATCAGGTAAGTAATGGAAACCGTTAGGACGGTTCAGGACCATCATCGGTCCGCAATGGGAAAATCCCGATGACGGTCCTGAACCGTCCTGGGTCGGGAAGGGGTTAAACTGCAATTGGATAAATACTTGCAAAAGCATAACATACAGGGATATAATTTCTAATTAGTGGGGTAATAGCTGCTTGATC
>OW240916.1:81919996-81936841 GCA_933207985.1 Pelobates cultripes | reverse complement strand
ATATGCTGAGTATCAAGGCACTTTGGAGGCATAGACTTAAGCTGAACAATTTGTCAAATTCAGCTGTCTAACAGAGACATCAACAATATAGAGCTATGAGAAAAGAGAGTGATTGGGATAGATAAGGGTAAAAAAGGGATAGGCAGATTCAAATAGACTCTGTCCTTCCAAAACTGGGACACTTGGGAGGTAAGAAGTTGGATGGCCATACTATTAACTAGTAAAGGAGTAAGTTCCAGGGAACATCTTTTTAGGAAAAGCATAAGTAACAGTCAAAATTAAATATATATTTTTAAATAATCTTAATGTAACGATACCTTACCTGGGTCCGCCGATCCCGCGCGGCAAGACAGCTTCCCCGGCTACTTCCGGGAGGCGGCTCAGCCTCTCGGACGCTGCCCGCTCGCGGCAAAATCCGTTTTATGACGCGGCGCATGCGCGCCGACGTCATAATGATTTTGCAGCGAAAATTCAAACGCGGCCACGCTCCCGAACCTTTTGGGGGCGTGGCTTTAAAGTGACACACACATTAGTATAAAAGGGCATTCCTGTCCACACCTCAGTGCCCTAGTGTGGTTCTTGATTGTTCCCCTAGTGCTCTTTTACTGTTTTGCTGTTTTTCTGGTATTTTGACTCTTGGCTTTCGTTCTGACTATTCTCTTATCTGGCTCCCTGACTTTTGGCTTGGTTTTTTTCGTATATCCCGATTTCCGTACTCCTCTGACCCTCGGCTTTTTCTTGACTATTCTTTGACGTTAAGTCCGGCCACCCTAAGGTCCGGTATACGTCCCTTTCAGGGTTACCATCTGTGTGAAGGGGTCACTATCATGACACTTAATCATTGTGCAGGAGTGATGAGGAAAAGAATAAAAAAAATGACCACAAAATATTTATTATTATTAAGATGAATACTGGTTTAGTAAAAACATGTTTTGTTGGATAGAAAGATGATGTTTAGGCCCACCAACATGGGCAGAGTTATAGAGAATGAAGCAGATGAAACACAAAACATATAATATAAATATATTCATTTTACTCACCTTTTTTTTTTTTTTCCCACAAAGCACTGTTCTCACAGGTGCTGGCCCCCACCTGGCTCTGCCTCCAATCTTGATGATCTCAGACAATCCAATGCTTTCCCATAGGAAAACAAACAATGGGATGGTATCGCGCATCTGCTGCAAAATGCCGCACTGTGCCAATCAGCATCTCCTCATAGAGATGCATTGATTCAAATGCCTTTGAGATAAGAAAATGCTTTTATAGTGGAGAGTATGCTCTGTAAGGATATTATCTTACAGTGTTATCACTAAACACCAGATTTTGTCAGAATGGACAAAATCCAGTGAAAGTTACAAAATTTTGATTTCTCAAATTCACTAAAGCCAAATGTGGCCAGGATACGATCAGTCCGACCAATTCTGTAACATTTGTTCAGCTGCATTCAGAAAATCACTATTATCCGCGTCCAATTTATAGCACCGGAATCGGAGATTCATCAACAACTGCATGGTGGCTGATTATAAACCATATGCATCTGGCAGGATGCACGTACGCAAATGATCATTTACTTGCTTTTCTGCATGTAAATGAAAATTTGAAGAACTATTTCCAATGGGCAATTAAAAACTATCAACAATGAGAGGGTTAATATATGGCAATCGGCCAGCACTTGCTAGCCAGCAAGCACCTTAAGTAAATACATATCTTGTAAGCATTGGGAGAGCTCTACTTTAAATTTTAAGGGGGACATGTTGTACCTACCTCGGCTTCCACCCATATTTACTAGTGGGGCACTAATAGTTATAAAATAGGAGGGATACCTATTGTCTCCTCCCTCGGCCCTCACCCATGCCATTGGGTGAGGGCCCTAATATTTATTATAAAGAGGGGGAAATATTTTACCCACCCAAGCCTGCAGATGGGGGTTCTAATTAATTAATTATAAATGAGGGGAAATTGCCCTCTCCCATTGCCCCAACCATACTAATGGGTGGGGGCCCTAATGAATTATAAAGTAAGGGGGGGACGTGCCATTGTACACTCCCATCATATAAGAGTGCTGCCCGGGTACCCAGTCCTCTAGCCACCTCCATAATATAAAAAACATTCCTAGTATGCCTTGCACTCATAAAAGTGAGGATGAGGCCAAAGAATTTAAAATCTCTAAAAAAAAAAATATGTATATACTTACCATCAGAAGTCTTCTTTCTTCTAATTCTTTTGATCTTTAGCCCCAAAAAACAATCCATCATTTCAGATACCACTACTTGAAATGTAAAGAAAAAAGGTTTGATCACAATAAAAAAGAGCTCTTTTATGGGCTTTCTGAATATTGCTCTGCAATATGACCAAGAGCCTTCTGATTAGATGGCTAGCAAGCCAACCAATCAGAGCGCTCTGACAGTCACGTCCTCAGAAAAGTGACAACCAAGTCTGTCAGAGCGCTCTGATCCACATGGGTGAGGACACTGGGGTTTAGTAGACATGCCCTCACCTGCTGGATGACAAATGGGCACTTATGGAGGTACATTACCTTCATTAAAGCAATATTATACTATACCATTATACTATATTATTATAGCCTGATTTTTTGGGGGGTCTTGTGTGTTTAATAGGATTAAAGATTCCCTCCTGTATATAGAATGCATTGCATATTTACTCAATGTTCCTAATGCATAACTTTTCATTTGTCTATGTTGAATCTCTGCTTCTACTTGCCTATAACAAGCTAGTCTCCTAATTTCACAAAAGTTCTCTGGGAAGAAGTTGTGTTCAGACTACACTTCCCTACCTAGTTTTCTATCGTCCCTAAATATCGACATGTGATATGCAATGCTTATTAGATTATTAATGAACAGATTAATGAGAAGTAGAGCCAGAACAAAATCCTGGGGTACACTATTTACCAGCAATAACTATTCTCTGAACTATTTCAGCCACTTTTCGGTCTAAGAACAAACATTTTCATTTAAACTCCTTATTCGAAATGTTCAAAGTAATCTTCAGAGTGTAACATTTGCAATTGATTTAGCAAAACCCAAATACTTTTTTCTGTCCCTTTTCTCTGTGGTGTCTGTTTGTCAGCCATAGTCAGGGCCAGTGCAAGGATTTTTGCCGCCCTATGCAAACAAATTTGCCGCCCCCCATATGCTCTGCCCACCATGTGACATCACAATGCCCCACCCATATGATCTGCCATATGGGCCAACGCCAGTGCTGCACACAGTGTCTTTTCTCAGAAAAGGCAGTGTGTTTACATTAAAAAGCCTGCAGGGACAAGCTATAGACACCAGAACCCCTACATTAAGCTGTAGTGGTTTTGGTGACTACAGTGTCCCTTTAATGTGCGGTAAATTAGAGATTAGTGCCACTAATAATGTACTGGATTGCCTACTTACCACCAGATGAGGACAAGAGTATGATGCTGGGCTCAGGCTGCAGTCTGGCTTCACTGGTCTGGTGTAGAACACGCACTCTGGAGGCTGTTTGTAACAGTGCTCACAAAAATCAGCAAACAGGAAGCAGCTCTATTTTTTGGATTCTCTTACACAGCTCAATGTCTGGGTCTCCGGGGCCTGACCGTGAGCATGCCCATAAGTCCACCTACATGGCCCACCCATGAGTTCCTCCTCTCTATTTGTCTTACACTCCCCCAGTCTCTTAATGATCTCTTTTTATCCCCCAGTTCCTTAGTGGTCTCATCTCCTCTCCTCCCCCAGTCCCTTAATGGTCTCCTCTCTTCCCCATGCCCCTTAGTGCTCTCTCCTCCCATCTCGTAGTGTTCCTCTCCCCTCCCTGTCCCTTAGTGGTCTCCACCCCCCATCCTCCTTAGTCGCCCTCTCTCTCCCCCACCACCTTTGTGGTCCTCCCTCTCCCCCTCTCTTAGTGGTTCTGTCTCTCTCCCCTCCCTCCCCTTTAGTTGTCCTGTCTCTCTCCCCCCTCCCCTTTAGTGGTCCTGTCTCTCTCACCGCTCCCCTTTAGTGGTCCTGTCTCTCTCACCCCCTCACCTTTAGTGGTCCTGTCTCTCTCCCCTCCCTCCCCTTTAGTGGTCCTGTCTCTCTCCCCCGACCTTAGTCATCCTCTCTCTCCCAACCACATTTGTGGTCCTCCCTCTCCCCCTCTTTTCGTGGTGTCCCCTTTCTCTCTCCTCCCTCCCCTTTAGTGGTCCTGTCTCTTCCCCCCTTTAGTGGTCCTGTCTCTCTCATCCACCCTCCCTTTTAGTGGTCCTGCCTCTCTCACCCCCCCTCCCCTTTAGTTGTCCTGTCTCTCTCCCCCCTCCCCTTTAGTGGTCCTGTCTCTCTCACCGCTCCCCTTTAGTGGTCCTGTCTCTCTCACCCCCTCACCTTTAGTGGTCCTGTCTCTCTCCCCTCCCTCCCCTTTAGTGGTCCTGTCTCTCTCCCCCGACCTTAGTCATCCTCTCTCTCCCAACCACATTTGTGGTCCTCCCTCTCCCCCTCTTTTCGTGGTGTCCCCTTTCTCTCTCCTCCCTCCCCTTTAGTGGTCCTGTCTCTTCCCCCCTTTAGTGGTCCTGTCTCTCTCATCCACCCTCCCTTTTAGTGGTCCTGCCTCTCTCACCCCCCCTCCCCTTTAGTGGTCCTGTTTCTCTGACTCCCCTTTAGTGGTCCTGTCTCTCTCCCCCCCTTTAGTGGTGCTACCTCTCCCTCCTCTCTTAGTGGTGCTACCTTCCCCCCCTTCTTGGTGGTCATCCCCCTCCCCCCTCGGTGGTCTCTCCCTCAGTGCCCGCGGGTGAAGGACCGTGGTACAGGAGTTTCTGTTTCTTGTAGTTGTCCTGTCTCTCTCCCCCCTCCCCTTTAGTGGTCCTGTCTCTCTCACTGCTCCCCTTTAGTGGTCCTGTCTCTCTCACCTCCCCTCTGCTTTAGTAGTCCTGTCTTTCTCCCCCCTCCCCTTTAGTGGTCCTGTCTCTCTCATGCCCCCTCCCCTTAGGGCCCTCACCTCCCTTTTAGTGATCCCTTTCTCTCACACCCCCCTCCCCTTTAGTGATCCTGTCTCTCTCACCCCCCTTCCCTTTTAGTGGTGCTATATCCCCCCTCCTCTCTCTTAGTGGTGCTACCTTCCCCCCCTTCTTGGTGGTCATCTCCCTCCCCCCTCAGTGGTTCTTTCCCTCCCGTGCCCCCTACCTATCTTTGCAGCGTGGCCGGGTGGAGATGGCGGCGCGGGTGAAGGACCGTGGTACAGGAGTTTCTGTTTCTTGTACCTGGCCGAACTGACAGGAAGTGCTCTCACTTCCTGCCAGTCCGGCCGGGTACAGGAAACAGATGTTGCTGTACTGCGGTCCGCCGCCCGTGCCTCCCGGCCACGCTACACTGAGTAACAGGTAGGAGGGAGCGCTGTGCGCTTCCCTCCTGCCAGGTCACTTAAATCTTGCACCCTTGGGCCAGTGTGCCCTAGGCAACTGCCTAAGTCGCCTTTAGGACGTGCCGGCCCTGGCCTTAGTGAACCAAACATTACAAAATGGCCAACCAGAAAAAATTAATTTTGCCATGTATTAATGTGGAGCACGGTATAATGATTCCAAGCATGTGTCCTTCAGACATCTATTATTTGCATGTGTACATGTCTAGTTTTAAATATGTTTCTTCAGTGTCCCAGAAAATATGGAAACAAAACATAAGACAGCAGATCTCAAAAATCATGGGATGGTTATACTATATATGGGACATATCACCCTGTACCTTACTAAATATTGAAAATAATTTTGTAAAATAACACTACTTAGTTAAGAAGGCCAGGATGCCAAAAATAATTTGCTTTGCCAGATAGGAACACTGAACTGAGTTTAACAAGTTTATAAGAACTAAGATTTAGGATTTTATTTTGTAAGCCTGTTGGGGATTTCCCTAATAGGTCCATGACGATTACCAAAGGATCAGTTACAAGAGCTTTTCTTCAATTTGCATTTAAATTCAACTGGCATATTTTCCCTGGTCCATAAAACTTAATGATTTTAACACTAGGTTCATCTGGAAAAAGGTTTTGAAATATGTCTTAATAGTAACTGTGGTTACTAAAATGGTTTTAATAAAGTTTTCTGTTGGGCCATATGTTAAAGGGACACTATAATCACCAAAACAACTTTAGCTTAATTAAGCAATTTTGGTGTATAGATCATGCCCCTGCAGTTTCACTGCTCAATTCTCTTACATTTACCAGCCCTAGGCATACCTCCCTGCATGTGACTTGCCCAGTCTTCCTGAACACTTTCTGTAAAGTAAGATCTAATGTTTGCACTTCTGTTTAGTTTAGAATTTCATATTTCCTGCTCTATTAATAGCTTGCTAGGCCTAAAATTCAATTTACAGAGCAGGAGATAAAAACATCTAAAATAAGTTAACATCTGATTGAAAATAAATCATTTTTTTCATGTAGGCTGTGTGATTTAGAGCCACGGAAGGTGTGGTTAGGGCTGCATGGACACAAACAAATATGATATAACTCCTAAGTGGCATAGAATTGGCGATACTTCAGACACATGGTCTAAACACTAAAATCTGTGTGCCCTCTGGTCCCCCATACCACACCTCCACCACTCTCCTCCCCCCGAAAGCTCATAAAGGTTGCTGTGATGATTCATTGGGTCCATTGGGTTTTTACTGATGCTGGATGTCCTACAGCGTGAGGACATCCAGCATTATTTAACAGAGTCAAACTCTGTAAGAATCCAGAAAAACGCCTCTAGCTCTCGAGGCAGTCTTAGCTCTTACTATATTGGATCAATTATATGTTTTACTTACTTTTAATAAAGCTTAAGTGATATAGAATATAAGAAAGAATAAAAGCTCTAAGATTTAAAAAAAAAAATGATTTTTCTAACTTTGGAGTCTTCCGTTAATTTAGATCACTGCCCTACCCTTTTTAGAATTATTTTTTAAAAAGCTATTAAATGTATTTGCAATCCACTGCAAGGACAAACTCCACTCACAAGGCACTCTGCCCTTGATGAGATCAGCCGTTGGATGCACTGGGGACCTATGGAACAGTCTCAGCAATTTCTAAACTCCATTAGAGGAAGTGCCTCTAATGGCTGTCAGTCTGAAAGCCACCAGAGGCATGTTCTCTGAAAAATGTAAACATTGCCGTTTATCAGAAATTGCAATGTTTTGCATTTCCAGGGTTAAAAGAGATGGTCTAATGCACCAAAACATATATTAACATATGGTAGTTCTGGTGCTTAGAGTGTCCCTTTAAATAAAGGCTCAATGCTCTATGTGATATATACATCATCTCTTGCTGTCTACCTCGTTTTAAATTTATTTGAAAACTTGATTATCCTAGAATGAGAAGTACCCGTTTCATCTCTTGTATCTTTCAACATTCACTTTGTCTTTTAATGACATGCTGTTTTATATTGCATAAATGTAAAGCATTGCAGAATAAGTTGTCATTAAATAAATGCTTATACTAATCATATTAATAGTAACAACCCTGTGACTAATTATGTCATCTACTTTTCTTCTGGAACTAGGTCAGGGGTAGGCAACCTTTGGCATGTTTTGGACTACATCTCCCATAATGCTCTTCCAGCCATAATGCTGGCAAAGCATCAAGGCAGATGTAGTCCACAACATCTTGAGTGTCGAAGGTTGTCTATCCCTGAATTGGTGATGGTAGATTGTCTGCCATAGAATGGCGAGCTGCTCTTGTAATAGCAGTACTGACGGCACTGTTGCAGTAGCTGCTAGTCGGTAATGCCAATTCACTGTCTTTGCTGTAATAAAACGACGTGTTTGATTTTGATAAAACTCTTGTTTGTTTTTACCACCCTTATTTAAAACACATAACCACTACACAAATGTATTAATGAAGAATAAGCAAAGAAAGCACCCGGTCAATAATATCAGAAAGACCTGGTCAAAGCACAAACTTGGATGAGAGCCATTGATCGATGTAAAAGGGAATTAGGATTATGTACACGCAAACAAAGTATTTTAATTGTTTTTGGTTAATTTCAATAGGAATGACAGCAAGCAGGTGTTGTTATCCGGGGCATGTGAACTTTGGAACAGAGTGTACTCCATGGAATTGATTCAAGTGTCCTTATCTTCATTAATGCTGTAACTAGGAACTGTAGAAGAGAATACTTAAAATTACCCCAAGGTCGATTTCTTCATCGTAATAGTGTATATTGATATAGTAAAATGTAATTTTTATATGCACAATGATTTGGTATTTAAAGTTAAATCAAAGAAATAGTGAGTTTTTTACATGTATTTTTTCCCTTTACAAGCAATGTCATGAGTCTAGGACATATGTGTGGGACACATGTCAAAATGTATGTATTGGTGGAGTTATGGATGCTTCTAATTTAAACTGGCAATTGTCGTGGGATCTTGGAGGATAACTATTAATTGAAATGAACCAAATAATTATTAGTTTTTAAAAAACCAAACATGTATTATGTGTCCTTTAACCCCTTAAGGACACATGACATGTGTGACATGTCATGATTCCCTTTTATTCCAGAAATTTGGTCCTTAAGGGGTTAAAGGACCACTATAGTGCCCTAGAGGGTGTCCCCACCCTCAGGGACCCCCTCCCACCGGGCTAGATGGCGAGGAAAGGGGCTAAACTTACCTTTTTTCCAGCGCCGAGCGGGGAGCTCTCCTCCTCCTCTCCGCCTCCGATCCTCCTCTTCGGCTGAATGCGCATGCACAGCAGTAGCTGCGCGCACATTCAGCCAGTCTCATAGGAAAGCATTCATAATGCTTTCCTATGGATGCTTGCGTCTTCTCACTGTGATTTTCACAGTGAGAAGCACACAAGCGCCTCTAGCGGCTGTCAATGAAACAGCCAATAGAGGCTTTGGAGGCTGGATTAACCCATTTATAAACATAGCAGTTTCTCTGAAAGTGCTATGTTTATAAAAAAAAAAGGGTTAATCCTAGAGGGACCAGGCACCCAGACCACTTCATTAAGCTGAAGTGGTCTGGGTGCCTAGAGTGGTCCTTTAAGGGGTTAAGTCATGTTATAAATATTAAAACTATAAAAAAAAATAAAAAAAAAATTTTTTTGGTCCATGGAAAAATAAGCTTTCTAATTTATCAAGTGTTTTTTTCAGTCTATGTTAGGCTGGTAGAATACATTTATAAATCCTACAATTACCACTGTCAACACTAAAACCATACAGTACCATTCACCAATCAGCCATACATGCCCATTCGTGCTGCTTCTTAAAAAACTGTGCTCAAATCCATCTACATCAGAAACAAAATGTATTAAACATCCTATTATATTACTTAATGGGGAAGTGTACACACCCTGTCCACTGTACTGTAGTGTTTATGATGTCAGGAGTACGACAAGGGCCATCCAATGGTAAGCTGTCAAATCATTTTTAAAATAGTCTGACACTCACCTGAGTCATCCAGGCATCTTAGGACTTCTATTCAGATAGTTATAAGTAAGTAAGGAAGGATTGCAGTGATTGAATCTATTGCAAAGTATCTTGACACTTGTTCAAGTGACTAGAAAAGCATTACCAGTGTGCATTAAAGAGCAAGCTGTTGCAGAGAATTTCTAAAATTAAGAAAATGTATCAGAGATTGAACTAATCATTAGTATATCAATAGCCTCTATGCACTTTGCCCCCATGATAAAGGAAATTACATACTCCACTTTATATACTGGCTTAGATATATGGAGTACATGCTTAAATATTTAGAGCTTTCTATGACCGTGAATTATTTTAGGTTCTAAAGAAATGGGATGTCCATGCGGGAGGCAATGACCCCAATCTATGCACATACTTATATTTATTTATTTTAAGCCAAATATTTGATCCCACAGTGTCAGCACAGAGTTTGAGCATGTTATTGTTTCATTTATATTATTGTTTCACTTTTCATTCTATTAAAAAGCTTCGTTAATAAGACTATAGACATACTGAAGTATGTTTATAGCCGCAGTCAAAATCACTACGACCACCAGTGAAATCTTAATGGATTTTTTGACATTTGACTGTTCATGGAAAATGGCAAAAAACTCTGTTTTGGAAAACTGACAAAAAAGAAAGCAGGAGATGAAGTGACAATTGTGAACAATTTGCAGTTAATAGTTTCAATAAGAAACATGAATATAATGGAGATACAAACAGGGTCGGCCTTAAGCCTTTAAGCCGCTTCCGCAAAAAATCTTCACAGCACCCCCCCGCCATTCATTTATAGTGTGTGTGCATTGGAATGGCATGTTTGTATATGGATTTTTAATTACTAATTAATAAATTAATTTAATTCACCTTCCCTGTTGTTACCTTGCAGGGAAGAGGGACTTGCTATTCTTTGGTGGTCCAGTGTGCTGGGAATCTGGTGTGCACCACTACCGGTAATTGGTGCTGTGGTAATTGGTGGCAGCACTCTGATTGGCAGGAGCTTGGAAGCCAGCTACTTATGGTTTGTAGCCAAAAGAGGTGCAGGCTAGAGATGGGCTCCACAGCAACAAAAGCCTTTACAGTACTATGTGGTGTGTACCAGTTTATCACAGAGCTCCACAACCATAAAACTCCCAGTAATGTGCAGTGTTTGAGTATGTTACAGAGTTCTACTACATAAGTACACTACATAGCGTGATCTGCAGGTCAAGGCCCCCTCACACCTATCACCTGAGGCATGTGGGAGCTAAGTTGGCTGCACGGTGCCCATGCTATCCGGGCACCCTGTGCGGCTGCATAGCTCGCACACCCCAAAAGACAGCCCTGGATACAGAGAGTCAGGGCTCCCGTAGCAGCTATCAAGGGCCCAGTGTTCCAGGGGCCCCGGACTGCTTGGGGTCTCTCTCTGATCTTATAATCAGCCGCCGCCACTCTTGAGAGCTCCGGTCTTGCAGGCCAGGGTCAAAAATGAGAGAGTGGAGCTGTCAGAAACTGAAGATCCGTTTGCTGGGCCCCCTCTTAACTATATATCCACCTTGTAGCCTGGACAATGCCACCTGATCACCAGGGAGTGTAATGTCCCCTGGCCACAGGTAAGAAGCAGGGAGTGGAGAATAAAATTGAAATTATTTAAAAGCAATACTTTGTTTCTGCATCTGCATCCACTATACACACACTGCATCCGCTATACACACACCCTCTGCATCCACTACAGATACACACTGCATCCCCTACACACACCCTCTGCATCTACTACACAAACATTGCATCCACTACACACACACACACACACACACACTGAATGCACACCGCACACCGCACACACATACACTCTACATCACTATAACCACACTGGATCCACTACACACAAACTCTGCATCCACTCTACACAGACTACATCCATTCACACACATTGCATCTTTGTGGGCGGACTCAAGGTGGATCCACTGGCAGACTCAGGGGTTGGCTCTGGGGCAGGTAGTACCAACACGAGCAAGTCAGAGATGACATTACCAAGTATATTAAAGAGCATGATGTGCTGTAGAGCAAGTCAGAGATGACATTACCAAGTATCTTAAAGAGCATGATGTGCTATAGAGCGATCTTAAAGGAAGGCACTGAAGCTTCAAGACATCAGCTGCACTCAATCCCCACACTGGCAATTAGAAGCTATCTGCCAAGGTGATAATCCTGGGTCTTATGCAGGATGTTCAATACCAAATCCGCTTTAAGTTTACCCAGGTATTGGTCCACTACTTGTAATTCCTTCTCGGTGTCACATTCGCCGACGGTACTCAACTGTCCCAGGGCATCTACAATGCCCTGGAGGTCTATCTGCAGCAGTTATAGAGCCTGTGGCTGCTGCACCCGAGTCTGCATACTCTGAACCTTGATTCACAGCCAGGAAACTCAGAGTGATTGCTCCAGCATTCCAAGATGGCAGTCGCTGCATGAGGAGACTGGTCTGCAAGTCAGAGGTTGAAGGATGTGTGACTGAGGGGCGGAGCAGGGACAATGATGCATCCAAGATGGGGCTGAGTCCCACAGTCAGTTACATTCACCTCAGGTAAGCCCTCCTACAGGTTTTGTTTTTTAAGCAGATCACACCTTTCAGTCAGTGCTTGGCTGTTTTGTTGCCTGCCTCAGAACTTCTAGCATTTGTTTCCCTGTGTTTCCTGGTTTCCTTACTTTGCCTGCGCTCTGGGTTTTGCTGATTGCCACATGCCCTGACCTCTGGACTGTCTCTGATTTCTGCCTGACCCTTCTTTAGATACCTTTGCCTTGTATTTTTATTAAAGCCCCTGTGCCATCACTGAACCAACAGAATCCTGTTTTCAACCTCAGGATCTCTGTGGATCGTGCTTGTAAGGGAGAGCTGTTACTGCACCTGAGTTCCAGGACGGAACACGACCCCAGTGGTTTGTTACACTCTGAGAACACAGATACTAGTTAGCCTACATTGAACAGGCTTAACTTGGAAAAGACACAAGAGACATATATCCTGGTGAACTTGTGCTAGGTCCAGTGGCGTCTCTAGGATTCATTTTTAGGGGGGGGGGGGCACATGGAGGGCCAGGGACAAAAGAAGGGGGGCACATTTAACCCCCGCCCTCGCCGCAGTTTGATCCCACCCCTGCCGCATGTTAAGCCCAGAGATCCCCAACACAATGTTTTTTTTGTTTTTTTTAATAATCCCTGGTGGAGGATTCATTATTTTTCACCAAGGATTATTAAAAAACAAACACATTACCCTTGATACAGTGTCATAGTTGACAACATTTGAAAAAAATTTGCAAGGACATTTTGCAGCACAGCTATCAATTACTGTCTGGGTATAATACAGGGTTGTGTGTATAATAAATTGGGACAGTCAGTGCTCCCTGTATAGTGCTGCTCTCTGTATAATACAGGTCTGTTTGTGAATAATATCCCAAGACAGAGAGCAGCACTATACGGGGAGCACTGACTATCCCGGGATATTATATACACACAGATCTGTATTATACAGATAGCTGAGCATATACCCTATGTCCCAATCTCTAGACTACTAGTACCTGTCAACAGCAGCTCCCAGACGCGTGTAACAGGGCTAAAGTGTGCGGCAGCTCACACAGATGATTCAGCGGTAAAGTGCACTCACTGGGAGAGCCAAACTGGGAATCCAAAGCAGCCTTGGAAAAAAATTTATGCCATTCCTACAAGTCAATATATATATATATATAAATACAGAATCCAGCGCACTCGCTTATTCGCTAAACAATGATTTCAAATCTTAGAGATTGTGATAGTTTTATTTAAAAACACCTCACCTAGGCAAAAAATTATGGGGGTTTAGTTACATTATATGATCATACATTGCATAAGCCTGCCAACTACGTCAAAGTACCCCATATTCGGCTAGTCCTATCCTAGTAGCAGCGTAATGCTTGCTCTTATGAGATTAATCCACTTACTGGGACTCTCTGCAAGTCAAGGCTAAATAGGGTCCTGTAATGAGGCACCTGTAACAGGGAGGGGTGCAAAACCAAGGAGTTGGCCTGGGACTCCCAAATATATAAAAGAAACCAAGAGGGCTGCACTTACCTAAACATGCATACATTATAGCAGTGGCGTACTAAGGGGGGGGGGGGCAGGGGCAGGGGGTGCCACCAGGGCTGGCCAGGCTTGGGAGTCAGTGAGCTGTGTGGCTGCACCGGGTGCCATAGCAGCAAAGGCACCGGGCAGCCGACACAGCTCACACGCAGGTGCTAGGAACAAGCTGGAGACCTGCACGGAGATTTGGGGGCAGAGCCAGATCAGCCGTGGGGGCGGACCCAATCCGGATGTGGGGGCGGTGCTGCACACAGAGGGGAAGCAGGAAGGAGTCCCTGCTTCCCCAACTACAGCACAGCAGGGACTGAATCCACTCCTCCTCCAGCCCAAGCTTACTGTAAGCGAGAGAGTGTGTGCTGTGTGTGTGTAACTGTGATTGTGACTGTCTTTGACTGTGTGTGTGATTGTCTGCTTGTGTGTGTGTGTGTGACTGCCTGTGATTGTCTACCTGTGATTGTTTGCCTGTGATTGTCTGTGTGACTCTGTGTGTGTGACTCTCTGACTGATTGTGTGCGTGTGTGTGTGACTGTCTGTGATTGTGTTTTGTGTACGTATGACTGTCTGCCTGTGATTGTGTGTGTCACTGTCTGTATGTGTGTCACTGTGTGTGTGTGTGACTGTCTGCCTGTGATTGTGGGTGTGTGTGTGTGACTGTCTGTGACTGTGTGTGTGTGACTGTCTGCCTGTGGTTGTGTGTGTGACTGTCTAGGACTGTTGTGTGTATGTGTGACTGTCTGTGATTGTGTGTGTGACTGTCTGCCTGTGTGATTGCCTGCGTATTTGACTGTCTGCCTGTAACTGTGTGTGTGGGACTGTGTGCATCTGACTGTGTCTGACACTCTTCGCCCTGCAGTGAGCCGGCAGCCAGGATATGATGTCATCGCGGCCTCGGCGTCATTACAGGGCATGTGATGGACCTGTGCAGAAAGAGCACAGAGATCCCAGAAGCAACCACTGACCACCAGGGACTGAGGATCCACTCCAGCCCTTCTAGAGCAAGGTAAGGAGGCTGGGTGGACCTCTTAATTATTAAATGTGTGTATGTATGTACTGTTTGTGTGTCTGTGATTGTATGAGTGTGGGTCAGTGATTGTGCTTGTGTATATCTGTGATTATGTGTGTGATTGTGTGTATCTCTGCGTATGTGTTTAGTAGATAGCTCCCTTATTTCCTGGCCTCAAATATTGCAATCCCACATAAAGATAACAAACAAGGGATTTATCTACTAAACAATTGAAAATAAGAAAAGGGCTTTTTTTTTTATCCTTTAGCTGTTTAGTAGATCATTCCCTGAATTGGTGCCCGTATGTGAGATTTCCATATTTAAAGATACCAAATGAGGGTGCTGTTTAGCAGATAGCACCTTATTTGGTGTCCTTAAAAATGGCAATCCCACAAAGGATAGCAAATAAAGGAGTTATCTGCTAAACAAAGATTGAAATTAAGAGGTGTCAGCCAGCCCATAACAAGAAATCTGGGTGGCTAATGTGAATTATATGCAAATGTGTAGTCAGATGCCAGCATACAGAACACAGCATGCTGGCATCAGACAGCCAATGGCAGCATATTAGCCCATCCCCTAGTGAGACGTTTTACTGCTCCACCTCCTTTTTTGACTGTGGTATCTTATGTGCCCCCCCATATATATTGTTCCTAGAGTCACCACGATGTCTGCATGTGTGTCAATGTGTATCTGTGTGTGACTGTGTTTGTGTGTGTATGTCCGTGTATGTTTATATGTGCAGACATCTAAAAATCTCGCCAACACTACCCACAAATACACTCTTGCATTTCAACGTCAACACTACATACAAACCCCACCATTATATATAACCATACCACTGCATTCAAATACCACACAACACACAAATGCATGCTTGCATTCAAACGCCAACACTACATACAAACACACCGCTACATTCACTCACATATACTCCATACAAAAACATGCATACATTAAAAAAAAAAAACACTGCTTAGTGCTAAATACATTAAAACATTTTTTAGTTGTTTTTATATTTAAAGTTGAGGGGGGGAGCAAGGGGTGGGTGCCAAAAATAGGACCCGCCCCGCGTGCCAAATGCTCTAGGTACGCCCCTGCATTATAGGGTGCTGCTGGGGCCAAAATATACAAAATACAGAATTCAGCGCACTCGCTTATTCGCTAAACAATGATTTCAAATCTTAGAGATTGGAATAGTTTAGCACCCTATAATGTATGCATGTTCAGGTGAGTGCAGCCCTCTTGGTTTCTTTTTTTTATATATAGTACAGTAAGCACGCAAGCTCACTGACATGCGCAAATAGGCTTACTGACAGACAAAACTCTCTGACTCACACACAAGCTTACTACAGACAAACTCACTTGTATAAACAGAAGTTCAGGGACATACACAAGCTCACTAAAGACAAGCTCACTGACACACACATGCTCACTAAATAGAAGCTCACTGACACACACAAGCAGTACCATTTCAACAGCGTTAAGGGCCCCCGGGCAAAGCAATGCACTGGGGCCCTTCCTACACAACACCTCACAGGAATTTTAATTATTGATAAACTGCGGTTCATACACACACAGACTGCTGAGTCCATACACACACACAGACTGCGGAGTCCATACACACACACAGACTGCAGAGTCCATACACACACAAACTGCTGAGTCCATACACACACACACACACACACACACACACACACACAGACTGCTGAGTCCATACACACACATACACACACACACACACACACAGACTGCTGAGTCCATGCACACACACACATACACACACACAGACTGCTGAGTCCATACACACACCCACATACACACACACAGATTGATGAGTTCATACACACACACACAGACTTCTGAGTCCATGCACACACAGACTGCTATGTCCATACACACACACACACACACACACACACATCAAGCCTACCTGTCACTGGAGGCTGTTGCTGGGGGTCAGACAGCCATCTTCTGCAGCAGCAAGGCCTGCTGCTTTACGGCGGGGGTGGGGCTTATGTGCGGGAGGCTGGGCTTGGTTTGGGGGCGGGGCCTGTGCCGGGGAGCCTGTCAGTGCTCTCTCCGGCCCCAGCATCTCTGCACAAACAGCACCCAGCTCCTCTGGCCAGACTGTCCTGCATTCCCTCCACAATCACAATCACAGGCAGACAGTCACACAGGCAGACAGTCACACATACACAATCACAGGTAGACAGTCACACACACACACACACCGTCAAAGATAGTCACAATCACAGTTACACACAGCACACACTCTCTTGGGCTGGAGGAGGAGTGTATTCAATCCCTCCTGTGCTGTAGTTGGGGAAGCAGGGACTCCTTCCTGCTTCCCCCTCTGTGT
>OW240916.1:81889863-81919896 GCA_933207985.1 Pelobates cultripes | reverse complement strand
TGCACTAGGGAGTGGCCTATTTTGGTTGCGGCATGGCCGCCGCGTGGCAGTTTGGATCCAACCCTGGTACAGCGTGTACATGTGGCTGTGTCAGGTAGGCCTGAACTTTACGGACAGTTTCCATACATTGATTGTTGGGGGCAGGCCGTAAACGACTCGCCAAAATGGATCCGGATATGCCACGAGGAGCAATGTTGCCTCATGGTGGCCAGGACTTGTTTGTCCACTAGGACTGGTGTTAGGCCAATTTTGGACACGCCCCCTGAGTCCGAGATCCCTTTGCCGCCCCCTTACTTTCCTTTAAGAGGAAGTGACGCGAATGCAGGAAGCTCTGCACCCCTTCCCCTATTGCCCCATCCACTTCCGCTTCCTCCTCCAGTACAGAATCCACCCCCCCTCGTATTAAAACTCCCCTTCCGGAACCAGGACCAACCCCCATTAGATCTGAATATCCTGATTTGGCGCCACTTCAAACTTCCGGTCAAGCTTCTTCTAGCTCGGCTCGGAGTATACTATTCACTAACTTTTCCCAAAATCAAGTTCCCACATCCTCATGCCCTATTACCTCTCGGCCGGAACCTTTAACTGACGCCCCTCCACGTAGCCCCATACTAACCCGACAACTGACCGGTACCCAACAATTAAAACATTATCAGATGCCTCTTCGTCTGAATCCTGGGTCAGCCTATATCGATGCCGCAGGTCAAATGGCACATACTGACCCAGTCTTCGTATATGTCCCGTTCACGACTACCGATCTCTTGAATTGGAAGACCCACAATTCCTCGTACACTGAGAAACCACAAGCTATGACCGATCTGTTCACCTCGATAGTTCAGACACATAACCCGACATGGGCTGATTGCCAGCAGTTATTAATGACATTGTTCAATATTGAGGAAAGGACAAGGATTAACCAAGCGGCCATTAAGGCGCTAGAGGAGAGAGCCCGTGCTTTAAATCAAGCCAATCCGGCAGCATGGGCCGCAACACACTACCCTAACACCGATCCTGACTGGAATGTAAATGGCGCAGATATGGCTCAACTTAAAGCCTATAGAGATGCTATAATTGCTGGCATGAAAGCCGGAGGGAAGAAAGCTATTAACATGTAGAAGACAGTTGAGGTGATTCAGAAAAGTGATGAAGCGCCCAGTGTCTTTTATGACCGATTATTGGAGGCATACCGCTTGTATACCCCCTTTAATCCGGAAGACGCTGATAATTCCCGAATGGTAAACTCAGCCTTTGTCAGCCAAGCTTACGGAGATATTAAGCGCAAGCTACAGAAATTAGAAGGGTTTGCAGGTATGTCTATCACCCAACTAATGGAAGTAGCGAACAAAGTATATATGAATAGGGAAACAGAAAGTAAGAAAGAGGAAGAGCGCAAGATGCGTAGAAAGGCAGATATGCTAGCGGTAGCGATCGCAGGCGTAGATAGACGGGGCCCAGATAGAGGCGATGGTAGATGGAATAGGGAACCTTTGAGTAGGAATCAGTGCGCGTACTGTAAGGAAGAAGGGCATTGGAGGAACGAGTGTCCGCAAAGAGAGCAGTATGAGAGAGACTTACCCAGGGCAGGTTACGGAAACTTTAGAGGCAGAGCGAGAGGTAGAGGAGGCCCGGAGGGAGTAATGGTAATAGAGGGAGTAATGGGAACAGAGGAAGTGTAAGGGAAGATAGGTACTATCCAGCAGCGCAAAGGTCCCGCGATAGAGAAGGTAGGGACTTTGTGGGATTGGCTGACACAGTCATGGAGGACTATTGATACCGACCGGGCTCCATCCCCCTTGGTCGAGCGGAGCCTATGGTCGATGTATCAATAGGGGGAAAAAGGAGTGCGTTTATGATCGACACTGGTGCTGAACATTCGGTGGTGACTAATCAAGTTGCTCCTCCATCTGGAAGAACTATTACTGTAATAGGAGCAACTGGAAGAAGTGCTGAAAAACCGGTTCTTAAAAGTCGACTCTGTACATTGGGAGGCCACGTAGTAAAACATCAATTCCTTTATATGCCTGAGTGTCCAGTCCAATTGCTGGGACGTGATATGCTATCCAAATTACAAGCGCAGATTACGTTCCTACCAAATGGAACAACATCCTTAAAGTTTAATGGACCCTCAGGTATTATGACATTGTCCGTACCAAAGGAAGAAGAGTGGCGACTTTATACAGTGTTGACTAGCCAAAACCCGAGGAGTGATGAATCCTTATTTAACATACCAGGAGTTTGGGCAGAGAACAACCCACCAGGACTGGCCCGCAATATTCCACCTATTAAAATCGAACTAAAACTTGGGGTTTATCCAGTAAGCCTGAGACAATATCATATTCCGCAGAAGGCTAAGAAGAACATCCAATCTTATCTGGATAAGTTCATACGGTATGGTATCCTAAAATTCTGTACTTCCCCCTGGAACACCCCATTGCTGCCTGTTCAAAAGCCCGGTACAGATGAGTATCGACCTGTGCAGGACTTGAGAGCAGTCAATGATGCGGTTGTTAGTATACATCCAGTCGTGCCCAATCCATATAACCTGCTTGCTTTAATTCCGGGCGGGGCTACTTACTTTACAGTCTTAGATCTCAAAGATGCCTTCTTTTGCCTCCGAATTGCCGCAGAAAGCCAATGTATCTTCGCTTTCCAATGGGAAAATGCTGTAACGGGCTCGAAACGCCAAATGACCTGGACAAGATTGCCCCAGGGGTTTAAAATTCACCTACCCTATTTGGTTCAGCTCTAAGTCAAGATCTACTAGATTTCGAGTCTATCCCAGGAGAGTGTGTATTATTACAATATGTAGATGACTTGTTGATAGCAGCAGTTACAAAGGAAGTATGTCAGCAAGCAACGCACGATCTACTACACATTCTCTGGAAGGCAGGATACAAGGTGTCAAGAAGGAAGGCTCAGTTGTGTTTGCCAACTGTCAAATATCTGGGATTCCATATCTCTGAAGGTCAAAGAATTATGGGGCCAGAGAGAAAAGAAGCTGTGTGCCAAATACCGATACCCAGGAATAGAAGACAAGTGCGAGAATTCTTGGGGGCAGCAGGCTTCTGTAGGATATGGATTCCCAGCTACGCGATACTGGCAAAACCTCTGTATGCAGCTATCAAAGGTACAGAGCACGACCCCTTCTTATGGACTCAAGAACAGCAAACGGCATTCGAAGATGTGAAGAGGGCTTTGATGAGTGCCCCAGCATTAGGTCTACCTGACCACACACGGCCATTCTACCTGTATGTACATGAGCAAAGAAGAATGGCTGTGGGAGTATTGACACAGTACTTGGGATCATGGCAAAGACCTGTTGCCTACATGTCTAAGCAACTGGATGCAGTGGCCAGTGGACTTCCACCTTGTCTAAGAGCTGTAGCTGTAGCTGCAGCCGCCCTGCTAGTAGCTGAAGCCGATAAACTCACTCTGGGTCAAGAACTTTATGTACGAGTTCCACATGCAGTACAGACGTTGTTGGATTACAAAGGAAATCATTGGTTTAGTAACAGCCGTATGACCAAGTATCAAGCAATGTTGTGTGAAAACCCAAGAGTGCATTTAGAGACTGTAAATACCTTAAATCCAGCTACCCTTTTGCCACAACCTACTGAAAGTCAACATGATTGTTTGGAAGTAATGGATGAAGTATTTTCAAGTAGACCAGATCTTCGTGATTTTCCCATCCAGAACCCTGATGTTCAATATTACACCGACGGCAGTAGTTATGTAAAAGAAGGGATCCGCTATGCAGGATATGCAGTAACAACGATAGACAAGGTGATAGAAGCTCGGCCACTGGCAAAAGGAACATCAGCACAAAAGGCAGAATTGATAGCACTGACACGAGCGTTACAATTGGCTGAAGGTTTAAGAGTGAACATCTACACGGACTCCAAGTATGCGTTTTTAACCACTCATGCCCACGGAGCTTTGTATAAAGAAAGAGGACTATTGAATTCAGAAGGCAAAGAAATCAAATACGCAGCTGAGATCCTACAACTATTGGAAGCAGTGTGGGAGCCGAAAGAAGTCGGTATTATACATTGTCGGGCGCATCTGAGAGGAGATGGTGATGTAACCAAAGGGAATCGGATGGCAGATAGTGCAGCTAAGCGTGCTGCTGAATCAGGAAGACAGGAATATGTGGGGCATATAGCTGCTCTTATACCAACTCCACTGTCTCAATGGACTCCAATTTATACAGCTCAAGAAGAGGAGTGGTTAAGGACTGAACCTGGAAAGTATTTGGAGAACAAATGGTATCAGTTAGAAGATGGAAGAATAGTTATTCCAGCATCACTAGCGGTAGAAATTGTCCAAAACTATCATAACGGGACACATTCTGGGAGAGACAGTACAGAAGAATCTCTCAGAAAACATTTCTACATACCAAGATTGTCCAACTTGACTCAGGCCATTGTACGTAGATGTGTAACGTGTGCTAAAAATAATGCAAGACAAGGACCAGTAAAGCCACCAGGAGTCCAGTTTATGGGGGGACTTCCCATGTCCGATTTACAAATTGACTATACAGTGATGCCTAAATCGGGTGGACATCGCTACCTGCTGGTAGTGGTGTGCACCTATTCAGGCTGGGTAGAAGCATGTCCTACTCGTACAGAGAAAGCAGGAGAAGTCGTGAGATTCCTGCTACGAGAAATAATACCCCGATATGGACTACCCTGCTCTATAGGATCGGACAATGGTCCAGCTTTTGTTCATCAGTGCCTACAACAATTGACTCATATGCTTGGTATAAAGTGGAGGCTTCATACGGCATATAGACCCCAGAGTTCTGGTAAGGTAGAGAGAATGAATAGAACTATTAAGAATCAGTTGGCTAAAATGTGTCAGGAAACCCAACTTAAGTGGAACGTTCTCTTGCCCATAGCTCTATTGCGAATCCGTAGTACACCTACCAGAAGGATGGGCCTCTCTCCTTTTGAAATCATGTACGGGCGACCACCTCCCGTGCTTGGTAACTTAAGGGGGGATTTGAGTCAGTTGGGAGAAGGAATTACCCGGCAGCAGGTTGTAGAGTTGGGTAAGACTATGGAGGAGGTACAGAAATGGGTACAAGATAGATTACCTGTGAATATTTATCCCCCAATTCATAGTTACCACCCAGGCGACCAAGTGTGGATTAAAGAGTGGAATAATGTGCCGTTAGGGCCCAAGTGGAGAGGTCCTTATGTTGTTCTTCTGTCTACCCCTACAGCGATAAAAGTAGCCGAAGTGGCTCCGTGGATACATCACTCCAGGGTTAAACCAGCAGCAGCCGATTCCTGGCAAGTTACAGCAAATCCAGAGAATCCCTGCAAGATCCGGTTAAAACGCACGACTCAGTCGGAGTGACGAGGAACCTTGTAGATTACAAATTTTATTGTTTCAGAGACTTGGTAAGTGAGTGAGAAGGCCATAATAAAGCCTGTCCACTCACCAACGAGTGTATAAGTCAGGGAAAGTCTTGAGGGGACCCCTGTGAAGACGAGCAGAACTCCATTCCCTGCAGTCCTTACATCCTGGAAGCTGAGGTGCCTTCACACGGACGAAGACTGAGGATGACGACGAAAGATGTATTTTTAATAATGTTTATTTATGTGTATTTTTATATTCAGGAAGGTAGAGGTACCAACACTCCTAGCTGTGAGGTATGCATTAAGACTACAAGAACAGGTAACCATATATCCCAGACCCTAATTTGGCATTCGCAATATGAGTGTAAAGGAGATGTATCAAGATGTAGATACTTAAATATAGAATATAGTGTGTGTCATTTAGGAGTAGGAGAACCTAAGTGCTTCAGTCCTGAGTATCAACCCCGTACAATTTGGTTGACTCTCAGAAATGGAGATTCTCAGGGGACCCTAATTAATAAGACGGTATTAAAATCCGTATATTCTTCAGGTGCTCTGCTATTTGATGCGTGTAAAGCAATATCAAGTGGTAGAAAGCCGTGGAATGTATGTGGGGATCTTAGATGGGAGAGGACGTATGGGTCTAACGATAAATATATTTGTCCCAGTAGTAAAAATAAATATGTAAGTCCAAGATGCCCAAATAGAGATTATAACTTCTGCCCATATTGGTCTTGTGTGGGGTGGGCGACTTGGGGACAGACAGCAGACAAGGACATGATTGTGACTAAGTTGCCTACTAATCCATATTGTAAGTCTATGGAATGCAATCCAATCCATATACTTATAAATAACCCTGACAAGTTCTTAGATAAATATGGTAATTTATTTGGGTTTCAAATATATGGGACGGGTTTAGACCCTGGGACAATATTGTTTATAGGGATAGAGACTGATACGGTAACCTCCCAAACTCATCAAGTATACCATTCCTTTTATGAAGAGATGAGCATAGATAATAAGATCCCCATAATGCTAAAAACTTGTTCATTGATTTAGCCGAGAGTATTGCCGGTAGTCTTAATGTTACCAACTGCTATGTGTGTGGAGGTACTAACATGGGAGACCAATGGCCTTGGGAAGCAAAGGAGGTAATGTCCGGTTCTGAGGCAGTTGACCAATTAATATCTACACAAGCCGACTATCATATGAGTGTTAGAGGTAAATCTGAGTGGAGATTGAAGACCTCCATCATAGGTTATGTTTGCATAGCGAGGAAAGGAATGATGTATAATACTTCTGTAGGAGAATTAACTTGTCTAGGGCAAAAAGCTTATGATGATGATACAAAGAATACAACTTGGTGGTCGGCTTCAAATGTCTCAGAACCATCTAACCCGTTTGCAAGATATGCCAATTTAAAGGACGTATGGTTTGATCTATCCATCACATCTAACTGGAGAGCCCCAGCGAATTTGTACTGGATCTGTGGTAAGAAGGCCTATTCGGAGTTACCACAGGACTGGGAAGGGGCATGTGTGTTGGGTATGTTAAAACCATCCTTCTTCTTGTTGCCTATTGAAACAGGTGAGACTTTAGGTGTTAAAGTGTATGATGTGAATCATAGGAAGAAAAGGGGACCCATAGAGATAGGTGCCTGGGAAGATAATGAATGGCCTCCCCAGCGTATTATAGATTATTATGGGCCAGCCACGTGGGCAGAGGATGGTACCTTTGGTTATAGAACCCCTATTTATATGCTCAACCGCATTATAAGGTTACAGGCGGTGGTTGAGATCATTACTAACGAGACATCACAAGCGCTCAATCTTCTAGCGAAGCATAATACCAGGATGAGGACAGCAGTTTACCAAAATAGATTAGCCTTGGATTATCTTTTGGCAGTAGAGGGAGGTGTATGTGGGAAGTTTAACCTGAGCAATTGCTGTCTTCAAATAGATGACGAAGGGCAAGCAATAGCTGAGCTTACTAGCCATATGGTTAAACTAGCGCATGTGCCTACTCAGGTATGGAAAGGGTACAATCCAAGTAGTTGGTTTGGTAGCTGGTATGAGTGGTTTGGAGGGCTTAAGGCAGTGGTAGGTGGAGTCCTACTGATTTTAATGTTGTGTCTACTCCTGCCGTGTCTTATACCCTTAGTAGTTAGGTCTGTGCAAAGCCTGATAGAAAATATAGCAGAGAGGAAGGCTGCTGCACAGATAATGGCAATTTATAAATATAAGGCTCTAGATCAGGGAGAACCAATGCAGGAAGACGAGTGTTGAAGATTCACATCATAGGATAAGTCTGGTCTGGTTCAAAGGTAACTTGTGGTGTATGCAAACCAAGGTTAAGTGATGCCTCAAGTAATTGTAAAATATCAAGAGGCATCAAAGGGGGGAATGTGGTGGAATCTCGGTAAAAATAAATTTAGTAGGCCGAGATTACCACGTGGCATGTGTACGTGCATATGCTGACGTATCGATCAGTTGGTTGCACGAGGCAAGATACGATCAGTAGTGTACGGAGCATGTGCAAGAATACAGGATGTAGTATTCCCCTCCTCCATTGTGCTGGACAAGCCATGCGGTCAAGCAGGAAGTTAATTCTTATTTGTAATGATTGGTCAAGAGAATGTGCGGGTGGAGCTTAATATGGGAGGAGTTATGTGCCTATATAGGGAGCCTGCACTATTGTTCAGGGCTCAGAACTTGCTGTATTTTTGGTGACATTAGTCCCTCTGAGTCCCGATCGGTGATCCAATAAAGAATCTCTTCCTTCCTGAAGAAACCTGTGTCCATCCCTCTGTGCTTTGCTTCCGTCAGTTTCTCCGGTATCAGCACTAGTTCATATGGCAGATTATATGGGTGGGGCACTGCGATGTCCCGGGGGGGTGGGGGGGTGGCGGCAAATCTTTCTTTTGCCTAGGGCGGCAAAAATCCTTACACCGGCCCTGCCTGCATGCAAACGTCAACACTACATACAAACACACCCCTGCATTCAAATGTCAACACTACATACAAACACACCTCTGTATCAGACACCAAAATTATATATAAACACACACCTGCGTTCAAAAACCAACACTACACATAAATGCATGCTTGCATTCAAATGCAAACACTACATAAAAACACACCGCTACAATCATACAAACATACTCCATACAAACACATGCTTACAGTCAAACACACAAATACTGCTCCATGCTAAATACAATTCTGCAAGCATGGGGAATAGGTAGAGCCCCAGCTTTCAAAGCATTGTAGAAGTTGCACGACAGATGGGGATCTATATTTTAGCCATCCTGTGTACATACGCAGACCGTCATACAGAGACATACACTATGTATGTCTCTGTATGACTGTGTAAATGTATTCAAAAGGAATAAACGCAGGCAACACTCCAATAGCAAGGATGGTATATTTATTGATAGGTGAACCACCCCAAAGAAAGTGCGTCGTTTCGGCTCAGCAGAGCCTTATTGCATGAGCTGAAACATCACACTTTCTATGGGGTGGTTCACCTACCAATAAATATACCATCCTTACTATTGGAGTGTTGCCTGCGTTTATTCCTTTTGAAGACTTTACTGGTGGATCCAGCAATGTCTGCCTGACATGGAGCATCCACCTCTGTTGATGGCCGGAGCATTTACACGGTATCAGTGTGCAGGGTTCTTTGTTTGTCTGTGTATGTATGTCTCTGTATGCCTATCTCTGTTTCTTTATGTCTGTGTATGTATTTCTGTGAGTGCCTGTGTCTGTATGAATGTATGTCTGTGTTTGTACGACAATGTACCTGTATGTGTAGATTGTATGACTGTGTTTGTTTGTGTGCCTTTTATGACTGTGTGTCTGTATATCTTTGTGACTGTGTGCCTGAAAAATTATGTCTGTGTGCTTGTATGGTTGTGTGTCTGTATGTTTGTGTATTTGTGCATGTATGTATTTTTGCCTGTATCTATGTCTATGTGGGAGAAAAAGAGAGATAGATAGGGGCTGGCGGGGAAGTAAGAAATACATAAGAGGGGTTGTAGGAGACACACTAAAGGGGGGTGTAAGGCACAAAGGGGTAAGACATTCAAGAGAGTGGATATGCAACACTAATGGGGGTAAGAAATTCAAAAGGGGGCTACGAGACACAGAGGTGAAGATGCATTGTTTATTTTTTTGGGGGGGGGGGGCGTCAAAATGCATCTTCGCCTGTGTAGTCAAAAATCCTAGCACCGGCCCTGTATGCGGCCCTTCAATCTGTTTACTCCTCAGCCCATTGTTTAAACATAATGGAAGCCCATCATAAATTGGTAAATAGGTGGTATTTGACTCCTGCCAAATTAGTTAAATTTTCCAATTCGGACACACAGAAATGTTGGAGCAGATGAGATACATATCTAAAACTACCTCAAATATCAAAAGAAAATAAATATTTTCTGATCCATGCATTGATGGCTTTTAAAATATCTATAGCCAGAAATTGGAAAAAGACAACATTAGATACTTGACAGTAAGTTAAGGACGCTATCAGAATCCAATGCAAAATGGAAAGAAGCATCGCATCACAATTCTGCATTAGTATGTATAGATATGAAATTTTGGACAAATGGATTAAGATTCTCGATATGCAATCTATAAATTATATATATATATATATATATATATATATATATATTTTTTTTTTTACATCTGTACACATTTATTGTTTGATCAGATTCTGCCACAAGGGAATATCCTGACTCGGGATAACATAAAAAGAAAGACACAAACTTGTTTATTGAAAATAGAAGAGTAAAATATTTGTTTTATGTATATATGTTATATGTATTGTCAAATATAATATATGTTACATGTATCAATAATATGATGAAACAGATGAAGGAAGGGACAATGGATAATTGTCACCTTTGTATGTAAAGTTTTTTTCTGATGAACAATGCTAAAAACAAATATATTATATATATAAAAAAAAAAAAAAAGAGGCATAGCCAACAGCATCACTTCCTCTGAAAGACTGCAACGAGTCCATAAGTTCATCTAAACGGAGAAGTAGCAACGTAGTAGAAAGAAAACCAATTCAGGAACAATATCCCCAAATTCAACAGTATGGAACAGACGGGAATCCATAGAAAACTTGAATTAAGCTGGAAGAGAATGTAACAAGTGTTACTAGAATGAAATAAACTGTATGCAACGATAAACCTGACTGAACTGTACTAACATACAATTGTAAATAAACATATAATATTAATATATGAAAAATAGGAATGTAAACAAGATCCCCTGGCCCTAACTAACTAAACAAATCTTGAAAAAGCACGCCCAGAGTTAAAACCCAAGGGTTAGACATACTAACAGTAAAACAAACAGTAAACACAGTTAATATAATCGAAAACAGACATAGGGTTAACAAAATAGTGTAGCCAAAGTAACACAAAGTTTGGAAAGAGAAGATAGATAATGAGGGTGGGAAAATATTCGCCTCCCGTCCTTATTAAAATTAAGATTAGTACACTAAAGCTAGCATAATCTTCAATTTTATAACATGACAGGAGGCTTCATATTTAGCAATTTCAACACTGAGATAGCAAAGAAAAAGCGGGGTTCAACGAGGGACGAAAGTAGAACGTCTGAAACGTGAAGCACCCGCTGATAGAGCAGAAGAGGCGGCTGCTCCTCGAACCGAATGTGCCCTGAAAGCAGGGTCTATCCCTGCCGCAGATAAAAGCCAACCGACCCATCTGGCCAATGTAGTGACCGAAAGTGAACCGTAAAGTCGAACATAAGATATCAACAGTTGGCTGGAGGAGGGAGACTGTAGCGTTGCGATAGCGCCCACATAGGATAAACACCACACAAAGTTGAGGATCTGAAGGGAAGAATGCATAGAAAATGGAAGTGGAGTTGGTTTTGGTGCGACGGGAGATATGAAAGGTAACCCCTTCAGGGGACAAGGTGAAGGCATCCACGTTGAAAGCCCGCACGTCCGCAACCTGTCAGAAAGAGACCAAGCAGAGAAGAAAAGTAAACTTGGCTGTAAGTTGTCGTAGAGAGAGTCGGTCATTAGAGGGCCAGTTACGCAAAAACTAGATGTCCCAAAGTCGTGAATATTTGGGTCCTGGAGGACGACGCAATCGAATGTTGCAGAGAAGGCAGCAGATAAGGGGATCTTGCCCCACTGGAAATTCCTTGCGATGGTATGTGGGCTGCTGAGATAGCTGACCGAACCATGTTAATGGAACGATAAGATTTCCCAGCAATAAATAGCGATGAGAGGACCAGGACAGCCAGGCTGGGAGGTAGCATCTTCACATCACCGGCGTCCAGGAGTCACAGAGGAGGTCCTTAGCGTCCTGTGATATGTCTCCAATGCGCCATGCACCCCGGAAAGCGTCCAAGCCACCAAGAGGAGATGGCTGTCTAGGATCATCGGATGCGATTGACCTAATGGTTTCCTGAGGACTGATGGGTTGTTCGGCAGGAGGAGCTGATCCTCGTAAGATAACTCCAGTAGTTCTGGGAACCAGGGTTGATACTGTCATAGAGGTGTGAGTAGCGTCAGTGCCACAACCTGACGGCGGACCTGGTGTAGGACTCTCGCTATCATCACAAATGATGGGAAGGCATAGGCTCCGTGGTGTGGCCAAGTCTGAAGGAAGGCATCCCCCCGAGACGCTCTCCGGATCCAGAAGCCAGCTGAAGTGTTTGGCTGTTGTTGCGGAATGCAAACATGTCTAGTCAAAATGGCCCTGTCTGGTAACTGAGGTCGGCAAAGACCTGAGGATTCAATTGCCAGTCACTTCCGTCCTGCCAGTGACGAGAGAACCAGTCCACTGTGAGGTCAGGTTCTCCCGGCAAATGTTCCGCTAGGAGAGTGATGTTTTGCGGTAGACAGTAGTCGAAAATCTCCTTCGTGAGATCCACCACCTGCGAAAGGGTGCCACCGAGGCAGTTGATGTAACAAACCGCTGAGACATTGTCCATCTGGAGCAAGATGCAGCAGTCGGATTTTCCTTTTGTGAAGCTGCGTATTGTGAATGAACCTGCCAGAAGTTCCAGGCAATTTATATGCATAGCCAGTTCTTGGGAAGTAAATACGCCTCCCGTGGCTGTGGTCTGTGGCCCCCCAGCCTTGAAGGCTGACATCTGATTCCAAGATGAAATCTGGTTGAGTGCCAAATATGGCTCGGCCGTTCCAAACCTGCATGCAGTCCAGCCACCATTGAAGTTCCGTGCAGACTTCGTCCGCTATCAGTTCAGGTTGATTGTATGTGGGGTTTTGGCGAAGGAACTGTGTCTTGAGGTGTTGCATGGCACGATAATGTAGAGGGCCTGGGAAACTCGCCTGGATGGAGGAGGACAGCAGACCCACAATCCGTGCGAGCAATCGTAGAGGGATGGATGGCATTCAAACCACTTTGCAAATCTCTTTTGAAATGGCGGTGACCTTCTGGAGAGGCAGGGATGTGGAGTCTATTTCAAATCCCAGGAACTGTACCGTCTCAAAGGGGTTCAGCGCCGATTTTGGCTGATTGATCACGAAGCCCAAGTACTCCAATAACTGGACGGTGTAGGTGGTGTGAACTTGTAGTGTGTCCCTGCACTAGTCGAAGAGTAGGATATCATCTAGATACAGTTGCAAGAAAAAGTATGTGAACCCTTTGGAATGATATGGATTTCGGCACAAATTGGTCATAAAATGTGATCTGATCATCATCTAAGTCACAACAATAGACAATCACAGTCTGCTTAAACTAATAACACACAAAGAATGAAATGTTGCCATGTTTTTATTGAACACACCATGTAAACATTCACAGTCCTGCAAAAAACACCTCTTTTCAGTGAAGTAAATATATTAACATGTCTGTTAAGTTCCTTTAGAAAGGCCTCTTTGGACAATTTACCCTGTCCCGAGGGTCCAAGCTCCTTGGTGCTGAGATTAGCTACTTTTTCGTCTATTTGGAAAAGTGCTGCTCGGCGTCTCTCCGAAGAGAGGGCCACATTAGTATTGCAGAGGAAGCAAAAGCACCTCTATGCCCACTCCCTCATATCGTGTTCCCACTTGCGCACCATATCTGAGGTGAAAGGATCCGCATGGGTATAGGCATCAACAGCCAAATACATCACCCGGGCCTGATGGCATCCAGCAGTTAAAGCCATGTTTGGGCCCTCTGCCATAAGGGGATTAAACGTCAACATGAGCTGGTCAAATTCAGGGATGTAGGCCACTTTATCGGCCAGCATAGGGCGGGGAATTCCGACCTCATATACTTCCTAGAAATACAAAACAAAACAAGATAAGGTTGCGCCTAAAATATACAATAAAATATATAAAAATTGTATATAATAAATAGTATAAAATAGTAAAAATTTAATATAAAGTATAAATGAATTGTAAAATAACAATAAAAATGATATCTAAACGCGTTTCACCTCAAGGGCTTCTTCAAGTAGATAATAGTAATAGTTTTTTTACTATTATCTACTTGAAGAAGCCCCTGAGGCGAAATGCATTTAGATATCATTTTATTACTTTATAATAAAGAAATTAAGTTTGGCATAAGATATTTTATAGCCATTTTCTTTATTCTCTTTCACCTGACTATACATATACTGCCTATCTGACGAGAAGTCTAAAGAATCCATAGGTGGGGATTATACCACCCAAGCGCCTACACCGAGCAGTACAAGTCTGCTCTATATACTGTGAGTAGTATATTATATACTTTTTATACCTTTTAACTACTATACAGAGAGCACTATATATCTTATTTCTTTTTCCTGGGTCGAATAACACCAACTCGGATGCCTAATCTGAGCCAGATACTCGTCAATCAATTTACTCCGCATATCCTTGAGTGGGGATCATTCCACTTCACGTGCGCTATATCAGAGCTAGGTTTTAGCTCTGAAAACTGTGAGTAAGATTATTCTTATTTTACATACTATTTTATTCGTCTATTTACTGTGCCATTGGAGTTCCTCTTTGTCTTCTCTCCACATATGCTCTACTGGATTTCAAGCATACTACTGTGAAGACACACTCTACTCTACGTCTTAGAATCCCTGTTCGTATACGTGGCATCTACCATTACGGACTTATGATAAGTGTTTTGGACTATTGCCAATTATTTATTTTACAATTCATTTATACTTTGTATAAAATTTTTACTATTTTATACTATTATATACAATTTTTATATGTTTTATTGTATATTTTAGGCGCAACCTTATCTTGTTTTGTATTTCTTCTTACCATTAGGGGATTATAGGGAACTCCCCTTTGAGGTTTGCAGCCTTTCTGCTATTATTATTTCCTTGTGTGGCAGCCTAGCGCTGATTTCTCTCTTTCCATTTCATATGCTTCCTAACCTCCTTGTCAAGGGGTTTACGGAGCCAAAAGTGCATTAAGTTGGCTAAGTGGGCTGGGGTGACCAGTCACCGGAGCGAGGGTGGCGGATGTTCCGCGAGTCGAACATGTATTGACCGCAAGTGTCCAGGAACACTTCAGTGTCATCTTGATAGCCCGGGTCACCGCCGGTCACTGTGTCTTCTTTCTGGGGCTCACCCAGAAATGTTTCCATTACTTAAATCGAGTCAAAACTTTTTGTGGAGTCCCATGGGCCCTCATCCGAGTCGGATGCTTCCGCCTGCCACTCATTCAGAATCGAGAGTTCATTTGTGTGCTCCTGCTCTTCATCCGAGGAGGGAATCTGCGCAGGTCTTTGGACCAGTTGCGCCATGGCTCTTCCATGCTTGAGAGGCACTTTGCCTTTCTTGGCATTAGAGTTTTCACCCTTCCAGTGGCATTTGGCCAGGAAGGAGCATTCCCTGGAGGAGTCAGAGTTCTCTGAATCTGCCCCATGATGAGTTTGTTTGGGGGCCATCTTAGCGGGGTCTTGGCAAGTGCCTTCTACATTGAAGTGGCCACCGCCGTGGCAATCATGGCCTGCAGGTCGCTTTGGCTTGCGACTCTTCCATGGCTAAACCAAAAGTACAATGGGGCTCACCCAAATGACAGTCTTCAATGGGCACGACAAAAACTGTGGTCTCAGAGATCGCGATGGTAAAGGTGTGGCACTTGGGTAGGAGAGGCCTAGGGACCACGGAGGAGGTGTGTCACAGGTGTTCTGAATGCCTGTTTAAATAGTTGCCAGCCAGTAGCCAATATAATGGGAAGGCTATAAGTCACTGGCGCTCACCCAGGAGAATCGGAGCCTGCATGCACAGGTCTGCTCAGCAGCACAAAAAGGGGGCTTACCCCAACCAGGATAAGGGAGATCCCAACCCCAAGCAAGGTCCCAGTATTAAGGTGGATGGCAAGGTGAGTTTGCAACTCGGAAGTGTCCTCTAGTGGCTGTCTAGTAGACAGCTACTAGAGGAGGACTTAACCCTGCAATGTAAATATTGCAGTTTATGAAAACTGTAATAGTTACACTTGCAGGGTTAAGGGTAGTGGGAGTTGGCACCCAGACCACTCCAATGGGCAGAAGTGGTCTGGGTGCCTGGAGTGTCCCTTTAAATGTCTACACATGCCCAGCTATACTCAACAGCTTATCCAGGCAGACATCATTCGTTATGCGTGAGTCAGTTAGTGTTGTAATGGAACAAATGGAATGTCATCTTAGAGAGCTGCAATGTTTACATTGTAGTGCTAAAACTGCCTCTAGTGGCTGTCTACCAGCATCCGTGAAACAGCACTGAATGTCCTTACGCTGTGCATGAAGATGTTCACTGTCTTCAAATACCCCAAAGAAAGCATTGATTCAATGCTTTCCTATGGGTAAGGCCTAATGCATGTGCGCCGCTAGTAAACCATGCACATTAGGTTCCCCCTCGGTGCTGACAGCAGAGACAGAGCCAGCACTAAGCAACTTCAGTGCTGCAACAACGTAAGTGAAAAAAGTTTTTTTTAACTCTTTAACTGTCACACAAGGGGGATGGGGAAGAGGGACACACTAGCATTAGGGATACATCTTTGTATTGTTCCTTGAAAGAGGACTAAAGATTGCTGTAATCACATAGAAATGGTAAACCAGGATATGCACAAAAAATTGTTATTAACTTTTATGTATTATTACAAAATACTATACAAGGCTATCAATATATTAAAATATGTGTCCTTTATTTTCTCTTACAATAATTAAAAAGATACTGCTTACATAACCAATATAGTGAAATTGTCTACAATAATTAGCATACAGGTATTCTATAAGCAGATTTCCTCATTTTGCAAATTCCAAACGTATCAAGCCTGGAAAAGTATGGGGGGCAATTTATCAAGGCAAAACAAGTGATATTTTAGCATCAAAATGCTAAATGGTGAAAAGCATTATATATGTTTCCATGGTGATTGTTCCTTTATTTAGCTATTTGCCCCAGAATATCACTTTTTTCCCATAAATCTCCCCAATGTGTGGAAGTATACTTGTTTGACTTTGATGTAGCTTCTATTCTATTAGGCAGAGCATTGTTTTTGTATTCTGTTATATGTTATTTCTAAACAAATGATTAATTTTATTATATTTCTCTATTTCGTTCTTGTCTGCTTTATCAGCTAACGCAATGTACCTTCAAATATATATTTAAGTATTTTGGTACTCAGCACGAATTTATGCAAAACGCAGTTAACAGAACTTCCCATATCATGTCCCATTATTGATTTTTGCAGCTATTTGATTAGTTAGTCACAGTTGTTGGTCACTCTTCAGCATTATTTGCTGTTATAGGTGTACAAGTTGATGATACACAAATTAAACAAACACTCTAAGCACCAAGACAGCTTTAGCTTAATAAAGCAGTTTTAGTGTATAGCCCATGTCCCTGCAACATCTCTGCTCAATTATCTGTCATTTATAAATAAATAAAATTTTATGCTACCCTGGCCACACCTCCCCTGCAGCGGTTAGCGCGAGGCTGGCAAGGCATTTGCCTTGGGTGGCACTTTCAAGGGGGCGGCAAAAAAGCTGCTTCCCAAATGCTCTGGCATATGTCTTGCCAGCCTATTGTCCTGGGGGGCCCAGGAGCTGGCCTGCTGGCCACCTCAGGCCCCCCCCTCGAATCTTGCATGCGCTGATGTTGTAGGTGGGCAGAGAGGGAGCATTCTCCCCTGAGTTCTACCTGCTCAGCCCCCTAGCGCGCCCGCAGTGATGCTGGAGCCAGAATATGATGTCACTCCGACCCCAGCATCACTTAGAGTTCCTTCTCTACACGTCTTAACTGTGCACCTGCCTGTCTGACCGCCAGACAGACAACCTGCATTGCCCTGCCAGCCGAGCTTAGCTGCAGCCAGCCCCACTGGACCCCAGGGAAGAATCCACCCCAGCACTCCCAAAGGCTGGGTGGATTGAAATGTAAAAAACTAAATGTGTCTGTTAGTGAGTGTTAGTGTGTGTGTCTGTTAGTGAGAGTGTGTGTGTGTGTGTGTCTGTTAGTGATTGTGTGTCTGTTAGTGAGTGTGTATGTGTGCTTGTCAGTGAGAGTGTATATGTGTCAGTGAGTGTGTATGTGTGTGTATCTGTCACTGAGAGTGTTTTGCAGTGTTTGTATGCGTGTGTCAGTGTATGTATGCATATCTGTCAGTGAATGTGTTTGCCTGTCAGTGAATGGGTATGTCTGTCAGTCTGTGTCTGCCAGCTAGTGTATGTTTGTCTGTCAGTGAATGTGTGTGTCTGACACTGAGTGTATATATGTCTGTCAGTGAGTGTGTATGTGTGTTTGTCAGTGTGTATATGTGTGTCTCAGTGTGTGTGTGTCTGACACTGAGTGAGTGTGTCTGTCAGTGAGTGTGCATATGTTTGTCAGTTAGTGTGTATGTGTGTCTGCCGGTGAATGTGACTGTGTGTGTAACTGTGAATGAGTGAGTATGTCTGTGAATGTGTATGTTTCAATGAAAGTGTGTTGGTTAAACAGTGTGTATCTGTCAGTGAGTGTATGTCACTGCATGCATCAGTGAGGGTGTGTGTCTGTCAGGAAGAAACATTTGGAAGGGGTGGGGGGAGAGGGGAGATTCGCCCGAGATTTGTCATGCCTAGGGCAGCACAAAACCAGAACACCACTGCTCCCCTGGCTGTGACTGACACAGCTTCTTGAAAAAAAAATGTTTAGTTTTGATTCAGATCTTATATCACAGTGTGTTAAGTTTAGAAGTTTTTATGTCTGCTGATTTAACTTGAATAACCCACATGAGGCGCTTGCATTCTAGCAGGCAATTAGCAGAGCAGGAGATAAGAAACTCTATATTAAACACACTGTTCAATAAAAGGAAGCTACAATTGTATTTTTCAGTTTCAGAGAAACTGCTATGTTTATAAATGGGTTAAGCCTTCCCCCAAAGCCGCTAGCGGCTGTCTCACTGACAGCCGCTAGAGGCGCTTGCATGATTCTCACGCATGCAAGCGTCCACAGGAAAGCATTGATAATGCTTTCCTATGCGACCGGCTGAATGCGCGCGCAGCTCCGACGGGGAGGATCGGAGGAGGAGAGCTCCCCTCCCAGCGCTGGAAAAAGGTTAGTTTTACTCCTTTTCCCCTTTCCAGGGCCGGGCGGGAGGGGGTCCCTCAGGGTGTGGGCACCCTCAGGGCACTATAGTGGTCCTTTAAAGAAAATTCAATTATTTTTAGGGATAACCATGTTACAATAATCTGGCCAAGTTGTCAACTTGGCTTATTTACCCTATGTTTTGCTACTGGATAGTCAAATATAACAATTGATTGTGCAAAGTAATTCCACAATGAGAAAAGATGTTTGAATGTCTAAAAAAAAATATTTTTTTTTTCTTTATTAAAAAGAAAAGATTTCACAAACTAGAGCTTTAGTGTATATTCTTTTGTAATGAATACATATAAGTAAATACATATTTGTACTGAATGTCCTAGTTTACTGTTGCTCAATGGGGCAGACATCTTTAATCCTCTTTGGTCAGCAGCTTGGCTTATCTAATCAAAAAAATGTGCAATTAATGAAGAGCTAGTTCATGTTCACTAATCCTAACATTCTGCTAAGCAGTGGGCATATGAAAAGTAAACTCAGCCATTTAGATTTAGTATATTTTTAGCACATGTGTTTCTGATTAAAGAGACACTATAGGCACCCAGACCACTTAATCTCAGAGAACTGCAATGTTTACAGCAGGCGTTTCCTGCTGTTTCACAGTGTTTGACTCCATGAAACAAAGCTGGACTACAAATCTCCCATAGGAAAGCATTGATGCGTGCTCTCGTCGCGCATGCGCATTAGGCTCACCCTCAGTGGAGATAAATCTCCCCCATGTGTGGAAGTCTGCTCTTTTGTTAGACTTTAAAGTAGCTACTGTTCAATTAGGCAGAGTATCATTTTCGTATTCTTTTATTTTGTTACTTCTGATCAGGCCTAAAGCCTGAAGCAAATGATTAATTTTTATCAGGTTTCTCTCTTTTGTATTCTTGTCTGCTTTATCAGATAACACAAATGATCATAGTCCCACTGCTGGGTAACATCTATTAATAGATTAAAAACTCACTGTTTAGTGAATTAACCAAAACAGTAGTCCATACTTTTTTTTTTTTATGGATAACTTTTTTTAAAGCATAATTAAAAACAAAAAACAAACAGTGGAACGGATTGAAACATCCACCCGCAGAGCCACTTAGTTGGCTTTATGTTTATTTTTTTTATTGCAAGTCCTCTCTCTTTTTTCAATAACGTTGTACATTTTTATTATTCTATGTTCACATGCATTAGGGATCCTTTTGTGTCCGCTGGACCTTGAGTCCATTGGACATCTTTGTATGTAATTTGTGTGAATTTGAAGGGTTAACCCTTAATTTAGGATCCCTTAAAGGGACACTCCAGGCACCCAGACCACTTCTGGCCATTGGAGTGGTCTGGGTGCCAACTCCCACCACCCTTAACCCTGCAACTGTAATTATTGCAGTTTTTATAAACTGCAATAATTACCTTGCAGGGTTAACTCCTCCTCTAGTGGCTGTCTAGAGGGCACTTCCGGGATTATAGCACAGGTTTTGCTATGTGAGGACCTCTAGCATCGCTAAAATCCCGATAGGAAAGCATTGAAAGCATTTTCAATGCTTTCCTATGGGGAGGTCTAATGCGTGTGCGCGGCATTGCAGCGCATGCGCATTACGTCTCCCCCGCCGGCGGGCGTGATAGGCCGGCTGACGTGGTGACGGGGAGGAGCGTGGGCGGACCAAGAAGCAGCGACGAGGGACATCGGCTTTGCCTCAGGTAAGTCACTGAAGGGGTTTTGACCCCTTCAGCAACCGGGGATGGGAGGTGGGAGGGAAAGGGGACCTGCAGTGCCATGAAAACGGATTGTTTTCCTGGCACTGGAGAGTCCCTTTAACACACCACACAGTATCTTTAAGGGATTTGTTCTGTGACTGAAACATGCCAACATAACAAAAAGTAACAGATATGCTTTAAAACCATAATTTCATGCCAATCTATCAAGACTATCTAGATAAAGTTTCTTTGTAACAAAATAAGTCTACAAGTAGACTTTAATTCTCACTTAAAATAATTTTAAATTGCAAGGCCCACGTAGCGAAACTAGAAAAAAAAAAAAATCTCCCAGCTATCCTGCCAGTTCAGCAATTTAGCTATTACTGATTACATTTGAAATCCACTTTAAACTCCCAACAAATTTCACTTTTGTAAATAACCTTGTATATTTCATATCTAGGCTATTAAGTATTCCGCGGTGGCAAGACTGCTTTAATTGGTTTTAAAATAAATGCTTGGTTTTAATTCCCCACAGAGTGCATAAATCCTTTATTTTTATACGGATTACGAGACCTTGTTTCCATTGCACCCCACTTCCTAAAGACTCTTTTTGAGAAGCATTGGATTGGCTGAGTCATCATCATTTGTGACTGAGGTGTGGGGTGTCCCTTTATCTAAACTGTAAAAGGAACTCTTCAAAGTTAAAAAGAAATGCAATTATTTTAAAAGCTGGAGTGTTTCTTTAAATGTTTGCTCCTGCTGACTTATACTATTGTATGGTTGAAAAAATATATATATATATATATATTCTTCATCATTCAGGATAGAAAGACACAGGCGGCTTTACTAAGTGGGAGGGTCAGCCAGCCACACTTATGCAGCTGAACTGACATGTCACGTGCTACTCATTGTTTACAAATGTGGTGGTTTCTATAATGCTTGTGTGCTAAGAGACAATTGTTTTCCAGTTTTTTTAAGTAGTCAGACATCGGTGTGTGCAGTCACATCACATGATACTGGACCCAACTATACAGTGCTTCAACTGAATCCTAACGCTACAGTGTTCCTTTCACTGGTCGTATTAAGGCACCCCTATTTAAATTAAAAATAAATAAATAAATAAAAGGTTTTACATATTTTTTTTTCCAGTACCGAGGCTCCCTTGAGTCTTCGTCAAAACATCATCGAGGAGGGAAGGCCTCCTCCTGTGTGGTCCAATCCAATGTTCCTCATAGACAAGCACTGGAAACCTAATGCATATGCATGGTGAGTGCCATACACACATTCAAGCTTCCACATAAAAAAGCATTGTATTGGGCTTTGAGTTTTACTCAGTCAGTGCAGAGGAGGTGCCACTAGTGGCTTTCATACTGACAGCCACTAGAGGTGGAGTTAACCTGTCAATGTAAACATTGCAGTTTCTAAAAAAAAATGGCAATGTTTTTTTTTTTTTAAATTTGACAATTTTTATTTTGTTCAACATAGTGTTCAATGAGAACTGGGTAATGGGGGGGGGGATACAGAAGAAAGAAAAAGGGGGGGGGGAGGTAAGCATCAATCAAGCATTTCCATCCAGCCGTCACACCAAGACGTTACATAGTTACGTATTTACCTATATGTTCATTCTCCTATCCGCTAGTCTAAGTAATAATACCTTTGTAGGTTTCTATTGACCTCGCTGCGCTTTGTCGAGTGTCCGCTATCCCTTGGCTTGGCCACTCATCATGTCTCCCTCCCAGATGCCCTGTGTCATAGGGGGGTGTGTGGTAGGCAGTTGTTATGGCGGGTGATTTCGTCTCCAGTTCTCCCATCTCTCCCAAGTAGCCAATGTTGTTACATTGGGAGGGCATACTGTATGGAATTGGTTCTCGTATATACTTTGGGTATCCATTTCTGCTAGTACTAATTCTAAAGGCGGAGTGGTGCGAGATTTCCATGCCCTTGCGATTACTCGTTGGGCTGTGAGTAGAAGGTGGTATATGAGTTTCTTTATATACTGGGGTGTCTTGGGGGGGATTGCAAGCAGGAGGTACGTGCTAGGATCGTACTTCGGCTCTTCTAGTGTGATTCCCCTGAGCACCTCCCGGATGGCTTTCCAGAAGGGTTGTATCAATGGGCAGCTCCACCAGACATGTAGTGTTGTGCCAATATGTTTGGTGCATCTCCAGCATTCTGGAGAGCTGGCTGGGTAAAGTTTGTGTAGTTTTTCAGGGACCAGGTACCACCTGTACACCAACTTCATATGTTGCTCTATGAGCGTCACTGATTTTATCAGTTTCCTGGGGGAGGTCACTAGGTCTTCCCACTGTGGTCTGGTGAGGTCTGTGAAAATGGCAATGTTTTAAAAGGACTGGCCATCTGCACCCTGGCTACATCATTGGGATGAAGTGCTCTGGGTGACTAAAGTGTCCCTTTAACCCCTTAAGGACCAAACTTCTGGAATAAAAGGGAATTATGACACTGTCATACATGTCATGTGTCCTTAAGGGGTTAAAGAGGTAAAGAAGCAATTGTAATCTGAAATTGTCTTTCCAAAAATACCATGCAAGTCTCCACCTTCTTGAGCAGCTCCTTTGTAGATATCTCCCTATAGTTGATAGCCATGTCTGTTGAGTGCCTAGCTACATATCCCATAAACTCACATTGAGTAGGGGTAAAGAATCGTAATAAAAAAAAAAAAAAATTAAAAAAAAAAGAAAGGAATGCCTGACAAGTGTCAACTACTTCCTGGTCTGAGCAGAGTTCATAGCAGGAAGTTGCAAATCCTGGGGATGTGCAACAAACCTCAGAACTTCAAAGATGAATATCTTTATGTATTTGTATTTTTTAATATGTTGTTTATTTAATGCATTATTAATGGGGTCAACAAAGCTTGAGTGTCCAATCCATCATAGAAAATTGTAGCATATTATATAACTATATAAAAACATAATATATACATCATTTCTGTAGACCATCCTAATAAAAATTGTGGAAAGGGGAAATCTTTTACAGCATTCCAACTGTCCAGTGATACCACAATTTCTTTGTCTTCATTTTGCCTTCCAGTTCGAAGCCTAATATATAATAACTATTTGTGAAACACCAAGTTCACATAAGTGAACTGGAATACTGCGCGTAACATAATTCCCCAAGGGCAGTAATCTCTAGGTTTTTTTTAGAATTCATCAATAATACAGAGATAGTTTTGGACCCCCGAGCCTATCTTCACATAGGTACATGGCATTAACCTCCAGATGACATGACTTCCAAGTTTTTATTTCCAAAATTAACAAATGAATGGCTATCAATGTAACAACAGGACAAAAATAAAACATGATAAGGAATCAAGAGGAAGTGATATATCTTGTGAGGGTAGCAAAGCCAAAGTAGAAATCTGAAGGAGATCCCTGGTAAAGTACATCTGCAGGAGGCTCAAGGGGCCTCTTCTCTCACCTGCTGTTTTTTCCCTTATCTCTCCAGCAAGTCCCCCACCCCCCCCCCCCATTTTTGTTTTTCAAAGCAGCCATTTTTCTATTAACTGCCATTATCCCTCACTCTTGGGTGGGAACTAAACCTAAAAGGTACAAGCCCCTCAATGGTTGACAGAGAAAATGCTTGATTTGCCCACTAGTCAAAGCAGCCTTAGTAAAAGTGCCACATACCTAGGACGGACGATGACTTATAATATAAGGTGGAATGCACCAAAGTCAGTTACAATATTTGTATAAAGTATTCTGGAATATAATACGGTAGTACCAAGTATCTAACCATATTCTGGAAGATAATACGGTAAAACCAATAAATTTTGTCCACAGTTGCAAATTAATGGAGCAGGGGGTTCCAAGTAAGGGCTGTGTGAGCATCATTTTAACAGTCTTGTAAGTTCAAGGTCAGCCATAAGAGCAATGAATGCATACTAAAAAAAATCTAATAAAAACACTTTTTTTTCTACTTCAGACAAAAAAAAAAAAAAAAAAAAGTTCAGAAATTATGATGACCCGAATATATATCTTTAAAATCATCCTGGACCTGCAAGATCAGACTGATTTAATTCAGGAAGATAAGTAATGCATCTGCTAGATCTCATTATGGAAATTCTTCGTAAACACAGTCCATCACCAATCTATATTATTGTAAAGATAGCCAATTCTGCTGAATATACAATGCCTTCCAATGAATCAGACCCATAAATAATTACTATTGTACATTTGTTTTCTGCGTAGATTGCGCACCATCCATAATGCAATTGTGTAAGAAATATGTTTGCTGTAGCACTAGGCTCTGACCTTGCTATACATTACATGCCTGCTTACATAAAACTGCAATTATTGTGAAAATTTAGAATGGATTAGATTTTGTTCCGTTTTTTTATTTTTCTGCACAACCAATTCAATTCAACAAAGGTTTTCTGTACTACAGTGACAGAATACTGTGAAATGCTTCCCAGGGGATGTGAAATTAAGTATCCACTAGAAACACGGAGGCAGAGAGAGAAAGACACAAACAGAAAGAAAATACATAATGTGATTGCAATACACGACTTGACAATGCCTATTTATGCAACACTGGATACACAGACATTCTAATGAATGCTCCAGCATTCACTGAAACTAGTTAATGAAGAATTTTAATACATGATATCAAAATTCTACAGCATTTAAACAATCTTTTTTTTCAATTATTTTTAGTCAGCAACCTTGAAGTAAAATAAGGATGTAAAAAATAAAATAAATCTACAATATTTTTCATATAGCTTCTCACATTCTTAAAGATGGATGCCTGCCCTGATACCTCTTAAAGTGGATGTTGTTCAAAAGCAGCAGACCAAGCAGTATAATGAAAAATGACTTTATATAACGTATACCTAATACAGAGAGAGAGAGAGAGATGCTTGCAGATCTTGCAATTGCTGTACACAAACCACTAGTCACTTACTTCAGCTGGGTTCTTGGGTTTGAAGAGAAGCTCGCATTGCTTGCTGCAAGAGGTGATGTCCCCCAGCTGAGAGTCAAAAGGGTCCCCCGCATAGGCTGCAGACACTATCACTATTAGGGAGAGAAGGAGGCTGAGGTCACAACTCCAATGCTCTGGAGATCCCATTCTGCTGTAGCTTTATATACAGGTCCAGGTGAAGATGCACTGAAGACAGGGAACAGCAAGCAATGTGCAATGTCAGAGCAGCCCTGACGTCATGTGCTCACTGAAAAGGACTATGGGAGAGAGAAGGAGGGGTGTACAATATGCACCAGTGTTTGTGCATTGCTCTTTGCTGGGATGCAACAGTTCAGGCTGTTATTCTGTCTCACTAACTTCCCTGTCAAGTGGAAACATTTTGTCAACACTGAATGATGGTTTTTTTGTGTGTTTGATTTATATGAGGAATATATGTAATCATTTTAATTGTCAACTTATTATTTATAATAGTAATGTATGTGTAGGTATTGGAAATCAGTCAGTATAGGGTTTATTTACTAAACAATGGCTTGCAGTAGATTGAAAACCTGGCTAAAAGTTTATTATGTTATGTGACGGGAACAAGTTGTCAAAGTTATCCTCTTCCTCAGTGCTTCCATTGATTTGCTCTAAAAACACCCTCACTGAGTCACTTTTATCTAGTTTAAAGGGACACTATAGTCACCTGAACAACTTTAGCTTAATGAAGCAGTTTTGGTGTATAGAACTTGCCCCTGCAGCCTCACTGCTCAATCCCCTGCCATTTAGGAGTTAAATCCCTTTGTTTATGAACCCTAGTCACACCTCCCTGCATGTGATTTGCACAGCCTTCCATAAACACTTCCTGTAAAGAGAGCCCTATTTAGGCTTTCTTTATGGCAAGTTCTGTTTAATTAAGATTTTCTTATCCCCTGCTATGTCAATAGCTTGCTAGACCCTGCAAGAGCCTCCTGTATGTGATTAAAATTCAATTTAGCGATTGAGATACAATTATTTAAGGTAAATTACATCTGTTTGAAAGTGAAACCAGTTTTTTTTTCATGCAGGCTCTGTCAATCATATCAAGGGGAGGTGTGGCTAGGGCTGCATAAACAGAAACAAAGTGATTTCACTCCTAAATGACAGTGAATTGAGCAGTGAAATTGCAGGGGAATCATCTATACACTAAAACTGCTTTATTTAGCTAAAGTAATTTAGGTGACTATAGTGTTCCTTTAATAATGTTTATAAAAGATACTGCATCAATGATAAGCCAGAATTTATAGACATCTGCAGCCGTCAGCTAAAATCACTGTAAAGAGGAACTTCAGTTCTCTGAAATTTATACCAATGAATAAAAAAATGTCAATCACATATAAGTTGAGCTAACCTTTTTTTTATGAAATACCCACTTTCTTTTAAATCTGTAATAAGTATTTAGCAAATTACATCACAAACCAATTCAAACAAGGCAAACATTATCCTGAAGAGGAGAAATATCGTTTTATTACTCCTCTGTAAACGTTCTCTATGCTGACTGCAGACACCGAGGACAGAATTTGTAACAATGATTGAAAGAGAGCAAATGGAGATTCCCAGTTGCAGAGGTTTGGATTTCTACATTTAATTTAATTTGGCATACCACAAAAACGCATGTTTAGTAAATAAAAGGTACGCAAACAAAATCTTACAAATCCTGAGAACACTGCGCAAAGTAACCAATTGTGCTCAATGTGTAGCTTAGAGGTTCTGGTTTAGGAGAAGTTTGACCAAAAATGGAGCTCTCTTCAGCACCAAAAGACCACCCTCACCTCAGCTGTACTGCTAATGCAGAATTGAAAAAGTATCTGTCATGGCAACAGACAACATAATCTTAGGGCACAGTGTAAGATTTCGTGTGCTTGTTATCCTTTAATGTGCAGCTTCCATCCCCCTTTCTCTTAAAGGGATTCTATCATGTTATGTCTGGTCACCCCCTCTGCATGGAAAGTCATAGATACAGGAACAGACTTATGTGATGGAAGGAGGGAGTAGCTTCTTAAGAACTTCTCGTAATGAAATAAAGAGAACATACAGCAAAATAGTGTGCAGTATCTCTGATGTAAGTGGGTAGAAGAGAAAATGAAAGCAAAAGGAAATGCACTTACAGTGTGTAGAGCTTAAGTAAGCGTTACTTTAATGCGCCTGGGAGGTACTAGGAGGTATCCCTACCTAGGGATATCTGATGTGTTCTTTAAGGGGAGGATGCCACTCATTAGGGTGCTCCCCTCCCAATGACCAACAGGAGGGATCTGAAACTCTGGTACCATGGACTGGTACCATGGATCTCCCAATGACCAACAGGAGGGATGGGAGCACACTGCACAGTGCTCCCCTCCTGCTGGTCACTACATGCGCAGGCAAACTGCAGTAGAGGAGCCTTTGTTCCCGGTTTGTCAGAGCATAGAACTTCCTGTAGGACCGGGCACAGGAAACAGAGAGTTCGCCGCCACCGCAGACTACTCAAGTGAGGCTGAGCAGGAACAAGAGGGGGGACAAAGAAGAATACAGGAGCAAGAGCAGGAACAAGAGGGGGGACAAAGGAGAATACAGGAGGAGAGGGCAGCTAAATAGGGCACTGGAGAGGAGGGGGTCTAAAGAGGGCACAGAAGAGGAGGGGGCAAAAGAAGGGCACAGGGGAGGGGGTTGAAGAAGGACACAGGAAAGGGGGTTAAAGAAGGGCACAGAAGGGGAGAAGTCAAAAGTAGGGCACAGGAGGAGAGGGGGCAAAAGAAGGGCACCAGAGGGAAGGAGGGAAAAGACACACATAGGGGCACAAAGAGGCACACAGAGGATATGAGGGGGGACCAAGAGACACTCAGATGAGCTGGGGAAAAGGAAAGGGAGTTGGGGAAGAAACAAATGCACAAAGGGGCAGGGGGGCAAAGAGACACATAGAAGGCTGGGGGAACAAAGCAGACGCACAGTGGGGCTGGGGAGAAAGAGACACATAGAGGGAAAGAAGAAACACACAAAGGGGAAGGCTAAAAAGAGACACAAAGCAGTTTGGGGAGAAACAGGTGCCTGCTGGGGAAGAAAGGGGGCCAGTCAGCCACAGCAGCCAGCAAGACTGCCTGCCAATCAGCCACAGGAGCCAGCTGGCCACAGCAGCCAGCCTGTCAGCTGCAGCAGCCTGCAATCAATAGTAGCCAGCCTGTCAGCTGCAGCAGCCTGCAAGCAACAGCAGCCAGCCAACAACAGTAATTAGGATGAGATGAGCCAACTTGGGCTGGGTATCAGAGAATGGGGGACAGAGTTTTAGAGAGACCCCTCTCCAGGGCCCATTATACTCCACTGTAGTCTTTAAAGCGGCACTGTCATGCCGAATTCTGTTTTTTTTTAACCCCTCTCCCGCCTCCACTACATCCAATTGACTCACTAGTCACCCCCAAATGCCCCTAAGCCCCCAGCATTACCTATTTTTTAATCCTTATTTTCTGCCCCGATCTATATTCAGGGCGCCGCCATCTTTGTGTGGGTAGATGAAGTCCCTGTGGGACACGTCATCAGCCCATACTAGGCAGACACTGAGATTCCCGCACATGCCCAGAGAAACACCCGGACATGCGAACGGGAATTTCAGCTATTCATTCATTCATCAGACAGACGAATGAGTGAATAGAAAGATCAGCCGAACAAACTAACACTATGTATCAGTGTTAGTTTGTTCGTTCAGTTTATTACAAGGAGGGAGCTAACGGCGTGCAGCTTCCTCCTTGTAATATGTAACTATTGAAGCGGCAGGGAGCAGTGCTCCCCACCACTTCATAAGCCCCCCCAGGTCCCCTTCTCACTCTATGGGGGTCAATATGACCCCCATAATAGCACAAGGGAGATAAAAATCTCCCAAATGCCCCTACTCGCTATACCGCGAGTAGGGGCATGTCCACTAAACAGTGAGCAGCCTGTGGCTGCTCACTGTAAAAAAAAACCAAACAAACAAAAACAAACAACTATTGGCCCCCACCCCTAAACAGTGAGAATGGCGGCGGCGGGTGGGGGCCATAATGAGAATGGGGGGGGACCTACTGCCCCCCCTGGCCCCCACCCCTGGGCGGCGGATGGGGGCCATGAAGATAATGAGGGGGGGGGACCTACTGTCCCCCCCCCGGCCCCCACCCCTGGGCGGCGGGTGGGGGCCATGAAGATAATGAGGGGGGAGGACCTACTGTCCTCCCCCCCCGGCCCCCACCCCTGGGCGGCGGGTGGGGGCCCTAAGTCAATTACCCCCCCCCAAGGTGGCTAGGGGTCCCCAAGCCCCTAGTCACCCACCCCCCACCCAAAAAAAAAACAAGTCCCTACCTACCCCCCTCACCCTAAAAAATAGTGAGGGGGGGATAAAATAACTAACCTGTAAAATAAAATTAAACTTACCATTCAACATCTTCTTTTTTCTCAAATCTTCTTTTTTCAGCCCCAAAAGAGGCCAAATAAAAAAACCATCATAACCGTCGAATTGAAAATAAAATAAAAATCCCAAGCACAAAAAAAAAAAC
>OW240916.1:81794095-81881479 GCA_933207985.1 Pelobates cultripes | reverse complement strand
CCCCTATAATGTCCTCCCCCCCTCCAATAATCTCCCCCCCTCCCCTATAGTCATCTCCTCACCTCCCCTGCCCTTCTGTAGCGTGGCCGAGCTCCAATCCGGTCCGCGACCCGGCGGGACTGACAGGAAGTGCACACCGAGTGCGGACCGGAAAGGAGCTCGGCCACGCTACAGGGCAGGGGAGGTGAGGCAGTGCAGCAGCCATCTGAGCGCTCTCTATAGAGCGCTCAGGCGGCTGTTACATTTAAAGGGCCGGCGATGGGGGCGCAGGGCGCCCCCTCCTATATGGCGCCCTAGGCAGCTGCCTAGTTCGCCTTATAGGAAGCGCCAGCCCTGCATGCAGGTTTTATTTGTGTGTAGTGTTGTGTTTGAATGCTGAGATATATGCACATATACACATACACTGCCACACACGCACACACTGTGATACACATACACAAAGATACACACACTGACACATGCAGATATACATATACACAAACTGATACACATTCAGATAGACACACAGATACACACAAACACTGACAGACATACAGATAAACACACAGTGACATACAGACACACATACACAATGATAGGGAAGAAGACACACAAAGACACACTAACAGACAGACACACACACTAACAGACATTTAGATACACACAGACACACGGACAGAGACATATACATACACACACACACTGACAGACATAGATACACACACACTGACAGACATAGATACACACACACACTGACAGACATAGATACACACAGACACACTGACAGACATAGATACACACACACACTGACAGACATAGATACACACAGACACACTGACCAACAGGTTCAGAAGGGGGGCTTACCTGGGATCCAAAGTGCTGCCTGAGGTAGTTGGGAGTTGGAGGAGCTGGTCCTGCCCAGCCCCCCTCCTCTCTGCCTTCTGCTGCTGTAGTCTTCTTGGGAGGACTTCCTCCCATGCTGATTAGAAGGGGGCCGGTGGTAGCTCCGCCCCTGCTGTGCGCCAGCCGCGCTGTGTGCTACCGTGGGAGCAGGGATATGACGTTCATATCCCCGCCCCCTCCACATAGTCCGCGGCACTGCAGCTTGGCGCTCGGCCACGCTACAAGAAGTGACCGGCAGGAGAGGGGAGCCCTCCTGCCGATCACCCGGAAATTTGCGCCCCCGGGCCGGTGCGCCCTAAGGCGGCCGCATGTGCCGCCTTATGGACGCGCCAGCCCTGGCCGCATATCACTCTTTTATGTAAATTTATTTTAAAAGTAGGTCCTTTTCCCATCTGCATTTAGCAGGAGGGAGATTCAGAATTTTAACAGATTTTATAATATCCACTCATTTAGTTAATAACTTTGCAGTTTTCTCATTTTTAATTAGCTCATTTAATTTAAAAACAGAAGATATCCCATTCAGATAATATATAGAGCTATATAAAAAGCTTTTTTATTCTAATGAAATTACAATTCTGTGTTATGGAGAGTCCAAATGCACTCCGTAAGTCAGCAAGGGACATAATCTTTGACTCTCTGAATAAATCGGAAATTCTCTTAATTACCTGTCTTGTCCACTCCCTTATATCCAGATTGTCAATCCATCTGTTTATATGTGTAAATGGTAATGCCGGTAAGATTTTATCTTTTAAATTTATTTGTTTTTTAAAGTGAGTCCAAAATTTAATTAGGGGTTTTAATATTAAATTATCAGTTTGGCATGTCCTACTTTTAATTTGAGTATTCGTTCTTGTTGACCAGAACAGACTGACCACATTATATATCAGATTCAATTTTAAACCAATTTTGAGTATTATATTGCTTAATTGTAGCAATCATATGCATTTTGGACATTAAAGGACCACTCTAGGCACAGAGACCACTTCAGCTTAATGAAGTGGTCTGGGTGCCAGGTCCCTCTAGGATTAACCCATTTTTTCATAAACATAGCAGTTTCAGAGAAATTGCTATGTTTGTGAATGGGTTAAGCCTTCCCCTATTTCCTCTAGTGGCTGTTTCATTGACAGCCACTAGAGGCGCTTGCATGCTTCTCACTGTGATTTTCACAGTGAGAGCACGCCAGCGTCCATAGGAAAGCATTATGAATGCTTTCCTATGTGACCGGCTGAATGCGCGCGCAGCTCTTGCCGCGCGTGCGCATTCAGCCAAGGAGGAATGGAGGAGGAGAGCTCCCTGCCCAGCGCTGGAAAAAGGTAAGTTTTACCCCTTTTCCCCTTTCCAGAGCCGGGCGGGAGGGGGACCCTGAGGGTGGGGGCACCCTCAGGGCACTATAGTGCCAGGAAAACGAGTATGTTTGTTTTCCTGGCACTATAGTGGTCCTTTAAGTTTATAATTTGTAAGAAGACTATATTGCTCTATTATATTCATTACTTCTGGTACTAATGAGATAGTATTCGCTAGAGTTAATAAAATATAGTCCGCATATTGATTAATCTTAAATTCTTTACCATTTATTTGAAAGCCCCTTATTTTTTAATTTGAACGAATTTCATGTGCTAGTGGTTCGGCCACTAGGATATAGAGGAGTGGAGAAAGTGGACAGCCTTGGCGAGTGCCATTTGATATATCAAACCATTCGGACCTAATTCCCCCTCCCACTATCCTACTTGATGGGGAGGAATAAAGGGCCACAATTGCCAAAAGAATCCATCCCGAAAAACCAAAGACCTCTAAAGTTGTTCTCATAAAGTCCCAACTAATTCGGTCAAAGGCTTTCTCCCCATCAAGAGCCATAGTAAGAAAGGGAATTTTTGTAGCATGGACTTTCGCATATGTATTCAAAATTTTTCTAATATGGTTAGACGACGTTCTCCCCGGGACAAATCACACTTGATTTTCTGAAATTAAAGTGGAGATGATATTTTTTATTCTTTTGGAAACGATCGAAGCATAGATTTTATAGTCGGTATTCAGCAATGCAATTGGTCTATAACTGGCTATTTCTTCTGGGTTTTTATTCTGTTTAAGTATAGGGACAATCTCAGCTACAAGCATCTCCCCTGTAAACATAGCGGAGTTAAAACATGCCACAAGTCTCTGAGTAAGTATGTCCTTATAAAATTTATAGAAGGAATCCACAAACCCATCCGGTCCCAGGGCCTTATTTCTTTTTCTTGCATTAATAGCTTCTATCATTTTTTTGGGACGTTATTCCTTTGTTCAATTGCTCTAACTGGTAATTATTTAGGCAGGGAAGATCCTTACCAGAAAAATACTTATTTATAGTTTTATTTATAGCTTCTTGAGATGTTGTTGCAGGCAAATTATATAAAGTACGATAATATTCTTTAAAAACCATGCAAATTTTTCTAGGTTCTAATATTACTTCTTGGCCTTGTCTTATTTTGTTTATTAATGTATTCTTTTGTTGAGCTTTGACTTTATTAGTGAGTTATTTGTCTGCTTTGTTCCCCTTATAAGAATTAGTTTTCATATATTGCATATTTCTATTTGCTTTAAATATTAAGATATCATTAATTTTATTTTCAAGAATATTTAGTTGATTTGATAAAGCTCTCATAGGAGATGATATATTTCATTTATTGCATTCATCAAGTTCAATATATCAATCTGATAAAGATTTTTCCCTGGCTGATTTTACATGTGCTTCTAGACTGATTATGTGGCCTCTTATGACACTTTTAACCCCTTAAGGACACATGACATGTGACATGTCATGATTCCCTTTTATTCCAGATGTTTGGTCCTTAAGGGGTTAAAGGCACACCATTTCATCATGGTGACACTTCATTATCCCCATTATCTGACCAATACAGATCTATTGCATTTGCAATATGATCTCTGTTATCTTTGGATATAAGTATTTTATCATCTAGTTTCCAATCAGGTCGATGTCTAGTAAATTCCGTTTTCAGTGGTAATTTAACCATATTGTGGTCCGACCAGGTAATTGAAATAATATTGGAAGATTTTACTCTTTCCAGCAAATTTCAAGCAAGCAAAATTAGGTCAATTCTTGAATATGCACAGCATGTTTTACTAAAACAGGTAAAATCTATTTCAGTTGGGTGGTAAATCCTCCAACAGTCATGGAGAGCTGCATTTTTGAGGATATTACGCAATTTCCTGGCTTGATTAAACACATTCTTAGACATTTTTTTTTTTACCTTTCTCTGACCTTTTATATGGTTTAGGGTAAATTACACAGTTGAAATCTCCCGTTGCTATAACTGATCCTTGTTTGATTTTATCTACTTTTGAGACAAATTTGTATATATACTGGATTTGGGAAGAATTTGGAACATAGATATTAGCTATTGTATACAGTTTCTCGTCTGTATTACAAATTGTTATAATCCATCTGCCCATTTTATCTGTACTCTGATGATTTATAGAAACTTTGCTGAAAATAGAGTAGCTACTCCTATTTTCTTTTTCTCTTTAAAGATTAATAAATGTAAAGAAGAAAATATTTAAACTTATATAAATCTTTAAACTTTTCATCTGCTTGTCACCAATGGGTCTCTTGAATACAAATAATATGCGGTCAACTAAAATTCTCCTTTTTTGGAGTGAATTGAGCTCGTGAGCATTAATGGAAACAATATTTAACATTGTGTTATCTGATTTTGAAAAACCACATATCTAGACATACAGAATTCTATCCTTGTAATATCAATTTGTGTTCTATATTTAGGGTGCAAGTACCCTCTATTTAATATCATAACCTCAAGAAAGAAAGTTAAAACCGCCACATGAATTCCTGACTCAGTTGTCCAGCACAACACTTGTTGATTAAATTTATTTATCATGAAGACAAGACATTAATAGTCACTGCTAGGCCTCTTATAGTCACTGCTTATATTTTATTGGTTCTCAGTTTTCTTAAATTTTTTTCTTTGCTGCTATGGAGTGAGTAAAGAAAGATTATGCAAAATATTCACCTCCTGTCCTTATTAAAATTAAGATTATTAGTACACTAAAGCTAGCAAAATCTTCAATTTCTTTCTAATCCAGTGACATGATGGTCTCCTCTCCACGACTCTGTTCAGCCTCTGGAAGAATATCAATAGTGAAGCTCTTCTGACCAATTCAGTGCTTTTAAAAATTAAGAGAGAGGGGACACTGTTAACTCCTAAATCACTTCAGCTTGTTTTAAAAAGTAACTATTACTTCGTGAATTTTAGCATAACCTAATAGTTAGATAGTGCTTTTTTAAATTTATTTTTTCAAAGTGTTTTTTTAAGTTTTATTTTAATTTACCGGTACATGAACTGATGAGCAATTGAAAATGGATAACTTTTAAGTGGTGTCAAGGAAGTTTCACTTACCTGGAAGTGACTGTTGTTTATTAAGATAGTCCTGTGTTTGGAGAATAATGGTGTAATTTTTTTTTTTGTTATATTGGCACATATTACGCTTTCTTAATGTTAGTCGACCATCATGTGAATACCGTTGTATTTTTGCAAAGCATCTATTCCCTTTGAAATGAAAATAAAAAGCAATATAGCTACCTCCAGTAAACATATTACTATAACGCATTAATAGAATGTAACTGTACTCATTTGTAACATCTTAAAAGACCCCTGGTCAGGTCAGCAGTCTCAGTTTGGGACCTTTGCACAGCCAAAGGTTTTATTATGTGGTTTTCCATTTCTGGAGCCACCAGTGGGAATCACCATTTCACATGTTGTTTAGTTTGGACTTGTTGCATCTATGATCACCATGCAAGCACACCAGGTAGACATGCTCCCTTTTAGACCTTTGCCAATGGTGATAGGAATGAGGAACATATTCGCTGGAGGATCTGACACTTTTTTTACAACGTTTTCCTCTTTATATCCACATTCTTCACACAGTTAGAAAGCATGCACGTTAGAACAGATGGTTACTGAAAACACTACATATTTTATAAGGGTAATCATGGCTAATATATGAGATGAGCACAGTTTTTCTTTAGTTTCCAAAAATACTCTCATATAACCAGTTTTGGTCTTTTGGAAAAAAAACAAAAACATTTGTTATGTTAGATTTCTTTACCAATTATTTCTGCTGAGTGGGTCATTACTCCTGATTACTGCAGTCATAGAGAAATCAATAATGAAGTCATCATGATGGACACTTAATTATCTGACTCATTTCGTACATTAGTATGCAATGCTAAAAAACTGAAGCGGTTGAGAAAAAACAAAACAAAAAAAAAACCTAAATGCCCAGTATTTGTCAAAGGGATATTTGTGCACCACAAAAAAATGCCATGATGCCGTTATTTTCGTTACATGATTCATAAATCCACTCTGTAACTCTTAATGTATCCGTTAGACTAACATCAGTACTATCACTAGCTGATTCAGGAGAGAATATCTGCCCTCTTGGCTTTATATACTGTTTAGAACACTAAGTTGAATAGGCTTAATTTTCTTAAAGAAACACTCCAAGCACCATTACTACTACAGCAATCTGTACCTGTTTCTATGGAGAGCATCAGTCATGCAGGCTCATTTGCATTCATAGTTTCAATACACTTTTTCCTCACTTTAAATTTCCAAGCCAGTCCGGAAAATGATATACAATAAAGGGCAGATATAAGGCGTAACTGTAGGAACTGCCTCCCCCTTGTGTTTAATTCAGACACCAATCTTTATAATGTAGTGTCTACAAAAACATGCTCATCCTCTGCTGTGCCCCTGATACAGAAATATATATTTTCACCTATGAAATGGTCGCAATTTATCCATTTCATACCCATCTTGCAAAACCTGTCTATGACATGATAAAGCAGGTGTACCAATTTCTTCAAAAAGGCTTAAGTTACAGTAATCAAGTCTGTATTCCATTTGTAGGGTACACTGTCGCCATTATCAATATGTATACCAGTAGGTAGAATTAGTCAACTCTGAAATATTTTTACAGGTTTTTTTTTATTAGACCCCTCGGCAGAGTATTGCTTCCTGACTGGTAATGATCACTTAGCATTTCAAAAAAGACTTCTATGAGGCAACACAGGCAAATGGGGTACAGTCATCTAGTCTGGTAAAAGATAGACCTAAGGTCAGTGTATGTTTAAAATTTCACACCTGGCAGAGGACTCGGTTGGAGCCCCAGCTTCAAAAGAGGAATTCATGTTGCTGGGCATGATAATAATGTAACCATAAATAAAAATGGTGCAGTTCTATACCGTATTCAGGGAAAAACCGAAACATCTCCAACTTGAGAAAGGAATCCCATGTATATCTTAAACTAGCAGCCCTATCTCCCTTGCCATGTGTAGATGTGAACAGAAGTTTCATAAAGTAATTATCCTGTACCATGTTGATTCATTCTCTCACAGTTAGAGGGTCCTTCTTCCTCTAGTGGGGAAGAACCAAACATTCTCGATCTTTGACCTGGAGAACTAAAGCCAGGGTCAATATTGTTGTCAGACTGGTGAATAATGACTCTTTGAATTACCTCCCATGAGGGGCATATACATTTACAATCCCACCAAAAGTGAGAATAGGTTTATACCCCTTCTTTACACTTGCAGCACACATTAGGGACTCCAGGAAAGATTTTATTTTATGTATTTTTTTTTTTTTTACAAATGTGTACATGCTTTAAAAGCAGACTCTATAGCAGTGATGGCGAACCTATTGTATGCGTGTCACATCTGGCACACCGAGTCCTCTCTGTGGGCATGCAGCCATAGGTCACCAGTAGGGTGCCGACATGTCCGGATCACCCAGGACCAGGGCCAGCGCCTTCTATAGGGGACGCCAGATTTGAGTGACCCGGTAAGAGGGAAGCGCACAGTGCTCCCTCAAGCCAGTCAATCTGAATAGCATGGCCAGGCGGCACTGACCGCCTGTACCCAGCCCAACTGAAAGGAAGTGCTCACTGAGAAAGTACTTCCTTTCAGTTCGGCCGGGTACAGGAAATAAAAGCTCCTGTACTGCGGTCCGCGCAGCCTGGCCACGCTACACAGGGAGGTAGGGTGCACAACAGGGAGGGGGGTTGGCACTAAGGGGAGGGGGAGAGAGGAACACTAAAAGGGAGGGAGAGACAACTAAAGTGGGGGAGAATAGTGACCACTAAAGGGGAGACCACTAAGGGGTTGGGGGGAGAGGAATGAACATTAAAGGGGGGTAGAGGAGTGACCACTAAAGGGGGGGAGATGAGAGACAACTAAGGGGGTGGGAGGAGAGGAGAGGCACCTAAGAGGGAGTGGGGAGAAAAGTGACCACTAAGGGGGAGGAGGGAGAGGACCACTAAGGGGGGAGGAGAGGAGAGGACCATTAAGGGGGGGAGAGGAGAGACCACTAAGGGGAGGAGGGGAGAGTAGAGACCACTAAAGGACTGTCAGCATACTAGTTGATCCAGCACGCAGAATTGTGTCACACCTAAAACTAAAGGTAATGTCTTACCGGGCCTTAGAATGGCCGGACTTAACATACCAGAGAATAATCAGAATACTTGCCGAGGTCAGTGACACAAAAACCAGAAACAGCTGGTTTTCAGTGTGGTCACGCCGACAGAAGCCTCCGGCACCATGACAGTACCCCCCACTTCAAGACCACCCACTGGGTGGGCAGGACCATGTTTGAGGGGGAATTTGGTGTGAAAACCACATATCTGAAGCAACCTTGGCACTTTATAAATTTTTCTCGATACTGGGACTTTCATAAAGTAGGAGAGAGGGGACACTCCATTAACTCCATAAGTGCTTCAGTAAGAAGAAAGAGATTCTAGAGTTCAGTTCCAATACTTTATTTGTATAGCATTTAGGAGAATAATTTTAATGTACAATGAGAAAAATGTGTCCAAACAATTTATCTGATGATGTAGGCAATTGGTAATTTGTTAATATATATATATATATATATATATATATATATATATATATATATATATATATAGTTAATACAATGCTAAACAAAAATCTGCACACCAGTCAAGCCATAAGACTTGCTTTTCCCACAGAAATCCCAAATCAGCAGTGATGTTACAACCGCAAAGGATTCTGGGTGGGCATATGCAAATTAGTTTAACAAAGAATCACATTTTTGCCTCATTCCATTTTAAACATGGATTCCTTTTAATTTGTGTTTGCAGTATACAACTGCTTGAAACACAACTTAGGATAAGATGCAAAACCAGTGAACCACTCATGGACAGCTGTTTCGTTGTTAATGCAACTCTTCAGCATGAGTGGTTCACTGGTTTTGCATCTTATCCTAAGTTGTGTTTCAAGCAGTTTTTGTATACTGCAAACACAAATTAAAAGGAATCCATGTTTAAAATGGAATGAGGCAAAAATGTGATTCTTTGTTAAACTAATTTGCATATGCCCACCCAGAATCCTTTGCGGCTGTTACATCACTGCTGATTTGGGATTTCTGTGGGAAAAGCAAGTCTTATGGCTTGACTGGTGTGCAGATTTTTGTTTAGCATTGTATTAACTATCCAAATACTTCAGGTGGAAGGGGTTTTCAATCACAATTTTTCCCCACCATAACCTATTTGGATTTTGATATATATATTATATTGTGGATCTACATTCTGCCCGCATGGGCACTCATTCTACCCTCCAACACCAAGCAATCGCGTAACCTAGAAACATCTTCCAAAATAAAGACTTGCCACTCAATCTTCTCTCAAAATATTCTCCTGGAATGTAAAGGTTGCAAATACTCCTCTCAAAAGAAAGAAAATTCTCACATACTTAAAACACCAGCCACATATAACCATCCTGCAGGAACTGCCAGTACTCCGCTTAATGCTCCATGGATTATTTCTTGCATATTGGCGTGGCAATCCTGCTACATTTAAGTCTCCAATATGTAATACAGAGCTGTGATACTGATGTTATGTTATACTGTCTTACTGTTAATGCTACTTGCTATTGCACTGTTATTGTATATGCACCTCCTCCGCTCCCTTTTTTCATAAAACTTTAAACACTGCTTACCCACGTCAATAAAGATCAGATTATATAGTGGTCTCCTGGTCTATTTATAAAAGTATCATGCTCCCCAAAAGTCCTGGTTTCATCAGGACAGTCCATCACGATTTTGTTACCTGGTGTCCCACATCTGGGAACACCATAGACATGTCCTTGGGTAGCACAGCATAAGTGCATCATTAGATGCATTAGTGCTATCAATGGGCACTAGGACCCTGCAAAGAGTGCTTCAGCAGCACTCTCTGAAAGGTCTTGTTGATCGGAGGCCGGCTAGACAGTCACGTCATTGGTAAAACCCGAATTGGACCTGATCACTCGTCCCAATCTCTTACTTCCCAATGTATGAAGTATACATCAACATGTGCTTTTATGTGCTCACTGTGCAAGTCACGGGAAAAAAAAAATATACCACTTAATATTATAATATTATTTTTAAAACAAATAGATTGGTGGTGAAAGGAGTAAGACATTACTTAAAAATGCTTTATCAAGGCAAAATTTTACAATAGTTCTTTCTCTGTTTACAGGATTCTGTCCTTGGAGCCTGTTCAAGAGGGTGCAGATTGTTTTCAATATGCCACTTTGTTGATGTAACTGCTGAACTCAACACCACAAGAGTTGAATGTGAATCAGGTAATTTGTTCCCCCCTTATGTTAATTATCTGTAACCATATGTTTCTAAAAAAAACATTCCATTAAACCTTACCACAGTAGCTTGAATATAACCTTAATGTTGTATTTAGAACTATTTCTGTTTATTAGCAGGTATATTTTCGATCCGTGTGCACTCATATATTTAATTTGCTGTTTTTCGTTTTGAAGGGTTGACTTTTTGACAAAATCTTATGTTAGTCCTTCACTATTATTCAAATCAGGATTGGCATCCTCAGATACATATTTCAAATATGAAATAACTTAAGACAATTTTTAACACTGCTTTAGGAATTTCCCTTTTTAAGACCATTTTACAACCGTAGCCCTATTATGTGCAATATTCGGGATTTTGTGGAAAGTGGGTCATTGAAATTCAATCAAAGCAACAAAAGAATGGCTATAATGATTGGTAGTAATAGGAAGATAAGCTGTCTTGTCACAATGGATACTTAGCACACCCTCTTGTTCATTCAGACTTTTGCCAGACTTGTCAATGTACTTTATCTACATTAGAGATGCACATCCCTACGTAAAGATGAAAATATACCTGATGTGAAGCCCACACACTTGGTACTTACCTTTCCAGCTAAAGTGCAATCCCAATACCTCCTTTTAACACACACAGTGGTACCTTATTATAGACATCATTTACCGTTTGCAGTTAGAGAATTCCTAGATCCTGAAATATTATTGTGAGATGAATCTCAATAACAATTTGTGCAAGTCAGGAAATTCAGAAATTCTGTCACTTATTTTTACAAATATTCTAAAAGTAAATGAATGTTACTCCTTTCTAATTGTAATCCCTTTGACAATTTGCCTGTGGTGATGTTTGTAATAATGTTGTAATATGTTTTATACTGCCTTTGTTTGATAACATCATCCTTTTTCAGGACCGTCCTATCTCATACTAAAAAGGGTCTTAGATCACTTGCAGAGGGCTATATATGCTTTATTTGGGGCAACAAGAGGATGGTTAGAATTGACAGAAAGGTCTTGTATTATCCCAAGAGTGCCATGAGTCTGGGACTTCCTAATCTTCTTATCTGTTATAATTCTGCTTAACTAGCGCAAATAGTCCTATGACTTCCCCCCCCCAGATGGATTTAGAGACTATGCCTATGGGTTCTGATCTACATCAGTTCTACATGTGGTTGGATAGGTCACAAAGGATTCTGCTTATGGCTCACTGCCCAACTACTTTATACTCTTTAGATTTATGAGATAAGTAAAAAAAAAAAAAGGTTTTCTTTCACTTTCACACATTCTCCTATTGCCACTTTCTTTTGCAACAGAGATATTCTCCCAGGTATGGTGCCTAGGGACATTGGGGACTAAGATGTTATCTTTTAGTGGTATTCCTTCCGGTATATCAGCATTTGTAATGGAGCTCCCTGTACCCCCTGTAGCGACTGTGGGCAGAAGTGCTGCGGTTTGTCCCCTGTTCCAGCTAGGAAGCGGTCCTTGGCGGAGGTACCAAGTCAGGGTACAGGGAGCTCTGCTACACTAGCATTCGGTTCTATGCACATGAATGGAAAGTGGGGAACTAGGGGGAATAAAATATGGGTCTTTACAGTCACTGACCTGGCCCATAGTCGGTGGGCAGGAGGCCAGCTTCCACACTCCTCCAGGAGTCTGTGGAAAGCGCTGTTTGTCACACTCCACACTGGAACAGTGATTAAAGAATAGCCCTTTCCCCAGACAACACATAGTTCTGGGAGTACAATACCTTTATTGGCAGCCACAACTGGCCTTATATGCAGGTCCCCATGCAAGGGGCACTCACTCTGGACTTGAGAGGAGACTACATTAAAAACATACACATGATTACATTGACTCTCAGGTCCAGGACACTCCCACACAAAACAAGATAATCCCTCACCTGTGTCTGGGAGATAATTGAGTCAGGAACTAAATTATCTCCAGGCACAAAAATCACACATTTCACAAACACCCCAAAAATACCTTAAAAATGCATAAAAACCCCTGATCTGGGTGACCAACATGTAAAAATCACCCAGATCGGTTCAGGAATTTCCTGGAAGTCATAACTTGACCGACCGCACGTTTCCACCGAACAGTGTCTTTCTAAGTGTTGTAGAACCGAACACAGGCATTAATGGAAGTCCAGCAGTGTTCAGGAGTTTCAGTGTCCGAAAATAGTTCCATGAACTCGACGACCAAACATCTCTGCTTGTATTCATGTGAACAAGATGGCTGCCACCTCTTGGTCATTCATAGGAAAATGCGGCCACCCAGACGAACACTTAGAACACTGCGATGGAAATTGTATCAATTAGACTTAACAAGCTCCAGGGTGGTCTTCTGTTCGTGCAGCTGGCATGAAACAACCTGGATGCACTCCCCCCTGGTTGGACCAAGTTGTTGCTGGGATGGAGGGCGCAGTTTCCCTCATCCGTGCCTAGTAGGCAAATGCCAGCGGCGCTCTGCCCCATAGCCAGTGGTTCAGCTGGGTTGGTTGGTGGGCCGTCAGGCCCCAGAACAAAGGGATAGGTAGGGCAGCGGCCAGCGGCGCTCTGCCCCATAGTCAGCGTTTCTACTGAAGGGGACTGGGAACAGCCTGGTTCTGCAACAACAGGGTAGATTGGGCATAGGCCAGCAGCGCTCTGCCCTGTAGCCAACGTTACAGCTGGGGTATCCTGTGTAACATCATGCTCTGGATAAAGGGAAAGGGGCGGGCAGAGACCAGCTGCTCTCTGCCCGGGTGCCAGCTTTTCCGCAAGGAAGGTGTCAGGGGAGGCTGTAGTTCCCTCGACTGCACCTAGAACATGGTTGGGAATTGGTTGCAGGAGAGAGGAAACAACTACCCCCTCTCTCTGGCCTTCCTGCTGTGGCTGGGGAGCAACGACACCATGGGGAAGACTGCTGCTGACATCCTCATCATGGCCGGGATTCCGCAGTTGGGGATCTGGGTAGGCTGCCCAGCATCCCTGTAGGGCTGGTACAGAACCTCGGTCCCATCTGCACCATCCATGCCCGCAGGCTGGCCTCTAGACGACAGGCCCAGCTGCTGGGGAGTTGGACCAAACGTCTCCACTCCCTGTATCTTTCCCTATAGTTGGGGAGGCGGACCGACTGTCCCCTCCCAAGGTGTCTCTGGCTGCCGTTGGGGAGAGAGACCAACTGTCTCTTCTCCCAATAACACACTCTGCCGCTGGGGAGGAAGGATGACACACTTCTCTCCCTGTAACTTGCTCGGACACTGGGGAGGCAGACCGACTGTCCCCACTCCTAACATCTCCATCTGTGCAGGCTGCCCAGCATTCCTGTAGGGCCAGTGGAGAGACCTTTGTCCCATCTCCACCTGCCAACTGTCTTCCCAGGACCAGTTGATAAGGTCTCTTTCTCTGGGGCTGGTTGGGAAGTAGGTGGTACAGTACCTGGCTCTGACAGGCTTAGCTGCTGGGGAGGAGGGACGAAACTCAATGCTCCCGGTGGTATACAGTCCATAAGCCCCATCATGTCGGAAACAGGTGGGGTTACCCTTTGGAGTAAGCGAGCATAGTCATGTTCAAGCCCGCACTCCAGGTTAACCAGGTAGGACAGATCCAGTTGTAATTCTACAACCAATGTAAGCCCTAAGCTTACTTCCCACTTGTTGCGGATGCACCCGTAGCGGTACTGTCTAGGTTTTCAAAGCCCAGGGGATCCTCAAAAGCCTCCCACAACAGCCCGGGCCCAACGCAGTCCTTTCCCATGGGGCACTGGTAGGGGAGTAGCCCTGCATGCCACCTCCAGACCCGGTAGGATTCATCCAACCATAACCTCAGATCGGTTCAAGGGTTCAGGAATTTCCTGGAACTCATGATTTGACAGACTACATGCATGGTCCCATGCCCAAAACAGTTCCAGAGAATCAGGGCTTGCGGTCAGTCTAGTTCGGTAGTTTAAAAACCGAACAAACTACCGAACATAGTCAATGTTCTTACCCCAGAGCTTGTTTACCTTGTTCGTGGGAATGTTTTCACCGAACAGTGTCTTTCTAAGGATTATAAAACCGAACACAGGCGATCATGGAAGTCCAGCGGTGTTCGGGAGTTTCAGTGTCCAAAAATAGTTCCTCGTGGTCGTCCATAGGAAAATGCGACCACCCAGACGAACACTTAGAACACTGAGGTGGAAATTGCTACAAAGTATCAATTCGGCTTAACAAGCTCCAGGGTGGTCTCTGGTTCGTGCGGCTGTTCAGTTCCCGAATCATATAGTCCAAATACACGAACGGAGACTTTTACATTACAGTTTACAGGGTTCATAGTCTGTTGGCAGGAGGCTGGCAAGCAGGCTCCTCCAGGGGCAAACTAACTTGGAAAGGGGAGTTTGTCACATTTACCCTTAATAAAATGTTGTATCAAGGGTATACATTGAATACATAAAAGAAGGAAACAAAAAGGAATATATTGTGTATGTAGATGGTAATACACATGAAATTGATGTAATAAATGATAAGATCCACTCACATGGACCAAAGCCTGTAACTACTGGCTCTGTCATCAACACCTTTATGCCTTTATGGTAGCATACCACCATCCATCAAGTGGGTCTTTTCTCCCTTTCAGCTTCGGTCTCTGCACTGCCATACTGCCTCCTTGGCTGAGATCACCAAGACTGATCTCAGCCAATCCAATGCTTTTACACTGCAGGGATGAAACTACAGGGGAGTTGAGATTAAGTGGTCTGGATGGCTATAGTGTCCTTTTAATGATTTCAGAGTTTACCCCTTTTGTGTAGCTGGGTTACTTGGGAGTTTTGTAGTGTACGGTGCCCAGCTTAAAGTAAAGACCATCAAGTGAGAGCAGAACCAGAAAGAGTTAAAGGAACTTTGTGGCATTAGGAATACAAACCAGTATTTTTAACACTATTGTGCCCAGAATAAGTTAAGTTAATATGCACAATCACTTGGATACTATCGCTGTGTATGTGCAGTACAATTATCAGGAGACTTATACATACTCTCATAGCTCTAAAAAACATTACTTTTGCGTTTGGATATCAATTCCAGAGGATTGCCATTTCATCTCTGCATTTGAGTCTACCAAACGGAGAAACTGAACCCTTACAAAAAATGCATTCATGAGGACAGGGAAACCCTCCATTTTGCTTTCAAAATGAGTCTGCCCCTTCTCACATTAAGTGCTTTGCTTCCTATTTTTCTGACTACAGCTTTGTAGCTTTGAAAATTAAATATCAATCTTTCAGTTTTAACAGAAAACTTTCATCAGGACCTGTGATTAGGGTGAATGCGACCAGTTTGGTGAATGTGACTAGGTGGGTGGTTGGATGATAAGTGGGACAGGGGTGGGAGAGGGTGTGTATGTGTGTGGAGGCTGCTTCTGGTGTTGTGTTGGTAGAGGCTGGTTGTAGGGTTGTATGTTTGTCGGTTTGTTTGTGGGGGTAGCTGGTAATGTTATTGAGTGTGTGCGGGCAGACTATTTGTGATCTTACTTATTTGTGGGGGTGCTGCTTTTTGGGTTTTGTGTGTGGGGGGGGCTGCTTGTAGGGTTTTGTGTGTGGGGGGGGAGGGTAGTTAGGTTTGAGGTTAGAGAATTCCTAGATATGTGTGCGCATGTAAATAAGGCAATAAGAGCTGTATGTGGATTGGGGCTGTAGTGTGTGTGTGTGTGTGTGTGTGCGTTGTGGGGAATAGGTGCTATAGATTGTGTTTGCAGGGGGTTCGGGGCTGTATGGTGTGTTTGTGGGAATCGGGGCTGTAGGGTGTGTTTAGGTTTAGTGTGTGTTTGGGGGGAATTGTAGGGGGGATTGAGACTGTAGTGTGTGTTTCAGGTGAAATTGGAGCTGTAGTGTGTGGGAATTTGGGCTGTAGTGTATGTGTGGGGGCTGTAATGTTTGTGTGCGAGGGACATAATGATTAGTGTATGTGTGTGGGGGTAGCAGCTGTAGTGTGTGATAGGGACAGTTGTGTGTGTTTGGGTGTGATAGGAAGAGAGTCTGTTGTGTGTGCTGAGGGAGAGAATTAGGCTGCTGTGTGCATGTATTAAGTCAAGAATAGGGACTTCTGTGTGTCTTTCGGGGGGGTGTAAGGACTGTTGTGTGTGTGTGTGTGTGTGTGTTGGGGGAATAAAGAGGCTGTAGTGTGTGTTGAGGAGTGATAGGGGCTGTTGTATGTTGGGGGGAGATATTAAGAGGAGTATTGGAGGGAGGTTAAAAAAAAAGTTACCTTAGTCTACGTTGGACGAGAGAGGAGGGTAAATTAATCCAAAGTGGTCCATTGGGTATATCATTTGGTCTGAACCTTTGGCGGGTGCAGACTGCTTGTATTGCTTCTTCCAGCAGAAGGTTGTTATGGTACTCCATGGCAACTCTTCCAGGAGCAATACACTTGGAAATGCAAATAAAAAGCATCTGCCCTCCTCCTCCACTCCAGCATGAGAATGTGTTGGCTGGTAAAGGAAATTTTTGATCTCCTCAGCGGCTATGATGCCCCTCTCATGCCTGCTGCTCAAGGCCAGTCTTGCACTAAGCTGAGTTGCATATAAAACATCTACTATTGGTGAAATAATTGTGAAAGGCCTGGAAGCTATAACCTGCTGTATGGAGGAGAAGATTAGTTCACAAAATGTAAAATAAGGAACATTTTGTCTTCTTATAATCATCCATATCCTGTATTTTGTTTTTAATAGCCTGCGTTGAAGCATACGTCAAGGCAGATGAGCAATATGGATGCATCACCGGCTGCAGAAAACAGCTCCCTGAAGTGGAAAACCAGAAAGAAAAAGTATGTACACCCTCCCTCTTTAATGCAATATTACACATTAGACAAATAAAGAATTGCATGCGAATATGACTTGAAGCTTGACCGACAGTTTAAATAAATGAAGTGAAAATAATGTGTGGTTTGGAACACATGGTTGTATGGACAAATATGGTGAAATCTCAGAATTAAGTAGGAAGGATGCAATAAAGCACACATGTCATGTTTGTATTTTTAATAAAGTTATCCATATATCATTTATTTAAAAATGGGAGGCACAGCTAGCACATCAATATAGAATAGAACAGAAAGTTTGCTTCTAAATTACTTTTTAGTGATAAGTGCAAAGTAAATTTATAACTATTTGTTATATACAGTATGTGTGACAAATATTGTCAAAACTAGTCAAATATTCTGCTTATGGGTATAAATAAGGACAGGGCCAGATTAAGAGCCCAGTGGGCCTGGTGCTGACAATTAGGACGGGCCTAATTACAGAATCATATCGACCAAAAACAGTAAAACACTCCCAAGCGTCATGTATCTGATGGAGATGGTGCTGGAGAGAAAGAAAACAGCAGCTATAAGAAAACACATACCCTAGGCTAATCTCTCTCTAATTTATGTTTTCATCTTTCAAGTAAATCCATAACCCCTAACAGCAGTGTCCAGTCAGGCAGGAAGTCAATGGGCACGGTAAAAGGGTGTGCCACTGACACAAATCACGTAACCTGCCAAAAGGGGCGAACATGCCCAAAAAGAGGACATGTCTGCCCAAAGAATTAGAAGGCCAATGAATGCATGTCAGGCTGCCTGCCAATCATGCAGCTGGCCAACTAAGGGCATACTATGCAGACAGCACCCTGAGCTTGGCATAAATGCATCTAATGATGCGCTCACTCAACGCTTTCTAAGGACTGTTCCCTGCACTCGCTGGTCCACTTACCTTCTTACTAGCAGGCAGAAGCTCCTGGTATATAGTCTGGGACAGAGAAAAGCTGTATGTAGTGAGTGTAGAAGAAAGGGAACATGCCACAGTGTTAGAGAGACCAAAGTCAGCATTACCTTAAAGGATCACTATAGGGTCAGGAACACAAACATGAATTCATGACCCTATAGTGTTAACACCACCATCTAGCCCCCCTGGGCCCCTCATGCCTCCATAAATATAGCAAAATCTTACTATATTCAAGCCTGAAGCTGTAACTCTGAATGCTGTTAGACTCATAAAAACAAGCAGTCTGCTGACATCATTAGAAGTGGTGGCCTGATCCAATCACAGTGCTTCCCCATAGGATTGGCTGAGACTGACAAAGAGGCAGATCAGGGTCAGAGCCAGCATGATTCAAACACAGCCCTGGTCAATCAGCATCTCCTTATAGAGATGAATTGAATTAATGAATCTCTATGAGGAAAGTTCAGTGTCTGCATGCAGAGGGAGGAGACACTGAATGTTTGGATGCATTTTAGGCAGCCATGACCCAGGAAGGATCTCTAACAGCCATCTAAGGAGTGGCCAGTGAAGTTATCACTAGGCTGTAATGTAAAGACTGCATTTTCTCTGAAAAGACAGTGTTTATAGCAAAAAGCCTGACGGAAATGATTCTACTCACCAGAACAAATTCAATAAGCTGTAGTTGTTCTGGTGACTAAAGTGTCCCTTTAACTATATTCATTGTCAGCCAGTCCACACAAGTTTTGTTCCCATACTTCACTCTTAAGTTTCCATACTTAAGTAAGAGTATGTGAAAAGTAGTTAGGGTTACCACCTTTCTTGGAAAAACATACCGGCCTTACTAATTTGCATAATTAAATATGTATGGGTGACATCACATGTAAATCACAAGGAGTGACATAAGAGAAAATTCTGTAAAATCACCAAAAAACTACTTAGCTTGATTCTGCTGTATAGATGGATTCCTCCCAGTGCCCCCATGTCTCCCACTGCCCTCATGACTCAGTGCCGCCAAGTGTCGATTACTCCAGGTCTCAGTGTTCCTATGTATCAGTGTCTCAGTGCCCCATGTCTCCCAGTGTCTCCTAGTGTCGTGTCCCCAGGTCTCCCAGTGATCCTATGATCCTATGTATCACAGTGTCTCAATGCCCCATGTTTCCCTTTGTCCCCATGTCACTAGGAAGATGGGGAGACCTGGGGACATGGGGAGACCTTGGGACATGTAGACACCAGTGACACTGGGAGACTAGGGGACTCTGGCTGGGACACATTGGGACAATGGGAAAATAGGGGACACTTGAAGACATGGGGACACAGGCACCAGGGACACAGACACTAGAGACACAGGCTGGGGGACATGGGGACATTGTGACACTTGAGGCACTGAGAGACATGGAGGCACTAGGAGACATAGGGACAGTGAGACACTGGCAGACTGGGGTCACTTGGAGACTAGGGGGCACTGGGAGACTAGGGGGCACCGAGACACCAGGGACACTGGCTGGGAGACATGGGGACACTGTGTCCCCATGTGTCTGTGTCATAATGTCTCCCAATGTCCCTTAGTGTCTCAGTGTCCCCATGTCTCCTTGCAGCCTTTCCCCCCATCCATTACTTCCCTGAGCTGTAGGCTGTCTCTGCAGGGTGGGAGTTGCTGTCTGGACTCTCTGTAGCTGCTCCCCTGCAGATCAGTGAGTATAGATGGGCAGGGAGGGATATGCTGGAACTTCCTATCCCTGTCTGTCTCCACACACAGCGACCCCTACTGGCCAGTGTTGGTATTGCATAGTAATAGTCAGTTTATACTGAGAAAAATACCAGCATTTGTATTGCCAGTATCACTGCAATATTGGCACCAGCCAGGCAGCCTCAAATACTGGCTGTGTCAATAAAATAAAAGGCAGGTGGAATCCCTAAGAGTAGTGTGTGGAGAAAAAAAAATGTAAAAAAAAAAAAATTTTTTTTTTTAAATCAATGGGCCTATTACATGGGCCTGGGCCTGGAGCTGCAGCTCCATCAGCCCCTATGTTAATCCGGCCCTGAATAAGGAGCATGCTGGCATTTGATATTACAGTTGCATAAAATTGCCAACAGAATGTAAAGAGAATGTCTGCATGGAGTAGTATACTTACACTTAACAATTTTATGAAAGTAGGCCCACAGTGAGGCGAAAAGCCGAGAGGAAACGAGTGTGGATATCCCCACCACCACTACACTCTGCATTTACATTGTCTTGCGTGCGTAAAGAAAATAGAATATGGATAATTGAGCAAGATCTTCCATAGTTAATTGCTCATCTATCTGTTACAAACAATGTCATCCTTACTTTGTTTCATGTATATCTTTAGATCGAGTTGGGATCTGTCTTGGTATTTTTCATAAACCGTTTATCTTTTGTGGGAGGAGCTTAGCATCAGTTATGTGCAGACTCCATTTTATGCTGCTTTTGAATTTAATCGCAGAACCTACAGATTATCTTCGAAACACCCAGTCACCTATAATATTTTATTAAATAAAGCCACTCTGCTCCCCTTAGGCCTACCGTCCTGAGCCTCTTGATGCAGTGATATACAACAATGGGGGTTTGGTTGCCTGGAGTACATGACTTCTCTAATGATAACTGTTCTGCTTGTCCTGAGATGGACCACATATTGCAAAAATCACAGACACTTATCTCTAACGACTCCAGTGACATTAGCAACATTATATTGCAACAGTCATGCAGCAGCTCCTACAGTCGGGTCAGAAGATACCACCAAAAAGGACATTCACAATTTATTTACAGATATTCAAAAGGTGTTTGTGGCTGATTTGACATTAGTAAAGGTGGGGGTGCAAGCAGTCACTACCTGCTTCTAGCCTTCAGGTGAAGACTTTTTGGATTTTTGGCAAGTCCTGACTTCCCTAGGGAAACAGTATGCATGCAATCCCTACACACCACAATCTTACTCTGTCAGTTGATGGAGTTTCTCATATCTCCAATTTCTGTTCGCACCAAGTTTGCCCATAGAGATGTCATTCTACGCTGTCAGTCCTGTGAAAGATAAACATCACTTAAGGGCTGCACATCTAGGGAAAGCAACACATGATTTTGAGTCGCTCCAACACACCTTTTTCCAAAATGAACTCACCCATCTGATTAGATGCATTTTCATATTTTATTAATCACATAATCATTTCTCCACTTGGCCAGGGGCATTTAAGCTACACAGAGCCTATTCTTAACAGCCAAAGGCATATGTTTTTCTTAAAGCATTGTAGCATTTCTTCCCATTTAGTAGCCTCATTAGTTTATGTGAAATTATATTAATCAGGATCTTACCCTGCTCGTAGTTAGAGCTCATGTTTTATAATTCATTCATATATTCATCTTTAGTTTTTTTCTAGTTTCTTTTACATATAAATTTTTTTGCATTGTAAGGTATCACCCACAAAAATTTAATCAAAAACCTAAAAAACACAGACATGACAATGACTACTATTGTTATGTTCATAAATAATGTATCTGTCAATAATAAAAATTATTTGGATATGTTTTCATGAATTTTATTACAGATTCAGACATTTTAAAATGTGAATATTTTTTTAAAACATGTTATATCCACCTATTGTTTATTTTTTTACATACCAGTTATTACTGCGATACATTTTCTGATTATATGTTATATGCACTATAGCTGTTATTGAAGCATGTTCTGGAGGACAGTCTTTCCATGCGATTTTACTAGGTTATGCTCTGCACGATCTGAGTTAGTGGCAGAGCTGTCATTGACCATTAGACAAAAATAGCTAGTGTAAGTACACAGTCAATAGTAAGACAACATTTTCTGTTGGCTATTCACAACAGGAAGATGCAGACCTCAATCCATCAGCTTGAGAGACAAATCAGAATGCAGACTTTGACATCCACTAAACAATGGGCCAGTATCACACAGTTTATTGTAATCAGCCTCGATGTGTTGGCATGTTCACCCTTTTGGAATGTACCGCTGATAGCCTGATACTACAGCTATCACTGTGCAATATGGGTCCATGCTGTAAGTTAAATATTACCAATTTCTCAAGTCTGCAAATGCAAGTTAACCAACTATTTATGTATTTAAAAGGTAAAAGATGCCTAACAGCTAATGTCATAAAAGCTTATTTTGAAAATACTGTGGGTTCTAGGTAATCAATTAATTTGTATCTGGTTATTGGGGACGTGGTACATTTTCTGTTTCTCCCAAAGAGGATGTAATTTTGGGATCTCCGATATTAGGAAAATATTTGACCTTTAATACACAAAGTTATCCCTTATCTTTAAAATGTATTATCAATACCAAATTGCCTTTATTTATATCCAGATCAATTCAAGTATGCATGATTTACATGAGAACTCTTTTTGGGTCTTTAATAGCTTCATGAGCACAGGGCTCATGTCTTTAGTCAGTATTGTCTGAATTCCTAAGTCAGGGCGAGATGGGACTTGAGGCTAATTATACACCAAGTTCCTTAATTAATTCTGATCTAAAAGCTTTTGCTAAAATTTTGTCGGAAAGGCATAACTCATTGCTCGACTCTTAAGTTCACACGAACCACATAGGATTGATTCTGGGGAGACAATTATACGAGAATATACAAAGAAATATAGATGAGAGGGCGTGGCCTGACTACCGATGGAGTAAGATGCACCTAACTCGAGCTCCTAGGCCCCAACCTGCTAAGCCCAATAAACTAGCTATAATATACCGACATAAACGCGCAAATGGGGAAAAACAGGCGACTGACCACCGCGGCAGCCACCGGGCCCGATGGACGAATTCCTGTCGGTGCCGCCCGGCCTCAGTGGCTCCAGGGACACAGACATGCAGACACTCTCTTCCCTGGGCTCCAGCGTGATGGGATCAGTACAGGACTCGCCCGCAGTAGGCACTCTGTCCCAGATATCGGCGGACATAGCGGCGATCTCCACAAGCATAGACAAAACCGAAATGGTGGCTGAGCTGCACTCAACCATCAGAGAAGAATTTGCAGCAGTTCACAGCGACCTTGCCGCATTGGAGCAGAGGGTAGATACCCTAGAAGAAACGCACCTGAAGGCCGCACAGCATCAGCAGGCCGCGGACCTGGCCACCACAAGGCAGGGCAATATTCTCCTGGACCTCCGCCGGCAGATTGAAGAACTGGATAACAGGGGCCGCCGGTACAACATCAGAATCCGGGCCCTACCGGAGGGGGAGGCTCTGCAGGAGATCCTCACGGGCCTATTCACGCACCTCCTGGGAGACTCGGCTCCACAGGAATTTGGCATAGAGAGAGCACACCGGGCCATAGGGGCCCCCAGGAGAGATGGTCAACCCAGAGACATCTTCTGTTCACTGGTGTCGTTCCAGCTGAAGGAGGCCCTCATGAGATCTGCCAGGGCACGGCCACATGTCACCTACATGGATGCTCAGGTCTCCCTCTTCCAGGACCTGTCCATTATCACCCTCGACGCCCGACGGGCCCTGAGGCCAGTAACCCACCTCATGCAAGAACGGAGAATACTCTACAAATGGGGGTTCCCTTTCAGCCTCCAGGCCAAAATTGGGAATGTCTGGCACGTCATTCGCTGGCCCAACGACGTGCCCCGCTTCCTCCGGATGGCCGGCCTGCCTGATGTACCGATCCCGAATTGGATCCTAGACAACCCCCCAGCTCGACCAACCGGCCCATCAGACGCAGCGCATAACCTTCGCCCAACCTCAGGTACACCAAGGCGAAGGGGAGGCCCTGAAGGCCCCGAAGAATAGTGACTGATAAGGAGTCACCCACGCACACGATACCCGCTCCTACACCCCGCTTGGACCTGCGCCCACACGGAAACCGACAGCATTTGCCACAACAATTCAGCGCTTCAAGCCGAGACCACGCGGAGGCCTCAGAAGGGGTATGTACTGTTCCGGTGGCCCTGTCAACTTAGAGTCTCACCCAACAGTTAAAGGGAGAAGTATCCAGGGGACCCCCACAAGTTGGGTGGGACAGGGTTTCCAGGGGGGTGCACAAGTGGGTGAAGGGGATCAGCCAACGGAGTGGACCCCTGGGGGTCGACCAATAGCTCTGGGGCTCCCTGAGGTGGGGTGAGGAACGAGGCGCATGGGTCACATTCAGAGGACCGGGACATGCCCGTCAGGGGGCCCGGAACACAATAGGGCCGCGGCTGAGAGCCTTTGACTGAGGGGACAATAACAGGGTCGAACACTGGCCCATTGTCACATGTGTTGCACGGGCGCACAGGGCTTTGCGGGGGGGATGGGGAGGGGGTAGACCTGGGTGCCAGCGGCGGGCCGAGCTGGACGGACGACAGAGAGAGTCGGGTGAGGAGGGAAAGCGAGGGCCGCTGCGGATGACTGAAAGTTTAAAGTTTATTGTAGTACGTTTTTTCAAAATGGTTCAACGGATTAGCAGCATAGCTAGTTACTACTACACACACAATCGCTATGTACACCACGCAGGGCAGAAAGGGCGGACCCAAGGGGCAGTGGGAGAGGGGGCGGGGGAGGCCCCCGGTGGTTGACAAAGTTAATTGCATCGCCCTAAGGTACAGACAACCCTGTAGGGCCTTCCTCTGTTTCAGACCTTGGTCTGGAGGGAACCCCCGTGGGGATTGCTGGGTGAGGAGCAGACGGGTCCAGGGGGCTGCGGGGCGGGGGCGGACACCTATGCTAACAGATGGCAAGCAAGCTACGACCTAATGAGCGGGAGCAAGTCGGGACGAGCCGAGGGGGGAGGGGTGGGCTCAGATGGACACATAGCGAACAAGCAGCATCTGTTAATACCCACATATAGACAGGGTTAGCAAGTATGGACAGCGGGTCAGATATGAATATAGTCCCCATAGCTCGGATCAGCTACCAAACAATATTGAGTGCAGCACTCGCAAGTTGGGTGCCATACTAGGGGACCGCAGGCAGGACACAACTCCAAACAAACTCATCTCCCTCGGTGGCTACACTGAATCTCACTGTGACAGTCCCTATTTGTACATATTACCGGGGTTGCAGGACAGTGGAACATCCCTACCCCTGCGACGACCACACCCGGTACCGGGACATGGTCACACCACACTCACTCCGAAACCCAACACCCAAACGACTAGACGGAGACAATAGCGCCAGACACATCCCTGACTCCAGACCGTTCCCTCTGTGTTCTTTTCTTCCCCCATGCCTTCCCCGGGGCGGGTGCGGGGCCGGCAGCGGCTGCAGCCAAGGAGGGCTTCACGCCGGCCCGGCTAACACTCTGGTCGAATAATGTCCAAGGTCTCAATGTGCCGGAGAAGCGCACACGCCGGAAAAGCGTTTGACCGAGTGGACTGGGCCTTCCTCTCGGAGACGCTGCGCCACATGGGTCTCGGCACCCACATGCGAACATGGGTGGCTGCTCTGTACACCACCCCAACGGCACGCATTCGGGTCAACGGAGCATTGACAAAACCATTCAGCATCCACAATGGCACCCGCCAGGGCTGTCCCCTGTCACCCCTCCTGTTTGCCCTCACTCTCGAACCCTTTCTGGAGGCGGTCAGACGGGACGGGGGCATCGTGGGGACCCGCCTGGGCGGGGCGGAACATCGAGTTGTGGCATATGCGGACGATATGCTCTTCTTCCTGGAACGGCACAGAATCTCGACCCCGAACCTGCTAGAGGCGTTCAAACAATATAACATAGTCTCTAACCTGAAACTTAACTTAGAGAAGTCAGAGGCGATGCCGGTGGCACAGGACACGGTGCTAACACGACACTTCGAAGCACACTTCACGTTCAAAATCTGCACAACAAAGCTTCGATACCTCGGCGTCTGGTTGCCGAAAGATCTCTCGCAGATCTACCAACTGAATTTCGCTCCTCTCCTTGTAACGCTACAACAGGACTTAAAACGATGGACGTCCAAGTACTTATCGTGGTTTGGCCGCATAAGTGCTATAAAAATGAATATTATGCCGCGCATCCTATACTTATTTCAGACGCTGCCTTCCACCATCCCCCAAGTCTTCTTCCAGACGCTAATGACCAATGTTTGTTTGTATGTAACAAAAGGCCTACCTGGGTTCGGAGAACAATATTGGAGCGACCGAAGAGTGACGGAGGTATTGGACCTCCGTCCACACTCATGTATTACCAGGCGACCCACTTACATTGACTGGTTGACTGGCACGCCAACCCTAATGCTAAGCAATGGGTGGACATGGAGCTTCAACAAGCACAAGGGAAGATCCCCGCCCTGCTGTGGCTGTGAGAGGCTACATTCAGAGAAATAAGCACAGGCAAGCCGATGATAGACGCCACCCTTAGGGTCTGGTGCGGGATAAGATATGCCAAGCAGCTCACCACAGCTCCCAACCAGCTCACGTCCATAACCAACAACCCTAAGTTAGCCGGCGGACTAAATTCTACTGCCCTTAAAAATTTCCAGGCGACAGATTGGGTCTACCTACACCAATGGTGCAGCGGCCGGAACCTTAAACCCTTGACAGACCTGATGCAGGATCGCAGACCAACCAGACTGGACGAATTCCACTACCACCAGCTCAAAACTTACTACAACGCTATTAAGGGGAAGGATCACGTCCACCGCCCCCTCCTGTATCTGGAACAATTATGCACGGCCAGGCAACACCTCTCACACGGCGTATCAACTATGTATACCGCACTAATGAATAGAGGAGATAAGGACGCTTTGGGCTTCACGGGGCGGTGGGAAAGGGAAACGGGGACTGAGCTCACGGACACAGATTGGAACAAAATCTTCCAACTGACGCACAAGGGAACTATAAGCTCAAAATACCAGGAATGCAATTATAAAATCCTGACGCACTGGTATAGGACCCCGGACATCCTAAGACATATCCATGACACGATTCCTGGCGACTGCTGGAGATGCGGAACCGAAAGGGGTACAGCCTATCACATCTGGTGGACATGCCCCCTCATAGTCCCATACTGGCGAAAGATGAACCGCACAATAGAAGATATCACAGGCACCGAACTTCAATTGCAACCCCTGACGATGTTGCTCAATCATACGCACACCCCATTGAAAGCATACAAAAAAGGGCTCACCATACACCTGCTCACAGCGGCTAAGACACTTATCCGCACACACTGGAAAACCACAACAGTACCCTCTCTAGAGCAGTGGATCGCTAGGGTGGAAGATATCTACAACATGGAAATGATGACGGCCTCCTTGCAGGGACGTGCGGACAAGTGTGCGCTGACCTGGTACCCATGGATGGACTATGTGGCCAAGAGAGCTGCGGCGGCAGGTCCCCGCGGGGGAAGGGGCTACGTGTGCCCCGGGGCGGACGGGGGCCGGGGACTAACACAGACTGGACACACACGCACAAGAGGACAATTCCCTGCAAACATAATAATCCCTGACCCCACCCCCCTAGACCGCTGACGGACATAACACCGACACACCTTAACCCAAGACAGCTGAACTCCCTCTCATGACTACAGATGGACAAGGCATAAGACCCAGGGTGTAAAATCAGAGAAACGCTGGTCTCCCCTGCCCAGGAACAAAGTGTTGCACACAAACCATGGACCACCCCAGCCCCGCACAACACTTGACAAACAAACTCCAGCACTGAGATGGGGAACCAGTGACCGTACAACCTCCGACATTCGCATCGCAAGGAGCTACAACACAAAGGGTACTAAGGCAAAGGGTGGTGGGAGACAGGGCCAGGGGTACACGGGCCAACGAAGGAGTACACACAGCCCATGAAAGGCACACCGGGGTCCCACAGGATACCAAACAGACAAGGGAAGGATGCTCACAGTGGGGGCTTAGTTGCAGAAATGGTGGGTTCTCAAACCCGCACGACTCGGACCATGGTTAATCACTGAGGCTATTAACCCAATCTACAAGTACAGCGTAGAACCCACGAGGCAACGGAAGACAGAGACGAACAGCTCACCACACATTGTTACTTAATCGTACAACTCCGCCTGTACGGCTTCGACAATAACGACTGAAGAGGAGGGTGTTGGGGGGGGGAGAGGAAAGTTGGGGAACACACAGTTACATACATTAACTTTAAAACGGATGCCCTGTCATCTCAATACACAGGGGTATTCAGGCCTCAACAATCCCAGAGGCTCACAATTTCAATTTTGGCATCTGGTGAAGTCTAGGACGCCTACTCTGGTGCTCTTTCTGGATGTGGAGAAGGTGTTCAACAGAATAGAGTGGCTCTATTTGTTTGAGCTCCTACATAATCTGAACTCTCCCACTAAATATATAGATGCTGTTAGAGCACTGTATACCAACCTACTAGCCTAGACCTTAATTACAGGATCTAAATCCCCACCATTCAAGATAGGAAATGATACCAGGCAGAGATGCCGCCTGTTACCCCTGCTATTCACTCTGACATTAGGACCACTACTTCACATAAAATGTAATTATCTGGAGTAAACATAGTAGGTCCTGCCTTTACAGTAGCATCATACGTAGTCAACTTGTTGCTGACTCTGATGGATCCAGCCCCCTCCTTGCTTCAACTGAGCTTAGTCTTCGGAGATCTGTGCGAGTACAAGATAAACTTAAATAAATAACGGGTAATGCCAACACATGTCTGGGTTGCGGACACAGCACTCGTTGAGTGGTCATACACTTTGCTACCGTCTCCTTTAAATATTTAGGGATAAACCTCACCTCAGACCCTTCCAAGTTATATGAGAAGAATTATACCCCACTTATTAAATACTTAATAAGGGACTTGGATAATTGGAGAAATAAACCCATTTCATGGATAGGGCATATAGATAGATAGTAAAAATTAATATCCACACCAGAATTTTGCTTCAATCTCTTCAGGTACCAGTTAGCAAAAGAGATTTAGCCAATCTCCAATCAATTTACTATTGATAAATTTGTTTGGCAGAATAAATTACACAGCATCGCTCAGTGTTTTATACTGATCCAATAAGTTGGAGGCTTAGGTCTTGGTAAACTATTCCTATAGTAACCTTTGGCACAATTAGTTCAGATTGTGACATGGCACTCATCACCAGAGCAGAGAAGATGGACTAATTTGGAAGCCCTATTTAAGGGGGCTGATCTCCCATAGTTTATTTAAATTGGTCCACAAAATAGGGCATTTTTACGCACAAACTGCCTTTAAATTCTGAACTCTAACTGTATCTGGGATACATTTTCAGTCAAATACTTACCTGCGACTCCCTTCTTCCATGACCCCATTCCTGAGAAGCTGAGCATTCCTAGCTGGTATGAAGCCCATAGGCTTTAAAGGCATAGAATAAGCAGGCATTCAGAGAATAGGTATCTTGTATATAGACAATAACTTGGTCATATTCATCACATTCTTAGAATTACAGAACCGAACCAGACTCAATCCAGGGGACTTCTTCAAATACCTCCAAATGTGGGATATTGCATCCCGAGGAGAAATTTAAAAGGCAGTTAAAATTCCCCTGAAAAACTATGCTTAACTGAAATACCTCAATAGACCTATGGGAAGGGTACCTGGGAGAGACACTGGAGGGCGGGCAGTGAGAAGACATATGGGAAGAGCCCTGGCCCAATATTGGTTAGGGAACAAAACAACCGCAATTGAATGTGTGAGTCAAAAATTAGAGCCAACTATCTTATGGACAAAACAACCCAAGGGAAAAATAAAATACCCCTTTTCCAGAAAGTATGGGAAATGGAAGAATCCCCTTCCCTTACATACCTCACCCCTACTTTTCCTTGTTGCTTATTCATTTTTACATTGTTTTTTACGGTGATTTTTCTGTTCTCTGGATAAAAACGCAAGTCGGCTATACATTATGTCTTGTATATTTTATGTCTTGATGCAAACAGATGTATTGCTACTTGCACCTAAATAAAGATTATTTTTTTAAAATAGTAATATTTTACATGTAGGAAATGCAATTATTATCATCATCTGAATTTCAGAAGACCCAAAATGTTTTCATCAGAATTTTGTTATTTACTGTATTTAGACAGTTTGTATACATTCTGTACATCAGCTGGAAAAACATTCACATTAAATGGACCTAAAAACGAGAGAGGATTGATTATATTTGTTCACACAATGCTAACTGCTGCAGTATGAATTCATTCTTTAAAGCATCTTTTCATCTCACGCAGAACTAATTATGAACAAAAATTCCCTTATTATTATCGGCTTGTATAAAATGCTAATTAATTCCTAGACAAAATAACCAGTTTTCCTATTAGCCAGAAAACTGTCACATTCTGATTTCTTCTGTAAACTGTATACATGTTCTGAGAATAGTTTCCATATTCTAATATGGCATTTATTATTTCAGGAATTTAACAACCCTGAACATGTCTGCAAAACACCAAATTGCGGTGAATAAAACCAAACTGCAAAATATAAGCAACATTAGCTAATTTTGTAAAGTTATTCAACTCAGTTACAGTTAAAGTTGAATTTTGAACTCAAGAAACACTTCACTGTCCAAATAAAAAAATAAATTAAAAAAAACATATTGCTATTTAGAACATAAGAAAACATGCATGCATTTAATTATGTATGTTTTTATGGGGGTATATCTAAAACAGGTCAGCTGTTTTGCAAGCCATCCCCCTTTTCCCCAGCCCACACTTTCTGTGGTTGACAAGATCATTCCAATGCAGCTAATTGAAAGGATTTTGCTAGGCAGGTGCTCTGGGTTATTGCCTGCTTCTTGAGTTTAACTTCACTTAGATAAACAACTAGTAAGTAACGGGACTTTTTGTCTGATTGACAGCCATGCAGAGTATTCAGCTGTAATGTATAAAAGTGCCAATTTGTATTGAAATCTGCACTTTTTGTAAAATGAAAAAAGATGACACCCTTTTCACACATAATGCATTTCACGCAAGATAATGTGATTTAGGTGTTTGGAATATTTAATTAACTTGCAAAGTATTAATTAAACACTATAACCACTAGTGTGCTAGGATATCCTTAGCTGTGAAAACACAATACCAAGATAGATTGAGTGGAGAGACAGAGTTGCCTTGCCTCCAGGGCCGGATTACCATAGGGGCTGATGGAGCTGCAGCTCCAGGCCAAGGCCCAGGCCCATGGAATAGGCCCATTGATTTACAAAAAAAGAAAATATTTTATTTTAAATTTTTTTTATTTTTTTTTATTTTTTACACACTACTCTTAGGGTTGCCAGGTATTTCTCATGTATTTCTCAGAAGTATTTCTCAGGTATTTGAGGCTGCCTAGCCGGTGCTGGTATTGCAGTAATACCGGCAATAGAAATGTCTGTTTTAGTATAAACAGAGATTATTTTGCAGTACCAGCGCCGCCAGTAGGGTTCGCTGTTTGTGTGGAGAGAGGCAGTGATAAGAAGTTACGGCATCTCCCTCCCTGCCTCTCTCTACTCACTGAGAGTCCAGACAGCAGCTCCGAGACATGGGGATGCTGAGACATTGGGACACTGGGGAACATGTGCAGTGGCCCCTTGTCTCCCAGTGGCCCCTAGTCTGTGTCCCCATGTCTCCCAGCCATTGTCCCTAGTGTCTCAGTGGCCCCATGTCTCCCAGTGTCCCCTAGTGTCCTAGTGGCATCGGGACACTGGGAGACATGGGGACACAGACTCTAAGGGACACTGGGAGACATTGGGATACAAACACTAGGCACACTACAGACACTGAGAGACACCAGGGACACATGGAGATACTGAGATACTATGGACACTGGCTGGGAGACATGGGGACACTGGGAGTGCCCCATGTCTCCTAGGTCTCAAAGTCGCCCAGTGTCCCCATGTCTCCCTGTGTCCCCCAGTGTCCCCAGGTCTCCCAGTGTTCCCTAGTATCTGTGTCCCCATGTCTCCCAGTGTCCCCATGTCTCTCAATGTCCCCTAGTGTCCTAGTGACATGGGGACACAGACACTAGGGGACTGGGAGACATGGGGACACAGACATGCCCCCTTTTTGTGTATGTACGCCCCTTCTGCTTATGTGATTTGTGTCAGTGGCCCACCCTATTACCGCATCCATAGACTTCCTGCTTTACTGGACACTGCTGTTAGGGGGTATGGCTTGACTTGAAAGATGAAAGCGTGAGATTAGCAAAGGGTATGTGTTTTCTCATAGTTGCATCCTATGAGTTTCCCTCCAGCACCATCTCCATCAGATACATGATGCTTAGGAGGCAGGATTGTTTTAGTGTTTTTGGTCAATAAGATTTTGTAATTAGGCCCATCATAATTATCAGCACCAGGCCCACTGGGCTCTTAATCTGGCCCTGCTTGCCTCTGTCAGTCGTCTTCTTGTCATAAATGTACCCACTGAAGCTCCTCTTTCCAGTGAGGTACCTGAGCCATATGCAGATTTTATGGAATGTATTTGACTAGAAAGAGACTGACCAATTGCCACCATATGACCTACATGATTGTGCCATAGAGATCCTCCTGGGCACTAAAGGGTTCTAGGGTCTTTACCAAATTGGTCCTCAGGGGAGCTTACAAATTGGCAAGGTTTAAACCCAGTGGCGAATGGAAGACAACCTTTTCAGCCACAAGTGGGCATAATGAGTATATGGTAATGCTCTTTTGTTTATGCAATGCCTCAGCCATCTTCCAAGAACTTATCAATGATATACTCAGCGACCACATACATAGTTTTGTGATAGTGTACTTGGATGACATTTTGGTGCATTCTTTTAACTTGCAGACCAATCATATGCATATAACTTTGGTATTACAAACATTTTTAGACAATTGATTATTTTGTAAGATGGAGAAATGTCTATTCTGCCAGACCCAAGTACACATGTGCTATGTGATTTTAGGTTCTGTGATCCAAATAATTTTGAAAAATGGCTATTCTGCAATGGCCCTTGCATTTAGGTCACAAGGCGATCTGATTCTCAAGTAACTATAGAAGGTTCATAAAGGGCCTGTCCACTCTCCTTGCTCCAGTTGATGACGAATGGAGCTAATACGCATAAATGGGCCCCTCAAACTATAAAAGCATTTGAAGAGCTTAAAAATGCCTTTGGCATTTTAGTCTGACACTTTTTTTCATGAGTTATGCCCTCCACTTACTTGAATCTCTACCTGAGTGAAAAGGGTATATTCTGAAATATTTGATCATGGAGAATCTACATCATGATACATTTTACAACTCCTGAGCAAGTAGGTAAACAGTTGGGTTTTCAAAGATCTCTATGGCCTAACTGTCATAGAGATCTTTGAAAACCCATCTGTTTACCTACTTGCTCAGGAGTTGTAAAATGTATCATGATGTAGATTCTCCATGACCAAATGACATTTGGACCCATGCCATTAATGTTGGAAGTCTTTGATTTTATATATGATTTTATCTATAGCAAACCAGTAACCAACCTCATGCTGATGATTTGCATTAACAATGAAACAGCTGTCAATGAGTGGTTCACTGGCTTTGCATCTTTTCCCAAGTTGTGTTTCAAAGTTGTTGTATACAGCAAACACAGACTCCATGTTTAAAATGGAATTAGGCAAAAATGTGATTCTTTGTTAAACTAATTTGCATATGCCCACCCAGAATCCTTTGCAGTAGTAACATCACTGCAAATTTGTGATTTCTGTGGGAAAAGCAAGTCTTATGGCTTGACTGGTGTGCACATTTTTGTTTAACATTGTATTAAGTATATATATAATCAAAGACTTCCAACATTCATGGCATGGGTCTAAACGCTAAATGAGATATATATATATATATCTATATATATATATATACACCAGCTTTATTGTCAAAATTTACAGACTTTCACCTTCTTGCAATGAAAAAATCAAGCAAAAGAAATTGAATAGAATCCCTCACAACAGCACAAATATGCAAAACAGGTGTAGTCTCAAGCACAACTATTTCAACTAATCAATGGCTTCCTTAGTTGCACCAGATGTGCATGAGCTGGAGCACTTTAAACACCTGAACTGGATGGGGGTTTGTTGGGTGTCACGTTTGACTACATGTTAGAAAAAAGTTAATAGAATGGTCCACAGAGTTAAGAGAAGAGATCATCACTTTTCACAAACAAGGAACAGAAGAGACAAAAGTGGTAAGTGGGAAGAACAATAATAGTGTGAGTGAGTCTTTTATAAGCTTTTATATACTCTTATTTCACTTGACATATTGCACTATTATTGTTCTGTACTTTTTTGCCTTGAAGGTTTTATACATTCCTAATTAGAGGATTCTCTGTATGTATATATTTTAATTATTATTTGCACTGTTTGGGCGCGGTTTACCACTTTTGTCTCTTCTGTTTTACTACTGTGAGCAGGTATTGGGAATTCCTGCTTGGTTCACTGCTGCCCACCTTTAGTTTATTTAGCGAGCGCCTAACTCCTCTTTGTTACAAACAAGGAACAGTATACAAAAAGATAGCGAAGGCACTGAATCTTCTTAGAGACACCACTGGAAGCATAGTTGAAAGTTAAAGGAACAGTGGTTACACTACCTGGATAGGGCAGAAAAGACTTCTGAGAAGGTAGATTGTGAAAACCCTTTTGAGTGACTGCAAAATATCTGCTGCAAGACTTGGTGGCAACAGGCACTGAGGTTTCAGTGAGCACAGTAAGGTATGCACTAAACGCAGAATGTTTCCATGCAAGAGCTCCAAGATGTACACCACTACTGACCCAAAAGTCGGCTCCAATATGATCAAAATCATATATATATATATATACATGCCCCAAAAGTTTTGGGATTTTGTTCTGTGGAATGATGAAGTAAAAGTGGAACTTTTCATCCCAATGAATCAGCGGTTTGTCTGGAGGAAGAAGAATAAAGGATATGCTGAAAATAACACTCTGCCTACAGGTAAGCATGGTGACTCAGTAATGCTATGGTGCTGGCTTGCATCCTATGGCACTGGAAACCTGAAGCGTGTGGAAGGCAAGATGGATTCAGTATCAGGAAATCCTAGGACATAATGTCATGTCATATGTGAGGACTCTGAAGCTTGGGCATCATTGGACCTTCCAACAAGACAATAATCCCAAGCATACCATTTTGACCCCGGTGGAGTATATATACAGACACACATACATACTTCCAACAAATTTGCTCATGATTCTCCACTCATTATTATTAATATTATTACGATATTTATAGAGCGCCATCAAATTCTGCAGCACTTTACAATGGGTGGACAAACAGACATGTAGTTGTAACCAGACAAGTTGGACACACAGAAACAGAGGGGTTGAGGGCCCTCCTTACATGTTAATGGGCTTCTTGTAAAGGGAGTCCTTAAGTTGAGAAACATGCTGTGTATCTGCTCCTTTTCTCTGTACAGGAAAGGAAAGACAGTGAACATGATGAGGCCCCAGAGATATGCTTTCTCGCAGAGAATGAGCAGACTCTATTTATTTCCCTAGGGATTGTGGCTGCCTAGCACTAAGGGCGCTGGGCAGCTCTCTGTGGGATGTATCGAGGTATGGCAGCTGTGTCTCTCACAGGTTATAGATCAAGTGATATATAATGTAAGTGACTCGCAGTACAAGTCTTAAAAAGGCAAAAATATTGTTTTACTATGCAGAATATTTGTCACAAACAGTTCACCGCTATTACGTAGATAATGTGGTGTACAGAGGTTTCAAATATGTAACACCTTCGGTACCATAGGTTTGCTGCTCTGACATTGAAATGTTTTTTTGCGTGTCCTTGGATGATAGCGGAAGGGATGTTAGTGCTTATTATGTGACCGATGTTTTGGGAAAAACTCACTTCAAGTTTAGATAAAGGGGACATCTATCCCCTGGTTCTATATACCCATGTAGAAGGTATATATTTTGTCAGGAGACTGAAAACCTGTCGCCTATCATCATTATAATTTTCATTGCTTTGTTCTGTAGCCCTAGGGACAAGATGAATAAGCCATCAAATGAATATCAGATTTATGGGACGGTAAGACAGATATTGACAGGAGGCAACCGTAACATGGGATGGACATTTTCTTGTCTGAAGCTTCGGTGCCACTACTGAAGAAACTATGATCAAAAAGTGCTTCAAATTTTGACTGTCCAACTCACCCCTTTATAATAAGTAAATATTATAATTTAACTGCCCACAAAATGAGTGGGGCTCACCTAAATAGTTAGCAAAACATTATATTGTTTGTAGACATGTATCAACATACTTTAGTACCATCACATATTCAAGTAGCCTTTCACCTAGTGTACCTCATACATACAGACACACAGTCACAAAATATATGCCTTCTGTATGAGTGCGTAGAACCAGGGGATAGATGTCCCCTTTATTTAAACTTGAAGTGAGCATGTACAGGCATACCCCACTTTTAAGTACACAACGGGACCAGAGCATGTATGTAAAACGAAAATGTACTTAAAGTGAAGCAATACCTTTTTTTACTTCCCAATGCATGTACTGCCTTGCAGTAGTAATTTACAGGCATAACTAATACTGCAACTGCAGATTTCCAGTGATTTTATTTCCAGTGATTTATTTACTGATTTCCAATGGGCTTTTATTCAGATAAAACAAACAGTAAAAAGAAAAATCTCATTCCAGATTGTACCATTTATCTTTAATGTGTTATTCATCTGACAGCCTTAAACTGGGAGGAAAAGTAAAATAAACCTGCCAACTGGGCCATTTTCTGTCAATACAGTGCCAATTTGTATTTGTTAGCAGCTTATTTGCACACTTTGTTTAGAAACACCTCTTCATCACTTTAACCATGTATGGTTTAACTTGGAATCCTCAGAATTGTGGCTAATGCAGCTAAGCTGCTAAGTCATAGTTATAGAAAATGGCAGGGTAAACCCTTTAATTGGATGGCGCCTGTAACGGATCACCTGGCACCCCGACTGGGTACCTCCGTTGAAGGATGCTCTTAGCGCTTCCTGAGGGCTCCAAGCACTCCAGCCGACACCATAACCACCGTAGACTCCTCCAGCGAGCAAAACAGGAACAAGCTCTTAAAAGAACTTAGTAGTAATAGCAAGTATAGCAAGGGAATATGCAGAGCCTAGCAATCCCTTGTAGCAGATTCCCCCAATAAGAGATGGCACTCCAAATTGAGGGTGAAGTAGAACTAGGCAGAGCTGTGGGTTTATTGTTCTTATATACACATTCTTACACATTATTACCACCCACAGGGTTTTGTAAAACAATCAATAAACACGTACAATACACTCAGACACTCCCACACAAAATCCTCTCCACTGCCTGTGATACAATTACCTTACACAATGGGTTAATGTAATTATCACAGGCAGGAAAATACACAGTTTTACACAATATTTATAACTTTAAAAGTATGCATCACATTCACATAAAATTTACATTTCAGAATCGGCATACTCCAAATACAAACATACGTCGAAATCATACAAATTGGTCCAGTGGGTCAAAAGTTAGATCAAAGTCCTTTGTGACCAAATGAAGCATGGCTTTTCTGCCCAAAACCGGTTCCACAGAGTCTTCTATCCTGGAGATAATTGGGAAGTAATCCAATTATCTCCAAGGACAGAGGCAAAACTCCATTAGCCATGGTAGCAAAAGACAAAATACATAAATATATATAACTGTGCAGCTATTGCATAAAACTGGTACATTCAACATATCCCCAGATAGCTTAGATCTGAGCGCACATTATTACTGAATGGCGCTCAGATCACATACATACAGTTCAATTGCCATGGAGTCTTTCACATAGTCTTTCGTTATACGAATGGGCTCCATGGCATAGCTATCTGGGGTATCACTGTTCAAATAGGGAAAGTACCGAATGACCCGGCTTTCTTGTCCTTGCAGGGGAAAATCAAGCGGTTCAAGATGGGGCCATAGTCCAGGGGGAGCAGGCAAGCAACCAGGCTCCTCCAATGCCCAGTGGCGGGGTTGGTACCGTCACATCGCCGATTGCAGAATATGGACAATGTAGGGGCAGAAAAAATATATATATGTTCAGCTAGGAGTAGGCATTATAAATTTGAGATGATTAACCTGTGTCATGTCACAAGGTGTGAAAAGTTATTGCCCCAAATAGAACCTATTTACTGTTCACTCGCAGACAGAAGAGGAGCAGGAATGTCAGTACTCGCGAGTGTACTTAAAGTGGGTGTATTCCCACAACGTTGGTCACATAATAAGTACTAACATCCCTTCGACTTTCACCCAAGGACACGCAAGAAGCATTTTAATGTCAGGGCAGCAAACAGCACTTTTGGTACTGAAGGCGGTACCTATTTTAACATTATAGTGTTAGGAATACATGTATGTATTGACTAATATATCTGTGCACAACAGAGAAGCAATTAAGCCTAACTTTTACTAGCCTTTCCTTGAGGCTCTTCCCTTTGCTACATCCCATGACTGAGCTTGTATCTTGTACTATCTAACACATCTTATTTATTGAAATGCAGTATTTAACATTTGTGCTAATTTAGTATGTGTCAGCTATTCTTAATATTTTGATATAGGTAGTTTATTGATGTACCTCAACACATGTACAGACTTGTCTCTTTCATAGGCTCAATAAGAGTCACTAAGTAAAGAGTCACTAACGAGTGAACAATCAATGTGTTAAGCCATTGGATGTGATATATTTTAGTTTTATTTGAATATGATTGTAGTAGGGTAGAATAAAAAGGCCATTAAACATGCAAATGTTGACTATGTGGTTTGGTTTGTTTTTGTGTGTTTCTTAATTGCTTAGTAAACACTGTGATTTTTCTGTACTATACAGATGCTGGATCTCCGACTCCCCTCCTCTTTCTCTATGTTTGATTTGATCTCAGGATTCTGCAATGACATTGTCAGTTCAGCTCAAAGTTTCATTTCCTCAACTTGGACTTTCTATCTGCAAGCTGATGATGGTAAAGTTGTGGTATTTCAAGTGAGTATCATAGGAAGAGTAAAAAAGGCTGAATTAATTATGCTCTTTTGGCCATCATATATTATATAAAATAAATATATATTTAGCTTGATGAATCAGTTTTGGTGTATTGATCATGCCCCTGCATTCCAGATGCTCAATTCTCTGCTATTTAGGAGTTAACTCACTTTGTTTATACAGCCCTAGTTACACCTCCCGTGCATGTGATCTACACAGTCTCCTTACACACTTCCTGTAAAAAGAAATCTAACTATTAAACTTCCTTTTTTGCACCGTGTGTTTAATTTAGAATGTCTTATCTCCTACTCTGTTAATAGCCTGCTAGAGGCCGCAGTAGCTGTGTGTGTGTGTGTGTGTGTGTGTGTGTGATTAAAGTTTATTTAACAGTGCAGGTGATAAAACTTCTAAAATAATAATACTGTGCTGTCACATCTGATTGAATAAGGAGCCATTTATTCATGAAGGCTGTGTCAATCACAGCCAGGGAAGGAGTGGCAAGGGATGCATACACAGAAATATGTGATTTAACTCCTAAATGAGAGAGTTTTACTTATCTCAAGCTATCACTCATGGCCACTTCCAATTTCGTCCAGCAGGTCATCTTCAGCTATTGTTACTTGTTAATTGCCAGGAGCCACGTTAGTGCTGTATTCTCTCCATAGACAGAGCTTAGTGTATCCTTGATTAATGTTTTAGACTGCTACACTCCACACTCATGTAATTCACCCTATCTAAGTCATTCTGTAGCTGTAAGTGGGCTGTGGGTATGTGTCTGATGTTTGTTCTAAAATAAGAACTTTAATTCGCAACCTCATGGATAACAAGGTTAACTTCAGTTAGGTATTACAATTTAGACATTGTGTAAACTATACATTTTGCTGGCGAAGTGCGCAGTTAATGTATAGTTTAAGAGATCTACTTACTATAAAGAGAAATGTCACAGTTGTGTTATTAATCCAGTATCTCAGTAAATGTTAGATATGGGATCCACTGTATAGAAAAAAAAATGTTTGCATTGGATTTGAACGTGGTAATGTTTGGAAGTGATTTTAATGAACAGGGAAGTATTTAGAAAAGAAAAATTACATCTTTCACATTTATATTGCAGACCCGTCCTTTCTTTTCATCCTCATTAAATGCAAAACTTCTTGCTGCTTCACCCACCTTATTAATGTGGTAGTAGAAGTTTTTATACCCTCCAGCATCTCTAAAGGTAGCATGCGTAGGGAATATAATGTTATATTCTTGACACTTGCTGCCTGTTATTGGGCAGCCCACTGAGAGGAAGTAGGAAGGAGTCTGTGGTAGCCAACACACAGCTTTCCTGCTTACCCATCACTAGAGATCAGACACGCTACAAATTAAGCCTATTTTTTTTTACCTATATTTATGACAGGGGAAAGCTGTATGCGGAAAGGGAGGTTTATTCTTCCAAACGTTATATGTGTGTGTGTGATCTAACTTTGTAAATAGGTGATTTTTTTTCTGTGTATCTGACTATTGCTGTGATTATGTGTCTATGTATGTACATGACTGTGTGTCGGTGTGTGCCCATATGTGCATGCACCGAAGTGTGTTATTGCACATATGTGACACTCCGTGTGTGTGTGTGTGTATGTGTCACTGTGTGCATGTCTATATATGTGTGTCTTTATATGTGACTGTGTGTCTGTATGTATGAGGTTGAATTTGTGATGGTAAAAAAGTATGTTGATACCAATACAAACGACCGGACCTATGCTGGTTAATTCTTTGTTATCCATGTCTATCCCTCCCTCTTATGTCTTTACTTCTGTTTCTTAGCAAATATTATTTTAAATCTACTTCAGATCATTTCTAGCCTTTTCCTAGTTCTTTTAGATATACCATAACAATGTTCTTATAATTTAGAGAACATCATAGTTGTTAAAGATATAATAAAAACTAGCATATTGCGTATGTATTTTTTATGCATTATAGAGACAGTACTTAAAAAGATATATTGTTCATATATTCTTCTTCATTTGTGATTTTTTTGTTCTCAACTGTACCCAATTTTATATTTTTTATGTTGAATTAATATTTCCAAATGAAATTTTTTTTTAATTTTTAAACAATTGATGCCTTTCCCATCATGTAAAATGAAAGAAAGTGATGTACATTTTTCTCTTAAATTTTTTCATCTGTATATTTATTTTCTAGTCCCAGCCAGAGATAGAATACCCAGTTCTAGAATTACAGGCTCCCAGATCAGATGTCACAGAGAAGACTTGGCTTACATCCAAGTTCAACACCTTGAAACCACACACAGGTATATAGGACAGTGAGATTAAAGGTACAAACCCTTTGCAAGTGGTTGTAAAAGTCTACACACAGTCATCAACGTCACTAAGTTTGACTGTGATATTTCAGCATTGTCATTTGGTATTATGCAGTCAACCATTGTGCAAGATGGAATTATAAATGCATGGTGTTTCCACCAAATTACAGTTGCAAGAAAAAGTATGTGAACCCTTTGGAATCATATGGATTTCTGCACAAATTGGTCATAAAATGTGATCTGATCATCATCTAAGTCACAACAATAGACAATCACAGTCTGCTTAAACTAACACACAAAGAATTAAATGTTGCCATGTTTTTATTGAACACACCATGTAAACATTCACAGTGCAGGTGGAAAAAGTATGTGAACCCTTGGATTTAATAACTGGTTGAACCTCATTTGGCAGCAATAACTTCAACCAAACGTTTCCTGTAGTTGCAGATCAGACGTGCACAACGGTCAGGAGTAATTCTTGACCATTCCTCTTTACAGAACTGTTTCAGTTCAGCAATATTCTTGGGATGTCTGCTGTGACTCGCTTTCTTGAGGTCATGCCACAGCATCTCAATCGGGTTGAGGTCAGGACTCTGACTGGGCCACTTCAGAAGGCATATTTTCTTCTGTTTAAGCCATTCTGTTGTTCATTTACTTCTATGCTTTGGGTCATTGTCCTGTTGCAACACCCATCTTCTGTTGAGCTTCAGCTGGTAGACAGATGGCCTTAAGTTCTCCTGCAAAATGTCTTGATAAACTTGGGAATTCATTTTTCCTTCGATGATAGCAATCCGTCCAGGCCCTGACACAGCAAAGCAGCCCCAAACCATGATGCCCCCACCACCATACTTCACAGTTGGGATGAGGTTTTGATGTTGGTGTGCTGTGCCTTTTTTTCGCCACACATAGTGTTGTGTGTTTCTTCCAAACAACTCAACTTTGGTTTCATCTGTCCACAGAATATTTTGCCAGTACTGCTGTGGAACATTCATATGCTCTTGTGCAAACTGTAAACGTGCAGCAATGTTTTGTTTGGACAGCAGTGGCTTCCTCTGTGGTATCCTCCCATGAAATCCATTCTTGTTTAGTGTTTTACGTATTGTAGATTCGCTAACAGGGATGTTAGCATTTGCCAGTGACTTTTGTAAGTCTTTAGCTGACACTCTAGGATTCTTCTTCACCTCATTGAGCAGTCTGCGCTGTGCTCTTGTAGTCATCTTTACAGGACGGCCACTCCTAAGGAGAGTAGCAGCAGTGCTGAACGTTCTCCATTTATAGACAATTTGTCTTACCATGGACTGATGAACAGCAAGGCTTTTAGAGATACTTTTATAACCCTTTCCAGCTTTATGCAAGTCAACAATTCTTAATCGTAGGTCTTCTGAGAGCTCTTTTGTGCGAGGCATCACTCACATCAGGCAATGCTTCTTGTGAAAAGCAAACCTAGAACTAGTGTGTGTTTTTTATAGGGCAGGGCAACTGTAACCAACACCTCCAATCTCATCTCATTGATTGGACTCCAGTTGGCTGACATCTCACCCCAATTAGCTCTTGGAGATGTCATTAGTCTAGGGGTTCACATACGTTTTCCACCTGCACTGTGAATGTTTACATGGTGTGTTCAATAAAAACATGGCAACATTTCATTCTTTGTGTGTTATTAGTTTAAGCAGACTGTGATTGTCTATTGTTGTGACTTAGATGATCATCAGATCACATTTTATGACCAATTTGTGCAGAAATCCATATCATTCCAAAAGGTTCACATACTTTTTTCTTGCAACTGTATATACCATTGTCAATTATACATAATATGGGCTTCAATTTTAATATTTTTTGATAAGCTTTTAAAATTATGTGATATTTTTGGATAAATTTGTAAAAATTATTTTGATATTTTTTTTATATATGGCATATAGGCTGTCCTCAGGGTCAACGAATTGGTCTGTAAGTGAGGATGTGTTAGCGAGCATGCGAAAGAGAGCAGGTCTACAATTCCCCCAAAATTAGACCAGTTCACTAGTGCAGGGAATCCTTAAGTGCAAGCCATCGTAAAACAAGTAGGTCGTTAAGTGAGGACCACCTGAATTTTTTATATTTTAATATTTGAGGGAAAAACTTTTTTTTTTGTACCCAAAATATGAAATAATTTAAAAAAGCCTTTTCAAAAATATTAAGTCAATTCTACTGAGTGCAGATATAAGATATTATAATATAGTAACATAGTGCATATTTTTATTTTTATAAACAACAGATATGCAAATAAGGTTGAGGTCCGTTATAATTATATGGAAATTGCTGCAAATTAAACATTGTCACCATTCATTTAACCCTCAAAATATACTAACAAAGCAAAATATAAGGGACACTAAAGTCACCCAAACCACTTCATCTCAGTGAAGTGGTTTGGGTTCAGGGGCCTATATATTTAATACTGCAATATAAAACATTGCAGTTTTGTAGAAACTGCAATGTTTATATTGCAGGGCTAAACACATCTCTAAGTAAAAATTGATCATGTGATGTTGCATATTATAGAAAAACATGAAATTCATTTTTTTTTCTTTTGAGAAGCATTTGGATGCCCACGCAGAGCTGGCAAAGGCATGGGCATGAGTCCAAATGCTCCTCTGTGTCACAGAAGGTTGGGTGCTCGGCAGCACCAAGGTAGCCTCACCACAATAATAATAATAATGCAGAAATTACTTAAATGGTTACTCCAAGCACCATGGCCATTTAAGTGATTTGAAGTGGTCATGGTCCATTAGCCTGTATGTGCAGCATTTCAGTATGAAGCTCTGATCACACTGAGATCATTGAAGTCAACCTACAGCAACATAATTAGTAGCCCTGGAATGAGAGTATGTTAAATCAGTGCATAAAAAAAACATCCAGTGTCAGACCGCATAACATGTTAGCGACTGACGTCCAGTAGTGGCATAGTCTCCCCCCGGTGCTGCCCCTTCCTTAGCCCAGCCTCTCTGGCATTCCTCTCCCTGCATTGAGGAGGGAAATGGCATCATTGAAGATTAATCAAAGTGCAGGAAGAACTTAGTCTGAGGAATTTGTTACAGGCTGTTCTAATACTCATCATGAATCCTTGGCAATGCTGACACGTGTGAAGTTGTAGTTGAAGTTCAGTATAGTTTATTTGTTTGTTATTAATGTGCAGTTGTCATCCCTAACATGACCTGGTATCACTTTAAAGAGCACGATGTCCTCAAAAGGCTGGAGAGGCTGTGCATGCCAAGACTTTTGTGATACTATCATGAGATTTAGAGGCGAGTCAGCTATTCAAAGCTATAACTCATACCGCGCTATGTCACTCCATCCAACCAATGTAGAATTTGGGTGTTATCAAACTGAAAGCTCAAAATATTCTTCCCTGATTGGGAATGTATAGTGGAGGAAATAATATGATCTAGTGACATCATATAACAATTCTGTTGATATTTGATTTAGTGTTGTGAATATGAGGTTAAGTAAGTATGGTAGATAGACTTGCACAACAGTTGGCAGTCAAAATGTGATGATTGTGTTTTGTGCATACATTTTGAAAATGGTTACTCTTACATGCTTTTTTATTTAAATAGAGATCATTTTCAAATTCTTCATAGGTCTGCGGGACAAACTAGAAAAGCCCTCTGCAAAGGACTCAAAGATGAAACACAAGCTGCCTCATATGGAGACATCACAATCAGAGCATGATTTCCTAGGATGTATGTCCAAGTGAGTAAACTAGAGCTTTTTATGTTGTATTGATTAAGAAAAATACATCATTGGTACTAACATAATTAAAGAAGATCTATCCCTCTGTGGGTTTTTTTTGTGCATATTTTGCAAAGATTCCCAAAAGGGACATATTTGGTGTAAGTCTGGTGGCCACTGTTTGCATGGGAAGGTAAGCTTTACTTACCTCAAGCTCACAACCACTGCCATCTTCGGCCTGAAGGTCTTTCAGTTGCTAGGAGCAGCTTCAGTGCTCTACTCTCAGAATCACAAGATCTATGGAAGATCTGGCAAGACTACAGGAGACTCCATAGAATATGACTGAATCTCAAAGCCATCACTGCTGCTGGGATTGGACCATTGTTAATGGCAGAGTACACCTTTTGCCAACCTCAGGATTGTCCATAAAGCAAAGTAGTCTCTTTGGATTGCATTGGAATTTCACTGAAATTCCAACACATTCTTGATCAGTAATTGATAAGGACTATACCTTCATGAAATACTAAAAAGTGTCAGATCCACTTTTTGTCTAACTTTTAGATCTTACTTTACAGCTGTGGATTTTCAGATTGATAGTGGTATTATGTACACGAGAGTTTGTGTTAAAGAACATTTGAATGCTTAATTGTAGTGATATATTTTACAATAAGCCTAAGCTGTTGCCTGACCATGCAGTATATTGCAAAGCATTGGAACCCACACAACTACTCAAACCATACGAACAGTCCAGAATTCAGACATTTTCCAATTCTGTTTCAAAGGAGATAATAACACGATCTGGACCATAGGTGTGCTTAAGGGTTAGGCTGGGAAACTGATATATAGGTCATTGGATGAAACAAAGAGAAAGAAAGATGGAAGGAAGTTCTTCCATGCCAGTATAGATTGAACGTAATATTTGTCCAATGCAAACTACAGAAAATCACAACTTTCCAACATAATAAATCAAATAAATATTTATTACTACATAGGAGCACTTAAACAGATGAAACAGATTAAACTAGACCCCAAAGATAAAACGGGTGCACAAATGTTAAGAATTCTGCTTTGTAGGTAAAACCTTTTACTAGACCAAGATTGCAGCATTTTTTTTGTTTTGTTTTTCTTTCTTTTTTTCTGTGACATTGAAAATTTGCTTTTGTTCTGTGTTATTGAAAACATGTGCATGCTATGCAAAATACATTTACTTGAAAACATACTATCATACTGTCATATTGGAAATATTGCTATAAGTGTTTTTTTTATAGGCTCAATAAAGATTTTCTTTTGATATAATTGGTGTGTATCTGGTATTATATTGTACAGTAAATAAGTATAACAGACGTGAGAAGCAATAACAATGCATATCTTAGACCTAACAAAAGAAAATAGAAGTTCGAGGTTTGCTCTCATACTGCAAAACGTTGGTAAAATGGCTAAAGGGGTAAATACTGGGTAAACAGTGACATTTAAATTTTCTGTTCATATACCTTTATGATTGTACTACACTATACATAATATATCTAGCTTATAACCATGCACATTTGAAACGTTAATTAGAATAAGGATGTATGTGTCACAACTGAACTTTAACTTTGCTACTGTCATTTATTTTATACTCATAATAGGATATTGTTGGCACCATGCAGGTAATGGTGCCATTTTCTAAATGCATGGTCTATTGATTTTCCTCTCCCAGGCGCTCTGGACTGCCACGTTGGATTCTAGCTGCTTGCCTCTTCTTATCAATCATGGTAATGCTGTGGCTTAGCTGTGCCAGTCTGGTGACAGCACCTGATCAACACATAAAGGCACAGGTAGAGTACTTTGACATAGCAGAACACTTCAAGTCACTTTAATTGTTGAATAAACAGAAAGAGCACAGAATTTGTCCAATCTCTTTCCTTGTACCATGTTGTGCATACAAAAGCTGTGCAAAAGTTTGTTTTGTCCAAATCAAATGCCTTTTAATCTGCACCTGGACAAATTAAATAATTAAGACTCCTCTGGTATTGATTCTTCTGTTTGTGGATTTAAAGGCATGAACCATCCGAAACAATCTTTTGCACCAGTCTAATGCATCCACTATTTTGTCTGCAAAAACTCAGTCACCATTGACATACGTAAATTGCTAAATAAAAGCAGGTAAAATAATCATTTGTCATCATTTTACTTCTGTTTGTGATTCTCCAGGGGGATTTGGAAGCTGCTATTCAGAAAATAGTTTAGATAAGTCATCCACATAGTTTTACCTTTAATTATTCATAAAAATTTTACGGGAAGAATACATTGTAAAATTGCATTTCTGCCAGCATATCCTGGAAAGTTCAGCTGACTAAGTATTACAGTTTTATGCATATAAAGCATATACAAAACAAACATTACAGTTTCATTGTAAATACAGAGAGGCAGAACTCTGCCATTTCAAAGTGGTTAGAGGACAGCTGTTTTCTGGATGGTTATTCCATATTGTATTGTTCTGTAGGAGAAGCCTGCTAACCCTACCTAAAAATACTTTGTGGTACAAGGAATTATTTGTCATAAAAGTTAAAGCGAACTGGAGGTATTAGAAGGAGTGGGAAACTGATTTAATAGCATGGGGCTCAGCCACTGTAGAAGCATGCTAGAGAGATAATTATGAACCAAGCAAAAAAGCACTGATTTTAGGAGAACTTTTGGATGATAGTTTAGCAATGCGAAGTCCAGGTGATATATCAGTCTTGCCACATTCCAAAATATTTTAAAGGATCACTATAGGGTCAGGAACACAAACTTGTATTCCTGACCCTATAGTGTTAAATCTAGCCCCACTGGACCCCTCATGCCTTCATAAATATAGCAAAATCTTACTGTATTCATGCCTAAAGCTGTAACTCTGCATGCTGTTTGACTCAGAAAAACAAGCAGGCTGCTGACATCCTCAGAAGTGGTAGCCTGATCCAATCACAATGCTTCCCCGTAGGATTGGCTGAGACTGTCAAGGAGGCAGATCAGGGGCAGAGCCAGCATGATTCAAACACAGCCCTGGCCAATCAGCATTTCCTCATAGATATTAATTGAATCAATGAACCTCTATGAGGAAAGGTCAGTGTCTGCATGCAGATGGAGGAGATACTGAATGTTGGAATGCATTTTAGGCAGCCATGACACAGGGAGGATCTCTAACAGCCATCTGAGGAGTGGCCAGTGAAGTTATCACTAGGCCGTAATGTAAACACTGCTTTTTCTCTGAAAAGACAGTGTTTACAGCAGAAAGCCTGAAGGTAATGATTCTACTCACCAGAACAAAGTAAATAAGCTGTAGTTGTTCTTGTGACTATAGTGTCCCTTTAAGTGTTAACGGGACCAAGCTGCAATGTTACATTACATTTGGATATGTAACTGGGATTGCTTACGTTGAGTATTTTGGTGTTTTTCCAAATACCATTGAAATTGATGAATGTAATTGTGTATGAAAGATCATTTTGTTGGTGAGATCTGTCTTTAAGCTTGAAATCCTGCTGTAATGCAAATTGTGAAATGTTATGGTATCCTTGTATAAACTATCGTATTGTGTGAATAAATGCTCACAGTATTTCAGTATTCAGTATTGAACAGGGATCTGTATATTTCAAAAAGACTTGACTCTAAAACATTACTAAATCATATCTTATGCGTTGCCACTTGATTTAAATTGGTTTGACAGATTTTCAGCTATATTTTGTTGTATAAAATGTTTTAAAACTCTATATCAGGACTGGGAAAAGGGTAAGTTGTTTCCCCTCAACACAATGTTATACTATAATTTTGTTTTTTCACAAACAAACTACGAGAATGGGGAAAGAAAATAATAAAATGACTTGACTGCAAACTTAAGCGAAAGTTTTAATTAGTAGGGCACGTTTCTACAAAAAAACCAAAAAAACAACTTTTCAGTCAAATGTAAGGAGTCCCATAGGAACCAAAACCCAGTTCTTATTTAGTAATTATTGTTTATAAAAGCGGTACACATCTAGCGCAAAACCTGTGCATCCACAAACCATTGGTTACCATTCATCAAAGGAAAAAGTATGTCAAAACGTTCAATGCACAAAGCTCTGGTTCTCACTGAAATTTGTAGTTACTTTTAAATACTTTGGACACTGTGTGCTCCTTAGTAATTTTCCTATTTTAGTTCCTTTGCTTACTTACTCTACCAGTTGTGCTGCTAAATTTATCTTAACCCCTTAAGGACGGAGGCAATTTATCTTAACCCCTTAAGCACAGAGGCAATCGAATTTGAGCTACAGGTTTGTTCCACCATAATTTAAGAGTTTTACTTTAAGTGCCCCCACACATATTATATATTTGGGCCTTTTAAGGACAGAAAAGGCTTTTATTTAATTTCCTATATGTATACCTAAAACAACAACATATTGTATATAAAAAATAGAAAACTGGTGGGGGAAAAAACTTGTTTTTTTATATTTTTGCTTATAATACATTTTTACACATCCAGTGCAACAAAAAAATAAAAACCTCAAAATATATTTATATATCAGTCCTGATTGTTAAATGTTGAATATGTCTACGATCTAAATACCTTTTTTAAGTTAATGCTAGCCCTATACCAACCCCCACACTAACGCTATGACACCCATACTCCTTACCCAATGCTTACACTAACTCTAACTGTATGCCTTAACCATAACCCTACACTATACCTAACCCTAAAACAGCATTCACCCATACCCAGCATTAACCCGTATCTTACCATAACAGTACCTTAACTCTAATGCTACCCTACTCTTACCTCTAAATCTCAAAAATCACTGCTAATATCATTACTGATATTAGAGATTGGTTTTACTATTTAACACAGCAAATGGTGATCTGTGACCGCCATCTAATGGACTTTTTCAAAATTACACGTAGTATAAAACAAAAGAAAACTCATCTTTATTCCAGTGCTGCATGGGTCTGCTGGCTCTGGCTCTACCCATGCTCCACCCACTTGACTGAGATCATAAACAGTGATGATCTCAGCCAATCCAACGCTTTCCCAGTCAGCATCTCCTCATAGATATGCATTAAATCAAACTATGTGGGGAAAGTCCAGTGCATCCATGTCACTAGAGGTGTCCCTAGACAGTAATGTACAAACTGTTTTTTCTGAAATGGAAGTGTTTACTGCAAAATGCCTGCAGGGACTGACTATACTCACCAGAACAACTACATTAAGATATAGTTGTTCTAGTGACTATAGTGTCCCTTTAACCCTGCTCACATCAAATCTATAGGGTGTTCAGTACGTCCTAACAACATTAAGGGCATAAACAAGCTTTCAGTTTAGAGTTCTGTGTGTCAAAATTCCAAATAGTCTTATCACACCTGTAAAAATGTGGAATATTGTTGATGTAAAATGTCCAGAAAGATGTCATTCTGGAAATGAATGAATGCAATCAATTCATATAATTTATTTTAAAATAATAATTAATTAATATAGATTGTTTTTACATTAAAAATGAAGCTGTAGACATTTTGTAATTTAAAAGTATAATTTCCTGTTGTTGTCAGTTTCCTGTTGTTGTCAGATTAACTAGTGATTTTTCTTTATTGAAAGTCATACTCAATATGTAATGTTTCATCTATCTCTCTCAATAGCCACTGAGCATCAACGGGGACAAAGAATATCTTGATGACATGGAAAAGCCCGCTCCATTTCCATTGCAACCAGTAGTTGCAGTTACTATCTGCCCCACCGAAGAAAGTGAGGAGGCAGGACCACTCCCAGTCAAGGTTGACCTGGACAAAACCATGATTTAAGATGACCTTTTATAAACCCGTAGCATTAGAGGGTGTGTGCATCACAATGCATTGTGGTCCTCTACAGCATTAGAGGGGATATGTCTCTTTAATTGGGTTTCATGAACTATACTCTTTTTGCTTCCTTTCTTTGCAAAGCATCTAGATGGTTCAACTACCACATAAAACCATGACAGAAATTATCTGGTCATGTGGAATTTTCTTTGGACAGTGAAAAGCTGCAGTAGGCATGTTGGCCCTGCATACAAAAATGGGTTCTTTTCAAACTGGTGACAATTGTTCATAGGTGTAATACGAATACAAGGCAATGGCAGGATAGATATAATTTAGTGTAGGAAGAACTGGATTTTAAGAAATCACATTTAGGGTTATTTACTAAAGAGAAAGTTCAAAGTTAACTTCTGAATCAGAAAGTAAAAATTCTGAGTCAGATAGGCATTTAGTTCAGGGTTTTAAATTTGAAAGTCACTTTGAATACTTCTTGAATAGTCACACTTTAGTAAATTAACCCTGATAGGGTTCAAAAACACCATTTATAAGTTTAAGCTTTGACATATGTGTCACAGTTTTAAAAATAAAATACATCATGATTTGCTGTTTAAATCTAGTGTTTTGTATAATAGTATTTGTATAAAGACCCTTATATGGCATGTATTTTATTATATGTTACCCTAATTATCATTTGCTTACACATCTATTAAAGGCTACCGTTTTGTATGCTAATTGCAACGCAGATTCCATGCAAAAAATGCTGTATTTTCGGAATTGTCTGTTTCCTGTAATCTAGTGCCTAAATGGGACTTTGTACATGCAATAGGTTGTTATGTTTGCTTTGTAGGTGTTTTTTTTTATTATTTATTTATAGACGCACATATGTTTGTTTTTCGTTAATTATTAATTTTATTTTTCAGTGGCAAGAAAGCAGGACTTAGTAGAATAAAACCAGATTTGCTTGTCAATCTCTCCCCATTATGCTTTTAATAAAAACTGACTACTTTGAGTTACTGTTGACTGGAAATAACATAATAACAGGATTTGCATTTAAAGGGCAGACATCATGTTTTCACATCACAGTATCTCATCTGTTTCTTTCATTAAAATGCTAGTACAGAATCACATGAAATAATCTTAAAAACTGGATCATGCTGACTTTAATACGCTTTTATGCATTGGTACGAAAATGAAAATTATTGGTAAAATGTTCTGGTGGAAGTTGATTGGAATGTAAGTACATTTTTGTTAATGAAAATCGTCAAAGGCAATAGTACAACAATTATCGCTGCATATATGAGTTATTTGGTATATGTCAGTCTTTCTATGCATCTGTCTGTCTGCCTAAACTATATTTCAATTAAACAAACCGCATAGAATGGCTTACAAAATTAAACTGCTGGAAAGCAATCTCTCAAGATCAATAAATATATTTATCACATCTCTCCTTCACCAGGCTCAAAATCTAATATTCTGTGTGCACAAAGTTAGATATAATTGGGACACAGCAATACTATTTAATTACATAGTGAAATGTATAGATAAATGCAGAATCCAATGTGTTTTGGTGATCATACTTAAAAGTGAACCCATCAACCCATCATCAAGTTAAGATAGGGTTGGACAAACGGTAGAACCCAAAATTTTCTGAACATTGTAAAGGCTGGCAAACCATCATGGACACTGAAGTTCTAGAACCTCTGGAAACCTACCATTTGCCCAGCCTGTCATGTATTCAGTACTTCTAAAAATATATATATAAAAGCATTGTTTCCATGGAATCATATATAGGTTCATAAAAATGACACAACTCTGAAATCCTATTATCCCTTATGACTTCTGCTCCAGTTTTAAGACTAGCTTGATCTTAAAAATGTACAAAATAACTAGCCAGTCACAAAGAGGATGTGTGGTGCATGCTGATGAGTCTAATAGTCTAAGACAAATGTCCTTATAATTATACCTGTATATTTGACTAGCAAAAAGGTGACCAGATATTAAGTTTAGCAGGTATTTTAAAAACAGGTTGATACACATTCCATCTCTGGCCACAAACTAGCTTCAAAGACTGTGCACCAATGTGTCTTCCCAGCATCCCTTGCGATTCTCAGAGACTGCCATTATACAGTAACTCAAAATTCCATGACAGATGATGCAGAATGCTGGGTGGATGTTACTGTCAGATCCTGCAGTATGGCTTGCTTGTGGCTAAAATTAGAATGTGTGATTAAAACCTTGTAATTTTCCATATCTGCTATGCCTGCTATTCTGTATATTTGTTAAAAATTTGGGCTGTGTATTTACAAGTTATACCATTCATTAGGTATGACTGAGTGGCTGAAGGATGACGTTACTAGCAATGCAACAGCCGATCCCAAGACCGAATGTGGATCATCCTGCCAGGCTATATTTATAACTAAAAGTCTATACGGGACTAGGAACAGGTTGAATTACAGGCCAATGACTAGCAAGATCAACATACAGTGTAATGCCGACAGAGGCAGATGTTTAGACTTGGGTCAAAACAGTATGTAAACAGTAGATAAGAAATAAGAGGAGAAACTATTACTAGCAATCTCCAGGTTAAAAAAATATATAAAACTAGCGAAACCTGTATATAATTTCTATGCCAGAATGATTTATTGCTCTCTATTTTTTGGCAAGAGTGACTCTGGGGACAATCCCTATTTTGGAGTCACTTTTAGCTGTTAGTAGCTGCACTGGACAATGTGTGAACATGAGCAGGACAAGAAAAAAGTATTCCATATGTGTTTGTTTATTTTCTATTAAGTCATACTTCTAGATATGTGCTAAAGAAAATGTACTCCTTTAGTACTTGACATGTGTTGCCTTTATTTGTCTGTATGCCACGATTTTTTCCCATATGTAAAATCATATCATTAATTACCTCCATTAAAAACTGTTTTTGCTCCTGTAATTGGTGCCTGTGATAATAGACGATGGGGTACAATGGGGATATTTACTAATGAGAAATAATAGTTGAGCTTTCACTCCAGTGGAAAATGCCCATCAGGTATATATATAATAGACACCTAGTGCACTGGATATTAAAATCATGTGCTCATGGAATGTAGTTTGCTAAGGAAAACACAGAATTATAAATAGATATGCAACAATAGTTGAGATTTTAAAACAAAAAAAATCGTATATTTTCCTTTTTCTTACACTAACTCAATACTCTAATTTCCCTCTTCAAACTATGTAGGAATAGTCAGTTTATGTTTTATTATTATTAATACACTTGGGATTTCAAACTGCAATATTTTAACGTTATACTTCTACTCAACGTGACAGCATCTTACTGTGTGGCATGCAAAATTGTACAATGTAGAGATTTGTGTCTAACAAATATGAAGTATGAATGGTTTAATTATAAAATTATCACCTGACTGTAAACCCTTTTAATATATCGCTAAATGAAAACCAAAGTAAGGCACCATTTCACGAGAAACGGCTGATTAATTCATAGTTGTTATAATGGCTGACCCACTGGAAGAGGAAAATATTTCATATTTGATAGACCATTAATCAGAAATCCAGGTCTTGCACGAGGATTTGCAATTAAGGAGATATGAAATGCAAGATCAGGATACAGTCTGCAGTCTGGGCAAGTGCCAGGATTTGTTAGGAGTGAAATCAGATAAAGAAAATCCCCTATGCCAGAATTTATAGGTATTGAACGTATTTTGTGCAACTTGATGTAGAGATAGAATTGTCATTTGGGCTGCATCACAAAATCACTTGTCTGAGGTCCGCCAACTCGGATTATAACAGTAGAATTTTTTTGGTGTTTTTAGGTAATATGTGAGGAAAGAGCAGGATTATAATGATCTGTTTATATATGTGCTTCTTTACATTAATCTTGTATCTTTGCTTATGTACCAAGTTAGAATATGCATTCATGATGTGGCTTATGGTAGTTTGTGTAGTCTTTTAGTTTTCACTAGAAGCTCCATGTTTTGTTGTTGTGATTAGGTTGTACCTACTTCATATGCACATTACATTCAAAATACATCTCATCCTCACGACTGTTTTCTGTCATCAGTTATTGGCATATACATCAACAAACATTTGGTTGCTGGCTGTGTTCCCATATTAGTGCTAGAATTGTTTTGGATGTGACAGGTCTCATGTAACATTGCCCTGTTCATTGCCCTTTACTAAAAATTTTAGAGAGGATTATTTCCTTTTTGTGAAGCAAATCTTTAAAACTGCACTTACAAGTTAAATGTGTTTTTTTATGGTCTCATGTACCTCTCTAGCTCTTGTGAAATGACTTTATTGAGTTTCCTAACAATTATATAGCTACATCCTGGAGACCTTGTGTATGTATACAGACACAGTCACACAAGAAACCACAAACAGCATGTTAAATGTCATGGCCTTGCAAGGTGATTTCAGGTTTACAAAACTGCACAATAGTTGAAAAGCGATGTGTTCCCCACTACTCGTTTAAACTATCACTTATCCAATGCAAAAAAAGATTGTGAATACCATGAGATGAATATTACACATGTGCCTACTGGACTTAAAATCAATTTAGTTTTGACCAGTCGTGAAGCTAAAGCACTATTCCAGAATCAAATGATCTTTACGTCATACATGTATAATTTCAAGACCAGACTTGGAAACACACCAGATGACGGATGATTCCTCTGAGAAGATCCATAGCATTGAATATATTAGTTAGCCAGTTCAGGAAACATAAGTCAAAGCATGTAGTGACCACCCACAAAAATACCCTAATTTATAATCGATCGCATTTAGATTTTTTTTTTCTAAAATATATGCTAAAATCTCAGACGTGTTACAGATTTGTGAAGTGAGGACCAGGCCATCTTACTGACAGCTGGAGCACCCCATCTGAACACGAGGAAGAAATTCTTGATCCTGATGATTCTTCACAAATGCCTTGGGATAATGGTGATAGCCTATCTCTGGAACACTAGGTGGTCCTTTCTAAACCTTTCTACTCTCATATCTCCTGCACCTCTACAGGCTGAATTAAGTGTCCAAAACACTTCCTGGTCCTCCATTTGAGAGAGAGAGGCATTGACCCAAAACAGATGAAACATGGAGGCCAGAGTCTGCGTTCAGAACAGCATGGTGAACTGAGAGGATATTTAAGTGATCAAAGGATTTGGGCAAAGGAAGGACACAGATTTTTTTTTCTGTCGGGCACAACAAAATAGCGCACAAAGTGGGAAACGAATACCTGAATTGGTATAGCTTACGAACCTAAATATAGCACATATTGACTAAAAGCAAGGGACTGAAAAATTACTAAAGATCTAGGTTTGGTTATAAGACATGCTTCATTTAGGAAACATTTCATCAGAGTCATATATATTTATTAGGCCTTTTTAGCTTTATCAGGAAATACATGGAAACTGTTTGGACTTCCTTAATCCCGATTTTCAATTTTTGAGCAGTACAAGCAGACAAAATTTTACCAAAATGGAAATTGGAAAAAGAGGTAAGCTCTTGAAAAAAGTTTTTTCTTAAAGAAGAGACTGGATGTGTAAGTACACGTTTACTATTGAAAATATATAAAAATATTTCTTAAAATAAATACAATATATCAGAGATGCTTTATATGTACTATTTATGAATACAATATTCTCTGAGGAAGCACATTCATTTTAAACATCCTTCTTACTACAGTTTGATGTGATCTTGTACCCCTATTAATCATGTGGATTCAGTGAACCTATATTCATTCGGTCTGATTCTGATAGATGAAACCATTTAGAGCTCCATAAATAATAAGTAAATATCTGATATTCCCAGCTGTCATACCTTCCCTTCCTGTTAAAGTTCTAATAGTTACTGTAACTTCCTTTACCAGTGCCGCATTTAATTTTATATTTTTTCTGAATTCAAGAGTAACCAGATATCTGAATGAAATGAAAAATTACAATGATGTAAATCTTGGGATGCAAATTACATTCTATAAAACTTTTTAAAACTTTTAAAAGTTTTATGATTCTATCTTCCAATTAAACTGAACACTTGTATTCTTATTTGTGGATTGTAACCTATTTTATGTCTCAAATAAACTTATTGAAAAACAAAGTTTAGAGCCTAATGCTATAAAGCTAATTTAATTGTGTGTTTGAGTGTATGTCTACATTTACAACGTGTGTTTCTCTGCATTTAAGACTGTGTGTATCTAGCTGTAATTACCATAAGTACTTAAATTTGCCTTTGAACAAACATGAGCTTTTACTATTTGGAATTTACAATTGTGTTGGAATCCCGCATTTTAAGAGTACAAAACTTTTATTTTTTTAAAAATTGAGTTTTATTAGCAATTGACAATGTAATATCTTTTAGGTGTGATGTATAATTTGATGCATGTATAGTAATGGTAGGACTCCAGGCCTAAATACCTATATTTTAAATATATAAATACATCATATAAATGTTGTAACTCCTATAGTAGATGAGTAGCTGGTGTAAGCTGTTCTGGCACTGAATTTATTTTGCTTTCTCCGTCTTTACATTTTCAAAAGCTCAGCATTTATTATAGGTTGTAAACATAAAATATTACACGTATCAACACTTTTTTCTTACTCAAGCTACAGCTAAGGCACTTGCTCGTGCCCTCAACATTTCCCAACTTGACTATTGCAACTCACCAATCATCTGCCTTCCAAATACCCAAATTGCCCATTTTCAGCCTTTAATTAATGAATGCTGCCGCCAGGCTCATCTTCTTTACTGACAGTCCTCCCATACCTCACCCTTTTCCAATCAATATATTGGCTTCCCTTACCCTTTAGGAACAACTTCAAACTGCTAACAGTAACCTACAAAGCCCTCATTAACTCCTCTCCTCACTGCATTACCTTCTTCTTCTTGTTCATGCACTGTTAACTTTCATCTGCAAGATTTTTCAAAGGCTGTCCCTTTCCTTTTGAATTTCGTACCCCATGTCATCAGAATCTCCCATAGCCCCAGTCCTTTAAAAAAGTCATTGAAAGCAAATGTGTTTAGGAAACCCTACCATGTTCCTAAATTATGCTCTCTTACTATCTCCTTACACACACCACTTTTTGTTGGAACTATATACATTCTAATAATAACAATGGGAGATAACATTAATTCATGGAATAGTGCAAAATATCAAGCTAAAGGGAAGATAATGGGACAGTTGTTCTATGCTGCAAAAAGTAGAGGAGATTTCAGGTAACATACCATAAACTATTTAACAGTCTGTGAAAATAATTTGGTGAAATAACATAAAAAAGAAGGAATAGTAGAATTGTAGACTACCCACAAAAGAAATGGAACAAAAACACTCTATATAACAAGGTATACACCAACAGTGGGTATATAGTGAAAAGGTGATCAATGTAATTTTACCCATATATAGGACAATAGATTGTAAAAAGACTCTTCTTGTCTTCCAAACAAATGTGTAAAAAATACAATCTTAAAAAGAGAACGCAATAGTGTAATATTAAAGACTCCAAACAGTGATGGAGAATGTATTGCACTCACAAGAGTTTAATTGATTGCAGGCTCTTATCAGTATCAGTAAGGGAAAAGCCTTCTTTTATTCTCTTCCCAAGTTAGTACATGTAAGTGAAAGAAAGAGAGATCAACATAGTGCATAAAATACTTAAAAAGGAACACTTATTTCAATTGCACTCACAAGATATATATAGTTATAAGATGCACATCAAAACATCCAACATCAATGCGCAGGTCCAGTCCCACATTGACAGGAACGGAATCATGGCAATTAATTAAAATACAAAAGAAAAAAACTATGAGAAATAAATAAAATAATAAAGAATCCAACTTGCGATAAAGAAGCTCAGCACATATGTAGGACTCCTAGCCCTATGCATTTCGTCCGATATAGGACTTATTCGGGGGCATTCCAATGTGTGTGTGGAAATCCTCTCCTTTTTGGTTTAAAAGGCTTCCTTTTAGATGCCATCAGACAATCAGGAACGGTGGCTTGTTGTGCATCACATTTTTATTTCATTTCTGTAGATTTTTTTTATAAAAAGGTTTTTATAGATTTATTTTAATTAATTCATAATTATATTGTCATTAGAATATTATATGACAATCTACCTTTATTTTATTTTAATATTTATTTCTATACTTTTATTGGTATTCATTTTCTATTCAAGATTTGGAACATTTCTCATAAATGTCTTTAGTTAGATCTGGTTATTTAGAATTAGTATATAAAAATATTATTCATTTTATTTCATTTTAAATTATACATATTAAGTCTTTTATATTTCAAGTCTGGTAGTAGGATTCTTAATGTGTTATTTCTTGTTTTCATTTCTTATACAATGTCAATATGGCTTGAGAACGTTACTTCCGGGTTGCACGTTGGAAAGCATTAAGTGCTCCCGGCGGAACCGGAAACACGTCATTGGATCGCAATTTTGAGGTCAAGATTTGGGACACAGAAGTTCTATTATTGTTTGCAGGTGATACACAACAAGCTGCCGTTCCTGATTGGCTGAAGGCATCTCGGAACGGCGCGAAGGAAGACATTTTAACCAAAAAAGAGAGGATCTCCACACACACATTGGAATTTCCCTGAAGAAGTCCTACATTGGACGAAACACGTAGGGCTGGGAGACCTACATAAGTGCTGAACTTCTGTATCGCAAATTGGATTCTTTATTATTTTATTTATTTCACGTCGTTTTTTTATTTTAATTAATTACCATAATTCCGTCTCTGACGGTCTGGACCTGCACATTGATGTTGGATGTTTTAATGTGCATTTTATAACTATATACTTATTGAAATAAAAGTGTTCCTTTTTAAGTATTTTCTGCACTATGTTGGTCTCTCTTTCCTTCCCTTACATGTACTAACGTGGGAAGAGAAGAAAAGAAGGCTTTTCCCTCAAAGGTACCAATAAAGAACCTGCCATCAATTAAACTCTTGTGAGTGCAATATATTCTCCATCACTGTTTGGAGTCTTTAATATTACACTGTTGAGTTCTTTTTTCTTTTTTAGATTGTATTGTTTATAGACTACCAACAAGCAGGAGTTATGGAGAAACCACATTTTGGGGAAATTATGGGGGCAACTCTATTTTGTTAGTAGACTTGGTAGGAGAAAATATAGAGAGCCTTTGTATAAGTTACTAAATCCACTTGCCATGGTTATGCATGTGTATCAATTACAATATCAATTAACACATGGCATGAGGAGGCTGTTAAAAAGTGTGTGGCTCATAAATCCGTTATTCGTGGGATATTATTGAGTAGAGCATCTTACCTCAAGAAAAAAAATCATACAGCACTGATTACTCTCCTTAAAAAAACTACAGGATCTTCATAGAGAAAACCAAGCAGACTCCACCCAAGCTCTTCAACAGCAACTTCTGGAAGTGCGTCAAGAGATTAATGCAATCCATTCCAAGAAAGCTAATTTAGCAATAAAGAAATTAAAGGCGACATCTTACTCTATGGGAAATAAGGCTACTAAAGTTCTGGCACAAAGACTGAGGAACAAACAAGCACAAGCAAGAATTCCATTTATAAAGACGCATGGGGGCCATAAAGTTATGCAACCAGTACAGATATGTAATGAATTTGCACAATACTATACGACTTTATATAATTTGAAAGATCAGCATATTCTACCTCAACCCACGCATATATCTACACGCTCATACCTGGCAAACATCTCCCTTCCTCAAATAACACCAAAACATTTAGAAAAACTATGTGCACCTATCACTACAGATGATGTGTTGCACCTAATTGAAAATATGCCAAAAGGGAAAACACCAGGTCCAGATGGTTATACTAGTGAATATTATGCTACATTCAAACATGAATTAATTTTAGCTCTTACTAGCTTTTTTAACAACGCCACTAGATTGGGATCTTTCCCAACTGAGTTCCTGTCTTCCCATGTAATTACTATCCCTAAACCGGGGAAATCGTCAACGATGTGTCAAAATTTTAGACCAATATCTCTTTTAAATGTTGATGCAAAACTTTATGCAAAGATCTTTGCAGAACGACTCAGTAATATCATACCGACATTAATACACACGGACCAAGTGGGATTTGTGACGTGCAGACAGGGACCAGATAACACTCGGAATGTGCTAGATTTATATGGAATTTAAAAACGCACCAAACAGGAGAGTATTATGATATCCCTTGATGCCGAAAAGGCGTTTTACCGTCTGAACTGGTAATTCCTTCAGGAAACTTTATCGGCCTATGGATTTCCACCTTTTTTTCTTTCTGCAGTTAAAGCTCTATACAGTGCACCTTCAGCAACAGTATTGTATGCAGGTTTCCAGTCGCAAGATTTTTCAATCACTAATGGGACCCGTCAGGGATGCCCATTATCTCCACTTCTATATGTGCTAGCTTTGGAACCTCTCGCAATATCAATACTGAGAAACTGTAGCATCCATGGTGTGTTAGTAGGCAACAAGGAGTATAAACTTAGTTTATTTGCAGATGATGTATTTCTTACAATAACGCAACCATTTATAACACTCCCTTCTTTGCATAAAGAACTGCAAATATACAGTCAACATTCATACTACAAACTTAATATCGTAAAAACGCAAACTATGTGTCTTAACACTACTAAAGCAATGGAAGATAGATTAAAAGCAAGCTATCAGTATGATTTGAGAGAAGATTACTTAATATTTTTAGGTATCAGAATAACCAATAAAGAGAAAGAACTCTTCTCAGCTAACTATACGAAGCATTTGAAAGAAATTGATAACCAGCTGGACTCATGGAAGCATCTGTTTTTATCTTGGGTAGGAAGGATTGCAGCACTCAAAATGTCAATCCTACCAAAGATTTTATATCTTTTTAGATCATTGCATATTAAACTTCCACAAAAGTACATATCGTCTCTCCAAGCATCTATTGTATGTTTCAGCTGGGGTGGCAAACACCCTAGAGTACCCAAGGCTCTACTTCTGAGAAATGTGAAGAACGGAGGAATGGGAATACCAAATATAAGAGCATATTATCACTCAGCCATCTTAATGAATGTTATCAGCGCCCATTCAACTGAGGCAAAGAAGGGAAAATATGTTATCTTCCACTAAACATCTTCTTAGAATCTGGGACACTTGCAGGGACAAAATATGTTCAGCATACCTATTGGCCCCTCGCGACCCTAATTAAAATATTATTCTATTGTAATGGTACGTTTCCCTATCAGAAATGGGAAAAAGCAGGTATCACACATTTATTTCATTTATGCAACAAAGAGGGCCTTAAATGTTTTCCAGCATTGCAAGAAAAATTTTCATTGCCCTCAAATTTTACATTTGCTTATCTTCAAATCAAAGCGATTGTAACTATAACCAAGATTTCAATAGGAAGAATCAACACTACAAGCTTCTATAATGGAATTTGAAGAACAATGTTTATCGTTACTCCGTCCTCCAAAAAAGACACTGTCTATCTGCTATCAAAAACTTGCTAACCCCGCTGTGCAGAGCAATTGGAAATTCATGCAAGACTGGCAAGAAGACTTACAAGTTAATATTCCTTTGACTGAATGGAAACAAATTTTTACTGCTCACATAGGACTAACCACCAGTATCGCCCATCTTGAAGCCGAACGGAAAATTCTTTACAGGTGGTACTTGGTAACAACACATCTAAACTCTATGTGTCCTGCAATGCCAGACCAGTGTTGGCGACGTCATAAATGTAAAGGTACTATGTTACATGTTTGGTGGTCATGCTAAGCTGTAAACTCTCTATGGAACGACATTACAAAGATGATAAAACAAGTTACAAATATCGAGTTGTCCCACGAGCCTAAAATCATACTGCTACGATTACTTCCAAGTAATGTACCTAAGTCAATCAAGAAAATGATTTTCCTCTTATTGAGTACAGCGTCTATACTAATTGCTAGACAATGGAAAACCAAGGTTTTACCTTCTCGGCGAGAAATTGAAGAAGTAATGACCTCAACAGTGTAACACGAATTGTTAATGTGGAATCAGAGGAAAATAGGGAAAATGAGCCCCTGCGTAGATCAAATGTGGCGGACATATTTACTAACGGAACACTAATTAAATCTTTGTACATCTAGATAAATATAGAGGCCTCAATATGGAATACATTTTCTGATTATAATCAAATCCATAGAGGGTCTCATCTAATCAGTTAAGCAATAAAAATTGATATCATAAATTATCCCAAGCTATTGTAAGCTAGAATAGGGGACAAGTTAACAGACTACTACTTAGGTACCATTCTCACGTGAGTAAGTTGCTTCTTTCCTTTTACCTAGTTAATAGGTTATTGTTTCCCTTCCCTTTTCTCTCCCTTCCCTCTTCTCCCCTCCTTTTTTTTTCTTTTTCATCAATAACGAGGTTTAGATAAAGTACAAGATCATTATCTTGAATAATGGTATAGCTTTTAGTAGTTCAAGATAATTAGAATCCATGGGTAACCAAAATTTGGAAATATGTCTCCCTCGTTACTAGGCATGGTTGGCACAGTGATACCCTTTGGAGTGACAACTGCTTTTATCACTGGTTAAAGCAAAGGAGGCAATATAAGGGTTAGTTAAAGAAGTATTTGTGAATGTGTGTATCAATTACCATTGTAATTTACTTTATATATTTTAAGACACACAAGCTATATAAGATAGGTCACGTTTTGAATTTTGACTATATTAAGTGATGAACTATATGTTACAATAATTGAAGATATGTATTGAGATAAATGATCTCGTTTGGATGTTCCCTTCCCCTTTTTTCTTTCTGTATCCTTTATTATTTGGAAAAATAGAACAAAAGAGGCAAATTGAAAAAAAAAAAGTGTGTGCTAACTATAACAATTTGTTTTTCTATACAAATGCTACATTCAACATAGAAAATTAATTCAAAGTAGGGGATTATTTATACATTATTTAAATAAGTTACAAGGCTTCCTACTCTGCTCTCTATAATCTTTTAGCTAGTGTGTTCAAAGTAGGATCTACTTAAACGTTGAAGACATTTACACAGTGTGATTATAATTTTTTTTTTTATTTTTTTTTTTAAATCCCTTGTATAGTCAATAAGCCAATAATGTTGTTCTTCTCACTCCAGGCACCTATGATTGAACAAAGCTTCAAATATTTATAACTTGTTTTGTTTGTGTTACATCCAATGTTTAATATTTGCACCTTTTACTCTAATCTGCCACCTTCCAGGAAAACACTGTGAAACAGGAAAGACGCTATGTGATATGCTCAGTCCTCTTTCAGCACAGGAGACCAAGTTTCAAGTAGATTCATTCATGAAAAAAAAAACATGTATGAAGCTATTGTTGAGCAGTTTCTATTAAATCACTTCATTATTTTTATCAGTCAAAATTTTTATATCTGCACATACTGCATATTGTAAAAGTTTTAAAAGAAACCAATGGTTTCTGAGCAATCAATAGAAAATTAGCAGATTTAAGAGTTTGTCCCAATTCACAATTTATGTCCTTACTTAAATGTAATTTTTTTTTTTCATTCTATTTTTCATGTCCCAACTTCATAACACATCTAAATGGAATGGTATAAACCCTTGCTTGTATTGTTGTTTTCTTGCATATATCAATTGTTGCATATAATTTAATTGTCACACGACACACTCATTCTCATACAGCGAATTAAATATCCAATTTGTTCTTGCTTAAACTGTACAACTTTGATATTGAAGATCCTGCTTTCTTCCACATTTATTTTCATTTTGTGAAAAGCAACTGTGATTCCACCTGAATTTGGTACACTCATGACACCAGCATGTGTGGTGGGAAAAAATAATTTTTTATAGTATTTCTATAAAATGTTGTAATATCCATTATCTGTGTATCCACATATCTAAACTACAGGTTGCTTGTGTAACAGTATGAGTAATTGTTTTAACCCCTTAAGGACCAAACGTATGGAATAAAAGGGAATCATGACATGTCACACATGTCATGTGTCCTTAAGGGGTTAAAGAGACTTGACTTCAAAGTTAAGGACTGTTTAACATCACCAGAACCAAAATCAGGGTTGTGATGCCTAAATAAAAAACAGACACAAAGGGACATTTAAAGGGTCATTAATTATACAATTAAGGTAATACTGAGGGAGATTTATTAAAGTGCTCTGTTCTCAAAAGTGGTGCAAAAATGTAGAAGGGCAGGAGTAACCAATGGAATGTGTCTGGTGGTTCAACTGGTTTCTATGGTGATTGCCACCTTGACAAATTTCACCCATAGTACATCAAGTACATCAAAATACGTTCACCTGTTATGTCGGTGTCAATTAATTTTTTCCCAGACGGTATTGGTGGGTTTACTAGGGTGAAGTATGCAGGGGAGGTAAGTTTAAAACACATGTATAGAATATTAATTGGTACTGACATGCTCCATGCTGTGTGCCAAGATTTGGCCTCCGTTAAATATTTAGTTGTAAAAACCTGCAAAATGCAGAATCTATAAAAGTTCACTTAAACATGATTGTTTCTGTAAATTAGTTCATTGCTGCCCCATTCACAATAACTGTGAACAGTAACTCAGACTCTGTAGATGAAGGATCTTTGAAATATGTTTGGCAATGCTTTTTGGTGTTCTCTTTGATCACTCTTGCTGTATTATATTGCTGTAGAAATAGGTGTAGGTCGTATAATTATGTGACACAAACACAATATGCAACTAAAACAGCTTTGTAATCACAATATTGCTTACAAATGATAGAGTGAGAATTATTGTAACTGTTTCAAACAAGGTTTGTGTTTAAATATTGGGCCAAAGCAATGGAGAGCCATAATGTGTAAAGAACACCTGGTTGTTGTTTTTTTTTGCTTTCTTTCATGTGAATAAATATACAGTTAGTGTCATGTGATTAGTTTTTTTTAAATTAGCCTACAGCATAGTTTTCGTTTCATGAACCTTAAGCTTTTTGACATAGTCCTAAATCACATCATTAGCATTAGATTAGCAAACAATTATTTAATCACAAAATTAATTTACCGACACATCTTTCAATTGTAAAAAAAAACATAGCAAGAATACCTTCTGAAAGACCTCTTCATTACACTCTTGTCACAGTCAAAAAAGTCTCCCTTTACCAGGGGAATGCAGTGTGGCTACAGAGACTAACATATTGAAGGCAGTTATCTATATCATGATGAAGAAGATGCATGTAGGCACCCACAAAGATAGCATTATGATTGAATTTTGGGTATCAGTTCAATTATTAAAAACTATTGGTCAGTTTCATGAGTTCATACAATGCCGTATGGAAAACTATTGGGAAATACAATATGCTTAAAGCACAAGACCGCTTTTAAAATTTTATTCAGATACACCAAATGTGTATGTGGAGATAGATAGATAGATAGATAGATAGATAGCAAGATGCTACTAAGGAGCTTGTCCATGCTCTAGTAATTTCCCCCATGGATTATTGTAACCCTCTCCTAATTGGTCTTCCCAAAAACCATATTGCCTCTCTACAGTCTGTAATGAATGCTGCCACCAGACTGATTTCCCTCTCTAGTCGGTCCTCTCACACCTCACCCCTCTGTCAGTCCTTACATTGGCTTCCTGTATCCTATAGGAGTCAATACAAAGTACTAACCCATACCTATCAAGCACTGAGCAATCTAGCCCCTCTTATATCTCATCACATATCCATAGGTATGCCCCTTCTCGGTCTCTCCTCTATGCCCGTGATCTTCTCCTGTTCGCTGCTCGCACCATATGGCCAACTCACGCTTGCAAAGCGCTACGGAATCTGTTGGCGCTATATGAAGGGCAATAATAAAGATATCTAGATAGATAAAACACTACACTGTTAGGACTTTCAAATAGATGTAACCTTTAGCAGAAGTCCTGAGAGTGGAGTTCATTTAAAAGTTATATTTTTGCCGAATCGAGCATTATAAACATTACAGTGTTTTTCACCCAGCAATTCATATTACAATTCTATTAAGGTAATCATTTACGTTTGTGAATTAAAAATAATCAAATTAATTCTTAAAAACATCAGTGTACTGATACTTGACTGTATAAAACACAAATAATATAAAGCTTTCATAATAAAACCCTAATTGGTATAGCATAGCAACAAAGAAAAAAAACCTTTTGGCTACTTTTTATTTTAAGCATATAAATGCAACTTAACAAGCTTCAATAATAATTTCATGCCACTATGGGAATATAAAGTGCAGGGAATGCACAGATTCAAAGGGTTATTCACTATTATTATTATTATTATTATTATTGCCATTTATATAGCATCAACAGATTCTGTAGCGCTTTACAATATTATGAGAGGGGGGATGACGAATTCAAAATTCATTTCAACCTTTAGTTCAAAATAGCTATAATTAGAAATATTATTTAAGCCAATTCTGTTTGGGCCTTAAATTTGAGATTTACTATGAGTTCCTGACACGTTTCACCCTAGTGATTAACCATAATAGAATTCATTTTACACTCTTGATAAGGTGAATGTTTACAGTGTTTTGGGGAAAAAGATGTATCACTATTAACCCCTTAAGGACCAAACGTCTGGAATAAAAGGGGATCATGACCTGTCACACATGTCATGTGTCCTTAAGGGGTTAAAGAATAAAAAAAAGTGAAAGAATGACTGCAATGTTAAATTAACAAAATTGTAGGTTTCATGTACATAAACTGAAAGAATGGTTTACTTCTAAAAATGAAGTTAATTTTGAATTCTCTCTTTATTGAATAGCTCTGTTGGTGTCGGTTTATCACACTTTTTAAACAACTAGTGGATCAAGGCCTTTAGGGTCCTTATCAAGACCCCATAAATCATAACATATTGTTTGAATACGCTGGAATAAACAGTCACTAATTAATTGGAGTTGCTGAGTGGTTCTTTTATTTGTTGGCAACTAAGATATTTGTCATATTATGTGTTCTGTCTCTTGAACAGGCTAGAAATAATCTGACTCCAAGTCAAATGGAGTAACAAAACGAATGATGGAGTTTGGGCAGTCAAAAACAACAGAGGTGAAGATACTAGCTGCATTCTTTATTTGCATATTATTGCATCACGTGTTCTGTAATATCTTCTCACAAACCCTGGAAATGTTTGGTAAAGAGAACATTTGAACCAACCACTTAAACTACCTTGAATCCTAACATAAATTGTCCCAATATAGAAAATATGTCAAAGGTCAAAGTATTTTCTTCCCTGGGATGCTCTTCAACTAATTAAAGTGATTTCAAGCAAGATGCTGGAGTAGAGAATTAGAAATATACATATATATGTTGAGGTTGATACTGGCTTAGGTTGTACCAAAACTATGTTCGATCACAGTTGTACAAAAAATGAAGGGTCAAGAATGCATAAAAGAGAAAACAAAGGAAAGCAGATCTTCCTACCATCCTGATTTGAGTGGGACAGTCCTCATTTTCAAATCCTGTCCCACTGTCCTAACTTTGTTGCCTGGTGCCCTGCTTTAGTGGACACCAAGGAACTGTCCTCAACCATTATAGTGTGGTCACATCATTAGACATGCTCACACTATGTTCAGGTCATTAGGACCCTGCATGGTTTACACGTTTAGGTGAAAAACCTACACCCACATTTTGCTGCAGTTGAGTGGTATGGGAAGGCCAGAATTAAATTAAAACACATGATATTATAATTCAGTGCAGACAAGGCTAAGCCAGTACAAGCATTGCGAAGGAGTAGTAGGAGAAATAGAAACATTCAGAGCCAGGGCCGGCACATCCATTGGCACCTGTGGGCACTTTAACGGGCATTTGCTGTTAGGGGCCTGGGCCAGCTATCTGCATATATATACAGGCAGCTGTGAGCACATCTCTCTCTATATATATATATATATATAGAGAGAGAGAGAGATGTACTCACAGCTGCCTGCCTCACAGCAGCCCCAAGGGACCACAGGGACAGATCCACTCCAGCTCTCCCAACTGTAGGAAGCCTGTGTAGACAAATTAATAATATTAAGTAAATGTGTGAGTGTTTGTCAGTGAATACGAGTGTCTGTCAGTAAATGTGTCAGTGAGTGTGTTTCAGTGCATGTGTGTCTGTCAGTGAATGTGTGTGTGTCTGTCAGTGAATTTGTATGTGTCTGTCTGTGAGTATCTGTCAAATCAGTGAGAGTCTGTGCTTGTCATTAAGTGTTTGTGTATCTGTCAGTAAATGAGTGTGTGTGTGTGTGTGTTTGTCAGTTAATGAGAGTGTGTGTGTGTGTCAGTGTGTGTGACTGTCAGTGAATGTGTGTGTCAAATCAGTGAATCTGTCAGTGATGTCTGCGTGTTTGTCATTGCATGTGTGTGTGAATGTGAGTGTGTACGTGCTAGTAGGTGTTTGTCAGTGATCATGTCAGTGAATGTGTGTTTCTGTCAGCGAGTGTGTGTATGTCAGTGAGTACATGAGTATCTGACAGTGTGTTCATGTCAGTGTGTGCCTGTCTGTGAATGTGTGTTTTGGTTAGTGTGTGTGAGACAATGACTGTCAGTGAGTTTGTTAGTGTATGTGTATCAGTGAGGGCATGTTGTCTGTCAGTCTGCCCATCACACTGTCATCTCACCACACTTTCATCCCCACACCCTGCCCCCAACACTGTTATCCACACACCGTGAGCCCTCAACACTGTCATCTTCCTACACACTGCACTCCACACTGTCACATTCCTACACACTGCCCCTACACTGTCGCCTTCCTATGCACCTCCCACCCACATTGTCGCCTTCCTTCGCACTTCCCCATACTGTCCCCTTCCTACACACTCTCCCCCACACTGTCACCTTTCTACACACTGCCGGCCCACATTGTCACATTCCTACACACTGCCCTCCCACACGGTCTCCTTTCTTCACCTGCCCCCCCCCCCCATATTGTCACCTTCCTTCACTTTGCCCGCTATACTGTCACCTCCCTACACACTGTTCTCCTCCATCAGCCAACAGGTAAGAGGCAGGGAGAAGGGTTAAACCCAATTTAATTTAAACTGCTCACCCCCCAGCACGTATCCAACAGTACACACACTAAATGCACTACACAGACACTACTAGATACACAGACATGCATCCACTAGACACACTGCATCCTCTAGACACACTGCATCCACCACATACACTGCATCCACCACACACGCTGCCTACAATATACACACAATGCATTCACTACTATATCCATACATATATATCTATATCAGGCTGTGTAGGGTGTTAGGCTTTGGATTAGGGTTCTTTAAATTAGAGCCTTCCCTGAAGAGTGGAAGCTGTTCTAGCTGCAGAGGAGGGACTGACTATATATTAATGTCAATGTATTTAGATTGCATTATCAAAAGTATTGGGACACCTGCTTATTACACCAACAAGAAATGTTATGTTCCTGTTGGTGTAATGGTCAGATGTCCCAATGCTTTTGTAAACTATTAGCTCAATTTCATTGTTGTCAATATCTTTACTGCATTCCTGTTAGCTGCAAACATTTTGATCCCACATAACTGATATTTCTAGTTATTATGTACAAAAACATTTAACTGGTATTATCAAAACCTGTTCCCTTGGAAACTACAAGGGCAATTACATTACACTGGATTTTCTTCTGCATACAAAAACACTTACTTTGTATCCATGGTAGCCAAGCAACAAATTATTTAAAAATAAAAATGAGTCTCATTATATAAAGAAGAAACATAAGCTTTCAAGTATTTGACATATACAGTTTACATATACCAATATATATATATATTTGTGTTCGGGGCAACATGGAATATGATATGAAATAAGATTGTAGTTAATAAACCTGAGATAGGAAAAAGTCGGTTGAGCTGTGCAGAAACCGACATATGCTGTAGCCCGGTAAATAAAGTGGGCCTACATTAGAAGAGTATGGTGAATAGAGGGAGTGGAGGGTGAGGTAGCAGCTCGGCAGACCAATCACGTTAGGGTAGGGATACTAAGTTACTGCTGCTACTGTCTCATTAGAGATGTTTACACTTTGTCTGATACCAACAAAGTTTATTGTATGTGCAGAAGCCCTATAAAGGGTTAAATGTGAAAGGGTTTATAAAATACCCCTTCCTGTCTTACTGGAGATTCTTGGCTGATATCAGCAAATCTAATGGCTAGTGTAGGACTCACCTATTGAGGCTTGCCTTGACGTGGCAGGTGAGCTTATGTATTCAAATGGCCATTGGAATAAAACTAAAGAGCCTCCATTTTGTTTAAATGTACATGGGGATTTAGGCCAGAGCACAGGTAACGTTCTCTTTGTTTTTACTATGTATTTTAAGCTGTTGGATACTAAGTTACTGCTGCTGTAAGCGCGGTGCTTTATCTTTGTGTTTGTATATGCTGATGACTGCCAGTGTCCTAGAGTGTAATGACATGGACTGGAACATGCTGGCTTGATGCCGTAGATGAGGCCCCTGTCCAACACTAGTGTCATGCAAAAGTCTAGGGCTCATTCCGAGCCGTGTTAAATGATAACCGTACTTATAACATGCCATGGAGGTAGTGAGGATAATCCTGTGAAGTGACAGTAGCAGAAGAGATGCGATATACGTTAAGGTGAGGAGGTAGGTATCGAAAACCTTCTCCTGCACCATAGCTTATTCATGTGATAGTATGTAATGTGGATGGGTTGACCCGCCTGATTCGTTTTGGTAGTGGGTAGTCCGTATGTAATGATCTTCATGTTTAATTAGGTAGGAGCTTAGAAAGTAACATGGTGCTCTATGTTGGCCACTGACTGTGAATTCCGGTGGCCTCAGGAAGCCTTTAAAGGTCAGATAATAGCGTTTCCAGAGTTAGTGAGGGATTTGAAAGTGGCTGAATCTAGCAAATAAGACAGGTTTGGATACCCTTAAGTATAGCCTGATTGGATAGGATGAAAGGAAAATGGCTTTGTTGGAAAGTAAAGAGCCATGTGATGTTGGATGACAGTCAGGCGTAACTTGATGGTATAATGAGATAGCCTAAATTGGTGGCAAAATAAGATAGCGAACATAACCAGAGACATAATAACCAACATCATGTAATGAAGGATCACCTACCTGCGACGTGAATAGTAAAGGAAAGACTTGGTGACAGCAATTGCTGGGAGACCACTAGGGCACAATTTGAAATACCTTAGAATCTGGAGGAGTAATACTGTGTCCATTGAAATATCGGAATCTGCCAGACACGTGAGCCCTACGAGGGCTTAAGGAGATAGTTGTAAACTTGTAAGTGACAACCAATATATACCATGCGAACACTTGAAGAGTAACACGAGTGCCATTAAACTTAACCAGGTGGCCTGAATATGAAAATACCAGCCTGTGATGTCAAACTTAAACTGACTAGTATTAAGGCATATGGCAAATTATAATAATGCAGAAACTCTAGAAAGTAAGTGAATCGTGAACCTGACACATGTATGAGCCCCTGTTCCCTGAAAATGATGGGATAGCCTGGAGACAGATGAACGTAGTGAAGAATGTAGATAAGTGCTTAATATAGCGAGGGCCAAGTTGACCATCCAACTTATATGGGGGATTATGGAATTAATTAAATTGTTTGAGAAATGGAAAAGTATCACTACAGTAGAAAACCTCCTTAGCGTAGGTCCCTTGTATCAGTATCAACAGGAATATACAATTAAAAGTATCTACAAGGACCATAACGGTGGACAAGTCAAGCTAACAAGTGTATGAGGAACCAACCCAACAATCCGTAATTCGTGTAACTAAACCAAAGTAAAACTAACCTCCTTAATTATATTTGTGAACCCTATGTGTGGGTCCAAGTTGGACTTGACATGACTGATCCAGTCAATAGCGACACTTAACCATGTAGGGAGCCAAGACCTAAAACAGAAGTCAATATGATCCCGTAAGGGCATTATACTGGAAGCTGAAGTAGGCCTCACCATGAAGCTACGTATTACTGAAATACTGACTATGATATCAGTGCACCCTGAAAGAAATATACCGTTAGTAGCAAGCGATTAAATCAGCCATGGCAGGCCATGGTGACTTCTATGAGTACGAGGTAGGGCCGGCTCAACTTAAAGATGACATGTTTCGTATAATAATGATGTCACAATGTGTCTGATAGGTGTGGCGTCACACCTTATCTATTTCCTAATACACCTATTAGTGTAACCACTTTCAGACCGAAAGTCGGATAGCATGACAGAAAGTCAATATCCCGTTGGATATCTGAACATATAGGTGCAAGTGTTCAATATTAAATTGAGTTATGATCGTATGCTTAAGGAGGACCTTGTGAGGGTCAGCGTGCTGTTGATGGCATGGTTCGACAACATATTTCTTGTCTTTCCAGTCTCTTATCTATTTACCCTTAGAGAACACGAGGCCTGAGAATGTTGCATGGAGGTTGTTGTTGCTTGAGCAACTCGTGCCTACCATAGCATCAGCATTCCGTATTGGTGTGAGTCTAAACAGTTCCGCTTTCTCGGCCGTTACTGGGAAAGGAACGTTGCGTCTGAGTAGTTCCGCCTGAATACGAGGTATGGTCCATGACCTGATGGAACCCGATAGGTGTCACCTTTCTGTGTAGTTGTAGTGAACCAGACTGGAGTACTAGGGATTGACAAGTCATAACCTTTTTCAGGGATCTGAAACATACTGCAATATATTAATAATTCGCTAGAATCAGGATTGTCTTACTGGCTAGCTAGTGCCAAGTGGCGAAGCAATTTACAAGGTAGGTGACAGGTGAGGCCCTACTAGTTGCCAAGTGCTTTGGCGTGAAGGGATTCGTGATCACCGAACATCGTGGCGGGGTGTTGGCATCTCGGTGACATTAAAATCCTGAGATAGATTGGGTGTGACAAGTGATACCCTCTCTATGCCACTGTGCGAGGCGGCTAACTATGTTTGGCCCCAGGGCGTAATACCTCATGCGTGGAGGATGGGCCTTGCGGGACCACTAACTCCAAGGGAGAGATGCCAGAAACTTAACATCTATTGGTCACCTAGATCCCTACAAGCCAGCAAACCTACTCGCTAAAAGGTCTATTGCGGGGGAGCCGTCGTGGCTAAAACATACCTGACTTCGTATCAGAGTTGGTGTAGTTCAGAATGGTATGGCTGTAACTGAAATCTTCAGTATCCTTTACCGGAGGTAGAGAGGGGAAGGAGAGGTTTATAAGCTAAGAAAAGAACCGTTACGGACATATGGGTTCAAGGTCTGAAAAGCCACAAGGTGCTCTGAATTGGTAACCTGAAAAATAGGATTTGACAAGACATAAGGAAATGCATGTTAGCAAGACATTGTGAGAACCACCATACCTCCCATGTACCAGCCCCATGGTGTCCTGGAAAGCAACAGGACCAAATATTTGTAGACAGGAACTGTAGTGTTAAACCATGCGATCATATTCAGCGAATCTCAGAATATGATTAGACATGACCCATAACATATAGGTACTTAACCGTATACTGTACAGAAATGCCTACATAAATATAGACAGTATGGCACAAGGCGAATCGTCTATGGTAACTCATCTAATATGCCATATTGAATGACCCCTGTTTGTGGCAATATGATATACAGTTTGAGGAAATATTACTGTTATCCGTATACCATGTGCCTATAAGTGTACTCCACGGAGTTTAAATATTACATTTATATTCTTAATCAAAATCAATAAATGTTTTAAATGAAATGCCCCAAATGAGTTGCCGAATTAACCTGTGGCAGGTTGACTATTTCCGGGCATATGAAATACATGTTGTAAAGGCACAGTGATGTGAGGAGTAAGACATATGTGTATCCTGATTTGTATCCCTGGGTTTCAGGGTGGCTTTGCGGGCTGTGTTGGGATTGACGTGGTAGAATGTGAATCGGAGACTGGTTGTGCAACTTTCGTACGTAGCCAAGACCTGTTAGTGATGAAATGGTACTAATCTAGTTTTATGAACGGTGATATGAACAAGACCTGTATATACCACTCAGCCCCAACAGAACAAGGTGTTGGAAGTCAGAATCAAACAGGAACAGAGGCCTTAAGAATGCCACTGTGGTTGCAGAGGCTAGCGACCGTGACAGCTGTACATAAAACATAGGAAAAGACAGGACATATAAGACATATTTAAAAAGACCTACACCTGGAATGCTTAGGAGGATGATAATTACTTATGCATACACAGCTGGTCATGTAAGATTTAGAGTTGAAAGCAATCGGAAATGCTCGAGGAGAACTAGAATATCACCTTAATATTAGCATCAGATATAACCTTCCTTGTTTGATCTGAACATAACTGATTGATGTTCCTAATGCATGTAGACCGTACAAAGAATATCTGAGTGGTGTTTAGAAAATGAGGGAATGCAAAAGCAGAAGACAAGAGAACTGCAGGTCTAGCTAGTTCTTTAAGATTATACTCCAACAATTACATGATTACCTGCATGCGAGCTGTCCCTTGGGGCATGTCTATTAACCAGTGAATTACCGGACGATGTTAGCCCAAGTACCTGAATACCCCGAGGGCGCACCAACATTTAAAATGTAGGGTGATTAACTGTAATGCATATGATACAGTGTATCTGAATCTGAGGAAATTTATTAAAGCTAGGTAGTTAAACAACATGAAAAATGCTGACTGCCGCACGAAATAGAAGGACTCATGCAAATAGTATTGCATGCCCCTTTAGGGAAGGTAGTTAACCTGTTGAAAGAACTCGAAAGCCGATACGCAGCAAGTTTAAAAAGGAATACATGTCCCTCTTTATTTATCCTTGGGTATCTGTACCCATAAGGGTAAGGGGTATCTGTAACTGACATAACTGCCCTCCCACCCCCCTGAACCACCCCATGCAAAGCAACCAAACGGGCACTGGCATAGGGTCACCTTATATGTTACCCTCCTAACCTCCTGTCTGAGTTTGTGCCACCCTGCATACCCAACCGGCATGTATGTATGGAGCCAAACGGGTGCCTCCATGCCGGTGTAGGCCGGGAAGCTGTAACGTGAGGGAGATAAGCTTACGGTTATCCGGCCACGAGACAACCGAATGACGTCACTGGAGGGTGCCAGTGCGACCATCAAACTGCAGAGACTGAGTTTAGTCTGGGCTTCCGGGTTAGCAGTTGCAAATGTCGGGAAGCAAGCTGATACCTCGATGAACCCAGATACTGGAGAGCCAGATACCAGCTTTCTGGCAGAAATGGCGGTCTGTGACACAGCAGCTCAGCAGACCAATCACATTAGGGTAGGGAAGGGGGGAGTCCCCATCAAAGGTCCATATGCCCCTCCCACAACTTCAGGCCAAGTCTTCCAATATATGCACAGTAAACAGAAAAATAAAGTCTTTGAATTCTGTGGTTTGACATCTCAGGACATAATAATAATTATCTGTTTCATAGCAATTTTTAAAATTAGGTAAATGCACCCTCAGATGAACAATACATATTACACAGTGTCATGATTTATTTAACAAAAATAAAGCCAAAATGTACCAAAACACAGACACAAATTGGCCTAATTTGTTGTAGCCCTCCCCCCAAGCTTTTCTCTAGTGTGCCACATTACAGAAAACTGGAAAAATAAATTAACTAATATACATGCCCTTCTTTCGATAATGATCACCTTCTTAATGTGAAATATTGCAATTTTATTGCAAAAAAGTACATCAGGTTATAAAATTGTAGTAGTTATGACTTTACACTAAATGTAGATTCAACGTTTTCCTACTTTGTCACGCAGATGGCAGTGTTACAGCAAAGTTAACAAAAGCATATTTTGTGATTATTTTCTTCAAGGATTTAACCCCATGTTACAGTTAAAAATATATAGCAGTAACAAACAATAAAGGTTGCCAAGCACAAAAGCCTGGATAGATCACATGAGCAGAAATTGGATGTAGAGAATAAAATAGCAAGTTGGTATTGGTCACAATTGGTCATGTAATCCAATATGGCCAGGAGACCACAAGATGTATGGGGTTTCATGTTGAAGATGGTGCAGGACACTGTTGATATAGAGCAAGATTAACCCTTAGGTGGCCTTAGGCAATTGTCTAGGGTCACAGGGTTAAACCTGAGCCCTGGGACAATTAATATGTATTTGGCCCCATTTACCATCTCTATATGAAGAATTAACAGGGGCCTGCACTATTCATCTGCCTAGGGCCTTTTGTGTACTTTTCTGTGTTGATATTAATCATGGAACCAAATGTAAAGACTTTCTATCAAGCTTTTTTTTATTTTGTGATTTTTTTTATAGTTCATGTACACATTTGTGACAATTTCAAAATGGCTGCTAAATTAAAGGGGCTCTCCAGTACCAGGAAAACATATCCTGCAGTGCCCCTCTCCCTCCCACCCCCCATTCCATGTTGTTGAAGGAATTAAAACCCCTTCAGTTACTTACCGGCACTGGTTCAGACTCCGCCTACTCTCCTCCTCGCCAACGTAAGCCAGCGGGGGAGACCTAATGCGCATGTGCTGCAATGGCCGCGCACACGCATTATACCTCCCCATAGGAAAGCATTATTCAATGCTTTCCTATGGGGTTTCGGCAACGCTGGAGGTCCTCACATAGCGTGAGGACGTCCAGTGTCATATAACACACTTTTTGTGTTCTAAGAACACAGAAGTCCCTCTAGTGGCTGTCTGATTGACAGCCACTAGAGAAGGACTTAACCCTGTAAGGTAATTTTTGCAGTTTGTAAAAACTGCAATAATTACACTTTTAGGGTTAAGGGTGGTGGGAGTTTGCACCCAGACCACTCCCATGGGCATAAGTGGTCTGGATGCCTGGATTGTCCCTTTAAATGACTTATCAGTAGAGGTGGCCAAGCATAGGAGATGCTGCATATAAAGAAGTAAATTACAAAGATTTGCATTTTATACACTTATTTAAGATTTTGTATCATTAGTGAAAGCTGCTGGAGGAAGTCATGCACCCAGTCGGACTTTCTTCACTACAAATTCATGTTGCGTTCATACAGCCCTTGCCCTTGCCAAACAGTCATACTTTTCCTCCCTCATTGGCTCCTGCTCCAGCAATCTCAGGCTTCTTTTTAATACCTTCAACTCCCTTCTTTGCCCTGCTGTTGCCATCCCACGAACTAACCTTACAGCTGATAGCTTTGCATCCTACTTTACCGACATTTACCGAACAGCTAAGGAAAGAATTCTCACTACTTTGCCCCTCTATTTCTCAAACACAACTGGATCATGCCTTTCCTACCCTTCAGACTTTCTTCCAGGCTAGTGAACAAGAGGTGGCTGCGCTTCTCATTTCCTCTCACCCCACCACTTGCCCGCTTAATCCTGTCCCGTCTCACCTTATCTTTCTCCTCTTGTCTTGTGCCTTCCTTAGCACTAGTGATGTCGCGAACCCGAAATTTTCGGTTCGCGAATGGCGAACGCGAACTTCTGCAAATGTTCGCGAACCGGCGAACCGCCCGAAACGCCATTGACTTCAATGGGCAGGCGAATTTTAAAACACACAGGGACTCTTTCTGGCCACAATAGTGATGGAAAAGTTGTTTCAAGGGGACTATCACCTGGACTGTGGCATGCCGGAGGGGGATCCATGGCAAAACTCCCATGGAAAATTACACAGTTGATACAGAGTCTGGTTTTAATCCATAAAGGGCAGAAATCACCTAACATTCCTAAATCACAATCAATATGGATTGACACCTGACATATGACATATTGACACCTTGACATATGGATTGACACCTGTCCTCAGAGCCCCTGATGCACACGGACACAGAGCAGAATAGAGACTGGTCCCCCTACATAGGGTCACTTGGCAGATATGGATTGACACCTGTCCTAAGGATCCCTGATACACACTGACACAGAGCAGAATAGGGACTGTTCCCCCTACATCGGGTCACTTGGCAGATATGGATTGACACCTGTCCTAAGGTTCCCTGATACACACTGACACAGAGCAGAATAGGGACTGGTCCCCCTACATCAGGTCACTTGGCAGATATGGATTGACACCTTGTTACAAACTGCTATTTGTAACGGGCCCTTTAAATGGCAAATTGCCCTGCTTCCCTGGGTTGTGGAGAAGCCTATTTGCCAGCCTCCTCCCGCATGACTATGGCCCCTGGGAGATTGTGAAAATGTATGCACTTTTATTTGGTGTGTATGGCCCTTTAAGACTGTCGGTGGGCATATTGGGGCTTATGGACTCTTTATGTGACTGGTGCTGGCCCTTTAAACACCTTTTTTGGGACATCAGGAAGATTGGGACACTGCCCCTTTAAGGCCGTGTCCCCAGACTTGTTGGGGACACTGCCCCTTTAAGACGGTGTCCCCTGTGTCCCCAGACCTGGTGCAAACCCTTTGTGCCTGCCTGGCTATTTCCCACTTGGTTCAGTAAATGGGGCTTACTGAACCAAGTACCACACAGGCAGACCACCCAGAAGTGGAAGTGTGCAGGCAATTTACCTCCCAGAAGCTGCGGTTAACCGCAGCTTAATTGACAATGCTGGGAGGTCTTTGTTCGTTTGCCGAACACGTGGCGGCGGCCATCTTTGATCATTCGACGAGGTCAGCGGTATGTGTAGCCAAATTCATGGAACTAAAATCGGCTACACATTTCCGCGAACACCGCTGAGCTCTACCTTCTCCCCTACTGGTTTTACAGCTGCAGAGCCTAAGTCCCATTCGGCGATGGGACTTAGTCTTTTTTTCAGCCGTTTTTTTCAGCCTTATTTCAGTTGCAGAGACTAAGTCCCATTCGGCGATGGGACTTAGTCGTTTTTAGTCTTTTTTTTCAGCCGTTTTTTTCAGCCTTGTTTCAGCTGCAGAGACTAAGTCCCATTCGGCGATGGGACTTAGTCTTTTTTTCAGCCGTTTTTTTCAGCCTTATTTCAGCTGCAGAGACTAAGTCCCATTCGCGATGGGACTTAGTCGTTTTTTCAGCCTGAAATAGACCGACCTCACAACCCAAATCTATGGAACTGTTTTGGGCAGGAAAATGTGCTTGCGGTCGGTCATAAAGGGACCTCCAGCTAACTTTTTAACCCCTGGATGGATTTGGCTGATTTTTGGTTATGTTTATGTTTTAAGTGTGCTGATTCCAAATATGTAATTATGAAGATGGGATGTGTAGTTTTAAAGTTACAGTGTATGGCTAAAACTGTATTTTTACTGCCTGTGTTTAATTATGTTAATCTCTTCCCAAACGTCATTTCGTTCAAAGTGGAGAGAATGTTAAAAAATATATTTTTGTTCGGAGTGTGAGAAATGCTTTTCAGCCGCTTCTAATCTTAAGCATCATTTGAGGAGCCATACAGGAGAGAAACCTTATTTGTGGTGTGTTTAGTATTGTTCTGATCAGTTTAATACCTTCCGCGTCTCCTATCAGTGGACGTGTATATGGCAGCCATTTTAGGAACCGTACACCTGGGACCCGAGCAAGGTCACCTCGTTCAACAGGCTTGCAGCGTATCCTCCAGGAAGAAGAGCCTGAACCCTTACCGGCTGCACGTGTCTTACCTGTACATGGAAAGCTGCTCTGGTTCCTTGATGAGCCAGCTGCCCGTGAGTTAACATGTCCCGTGGAGAAGCACTCTGTCCTGTAAAGCCTCACCAAAAAAAAAGGAGTGGTGTGTTTAGTATTGTTCTGATCAGTTTAATACCTTCCGCGTCTCCTATCAGTGGACGTGTATATGGCAGCCATTTTGTCAGATTCAAGTTCTTGTGCCCCACAGTTCAAAATAACATTCAAATGACAATTCATGACAGATCACACAAGTGAATAGCCCTGCCAACGTCTTCTCAGAATTTTTTCGTTTTCTATGAAGAAATAGAAATGCAAGAGCAGAATAGAGACTGTTCAGTTTAATACCTTCCACGTCTCCTATCAGTGGACGTGTACACGGCATTGATTTTTGTAACAGGGAGATGGAAGAAGAGGCTTGGTCGGTCCTCTTACTGCAAATTTGGTGCACTGCGCGGTAAAGCTAATGTGACACCAGATAGGAGTGGTGTGTTTAGTACTATTTTATCAGTTTAATACCTTCCGCGTCTCCTATCAGTGGACGTGTACACGGCATTGATTTTTATCTAAGCCGTAAACTTTTGCACAGCGAAGTATATTCACTGCCATTGAAAAGGAGTGCATGGCGGTGGTGTGGGCCCTCAAAGCTGCAACCTACTTGTATGGACAACCGTTTACCTTACTCACAGATCACAACAAATTTGGGGCACTGCGCGAGCAATCTAATGTACCACCAGATAGGAGTGGTGTGTTTAGTACTATTTTTATCAGTTTAATACCTTCCGCGTCTCCTATCAGTGGCGTGTACACGGCATTGATTTTTGTAACAGGGAGATGGAAGAAGGGGCTTGGTCGGTCCTCTTACTGCAAATTTGGGGCACTGCGCGGTCAAGCTAATGTGACACCAGATAGTAGTGGTGTGTTTAGTACTATTTTTATCAGTTTAATACCTTCCGCGTCTCCTATCAGTGGACGTGTACACGGCATTGATTTTTATCTAAGCCGTAAACTTTTGCATAGCGAAGTAGATTCACTGTCATTGAAAAGGAGTGCATGGCGGTGGTGTGGGCCCTCAAAAAGCTGCAACCTACTTGTATGGACAGCCGTTTACCTTTCTCACAGATCACAACAAATTTGGGGCACTGCGCGTGCAATCTAATGTACCACCAGATAGGAGTGGTGTGTTTAGTACTATTTTTATCAGTTTAATACCTTCCACGTCTCCTATCAGTGGACGTGTACACGGCATTGATTTTTGTAACGGGAGATGGAAGAAGAGGCTTGGTCGGTCCTCTTACTGCAAATTTGGGGCACTGCGCGGTCAAGCTAATGTGACACCAGATAGGAGTGGTGTGTTTAGTACTATTTTTATCAGTTTTAATCACTATTCGTCCTATCCGTTGATGTGGAGCAAGGCGCAGCAGCAGAAGAGGACTCAGCGAGGAGGTTATGGAAGAGGATGGAGTAGGAAGTGGAGGTGGCAGCAGGCCTGCCTGCAAATTAAGTGGCGGTGTCACAATGGTGCTTGAAGATAACTAACTGCTATTCAATCTATAACAGTGAAAAAGTTTTTGTTTTTTAAATCCAAGCTATTGTGACACCAATTGAGTGAGTGGTGGCACTGGGCTGAGAGTATCCACTGTGAGCTTGACACACACCAGCTTTGAGACAACTAACTGCTATTTAAATCTATGGTGATGTTTTCACAGGCAGAAAGTGCCCTAAAACATGGCGTGAACCCTAGTTGGTGGTGGATAAGTCACGCAAGTCAACCGGCATTCAGAGCTAAAATACAGCAGCGTGTGGACCATTTTTAGCCCAAGGCAGCTCATCTCATCAGGCCTTTTTTAATCTAATGTATCGCCCAGTGTCAGTCCCTTTGGGATCCATCTGTAACGAGAATATACCCCAACACTTAGCTAAACAAAAGACAACACAGAGGAGAGATACGTCTACCGGACCTAGAATGGCCGGACTCGACGTATATGAGAGGAGACAGAGTCATTCTAGGTCCGGTAGACGTATCTCTCCTCTGTGTTGTCTTTTGTTTAGCTAAATCCTGCGTGTTGGGGTATATTCTCGTTACATTACGATAGGGCCATGGACCCCGCAGATTTGGCTCAGCAAATGGCTTTTCACGAGGCAAGGTTTGTAGAGCAGGATCACCGTATGGATCAGATAGCACAGGCTCTCCAGACGCTCTTGTCTAGAACCATTCCTGCAACCGCACCGAACCCTCCTACACCTCATCCTCCCGAAGTATCCAATTCAACCAATGCTTCGCCCCATTTAACACCTCCTCCTAGGTATGGAGGGGAAGCCAAGACATGCAGAGGTTTTATTAATCAAATAGAATTCCACCTTGAGATGTATCCTCATTCCTTTCCCACTGATAGGTCTAAAGTGGGGTTTTTGATGCATCAACTTACTGACAAAGCACTAGAGTGGGCAAATCCTATTTGGGAGGCCAATGGACCTATGGTTCATGATTTCAATAGTTTTCTTGCGGCTTTTCGTAGAACTTTTGACACAACAAAGAGGTCAAAGAATGCCGCAAGAGCATTAATGAGGATTAAACAGGGGTCTAGGTCTGTGGCGGATTATGCTATTCAGTTTCGTACCCTTGCCTCACAGGTAGATTGGACCAATAATGGGTTAACTACTGCGTTCATGGAAGGTTTATCTGACACTATATTAGATGAGGTAGCGGCAAGGGAGCTTCCTATCCCATTAGAGGATCTTATTGACTACCTCATTGATATAGATAATAGAATTCGCGACAGGCTCTATACCAAAAACAAGAATAGGCGTCTGGTCACATCTATTAACCCTAGAGTTGATAAACCTGAGAGTGTTAAAGTACCCGAGGAGGAACCCATGCAATTAGGGGTTGCCAAACTCTCGGATACTGAAAAACTACTTAGAAGAAGGAATGGACTCTGCCTATACTGTGGTAGGCGAGACCATATGGTAAGGGAATGTCCTTTGCGTCCGGAAAACTCTCGCACCTAAGACCTTATAGGGGACTGGCCTTGGGTGTGATCTCTAAGTCTCCTAAATTGCCTCCTAATCGTTTGCTTCTCCCTGTTTCCCTTCATATGGGGGTGAGTTGTATAGCAGAATGCATATTAGCCTTGGTTGATTCTGGGGCTGCTGAGAACTTTATTGACTCTGAGTTTGTTACGAAAAATAACATTCCCGTCAGAGAAAGGGAGATACCCTTGGCCATTGAGGCCATAGATGGTAGACCATTAAGTTTTCCAATTGTTACTCATGAAACTGTACCATTACACATGTATACAGGGGTTTTACACTTTGAAACCATTCGATTCCAGGTTATCACATCTCCCTCTTCTCACATTGTGTTAGGGTACCCATGGTTACGTACTCACAATCCCATTTTCGATTTGGGAGTCAGGGCAAATAAAATCATGGAGCGATGCCTGCCATGAGTCCTGTACTATTGAAGTCACCCCTTTGAATTCTATTAATGTCCCTACAACTCCTCCTTTGTCCACTGTTATACCCTCTCAGTACTTATTTCTCAAAACTGTCTTCGATAAAAGGGAGGCTGACAAATTACCACCTCACAGACCCTACGATTGTGCTATCGATTTATTGCCTGGCACAATACCTCCAAACTGCAGGGTGTACCCTTTATCTGTTCAAGAAAACCGTGTCATGGAGGAGTATATTAAGGAATCATTAGAAAAGGGGTTTATTAGGAGATCCTCTTCTCCGGCTGGAGCGGGGTTCTTCTTTGTATCAAAGAAAGAAGGTGATTTAAGACCGTGTATCGATTATAGAGGTCTAAATAAAATCACCATCAAAAATGCATATCCTATACCTTTAATCACGGAATTATTTGACAGACTCAAACATGCTACTGTATTCACTAAATTGGATCTTAGAGGTGCATACAATTTAATACGTATTAAGAAAGACCACGAATGGAAAACGGCATTCAACACTAGATCTGGCCATTACGAGTATACAGGGAGTGCAGAATTATTAGGCAAATGAGTATTTTGACCACATCATCCTCTTTATGCATGTTGTCTTACTCCAAGCTGTATAGGCTTGAAAGCCTACTACCAATTAAGCATATTAGGTGATGTGCATCTCTGTAATGAGAAGGGGTGTGGTCTAATGACATCAACACACTATATCAGGTGTGCATAATTATTAGGCAACTTCCTTTCCTTTGGCAAAATGGGTCAAAGAAGGACTTGACAGGCTCAGAAAAGTCAAAAATAGTGAGATATCTTGCAGAGGGATGCAGCACTCTTAAAATTGCAAAGCTTCTGAAGCGTGATCATCGAATAATCAAGCGTTTCATTCAAAATAGTCAACAGGGTCGCAAGAAGCGTGTGGAAAAACCAAGGCGCAAAATAACTGCCCATGAACTGAGAAAAGTCAAGCGTGCAGCTGCCACGATGCCACTTGCCACCAGTTTGGCCATATCAGAGCTGCAACATCACTGGAGTGCCCAAAAGCACAAGGTGTGCAATACTCAGAGACATGGCCAAGGTAAGAAAGGCTGAAAGACGACCACCACTGAACAAGACACACAAGCTGAAGCGTCAAGACTGGGCCAAGAAATATCTCAAGACTGATTTTTCTAAGGTTTTATGGACTGATGAAATGAGAGTGAGTCTTGATGGGCCAGATGGATGGGCCCGTGGCTGGATTGGTAAAGGGCAGAGAGCTCCAGTCCGACTCAGACGCCAGCAAGGTGGAGGTGGAGTACTGGTTTGGGCTGGTATCATCAAAGATGAGCTTGTGGGGCCTTTTCGGGTTGAGGATGGAGTCAAGCTCAACTCCCAGTCCTACTGCCAGTTCCTGGAAGACACCTTCTTCAAGCAGTGGTACAGGAAGAAGTCTGCATCCTTCAAGAAAAACATGATTTTCATGCAGGACAATGCTCCATCACACGCGTCCAAGTACTCCACAGCGTGGCTGGCAAGAAAGGGTATAAAAGAAGAAAATCTAATGACATGGCCTCCTTGTTCACCTGATCTGAACCCCATTGAGAACCTGTGGTCCATCATCAAATGTGAGATTTACAAGGAGGGAAAACAGTACACCTCTCTGAACAGTGTCTGGGAGGCTGTGGTTGCTGCTGCACGCAATGTTGATGGTGAACAGATCAAAACACTGACAGAATCCATGGATGGCAGGCTTTTGAGTGTCCTTGCAAAGAAAGGTGGCTATATTGGTCACTGATTTGTTTTTGTTTTGTTTTTGAATGTCAGAAATGTATATTTGTGAATGTTGAGATGTTATATTGGTTTCACTGGTAATAATAAATAATTGAAATGGGTATATATTTGTTTCTTGTTAAGTTGCCTAATAATTATGCACAGTAATAGTCACCTGCACACACAGATATCCCCCTATCATAGCTGTAACTAAAAACAAAATAAAAACTACTTCCAAAAATATTCAGCTTTGATATTAATGAGTTTTTTGGGTTCATTGAGAACATGGTTGTTGTCAATAATAAAATTAATCCTCAAAAATACAACTTGCCTAATAATTCTGCACTCCCTGTACTGTTATGCCATTTGGTCTATGCAATGCCCCAGCAGTATTTCAAGAATTTATCAATGACGTTTTAAGAGACTTTATTCATACATTTGTAATTGTGTACTTAGACGACATATTAATATACTCTACAGATTTACACACTCATCACAGGCATGTTACGACAGTTCTGAAGACCCTTCTTGCTAATGGTCTTTATTGTAAACTGGAAAAATGTCTATTTGACCAATCCGAAGTCCAGTTTTTGGGGTATTTAATTTCCGCTAAAGGTTTTCGTATGGATCCCCAGAAGCTTTCTGCTGTCATGGAATGGCCTCTTCCACAAGGTTTGAAAGCCATTCAGCATTTTCTTGGTTTCTCTAATTATTATAGACGCTTTATTAAAGGTTTTTCCTCTATTGTAGCGCCTATCACCCGTATGACAAGAAAGGGAGGCAATACTCGTGTCTGGTCTCCCGAGGCACTTCAGGCTTTTGAGTTTCTTAAAACCACATTCGCTTCTGCACCTATTTTACAGCACCCTATCCCCACACTGCCCTATATTCTTGAAGTTGATGCTTCTGATATCGGGGTAGGTGCTGTCTTATCCCAAAGAGAGTCGCCTGAAAAGCCATTGCATCCTTGTGGCTTCTTCTCCAAACAAATGTCCAAAGCAGAAAAGAATTATGATGTGGGTAATCGCGAACTCCTTGCTATTATTTTAGCACTGAAAGAATGGAGACATTTGTTAGAAGGAACTAAAGATCCTATTCTCATATTTACGGATCATAAGAACCTATCCTACCTTAGTGAGGCTAAAAGACTGTCTTCTCGGCAGGCTAGGTGGTCACTATTTTTGTCCCATTTCAATTACATTATCACCTATAGGCCAGGTGACCGCAACACTAAAGCAGACGCTCTGTCCAGACAGTTCGAAACTGCTGACAAACAGGAGATTGATGTTACTCCTGTGATTCCCCCAGAAAGGATAATCGCTACCACTGTTTTGTCTATTTCTTCGTCCCTCTTGCAGGCCATACAAGCGAAACAAAACATGGCACCTAGCGAGAGACCTACTGATAAACTATTCGTTGATGTTCCCGAGAGACGGGAGATTCTGTCGTTGTATCATGACACTAAGACTGCTGGACATCCTGGTATTTCCAAAACGGTGTCAGCAGTTTCTCGGTATTTTTGGTGGGATTCCTTACTCAAGGATGTCACTGACTATATAGGTGCTTGTACTACTTGTGCCTGTATGAAATCTTCTCGTAGGGTTCCTTGTGGGCTGTTGCATCCGTTACCTATTCCCGAGAGACCTTGGTCTAACCTGTCCATGGATTTTATTGTTGAATTACCTCCCTCGAATGGTAACACAGTTATCCTAATGATAGTGGATCGGTTTTCCAAGATGGCTCACTTTGTGTCTCTTCACAAGTTGCCCACGTCCAGGGAACTAGCACTT
>OW240916.1:81783653-81793995 GCA_933207985.1 Pelobates cultripes | reverse complement strand
TGTGTGTATGGGGGCAGTGTGTGTATGGGGGGCAATGTGTGTGTATGGGGGGCAGTGTGTGTGTATGGGGGGCAATGTGTGTGTATGGGGGTGTATGTGTATATAGTGTGTGATAAGGGTAGGGGGGCTTTTTTTAATAATATATATTTTTATTTATTTAATTAAAATAAATATATATTCTATGTCCCCCCTCCCTTCTTACCTTTACTGGGAGGAGGGGGGACATATTTCGATCCCTGGTGGTCCCAGTGGTGATTCCCTGCGAGTCCCAGTGGGGACAGTGAACTCTAGCCCGGCTAGAGTTCACTCTCACGAGATTTGGAGCGTTGCCGTGGTAACCGCGGCAACGCTGCAAATCTCGCGAGAGGAGGACCCGGAGGAGCTGCAGCCTGAGCTCCTGGGTCCTCTCACTCCCTCTCCCTCCCCTGCCGGCTGTCAGCACAGTGCCTGCAGACCGGGGAGGGAGAGCTCTGATCTCCCCTCCGGTCCGCAGGCACATTGCAGGGCTAGCACCTGCATGTGCTGCTGGCAGGGGAGAGGGAAACCGGCGGATTTCTCGGGGGGGGGGGCAATTGCCCCGTTGCCCCCCCCCCTGGATCCGCCACTGATTGGGACACCACTGAGTGAGTGGTGGCACTGGGCAGGCCCTGAAACGCACACTCGTGAAGGAAACTGACTGCTATTATATTACAGTCCAAAACGTTTTGGTTTTTTTTAAATTCAAGCTATTGGGACACCAGTGAGTGACTGGTGGCACTGGGCAGGCCCTGAAACGCACATTCGTGAAGGAAACTGACTGCTATTATATTACAGTCCAAAAAGTTTTTTTTTTTTTTAATGCAAGCTATTGGGACACCAGTGAGTGAGTGGTGGCACTGGGCAGGCCCTGAAACGCACACTCGTGAAAGAAACTGACTGCTATTATATTACAGTCCAAAAAGTTTTGTTTTTTTTAAATGCAAGCTATTGGGACACCAGTGAGTGAGTGGTGGCACTGGGCAGGCCCTGAAACGTACGCTCGTGAAGGAAACTGACTGCTATTATAATACAGTCCAAAAACTTTTGTTTTTTTTAAATGCAAGCTATTGGGACACCAGTGAGTGAGTGGTGGCACTGGGCAAGTGGGCACAGTATATGCTGTGAGCCTGACACAGGCTGGCAGGCAGGCAACTGCAATTACATTACACAGAAAAAAAAAAGCAGACTGATGTTCTAGCCCTAAAAAGGGCTTTTTGGGGTGCTGTCCTTACAGCAGCGATCAGATGAGTCCTTCAGGACTCTAGTGGACACTGAATACACTAGCCTAGCTATCAATTTCCCTATCAAATCAGCAGCAGCTACACTGTCCATCCTCTCACTAAGAATGCAGCTTCACAATTGTAAAATGTAATTTGAAATCGTCACTGTTGAATCTTCTTAATTTCTTCTTGTCTTCAGTTGATTGCTATATATATACACGTCTTTTGTATATATAGTCTTGGGCCAAATGCTCGCCACAATAATATATGTCTATAATATTGAAAAGTACTAATACGCAATCTGACTTACGGTTTCTTCAGGTTTATTCTTAGTTACAGATACATAATAAAACATAGTAAAGGATGTTACAGGATAATGGACATTCAACAGCAGATGGTAATTGCTGGACTTCTTTACAACCTTACATCTTTACATCGAGAGAGAGAGCCAGAGAGCCCAGAGCCAAGAACCACGAGCCAAGAGAGAGTGACCTCGTGTCCCTCTGTTACTATATAGAAGTGTTCATACTAACGTCAGCGTTTAACTCTAGCCAAATAAGGACAAAACCCCCACATCCACATTCCAGAGCTCTCGGACAAAGAAAGCCTTGTGACTTAGACCATCTGTTACTTATGTCAATCCACACATCCATATATAATCAATAGAAACATAGAATATGCAATATTCTACAACAATGAATGTAAAATGGATGCTGTCCAGGAGGTGGGAAGGTCTGGGAGGGAGGGTCTGCTGCTGATTGGCTGGAATATGTCTGCTGACTGTGAGGTACAGGGCCAAAGTTTACTCAATGATGACGAATAGGGGGTGGATCGAACAGCGCATATGTTCGCCATCCGTGGCGAACGCGAAAAAGCAATGTTCACCGGGAACTATGCGCCGGCGAACCGTTCGGGACATCACTGTTCACCAATCAAATGGCAAAACGAGCATTCAAGGCAAGACAAGGAGATTGACAATATCCTGCTGTCTGCTGCATTTAAAACATAACTGATATTTTTACAAACCATGTATGTATTTTAATTGGATAAAAACAGGGGGGTAGGTGCAGCGCTTCAGTAATCCTTGACAAGGAATATGTGAAGAGAACCAGAGAAGAAATAATAGTGTAGTATTTAATGGGACCATCAAAAGTTTTTTACCTGGTGGTCCCATTCACTCTGTAAAACACTTTTGACAAAGCCTATCCAAGGAGAAACGCGTTAAGTGTATTGTTTATAACTTTTTTATCACTATTTTATTTAATTAAGTGTTCTTGCATAGCAAGACCACTTAATGTTATCTCACATATATATTATTATGTGTTCTTGCATAGCATGACCACTTAATGTTATCTCACATATATATTATTCTTCTTTTTATTATAGCCAAATTTACCACCCTAACTCCTCCCACAGTTTTTACACTACATAGACAGTAATATACCGAAACGTGCAGATTGTTCCCGATTGGATTGCTATTACTTTGTGGAGCGTTTTGCCGAATGAAACACATAAAGATCCTACAAACATTCAATTCTTGGGAATACAAAAAATCACTCCGAATTAGAGGGGTGAAGATTTGGTACAACATATAGGCCGGACGGAAATGAGGTGGATTTTCACATTAAACACCATGTTACCTCATGGATTAAACAGTGATTTTGAGTTATAGAAACATAGAAACATAGAATGTGACGGCAGATAAGAACCATTCGGCCCATCTAGTCTGCCCAATTTTCTAAATACTTTCATTAGTCCCTAGCCTTATCTTATAGTTAGGATAGCCTTATGCCTATCCCACGCATGCTTAAACTCCTTTACTGTGTTAACCTCTACCACTTGAGCTGGAAGGCTATTCCATGCATCCACTACCCTCTCAGTAAAGTAATACTTCCTGATATTATTTTTAAACCTTTGTCCCTCTAATTTAAGACTATGTCCTCTTGTTGTGGTAGTTTTTCTTCTTTAAATATAGTCTCCTCCTTTACTGTGTTGATTCCCTTTATGTATTTAAATGTTTCTATCATATCCCCCCTGTCTCGTCTTTCCTCCAAGCTATACATGTTAAGATCCTTTAACCTTTCCTGGTAAGTTTTATCCCGCAATCCATGAACCAGTTTAGTAGCCCTTCTCTGAACCCTCTCTAAGGTATCAATATCCTTCTGAAGATACGGTCTCCAGTACTGTGTACAATACTCCAAGTGAGGTCTCACCAGTGTTCTGTACAATGGCATGAGCACTTCCCTCTTTCTACTGCTAATACCTCTCCCTATACAACCAAGCATTCTGCTAGCATTTCCTGCTGCTCTATTACATTGTTTGCCTACCTTTAAGTCATCAGAAATAATCACCCCTAAATCCCTTTCCTTATATGTTGAGGTTAGGACTCTATCAAATATTCTGTACTCTGCCCTTGGGTTTTTACGTCCAAGATGCATTATCTTGCACTTATCCACATTAAATGTCAGTTTCCACAATTCTGACCATTTTTCTAGTTTACCTAAATCATTTGTCATTTGGCTTATCCCTCCTGGAACATCAACCCTGTTACATATCTTAGTATCATCAGCAAAAAGACATACCTTACCATCAAGACCTTCTGCAATATCACTAATAAAAATATTAAAGAGAATGGGTCCAAGTACAGATCCCTGAGGTACCCCACTGGTGACAAGTCCAAGCTTCGAATATATTCCATTAACTACAACCCTCTGTTGCCTGTCACTCAGCCACTGCCTTACCCATTCAACAATATTGGAATCCAAACTTAAAGATTGCAATTTATTGATAAGCCTTCTATGTGCAACAGTGTTAAAAGCCTTACTGAAATCTAGGTAAGCAATGTCTACTGCACCACCCTGATCTATAATTTTAGTTACCCAATCAAAAAAATCAATAAGATTAGTTTGGCATGATCTCCCTGAAGTAAACCCATGTTGTCTCTGATCTTGAAATCCATGTGTTTTTAGATGTTCATCAATCCTATCCTTTAACATGGTTTCCATCACTTTCCCCACTACTGAAGTAAGGCTTACTGGCCTATAGTTGCCCGACTCCTCCCTATTACCTATCTTGTAAATGGGCACAACATTCACTAACTTCCAATCTTCTGGGACTACTCCTGTTAACAATGATTGGTTAAATAAATCTGTTAATGGTTTTGCTAGTACATCACTAAGCTCTTTTAATAACTTTGGGTGTATTCCATCAGGTCCCATTGACTTATTTGTCTTTACTTTTGACAGTTGAAATAGAACCTCTTCCTCTGTAAACTCATTTATCCTTTTTCTCAACTGAGGTCCCTTTCCTTCATTTTCATCTGTAAATACAGAACAAAAATATTATTTGAGGCAGTCAGGTAGACCTTTACCCTCTTCTACATACCTTCCTTCTTTTGTTTTTAATCTAACTAATCCTTGTTTTACTTTTCTTTTCTCATTTATGTATCTAAAAAATGTTTTATCCCCCTTTTTTACTGACTGTGCTATTTTCTCTTCTGTGTGTGATTTGGAAGCTCTTATAACTTGCTTAGCCTCTTTCTGCCTAATCTTATAGATCATTTTGTCTCCCTCACTCTGGGTTTTTTTATAATTCCTAAATGCTAACTTTTTGTTTTTAACTATTTTGGCCACATCTGTGGAGTACCACAGTAGTTTCTTGAATTTTTTGCTTTTACTGACAAGCCTAATGTAATTTTCTGTTGCCTTCAATAGTGCAACTTTTAAATAATCCTATTTCTCTTGGACTCCATTTAAATTGCTCCAGTCTGACAATGACTCCTCTACCCATATTCTAATTTTAGAAAAGTCTGATTTTCTAAAGTCTAAAACTTTTGTTTTTGTGTGGTGTGACTCAGTCACTGTTCTTATATTAAACCACACTGACTGATGATCACTGGATCCTAAACTTTCACCTACAGTAATATCTGATATCAAATCTCAATTTGTTAACACTAAATCTAGTAGGGCCTCTTTACGAGTTGGCTCCTCAACAACTTGCCGCGATCAATCTGAAATCATAGAGCCTTCCTTCAGGTATAAAAGAAGAACAGAAGCACAGGAACACACACCGATTGATGAAGCCTACAGGCGAAACGCGTCTCGGACATCCAGGAGGATTTTACTTTTTAATTTCAACCTTTGTTTTTATATTTTTATATTGTAAAATAAATTAAATTTTTATACTTTCCATCTGGAAGTAAGTTGTGTTCCTGACCTTATCCATAGGGTTTGGTACCCCCCTAGTGGTACCTATACTATCATACTCAGAGCCAGAGATACAGGCTCTGAATCAGGTGAGCAGTAGTGATGCCCCGAACGGTTCGCTGGCGAATAGTTCCTGGCGAACATAGCGTTCGCCACCGATGGCGAACATATGCGATGTTCGGTCCACCCCCTATTAATTTACTAATACTAAGTAAAAATTACTTAGTATTAGTAAATTGTGCCCCTACTCGCAATACCGCGAGTAGGGCATGTCTATTAAAACAGCAGCAGCCATCATAAAAACAGACGAAAACCCGAAATGCCAAAAAAAATAATCCATCTTCACCCATGGAGGGCTCAGCGCAGACTGAGCTCTGCAGGGCGGGGGAAGGCTTATAAAGCCTTGCCACGCCCTGCAATTAGGCTAAGAACACTCTGATTGGCTGGTTTAAGCCAATCAGAGTGCTCTTTGTCATTTTACACAGCGTGGGAAAATTCAAAGAACTTTCCCATGCTGTGTAAAATGACACAGAGCACTGTGATTGGATGGCTTGAAATCCATCCAATCACAGTGCTCTGTGTCATTTTACACAGCGTGGGAAAATTGAACTTTCCTCATCGCTAGTTATCAGGTGTTTGTGTCATTTACGTTTTGGTACTGAACTTTCCCACGCTGTGTAAAATGACACAGAGCACTGTGATTGGATGGTTTGAAATCCATCCAATCACAGTGCTCTGTGTCATTTGGCCACAACGTGAAAATCAGCAACTTCCTACTGTAATGACAGAACAGATTGATGGTGCTTGAAATCCATCCAATCAGAGTGCTCTGTGTCATTTTACACAGCGTGGGAAAGTTCAATTTTCCCATGCTGTGTAAAATGACACAGAGCACTGTGATTGGATGGATTTCAAGCCATCCAATCACAGTGCTCTGTGTCATTTTACACAGCGTGGGAAAGTTCAATTTTCCCACGCTGTGTAAAATGACAAAGAGCACTCTGATTGACTTAAACCCACCAATCAGAGTGTTCTTAACCTAATTGCAGGGCGTGGCAAGGCTTTATAAGCCTTCCCCCGCCATGCAGAGCTCAGTCTGCGCGGAGCCCTCCATGGGTAAAGATGGATTATTTTTTTGCGCTCGGGTTTTTTCTTTTTCGTCAGGGTTTTTTTTTGCACTCGGGATTTTTATTTTATTTTCAATTCGACGGTTATGATGGTTTTTTATTTGGCCTTTTTTGGGGCTGAAAAATGAAGATTTGAGAAAAAAGAAGACGTCGAATGGTAAGTTTACTTTTATTTTACAGGTTAGTTATTTTATTCCCCCCTCACTATTTTTTAGGGTGAGGGGGGTAGGTAGGGGGTGGGGGCCGGGGGGGGAGGACAGTAGGTCCCCCCATTATCTTTATGGCCCCCACCCACCGCCCAGGGGTGGGGGCCGGAGGGGGGGTGGACAGTAGGTTCCCCCCCCATTATCAATATGGCCCCCACCCGCCGCGCAGGGGTGGGGGCCGGGGGGGCAGTAGGTCCCCCCCTCATTATCAATATGGCCCCCACCCGCCACGCAGGGGTGGGGGTGGGGGGGGCAGTAGGTCCCCCCCTCATTATCAATATGGCCCCCACCCGCCGCATAGGGGTGGGGGCGAGGGGGACAATAGGTCCCCCCTTATTTTTCATTTTAGGGCCCCCACCCACCGCTCAGGGGTGGGGGCCGGGGGGGACAATAGGTCCCCCCCTTATTTTTCATTTTAGGGCCCCCCCACCGCTCAGGGGTGGGGGCCAGGGGGGACAATAGGTCCCCCCCTTATTGTTATTAGGGCCCCCACCCACCACTCAGGGGTGGGGGCCGGGGGGGACAATAAGTCCCCCCTTATTGTTATTAGGGCCGGGGGGGGACAATAGGTCCCCCCCTTATTGTTATTAGGGCCCCCGCCCACCGCTCAGGGGTGGGGCCAGGGGGGGGACATTAGGTCTCCTCCCCCACCCCCTTCAACCAGTAAGAGTCCCTGTGGGTTTTAAAATTCACCTGCCCATTGAAGTCTATGGCGGTTCGCCGGGTTCGTCGGGTTCGCGAACATTTGCGGAAGTTCGGGTTTGCCATTCGCGAACCGAAAAATTCACGTTCGCGGCATCACTAGTGAGCAGTTCTATATATTTCACCATTTCACCAATATTCATCTGCGTATTACACTATGCTTGGCTTCTTCTATTTTTAAAGGACCCAGAAGTGTTTCCATCCATTGTTTGGTTTGTGTTACCTACCAAAACACACCTGACCAAGTGATCTGAGCCTGTCCTGTTGAGGCTCAGCAGCTAGTGAGTGGTTCTAAACACCTTCACATTATTGAATTATTATCTTACAGTACTTCATTATTGTAGTTCCATTTTATATCCCTACCTCTAGGTTTTAATACACCCAAAAAACAGAGGGGGGAGGTGAGTTATTTACAAGTATCTCCTTAGCGCTCCACCTTTTGACTGGTGTTGGTTTTCACCACACAGTCTCTTGCCATATTCTGTATTTTTGTGTCAATCAGTGGAAGAATTGCACATTGGTGGTAGCAGCTCACATTAATTTATATATACATTTCTCTTCTTAAGCGCCTGAGAACACAATATCACTTTACACCACTCGTTTTGCCGAATGGTTCACAAAATATTGTCGTTCTTGTGGCGAAATTGGTCCCATAGGAATGAATGGCAAAATGTTCAAAACTAGAGTGGGAGCTGGCAAAAGCTGAAAAATCAGGACATGATTTATAAACTGCCACCACTCCCTCATTTTCAAGCCCACCTACACAAATCCTATATCAAAACGTTCAGCTATCTCTGCTACAACTAAAAATCAACAGCTAAGCCATAGTCCTGATCATTTTCACAATATGACCATTTGTTTGCAACTCCACTCTAGCCAGCTCAAACTTGAAGGGCAATTTGTAAACTGCGACTGTGCCTTCATTTTTCATATTTCAGAGACATACTATGCATCAAAATGTAGGTCTGGGTCTTGTGATTCTCAGTTTTTAAAATACGACTGTTTGAAGATGGCAAATGCCAAAATACTCTGACCTGTGCCAGGCTGGAGCAGCAAGTGATGTCATAGACAGGGCCTCTTGTACACCTGCTAATGTTTTTATAAATGTATGTTTTAACCCCTTAAGGACGGAGCCAAATGTACACATTGTGAACAAAACAAAATGTAAACAAAACCTGGCATTTGCGCTACATGTCTGTCCAACCGTAATACACCTCTTTCATAGTAAATGCACCCACCCTTATTATATATCATTTTATTCAGGGGAAGCAGGGCTTTCATTTAATATCAAATATTTAGCTATGAAACATAATTTAATATGAAAAAAATGGGAGAAAATACGATTTTTTTTTATTTTTTTAGTTCTAAATTGCATTTTAAAGGTCAGTGTCATAATACTGTTTGATTTTACTGCAATAAAATACACATATTTGTATTTAGTAAAGTCTCACGTGTAAGACAGTACCCCCTATGTACAGGTTTTATGGCATTTTGGGAAGTTACAGGGTCTCACATAGCACGTTACATTTGAAATTGAAATTCGCCAGATTGGTTACGTTGCATTTGAGACTGTATAGTAGCCCGGGAATGAAATTTACACCCATAATGGCATACCATTTGCAATAGTAGACAACCCAAGGTATTGCAAATGGGGTATGTCCAGTCTTTTTTAGTAACCATTTGGTCACAAACACTGGCCAAAGTTAGCGTTAGTATTTGTTTGTGTGTGAAAAATGCAAAAAACGCCAATTTTGGCCAGTGTTTGTGACTAAGTGGCTACTAAAAAAGACTGGACATACCCTGTTTGCAATACCTTGGTCTTTTGTTTTTAATCTAACTAATCCCTTTTTTACTTTTCTTTTCTCATTTATGTATCTAAAAAAATGTTTTATCCCCCTTTTTTACTGACTGTGCTATTTTCTCTTCTGTGTGTGATTTGGAAGCTCTTATAACTTGCTTAGCCTCTTTCTGCCTATACTTATAGATCATTTTGTCTTCCTCACTCTGGGTTTTTTTATAATTCCTAAATGCTAACTTTTTGTTTTTAACTATTTTGGCCACATCTGTGGAGTACCACAGTAGTTTCTTGAATTTTTTGCTTTTACTGACAAGCCTAATGTAATTTTCTGTTGCCTTCAATAGTGCAACTTTTAAATAATCCCATTTCTCTTGGACTCCATTTAAATTGCTCCAGTCTGACAATGACTCCTCTACCCATATTCTAATTTTAGAAAAGTCGGATTTTCTAAAGTCTAAAACTTTTGTTTTTGTGTGGTGTGACTCAGTCACTGTTCTTATATTAAACCACACTGACTGATGATCACTGGATCCTAAACTTTCACCTACAGTAATATCTGATATCAAATCTCCATTTGTTAACACTAAATCTAGTAGGGCCTCTTTACGAGTTGGCTCCTCAACAACTTGCCGCGATCAATCTGAAATCATATAGCCTTCCTTCAGGTATAAAAGAAGAACAGAAGCACAGGAACACACACCGATTGATGAAGCCTACAGGCGAAACGCGTCTCGGACATCCAGGAGGATTTTACTTTTTAATTTCAACCTTTGTTTTTATATTTTTATATTGTAAAATAAATTAAATTTTTATACTTTCCATCTGGACGTAAGTTGTGTTCCTGACCTTATCCATAGGGTTTGGTACCCCCCTAGTGGTACCTATACTATCATACTCAGAGCCAGAGATACAGGCTCTGAATCAGGTGAGCAGTAGTGATGTCCCGAACGGTTTGCTGGCGAATAGTTCCTGGCGAACATAGCGTTCGCGTTCGCCACCGATGGCGAACATATGCGATGTTCGGTCCACCCCCTATTAATTTACTAATACTAAGTAAAAATTACTT
>OW240916.1:81716797-81783553 GCA_933207985.1 Pelobates cultripes | reverse complement strand
ATTTATGGAATGATAATATTAAGCAGTCGAGTATTGCCCACTATTTCAATTCTCTTAGATCTTAGAGATCGTTTATCAAATAAGTGAAAAGTATTCCATACAATTAATCACAATCTGTTATAAAAATAGATTTGATTTTATTGTAACAATTAATTAACAATAATATTAGGCAGCATGCATGATAATAATCAGCGAGTATTTAGTATAACATAAATATGCAATACAATGGAATGGCTAACAGCATTTTCTGTCACTTAAGATTTATGAGGGTATCCTTACACAGCGAAAGTAAAGCTTTTCACAGCGAAGAGCCATAAAACCTTGGCTAACAGTTAAAACAACTGAATAACCCTTTCAATGCTGGCTAGATCCTCCTAGGCATATAGTATCCTATTCTCCTGTGATTTTCAATTAAAATAACATTTAAACCAGCTCATTAGTCATTTCCTGGAACCATCCAATAAGAATAATCTACCAGATTTTTACATAAGCCGAATTTTAATTTGTCTAAGAAGATATCTTATCTTATATTAGAGCAAATCAATACACCTGGATAAGAACAGCGGTATGCTAACACGTGATACTATCACATTAATATATAATTATTCTTAATTCCACCTGCAAAATGGAATGTTTATAACTATATATTCTTTAGTTAACTAAGATTTCTAAATATTGAAATCTGACCGTGATTTATCCAGTCATATATCATGCTATTAGTAAATTTTAATTAATTTAAATTAATTAAATAAAACCAGCATAATTACCAGTTATGTAGATATTCTCATAAGATGAGTAGATAGTCCCAGAAACTTGATTGGTTGTATGGAAGTGCGTGAGTGATAGAGAAAAGTGGTGTTGGTTAGAAAGTATCAGTAAAATTCTAAGTGTTAAGAGTTTTAAGAGTTGAGAGTTAGTCACAGATATTGTCCTGGGTTTCTCTGCATGTCCGAGTTGGAGTCCCCCAAACTTCAACTCGTCTCTCTGTGTCTATTCAACTTTTCCCTTTGTTCTTACTTTTAAAGGGCCAGACTCTTTGTACGTCATTAGTTGATAAACCAATAGGAAGCCGTAGGTGTGTCCAATCTATGGATCGCAATTTAGGTATTTGATCCATAGAGGGCAGTCTCGTCTAACGAAACCTTCCTATCCAGGAAAGAGTTAACTTTTCCTGATGACGATTTTGACATCATTTGGCTTATCTAAAATGACTACCATAATTTAGATTTGCTGTCAGTTCAAAGCGTTTGTCCCAGTCTTTGTGGCAACTACTTTGATCGTAATTTGTAAAATGGACAGTTCTAAACTTAGTTCTTACAATGGAACCTTGTAAAATTTAGAAAGTAAAATTAATTACTTAGTCTTCTCTGTCACTAGTGTCTGTGTTTAGATAATGCATTCCTTAGCTCAAGCAAGTGGCTAGTTACAGAAAGTAAGAAGACATCAAGGAAATTATGTGTTTTTGTTACCCTGAAGATAGCAAAATGGAGTCCGCTTTGTTCTGAGTGACTCTGGCAATATACACTTTTGATTTATTTTTAGCACAAAATATCTGTTGATATAAATATTCTGACATAACCCCCCTTAGTGACTTTCCATAGCAATGAATAATTTAGCCTATGAGTAGGCACTATAGAAGTTACCAGACATATTGTGCACTCACATCATTTCTACTGACATAGGCCCGTGCGTGGAATTAACATATTTGTATATTTTTGTACCTGTAAGAGCTTTGAACTTTACACTTAGTACAATCAACCATAATATTATTATTAACATAGCAAATTGTTTTCATTTGAAAAATGTTTTTGGGAGTTACATATGGTATGGTCAATAAAAAGCAAATCTCCATGCGTTCTGGATCAATTAAGAGAGGTATAGCACTCCCCATCTCAAAGGCCAGATTTAATTGCATAGGCTCAATTGTTTCTCCATCCACATTGGCAAGCATCGCATGAACAATATCCTTGGATACAAAGTACAGAGGTATGCGTCCCCCTGCCAATTCGATCATTCCAGTTTGCACTTTGGCAAGAGAAGCAAGTGTGTGGAACAATGTTGGGTCATGCAGAAATAGAAGTTCAATCTTAAATAAGTCATGACTTTGGTGCAACTCAGTGGATTTGGCAATTAACTCCGAATGCAAATTTGTTGTAACAACTGTGTCTTCCACAATAGTTAATACGTCTTGGAGAAGTGTTCTTTGCTGGTTTATCACCTGATGAATATCGTTAATGTGTTGCTTTAGCGCATAGATTTCCATATCCAGCTTTTGGATAGTAATAGAGTTGGCTGCAGACATTCCAGTTGCGACAACTGCACCGACAGTGGCACAAACTAATGCAACAATTATGGCGGTGAGGAACCTTTTGGGTCAGCTGCTCATCGAAATAGTACTGGATACAAATGGTTTCCGGGCTTGCTCCAAGATGTTTCGCACACGGTCCTGTGCTCTTTGGAGGTGCATCTGGTACCAAGTCTGTAACTCAGGAAGCTGCATCAATGAAATGTTGTATGCCTTCTCGATGGAAATCTTGGGTTCCAAGCTGACGAACACACATCGGGTCAGGATCCTCTTCTCTGTCAAGATGAGCCCTGGTGTCTCTTGAATCAGGATGCCGGAGGATGGTCCCATCTCTGCGATCGGGTCGGTCCGTAGCTCTTGGCACAGGAGCAGTACGATCCAGAAAAACGCCGCATCCTTCTTGGACATCTTTCGACAGTCATGGATTAGGAACTCGTTTCAGACTTATCTACTAATGATTCAAGGTTTGTTAAGCATACAAATTTATAACAGTGTGACATCACTTGGCCTAGGACAACACATTATTACGATTCATCAACATATGTATTCTCTCTAATTCTATTTTTATACTTCATCCCTCACTACACTTATTACTGACTCTTCAGTAATTTTGCCTATAGCAGCTAAACAAGCTAATAACTTGCTTAGAAAATGTAGTTATTGGATGGCAAAAAAATGGTTAATGACATGAACGTACATGAGATCATGGCACATCACAACATTTCACATCATACTATACCACGTGAATCAAGCATTCATCCAGGTTAGTCGTTCACCCTTCTGCATCCGAATCCACACCTATAATCCTTAATTGAGATTTAGGATGACAAGCATGCAACTGGTTAATGTGAACCCACTTTTTAATAAAATCACCATCCTTAGGAATTTTTATCTTATACGCTACTGGGGAAATTTTGTCAATGATGACATATGGCCCTTTCCAAGAAGTGGAAAAAAATGTATTTTCCTTAACTTGATTTTGCACAAAGTTACACAGATAGACTTGATCTGTGATCTCATATTCCTTTTTCGTGGTTTTTAAATCGTAATAGGTCTTAACCCCTGTCGCTGCTTTTTCTAGATTATTTTGGGCAAAAGCAAACGCATGCTGTAAATGCTTGCGCAAATCTTCGATATACTGATGCGTAGTGGCAGCATTGATCAAGTTATGATCCGAAGTACGATATAGTAAATGCTGTGGTAAAACCATCTTTCTTCCTGTCATCAATTCAAAAGGTGACAATTTGGTAGCAGTGCTAGGTGTAGCTCTAATCGCCATTAAAACTAGGGGCAATTTAATGTCCCAGTCTTTACCAGACTCCTTAACATATTTCTTCAGAATATTAACGATAGACTGGTTATATCGCTCTACCCCCCCGCTAGACGCAGCGCGGTATGCAATATGTAGCTTTCGTTTAACACCTAGAATGTTCCACATCTTAGCCATTACTTCGCTGGTAAAATGACTACCTCTGTCTGACTCAATTCTTTGAGGCAGACCAAACCTGGAAAAGACATGGTTAATCAACAAAGTGGCGCACACAGTACTCGTGTTCTCTTTACAAGGCAAACACTCTATCCACTTTGTGTACATACATGTAACGGTTAACATGTATTTGTTACCTCTTGAAGATCTTGTTACAGGACCTATAAAATCAATTTGAATATCAGACCAGGGTAATGACACCCCCCTCTTATGAAGTGGTGCACGATGGGTTGGACCATGGGGTTGATATTGCGGACAAATCAAGCATCCCTGACAGTATGTCTTAACATCTCTTAACATGTGTGGCCAATATGCATAATCACGCAATATCTCATATGTGATCTTATCACCACGATGCCCAGATGTAGGTGCATCATGTGCGTGTTGGAGCATTAACCCTCTGTATACAGTTGGGACTACCCATTGTTGTATACCATGTTTAGAAGTTCTGACCAGCAATCCATCCATGATACTAAACTGGACTTTATATCTCATCAAGATTCGTAAATCTTCATTATCTTTGCAATCCTCATCTGTGATGGGATTGGCAGTAGGGTCTTCTATATGTTTATAGAATATGCCTATGACGGGATCGTTCTTTTGACTGGTAATCAGGTCCTCACTAGGAGCTTCTTGACTCCATTGCAAGACATTTAAGTCGGCATTATCTCTAGCCTGTCGTCTAGTTATGGCATCAACATGAATTGAACCCATAAGATCATCAATGTTTGGGGTTTCACCATTGATGGCAGCTTGTTTTGCCAGTGAATCGACTAAGTCATTACCATCCTTGTCAATACCTTCTATTTTAGAATGGCCTTTGGTTTTCTTCCAATATATGGTTAAACCATTTTCCTTAACCAACTCATCGATGTTACAAAACAATTTCCCACGTTTAACAGGTTTGTTATTGCTTTTCAGCATTTGGTTACGTTTCCAGCTAGGCAGATATTGGACGAAACTGTTGCGAACATAGTTGGAATCAGTTATAATAACAAATTCTTTGATACCATATTCTATTGCCATTTGAATGGTCTTATATACTGCACAGAGTTCGGCTATCTGACTGCTTTTGGGACCAATATTGTATCCTATAGATACATTGGGATAATCAACTGTCCAGGTGATACCTATACCTGCAACTAACTTCCGTTCAGCACCAGCAGCGTGGTGATATGAACATCCATCAATGTATACCCAGGGTAGTGGTCGACAGTATTCCTCGTCATAAACTTTATAAGAGGATAGCAATTGCTCTTCTCGGAAGTCATCTCCAGTGTTATTATCATCCAGAGATGGAGCAGTACAGTCATGTAATTCTGCTAAACCTTGGGCAACTGGGCTTCTCTTATTATGTTTATAACGGACTTCTAGCGGCCATCCCTGTAAGGATAGAGTCCATGCAGTAATCCGACTGTTAGAGAGATTACCGTCTCTGATTCTTTCACTCTGCAGATACTGTAGAGGTTGGTGAGCTGTTTCTACAATTATTTTCTCACCTTGGATATAGCTACGAAAATGTTGTAGTGCCCAGACAGTCGACAATAACGCCTTCTCACACGTGTTGAATTTAACTTAAACAGGTGACAAAGTCTTGCTAGCATATGCAATAACTTTGTTCAAACTGTCCTGCTTCTGGTACAGAACAGCACTTATGCTTAAATCAGTATATCCTGTCTCCAGATAGAAGGGTTTACCCCCCTCTGGGTATGCTAAACAGGGTGCCTGAGTGAGCTTCCTCCTCAGTTCACTTACCGCTTGGTTCTGAGGCTCCCCCCAGTTCCAGGTAATTTCCTTTTTAAGCAGGTGTAAGAAATGGTTTCGTTATTTTTGAATAGTTATCTATAAATTTACGGGAGTAGTTAGTCATACCAAGGAACGATCTTAATTCCCTGATGTTTGAAGGTGTTTTAGCCTTAATTACAGCTTCAACCTTCTTCCTCTGGGGATTTAATCCTTCAGAAGTTACCTCATGTCCGAGGAAGTTGACATGACTGAGCACTTTACAGAAGATGGTGCGTATGTACAGTAGAAGTTATTCAAGTTATTAATGACAGCAGCACAATGTCCCATGTCAAACATGTCCCCTTTGTCACCCCTGGGCCTCCCTGGCATTTTATATATTAATTATATATTTAAGTAAACTTCCATGCTTATTCAGCCCTGAAGCAGTCACTGGGGCTACTGCAGGAGAGAAAAAGATAATATCATACATTTACAGTCAGGTCCATAAATAAATGTGCCTCCCACTTTTTAAGGGACTAAAAGTAATGGGATAGATTAACAGTCATAAATCAAACTTTCACTTTTTAATACATGTTTGCAAATCCTTTGCAGTCAATAACAGCCTGAATTCTGGAACGCATAGACATCACCAGATGCTTGATTTCATCCCTGGTGATGCACTGCCAGGCCTCTACTGCAACTGTCTTCAGTTCCTGCTTGTTCTTGGGGCATTTTCCCTTCAATTTTGTCTTCATCAAGTGAAATGCATGCTCAATCGGATTCAGGTCAGGTGATTGACTTGGCAATTGCATAACATTCCACTTCTTTCCCTTAAAAAACTCTTTGGTTGCTTTTGCAATATGCTTCGGGTCATTGTCCATCTGCATTTGGCTGAATATGAGCAGATAATATTGCCCGAAACACTTCAGAATTCATCCTGCTGCTTTTGTCAGCTGTCACATCATCAATAAATACAAGAGAACTAGTTCCTCTGGCAGCCATACATGCCCACGCCATGACACTACCACCACCATGCTTCACTGATGAGGTGGTATGCTTTGGATCATGAGCAGTTCCTTTCCTTCTCCATACTCTTCTCTTCCCATCACTCTGGTACAAGTTGATCTTGGTCTCATCTGTCCATAGGATGTTGTTCCAGAACTGTGAAGGCTTTTTTAGATGTTGTTTGGCAAACTCTAATCTGGCCTTCCTGTTTTTGAGGCTCACCAATGGTTTACATCTTGTGGTGAATCCTCTGTATTCACTCTGGTGAAGTCTTCTCTTGATTGTTGACTTTGACACACATACACCTACCTCCTGGAGAGTGTTCTTGATCTGGCCAACTGTTGTGAAGGGTGTTTTCTTCACCAGAGAAAGAATTATTTGGTCATCCACCACAGTTGTTTTCCGTGGTCTTCCGGGTCTTTTGGTGTTACTGAGCTCACCAATGTGTTCTTTCTTTTTAAGGATGTTCCAAACAGTTGATTTGGCCACACCTAATGTTTTTGCTATCTCTCTTATGGGTTTGTTTTGTTTTTTCAGCCTAATAATGGTATGCTTCACTGATAGTGACAGCTCTTTGGATCTCATATTGAGAGTTGACAGCAACAGATTTCAAATGCAAATAGCACACTTGAAATTAACTCTGGACCTTTTATCTGCTCCTTGTAAATGGGATAATGAAGGAATAACACACACCTGGCCATGGAACAGCTGAGTAGCCAATTTTCCCACTTTTCCCACTACTTTTGGTCCCTTGAAAAGCGGGAGGCACATATACAAACTGTTGTAATTCCTACACAGTTCACCTGATTTGGATGTAAATATCCTCAAATTAAAGCTGAAAATCTGCAGTTAAAGCATATCTTGTTCATTTCATTTTAAATCCATTGTGGTGGCATATAGAGCCAAAAAGATTAGAATTGTGTCGATGTCCCAATATTTATGGACCTGACTGTATATTTGGTAGAGGGGCAGGAGCTTCTGCTCCCTGCCAAATTTAAGTGTATGAGTGTATGATGTTATCTTTTCCAAGATTGTTTTCCAAGATGCTGTGTCCAAGATAGCTTTTTGCTTCTCTCTTCTGTGAACACTGTAACCTCACCCCTGGTGTTATGAGCCAATGATGGACCCTGAAGAGAGAGGCCAATAGCATGTCTCCACTCATGGGCAGCTGACTCAATGAAATGGAAATTCCTTTTTAAAGAAGACTTGGCATGTGCAAAACCTGCTGAAACAGGGCAGATTTCAAAACTGTCCAATTTTTTTTTACATGCCTAGACGCTCTCAAATAAGCTTCTCCAAACAGCTACCAATGAGGTAGGAGGGTCCTGCAGAACTGACACCTATTAAAAAATTAAAGAGAAACACATTTTTCTCATATGTTTTGGATTACCAACCTCCCCTCTAGTGCTTTTAAACTACTGCATATAAATGTTTCCCCACATAAACACTGATCGGGCATTGCCCCAAGTGCCCCTATGGATGATCCTCCACTGGCTCTCACCAACTTGCAGTCCAGTGCCGTGTGAAAAGGATGCATAGTTTCCTGCCACTAACAGTGCCAGCCACCCCTTACTTGGTACAATGGTAAATGCTCAGTCCTTTAACAGTCCTTGCCAACTCCCTCTTCCCAGGTACAGTATTAAAGAAATTGCTATTGCAATTCAGTGGCACATTCCAATTTTAAGAGGTTTTAAAAAATGTTAATATTGACGTTCATGTCACTTGGTTGTATTTTGGCTAGAAATGCAAAAACAGTAATAACAAGGTTTGCTTAACAGTTAAAAAATAAAAAGAAACTGATTAAAATCTTTAAAGGAACACCTTGGGGAACCCAGTCAACTTCATCTCAAAGAAGTGGATTGGGTGCCATATACCTTCCGTTTTACCGTGCAAGTGAAAACATTTCCATTCTGCAGGAACAGCACTGTTTTCTTTGCAGGGTTAACATCTCAAAATTAGGGGCTGCAGTGAAATTGCAGAGAAATACTCCGCTATTTCAGTGAGATAATCTCAGAGAGACTATCTGATTGAATGTGCACAAGCTTCCCAATGTTTTCCTATAGGAAAGTACTGGATTGGCTGAGATCACCGATATCGATGATCCCAGCCAAGGATGCAGGACCAGTCATGGAGAGAGCAGCACTGAATGGGAAACAAGGTAAGTTAATTCTCGAGGAGTTAACTTTTTACATTCAAGGGGTTGGCAATCAAACAAAATAGTGTCTAGGGTACTATAGAGTTAGGAATACACATATGTATACCTAATGCTATAGTGTTCCTTTAACTCTCTTGGATACAAGGTCTCAATGTGAACAAAAATGTCTACAGTGTGTCATCCTACCACCCGGAAAATTATTTATTAGTAAAATATTTGTTACTAAAGACAGGAATCAAATATATTGTAACAATTGTATACTCCTTCACTAGGCTTTATTTATTCAGTGCACAAGGAGGGTTTCAATCTCAAAATCACAGTATTGCTTTAACAGTTGGTTCCTTCAGAATTTGTTAAAACTAAATTGTCTTTTTCTGTTTACAAAGGAAGAGACAGAATGATGTATTATGAATAGAGTTGAGCGGACACCTGGATGTTCAGGTCCGGCGGGTTCGGCCGAACTTTGAAAAAAAGTCCGGGTTCAGGATCGAACTTGACCCCGAATCCTATTGAAGTTAATGGGGACCCGAACTTTTGGGCACAAAAATGCCTCTAAAAAAGTCCTGGAAAGGGCTAGAGGGCTGCAAAAGGAAGTACAATGTGGGTAAGAGTAGGACAAGTGCCCTGCAAACAAATGTGGATTGGGAAATCACTTAAAATAACATAAAATACATACAAATTTTAAATACAGCTGAGCCATAAAATAGCACTAGATGGAATCTTTGATTTAGCTTTGGAAGAACATAAATCAAAATTTAAAGCATGGCTGTCAGGAGGATATCCCCTTGGCAGGGCACTAGATGGAATCTTTGATTTAGCTTTGGAAGAACATAAATCAAAATTTAAAGCATGGCTGTTAGGAGGATATCCCCTTGGCAGGGCATTTGGGCAGGAGCCGGACAGCGTCTCTCACCCACAGTTTCTTCTGGCCAGGCATCTCTCAGGATCTGAGGCAGTACTGCCAGATGTCTGCCAGAGAGAGGGGAAGAGAAGTGAAGATCCGTTCGGCAGAGTAGCTGTTGACATTATAGTTGCGCAGGCACTTTGGTGACTCTAGAGAACCTCGGGCCAATCACACGTCCCCGTGACGACGACTTTGCATTCGGATGTCTACCCTATCAACTTTCGATGCCACTTTCTGCACCTACCATGGTGACCACGGATAACGGGTTATCAGGGTTCGATTCCGGAGAGGGAACCTGAGAAACGGCTACCACATCCAAGGAAGGTAGCAGGCGCGCAAATTACCCACTCGCAACAATGCCTTCAAAAAGTTCAAGTAAGCAGAAGAAGGCATCGATTACTTTTTACAAGACTTTGAGCGCCAGTGCCTACTCCAAGATGTGGACCCCAGCGACGGGGTCACCATCCTGGCCAGCAAACTAGTGGGGAAGGCAGCGGATATTTACTGGGCTGTACCAGAAGAGCATGCGGTTACCCTGCACCAGACCCTGATAATCCCTTTATTACACAAATCCTCCTGGCCGGTATGCGGTCAATACCGCCGAAAGTTTAGGGAGACACGGAAAGGGGAGAAGGACTCCCATGCGGAGTGGGCATGCCGCATCACAAGGGCCACCCAGAAGAAGTATTGGTAAGAGCTGCTGAAGCTAGCTCACGATATCCCCTTGGCAGGGCATTTGGGCAGGAGCCGGACAGCGTCTCGGCTCACCCACAGTTTCTTCTGGCCAGGCATCTCTCAGGATCTGAGGCAGTACTGCCAGAGAGAGGGGAAGAGAAGTGAAGATCCGTTCGGCAGAGTAGCTGTTGACATTATACTTGCGCAGGCACTTTGGTGACTCTAGAGAACCTCGGGCCAATCACACGTCCCCGTGACGTCGACTTTGCATTCGGATGTCTGCCCTATCAACTTTCGATGCCACTTTCTGCACCTATCATGGTGACCACGGATAACAGGGAATCAGGGTTCGATTCCGGAGAGGGAACCTGAGAAACGGCTACCACATCCAAGGATTGCAGCAGGCGCGCAAATTACCCACTCCCGATGCGGGGATGTAGTGATGACAAATAACAATACAGGACTCTTTAGAGGCCCTGTAAGTGTAATGAGTCCACTTGAAATCCTTTAACTATGATCAATTGGAGGGCAAGTCTGGTGCAGAGCGACCGACCCGTGCGTGCTGCAGCTGAAACTCCACTATTGCCTGCTGCTGCTCGCACAGTCTCTCCAGCATGTGCAAGGTGGAGTTCCACCTTGTGGGCACATCGTATATGAGGCGGTGAGCGGGAAGGCCAAAGTTACGCTGCAGCGCCGAGAGGCGCGCAGCAGCAGGGTGAGAATGCCAAAAGCGTGCACAGCCGCTACAGTGAATGTCACATCCATTTCCAAGATGCGGATCAGTCTGGTGATGGCTTCTGGTATCCAGTACTCTTTTTACTGAAGCTGCATCAGGGTCCTGGTATGTGGCCGCACAAACGCTGGTGCTCAACACCAGGGGGCATGTGGTTACCCTGCACCAGACCCTGCTAATCCATTCCACACTGTGATTCCTAACTTCAACATCAGGCATACTGGGTCCCGGTCGTCCGACCGCCTCCCAGACAGTGTATGGGTTCCTGTCACCGGACTGCTGCCATCAATGTGAAACTTAGAATGGCTCGTTAAATCTGATACGAACCCAAACTTTGCAGATATTATGGATCCTTTGATCGCTCCATCTGTTACTTGGATAACTGGTAATTCTCAATCTAATACATGCCGACGAGTGCTAGGGGACGGCTGCTCCGCTTTTGCACCTTGCTCCCTCTTATGCTGTACTGGTGCCTCTGTGTGACCAGCGCCTTTTCCTCCAAACTGCACACGTCACTCGCATGACCTTGATTCCATGTGGGGTCTAGGACCTCATCATCCTCCACATCATCTTCCACCCACTCCTCAACCCTGCCCTCCTTGCCGGTCTGCACACTGCAGAAAGCCACAGCAGTTGGCACCGGTGTTTGACGCTTCTATTTGACTCTCAGATATGAAGAGCACGCCCCAAATTTACTATTTAGCAGATTAGCACCCAGAAAATAAGAATGTTTACAATTGTGCTGTAACCGCAATATTTGACGCTTCTATTTGACTCTCAGATATGAAGTGCAGGCACCAAATTTACTATTTAGCAGTTTAGCACCCAGAAAATAAGAATGTTTACAATTGTGCTGTAACCGCAGTATTTGACGCTTCTATTTGACTCTCAGATATAAAGAGCACGCCCCAAATTTACTATTTAGCAGTTTAGCACCCAGAAAATAAGAATGTTTACAATTGCGCTGTAGCCGCAGTATTTGACGCTTCTACTTGACTCTCAGATATGAAGTGCAGGCACCAAATTTACTATTTAGCAGTTTAGCACCCAGAAAATAAGAATGTTTACAATTGCGCTGTAACCGCAGTATTTGATGCTTCTATTTGACTCTCAGATATGAAGAGCACACCCCAAATTTACTATTTAGCAAATTTAGCACCAAAACAATTAGAATTTTTACAACTGCGCTGTAACCGCAGTATTTGACGCTTCTATTTGACTCTCAGATATGAAGAGCACACCCCAAATGTACTATTTAGCAGTTTAGCACCAAAACAATTAGAATGTTTACAATTGTGCTGTAACCGCAATATTTGACGCTTCTGTTTGACTCTCAGATGTGAAGTGCAGGCACCAAATTTACTATTTAGCAGTTTAGCACCCAGAAAATAAGAATGTTTACAATTGTGCTGTAACCGCAATATTTGACGCTTCTATTTGACTCTCAGATATGAAGTGCAGGCACCAAATTTACTATTTAGCAGTTTAGCACCCAGAAAATAAGAATGTTTACAATTGTGCTGTAACCGCAGTATTTGACGCTTCTATTTGACGCTTCTATTTGACTCTCAGATATAAAGAGCACACCCCAAATTTACTATTTAGCAGTTTAGCACCCAGAAAATAAGAATGTTTACAATTGTGCTGTAACCACAGTATATGACGCTTCTATTTAATTGACTTTTTAAAACTCAGATGTAAACACAGTATTTGACAACTTTTATTTGACTCTCAGATATGAAGTGCACCCCACTAATGTACTAGTTTGCAGAATTCTTTCCTAATCTGTCCCTGAAAGCGGCAGCATCCTCTCCCTACACTAATAAGATCTCATGTGCGTGCGGCGCTACGCGACTCCAGCTGATATATAGAGGCTGGGTCACATGCTACACTGGCCAATCACAGCCATGCTATTAGAAGGCATGGCTGTGATGGCTTCTAAGGGCACACGAGTCAAACGCTTGTTGATTGGCTGCCCTGCAGCCTTTCAAAACGCGCCATTAAATCGCTGAACACCGAACTCCAACCCGAACATACACTGATATGTCCGTGTTCGGGTCCTGGATTCAAAAAACTTAATGTTCGGTACGAACCTGAATTTTACAGTCCGGGTTTGCTCAACTCTAATTATGAAGTCTATTTTTTGTTGTTTGTGTGCCTATGTTTTGAACACAATCTATTTTATTTTCATTCAGGGTCATTTATATTATGGAATATTTACCTGGAGGAGCATTTGAGGAATATTTCAATAGAAATGTGCAGATGAAACCCACATTGCAACATAAGGATTAAAAGGTTGTGTCTGAAATTGAGAGAGGTCCATTGAGAGAGGGAGAAATATAAGTCACAGAAAACAGATGGTTTCACTGGACAGGAATATGACATTGGCTTTAAAAAGAGATAGATCAGAGAGGATATTGGGCCATTAAACAAATGAGTTTAAAGTCCCTCTGTTCTAAATTCCAAAGTTTCACTCTATCAAATGCTTTTATCTTTCACACTTACTGAGAACAAATATCTGAAGTCACAATACACGTCTAGTTCACAAAATTATTGTTTCTGGGATAATTGTGGTAATACACAGTAAAATAGGAACATAATTGAATTGGCTGTCAGTTTTAAACTGCTTCTCTCCATCACGGGCTTGGTAAAGCAGCTGAACTAGATGAAAAATCTAATTCTATAGTTTAGCAGAAGGCAGCCGGGTTAAAATAGCCTATAACAAAATGGCGATGTGCTTTCTAGAATACGTATGATCTTTAAAAAGGTTATTATAGTGGAATATCTGTGGGTTAGCTGATTAAGGAAGTTCACTAATTAGGCTGTGTTTATATTAATACAATAAACAAGTCCTTCGCTCACTCCCATCACTCCTGGGTGGCAGCAACGACCACAGTACACAGCCCCAATACATACAGTAAAAACCAAAGTTACCTGGGCTCTCTACTAAATCCCTATGTATATTTAAACAAATGGAGATTATTTAGTTACTTCAATGGCCACTGGAGGGAATGCCAGCCTGCCAACGTCAAGGTAAACCCCCTCAGGTGGGTCCTACACTGACCTTTTACCTTGCTTCCTTGAGCTTCAGGCAAAGATATATCTAATGAGATAAAAGGTTACTCCCACCATGGATTGTTAATATTATTATTTCTGTTTACATTACTCCAACTTCTGCTTTTCAAAGTTGTCATGATGGTAGGAGTTTGAATGTGCAGTGTTTCAGTTTGAAATACTGGAAACAAAAATGGAGAAATTCCCTGACCAAGAGAGCAATGAATAAGTATTTAAAACTTAATTTTTATTGATGACCACTAAAAAAATTTCAATAACAAGTATATCGAATAAATGGCAGACACTATTAGGTAGGTGTCACAAGTAAATCAAGTAATACCTTTACATAACAAAAATGTAAAGGTAAATAAAGTAAATGTATATACAATGAATGAGGTGAAAGAAAGAAGAGAATAGAACTATATACAAAGAATGAGAACTATGTACAATAAATAAGAAACAAAAGACTAATAATAATAAGTGATTAGTGAGACAGAACACAAATTCACAAGCAAATCCCTTTGTTTAATGTCATCAAGACTTAGCTCTGTATCACTCTGGTGTAAATTCTCACTTGTGATGCATTATACAGTGTGTCTCTCAAAGTGAAACAGTGCCATGTATCTAAAGCACTGAAACAACTAGCTTCTACTATAAACCTCTAAAGAACAACAAAATATCTTAGGAGGTTGAGACTAAAAGAGAGAGGGAACCTCAACTAAGTAGCGCTCTGGGGGAATCATGGTGCACCACAAGTCCATACCAAAGTAAAACGTTATAGTAAAGAAAATTACTGCAAGGTATAAATAAAACTGCTCAGTGAAGAGTCTGCTCTGTAGAAATCCTATGCTGTGCATTCAAGGGCACTTGTGCTTGTGGAGCAAGCAAAAAGCTAACTGTCACTAAGGAGAGCAGAATTAAATCGGTCTAAAAATACCTGGACTGAAATGAAGTACTATCTTGGATACATCTTGATAAAAGTCAATAAATATGGAGACAAGTCCAGTCACAGGTAGCAAGTGAGTCCGGACGAGCATTTCGCCAGTAGGGTGGCTGTCCAGGGGGAGACATACTGGACATCCAGAAATATGTTTAATTGTGTTGTTCTTTGGGCAAGCTGCACCCTGAGCTTACGTGACTCAGTTAGTCCAGAACTCTGTTACAGGCTGTCTAATGTCAAACGTATTCCTGACCCTATATTGTTAAAACCACCATCTAGCCCCCCTTGGCCCTCTCTTGCCTCCCTAAATATAGTAAAATCTTACTTGTAATTAAGTCTGCAGCTGCTGCCTCTGCTCCTGACCTGCCTGCTGTCTGCTGACATCATCAAAAGTGGTGGTCTGAGCCAATCACAATGCTTACTCATAGGATTGGCTGAGACTGTCAAGAAGACAGATAAGGGGCAAAGCCACCACAAGTCAAACACAGCTCTGGTCAATCAGCATCTCCTCATAGAGATGCATTGAATCAATACATCTCTATAAGGAAAGTTCAGTTTCTGCATGGAGAAGGTGGAGACACTGAATTGCAGTACTGCACAGTGTGCAGCACTGCCCCAGGAAGAATCTCTAATAACCATCTGAGGAGTGGCCAGTAGGCTGTAATGTAAACACTGCATTTTCTCTGAAAAGACAATGTTTACTTCTAAAAACGCCTGAAGAGAATGAATATACTCACAGAACAAATACAATAAGCTGTAGTTGTTCTGTTGACTATAATGTCCTTTTAATGTTTTTTATAGGTGTGGGTTTCATTTATATGCTTTTTTTCCATGCTCAAATCTTTATAGTTTTTGCACACAAAAAAATAAATGGATTGCAGAAGGCACTATAAGCCTACCACTTTAGCCACACCCCTTACATCAGAAAAATACTTTCTTATAACATATATATACACAGTCTGAGCCCCTGCATTTATACTCTAACATTACAAACAAATACAATCCTGCAAGGAAGGGCACATACTAGATTACTATATTGTGGGAATGGTACAGTAGCTGAGGATCTTTTGGCCATACAGTCAGGATTCAAACCTGGGTACTTAGCTTTGTTTCTTACCAGCTATTTCAGTTCTATTGATCCTGGCTTGTCTGCAGCACTGGGGGATGGCCCTTGTCGATAGCCGTGCTTCACCTGATCCTGATCAGATATCAGCAGGCTATATAAACTCAGCCTCGCCCTGTGATCTGGATCAAGTCTTTGATCCTGTTGTGTGTATTCCGTACCACTGTTCCTGTCGATTGATTCTCTGCTTCATATTGACCCCGGCTCCTGGCATCATTTACACTGACCTCTGGCATCCCTTGACTCTGGCTATTCCTCGTTGTTCCTGTCCTCTGGCATCCTTTGACCTCGGCTATCCCTTGACTATCCTGCTGTTTGAGTCCTTGCTTGTGCTGCGTTTTGGAACTTCATCCTGCACAGCCCCCGTGCACCTATCCACAGGCCAGGTGAATTCTTACTTGACCACCTTGGCCTGTGGCTATTTGCAAGGGTTAGCAACATATCTGCGCTACAGACTCCATACTCAGGTAAGACCCTGACACATTCCTACTTTAAAAGGATTTTTTAACCAGGGCCATTCATCATTAGTTCTGCCACTGCCCCTAAAACATACACAAGGATACACTCACTTACATGCATACTCCATTCCAGACAGACACTGATTCACACTGACAGAAATCTTTTTGTTTTTAGCTACACTCCAAATTAGACAGACACAAAAAACAAACAAACTACATTTGCATGACAAACACATACCAAGATGCATATAAAAATACAGTGACAGTTACATTCACTAAAGAACAAATTAATAGTATGTGCATTACATGCTGACAGACACACCGTAAACACTAAACAAAAACAATATATGAGTATTCAGTGCAATTTTGGGCACCAGTTTTAAAGAAGGATACTGCAGAACTAGAAAAAGTGCAGAGGTGAGCTAATGCTAGTAAGGGGGATGGAACGAAAAAATGTTACAAGGAAAAGCTAGAAAAACTGAAATTGCTTTCTTTAGACAAAAGGCGATATATATATATATATATATATATATATATATATATATATATATATATATATATATATATATATATATATATATATATATATAAACAAAAACGCCAACAATTTGCACCCAGGCATGTGAGTTAAAAATTTATATTTTTTTGGAGGTGAGTGCCAAGCGTTCACCTATATATATATATATATATATATATATATATATATATATATACACAAACTGAAAAATAGGGAGCATTCACAGGTCTCAAAAAAGTTGTGCAAATGGTGTATTTATTCGGTCATCACAAAATCAGCTGTGCTTACAGAAAATCAACATTTCGGCCTATTCGTGTCTTTATCAAAATGGATTTTGATAGGCCATAGATGTGTGTTGGCCATTTTCCAGGGAGTAAAGGTCTAGGGCATGCTGCTCTGTAACAGGTTTGTACCTCCGATTTCAGTGGCTTGCTGAGCCAGAAGTGAACGGACCTGGAAAGATGATCTGGCAGACTACACTCTGAGGACCCGGGGTGTTTGATGGACCTCGCATCAACCTATGTGATACCTTGCATAACCAGGAGCATCCCATCCTTGTTCTATGTAAAGAATTAGTGTGTTTCAACACAATGGAAGGAGTCCCCAACTACAGAATCCTTTATATACTGGGATTCCAATGCGGGATGTCCTGACAGTCTACCTAATCCAATACGGAGATGTCCGCTCGCCATTCATCCAAAACAGCTAACTGAGGAGCAGAATATGAAACTTCCTCATCTGAGGATTCTATGGGCAGAAGACGCACCACACGCACTTTTTGGAGTCAAAGACCGATCACGGTCAATCAGAAAGGTAAAGCCTAGAATTACCTTTCCTCATTGCCCTGACGTGGATTCCCTAGTGGTTGTTCGAGAGCGCGTTTATTATTCTGGTTATTCTGGTTATTTGACTTTTGCATTGTTTTTGACTTCCCTTTTCTGGTATCCCTGACCTCTGGCTTTCCTTTATCGTTGTGTCCCTTTCTGTGTCCCCTGACCTCAGCTATTCCTGACTATTCTTTGGTACGTTAGTCCAGCCATTCTAAGGCCCGGTATACGTTACCTATTAGTCTCCTGTGTTACACAATTCTACATCATACTGTAATCCTGACAGTACCTCCACTGTTTCAAAAGTTTAACTCGTGCCTTCCCTTTGGACTTAGAGGAAGCTGATCCAGCTCTTTTTCAATGGCATTTTGTCGAGGAGGAATGATCCCTGGGGGATGCTGTTGGGTACCAGTGTAGTGACCAGGAGCCTAGAGTGGGTATTGGGTTAACACCTTGGACAGGACTTTATCCACAAAGGCTGCCATGTCAGCATTAATCATGGACTGGCAGTGTTGCCAACCTGCTAAGTATAACTGGGGCTCGTCCACAAAGGAGGCAGGAAAATCACTGCAACACTGAGAAAAAGTTCCAGTTGTAATGAAGTGAGGGGCTCACCCTCAACTAATAACTGATATGAGCGGCCATGTTCCCACTTACCTTGGACTCCCTCGCCGTGTCTCACATCATTGCTGACACAGTCGCCCCTCCCTGCACTCCCGAGACCCCATAGAGAATGGACACCAACGTCCTTTAAAGTAGAGCGGTGCCATGGCGAGTGAGTGGCCAATTGACACCTAAATATACACCAAATTAGGTTACACAGTATTGCACTATGTTGTATCATTCTTGTCTTCCCTAGCTGAACAAACACTATATATTGGGTTTATTAGTATCACTCCAATGGCCATTCAAATGTAAGTTTACCTGCAATGTCCATACGAAACCTCTTAGGTGATTTGTTAGTGTAAGACTCACCTGCGAGGTTTTGCCTTGATGTGGCAAGTTAGCTTACACTTCAATGGCCATTAGAGTGATACTAAATCATTAGTTGTATCTCTGTCCAACACCTTATAGGTATTCAATTCTAAAGTTGACAAACAACTTATTTCATATATTCAATTGTGTTTAGACGTTGTGACAAACACCCTTTGGCCTGGACATTTGCCACGGGCTCTTGGAGGAGTGTGGAAGCTAGACTCCTGTCCACTGACAATAGGCCATGGAAAAGGCTTACAAACAGACTTAGTTCGTGGGATTTATATGTACTGTTCAGGAACCGAACTAACTCATGAACTGTGGACCACCTCTGGACTTGTTAACCCCTGGTAACCTCTCTTGACACTTCAATTATTGTGTTCTAATTGTGCGGCTGGGTGGCCGCCATTCGTATGCACGAACACGTGGGAACTGTGTTGATGGCCATCTTGTTCGCGGGAATGCGGGCAGCAGTGTTTGGGCGTTGATCGCATGGAACTAAAATTGAACACGGAAACTCCCGAACACTGCTGAACTATGAGGAACCCCTGCTTCCTGCCCACACTTGTCAGGAGAGCGCCATTCGGTAGGTTTGTTCGTATGAACCAATACGAACAAACACTACTAAATAGCCAGAGTGTGTGTTCGGTATTTCTTTCACATGGAACTCCCGAAGTTGACCGGCAAAAGCACAAAACGCCTTGTAACAGTTTTGGGCATAGGACCATGTGTGCGGCCGGTGAGAACATTACCTCGGTGGCGTTTCGGTTGTGTTTGTGGGATATGAGCACTTTTTGGATATGTTGGGCGCTAAAAATCCAAGCTATCCGGGGATGTATAAACTATGGGGGTTCCTAGGTGGGAAAAATTTAATTTTGTGTGTTTTTCATATTTTGTCATCTATAGCTGAATCACGGTGACATTGCAATTTGGGGAAATTTTGTGGGTGTGATTATGGGCGTGTTTAATGTTTCTCTGTATTGTATATAAGTGGGCCATTGAGCATGGATTAGACAGATTCATTTTACCCTTCATCAAGTCTAGGCTGATGTTTGGGGAACGTGGGCTATAATCACTACTGCGCTTGGGACTCGTGAGATTCATAATGGATATGCTCAGCCGGAGTATAGGAAATCCATTACAGATGTACTAAGGCTCTCCCCTTGTCCCCTAAATTATTTAATACGTTATATTCATTTCCTATCAAACTAAGAAAACTTTTAGTAAAATTATTTTTTCAAACACTTGTGTTGTGTATGACATGTATAAATCAGGGGCAAGATCCGAGAAGAATGACCTTTGTCTCATCCTTTGGTACACATAGTAAATTCGATTTAAAAAGACATTTGTGTTTGTACAAAGGGAGACACTTTTCTACACCCTAGAATTAATATTAAAGGAATTCTCTAGTGCTAGGAAAACAAACCTGTTTTTCTGGCACTGTAGAATCCTGGAGTGACCCCCTCCCGCCCCCCATCCCGCTTCGCTGAAGGGGTTAAAACCCCTTTAGACACTTACCTGGGTCAGGCTCCGCCAATGCTCCTCTTCTGCCAGTGGACATCAGTGGGGGAGACCTAATGTGCATGTGCGTCAATAGCCGTGCATGCGCATTAGACCTCCCCATTGGAAAGCATTATTCAATGCATAGCATGAGCATGTCCAGCGTTGTTAAGACAACCAAAAGTCCCTCTAGTGGCTGTCCGGTAGATAGCCACTAGAGGAGGTCTTAACCCTGCAAGGTAATTATTGCAGTTTATTGCAATAATTACACTTGCAGGGTTAAGAGTGATGGGAGTTGGCACCCAGACCACTTCAATGAGCTGAAGTGGTCTGCGTGCCTACAGTGTCCCTTTAAGAATATTTCATTAAGAATCTAAGAATATTTTAACTACATTCGTGGTGTAGCGTGTGAGATGTGTTTATGCGTAACATTCTTTTTATATAAATAAATATGTATAAAATTTATTTTCTCACCCCTCCTAGAGGACCTGAGAACTTGATATCCTCATTCTCGGGTCCTCTACCATAGGCCTGGGAGTCTGAGGGTTCTGCACAGTATCTTAGCTGTTATTTTCCATTAAAGTGCTTGATAAACATTTCAGAACAAGGACTTTAAGCTAACACACATATACTTGCATTTCCTACAGCAATTATAAAACATGTCTTAAAGTACAGAATACCAAGAATGGCACGATCAATACTCAGCAAGGGCCAATAGAAACAAGAATGATTGTATCTATTCTAATTCTAGAGACCAGTTTATTTTTCCATATAAATTAGACTACTCTGTAGTACATGAGTTGTTCAGTTAATTACAAACACCAATAATGATATAGCATGACACAACAGTATTTATTTCCCATTAAAGTACTTAATAAACATTTAAATTCAGTAAAGGGCCTAGAATGTTAACACACAAATACTTACAACCCCTATAATAATGATAAATGATGTATTAAAGTACAGAATAGGGAGCTTGTTATAATGGATACATAATACGTGTATACTATAAATGGCACTCTGTCAAGTGCGCCACCTTTAAAGGGACACTGTAGGCAATATAACTATTTCATTGAATTGGTTATAGTGCCTCGAACCCCCTGACATTATCCTTCCATTCAGTGTTAAACCATTTTCGAGCACTTTAACACACAATGAAGGTTCCTGACTTTAATAGATCTGACCAGCAATGTGGTCCACCAGTATCACAGAATTAAGGAGTTATAAAGCAAAATAGGCCCCCAAAAGAAACCTGTAGTGCTATAGTTGCGCCAGGAGTGATAAAACATAAGAGTCAAATACAATTAAAGTCATGCATGTACATACTGCACAAAAGTTCTATTAAGGGTAAAAGGCTTATAAATATTGATTAATTTAACTACTGATGCGCTAACTAGGACATATATCTAAAAGCTGTAAAGCTTTCCATGTAGGTGTGTGTTTAAAAGAGATAATGAGCACTCCAACCAACGTGCGTACAGTATATAATGAGCTGATATTGTTCCCATGTAGGTGTTGGAGACTGATAGCTTTAAATAGGCAAATGACTCGTGATGCATTGGTAATATAAGTGTAGCTTAGAACAGCTGGAATGAAGGAGAGAAGGAAAGATATCTAGACTATCAGAGTATGGAGCTGACAATCTACAAAACCACCCTAACTCCTTTGTCAACTAGCTAAATAGCAAGACAGGATATTAAGACAGCTGATGGAAAAAACATTCACAGCAACTGGAGCACATACTGACTCACTGACACACACAGTTACCCATGCAAAAATACAAACATACTGACGCACATATACTCATTGTCAGTGTGTTTGCATGGGTGATTGTGTGTGTTAGTATGTGTGACGAGACCAATCTCACCACTGTGCATTGGAGGAGCCTGGTTGCCTGCCTGTTGCCTTTTGACTATGGACCAGCATTTAAATACTTTATTTTCCTATGCAGAAAGGTCTATTCATGTATTTCTGCCCGGGCGTTCGGTAGATTCTATCTACCGAACAAACATCCATCTATTGGCCTCCCAGGAGCCGCGGTTAGCTGGCAGGCGCTGTTAATTGGCTGCCCAGAAGCCGGCGAGCGCCGCCAATTGACCGCCCAGAAGCCGCGGTTAACGTTTTTTACTGCCATGTGTTTAATGGAGTTTTGCCTCTGTCCTTGGAGATAATTGGATTACTTCCCAATTATCTCCAGGATAGAGAGGAGGGATTGTGATGTCATTATGGGAGTGTTTTACTGTGTATTACGTGTTTATTGGTTGTTTTACAAAACCCTGTGGGTGGTACTAATGTTTAAGAATGTGTATATAAGAACAATAAACCCACAGCTCTGTCTGTTCACTGCTTGACCCTCAACACGGAGCTTTGTCTTGTTCTTGGGGAGATTTACTGTATTCTGTTAGAGACTGATTGCCAGGAGTGTAAGCTTGGGTGCTTTTCCTGTTCAGCTGCTAGCAGCTATTCGTGAGGTTCCAGTTCGGGAGTTTGGAGTGCTACTTGGTATCCTGTTCGGGAGTTTGGGGTTCTGTGGTAGCTGTGCCTGTGTCTCTGGAAGGGGAAGATCTTCTAAACGGCGGTTTAACCCCTTTTATGCCTGGGGTGCCGTTACAGTATGTTTGTACTGATACCTGTTACAAGCATACTGACACAAACACACTCTCTGACACACACAGTTGCCCATGCAAAATGACAGGCACACACACTCACTAACTCACACAGTGACCCATAAAAATCTAATCACACACACAATGACCCACAAACACTCACTGACACACAGCTACCCATACACACTCACTGACAAACACAGTTACCCATCCCAACCTACTGACCCACACACTGACACACAGTTACCCATGCAAGCATACTGACACACACACACTGAGAGACACAGTAACTAATGCAAACATACTGGCACACACACTTACTGACACACACAGTTACCCATGCAAACATACTGACACACTCAGATACCAATATAAACATACTGATACACACATATACCCATACAAACATACTGACACACAGGGCTAAACTAGGGAAAACATAATTGAAAACAGCGGCCCACTGAGATTGAGGTGTGGTCAAAGAGGGGTGTGTTTTGTCCTCACCAATGACAAGCATGCTCCTTCTCAAAGTGTGCATAATGGTTCATTGCTCTTCCAGGGAAGGCCATGCACAGTGCCTTGCTGAAGAGCTCCTGCATGAACAAAAGGCCATTCATTTGCTCTGCGCAGCGCAAGCAAATTTATTAACATGCTTGTGCTGTGTTTGTTTGTGACTTGTCTCTGGTGTCTCCGTAAGTGGGATACCAGAGGACAAAAGGGCCAGGAAATTGTATTGTGCATGTGTTTGGAGCCTGCTTGTTGGATTGCGTGTGTGTGAGTTGATTGTGGTGTAGTGTTGTGTAAATGTCGGTTTCAGTTGTGTTATGTTTATGGTGTAATATGTGTGGCTAGGGCTGTAGAGAGTGAGTGTGTATAGGAGACAGTGTATATAGGAGATGTAGCAAATGTGTGCATAGATGATGTAGTGTGTGTGTAGGGGTTGTAAAGTGTTTGGGTTTAAGGAATGCAGTCTTTGCTTAAAGGGGATCTAATATAAGCATAGAGGATTCAGAATGTGTATGTCAGGAATGTATTGTGTGTAGTTGATCTGGTGTGTGAGTGAGAAGTGGAATGTAATGTGTGTAGGGGTGCAGTGTGTGTGTGTGAGGGTGAATTATGTGTGTGTGAAGAATGTGACGTACGTCTGAGGGATGCAGTGTATGTGTGAGGGGTACAGTGACTGTGTGTGAGTTAAAGGAGCAGTGTGTGAAGGGTGCAGTCAGTGTGTGTGTGTGTGTGTGTGTGTGTGTAGGGGCAGTCAGTGTGTGTGAGGGGCACTGTGTTTGTGAGGGGTGCAGTGTCAGTGAGGGGTTCAATTTGTGTGTGTAAAGGGTGCAATGTGTGTGAGGAATACAGTGTGTGTGTGTGTGTGTGAGTAGGCAGTGTGTGAGAAGGGTGCAGTTAGAGTGTGTTTATGTTGCAGTGTGTGTGTGTTTGGGGTGCAGTGTGTTTGTGAGGGGCGTAGTGTGAGTGAGGGGTTCAATGTGTGTGTGTGAAAAGGGTGCAGTGTGTGTGTGAGGGGTACAGTGCGTGTGTGATGGTGTGTGTGATGGTGCAGTGTATGTGAAGGGTGCAGTTAGAGTGTATGTTTGAGGTGCAGTGTGAGTGTGTGAGTTTGGGGTGCAGCCCCGGTAGTCCGGTGGGAAATCCCTGGTGTATACACCAGGTGTATACAATACATTAACACAAATGATTGCCCACACACACACATTGACATACAGTGTCTCATAAACACTCACAAACACACACAGTTACTTCAACACTTACACTGACACACTCAGTTACACATACAAACATACTGACACACACATAGTTACCCATACAAACATACTGAAACACACACTAACTGAAACACACTCTGCACTCTCATTAAGCTATCCCTTAACATGTTCTACCTGGATGCCTTACTGTGCCTGGACATGTCTGGTGATACATGTCCTCCATTCCCCCAGCCACTCCTCCATTTTTCAAAGTGTTGGCCACTGGAATATAACATCATTTTTACATCTTTAGCTCCATAAATGCACGAGGAGCAGCTTGCTTCTGTCACTCCTCACACCTCCCCACCACTCTTCCAAGGTGGACAAGATAAATATAGATTTTTTTTTTAATTGCTGGCAGCAGCCAGTTCCCGTTCAACAGTGAGAGGCAAAGGCTCCTGTCAGGGAAATCTACTGATGTTCCTGTTTCCTGTGTAGCATATGCATGATGTTCCCGTCACACCATGTGTGCACGCCTATGGATCCTTGGTTCTTTCAAACGTAATCTATATAATACTTCCCAACTATTCAGAGTTAAAATCAGGACGGGGTGAGTGTTGTGATGATGGTGTGTTACCAATGAAGCAACCCGCATCACTAGCAGGCCCACCCAGAAAAAGAGCAGGCCCATCTGCGGATGTGCTCCTTGACTGGCCCCCAGGCTTCAGGACCATGCAAGGAGTGCTGCTAAAGTGCTCCCTGTTTGTTCCTACTGCCTGCTTCACAATGCTCGAGCATTTTATGATGCATTCACACTGTCCTGCCCAGGGACAGTTCCTGGTGTTCTGCATCTGGGGATACCAGGGAACTGAAGTGAGACAGTAAAGTAGGATCCCCAAATCAAGACTGTTCTACTGAAAGCATGACAGTGGGGAGGCCTGATTTATATTTGTGTGAATAACCAGTCCAGCAGTTGGATTGAGCAGGACCTGATGCCATTTCCCAGTCCCGTACCTCCATTAGCTCGATTGCATTTCAGATTACAGCAAATGGCGCTCGTCTAGGTTGCTAGAACAGGCACTTCGGCAGACATAATATTACTACAATTAGAGTTGCAGTATTGGATATTCTAGTTATACTTTAAGCAATATTTTATTGTTTCACATTGTTTAAATCTAAAATAAAGACAATCATTACTAAGAGAATGTAGTAATTTCCCTGATTTTTTTTTCCCTAAAGCCCAAAGAAATTCTCTCCGTAATGGTTTTCTAAAGGCCAAATGTTTCCTATGTCAATATTAGCTCAAATATGTATTTTTCACAATTAACTGCAAAATAGATGTGACTAGTTTAACATTTAATTACAAATGGAAATGATTTCTCATAAACCTAATATAAATTCCAATATTCCAGTATGAGTCACAAACAAAACAGTTTTGTTTTTTTTCATTAATTTGACAATTACAAAATAACTAATATTCCACAAGGGAGTACTTGGCTTTGATTTTATTTACTGATATTTTCCAATATTTATAGGGGAAATCACTGTTTTTGTGTCACAGACATTATGTGTGGGTGAGTATTTCCAAGATAATACCAGATACAAATTGAACTATGAAAAAGTCGTAAATGTTTGCTTTTGATAAGAAGCACGTCTTAATGTAGCGGTTCTCCACTTTTGCAGCCATCCCTCATTACCCTATATCAGGGTACTCCAACCTCTGGCTCTCCAGATGTTGCTGATCTACAACTCCCATGATTCTCTGGCTTTTTCACTCAAAATATCATGGGAGTTGTAGTACAGCAACATATGGAATTACAGATTTTGAAGAACCCGACTTTATATCATTCATCCACGTGGCTTTTTGCAAGTATGAATACGTTTGTCTCAGAGTCGTCATATGAAATTAAATATAAACATTTAACTTAAAGAGGAATTGTCATTTCACAGTTTTTTTGTAAAACCCAATAGTAAATAAAAAATATACTATATTTTATTTTTATTTCATAAATAATGCTCTTTTTATTTTGATGTACATAACATGAAGCTGTCGAAACAAAGTCTGGGATACTACGTAAATCAGTGCTATGCCTATGTTGTTGTACACACACTTTGGTGGCATGAATATGTGCCAATGACACTATGACAGCTGGATACTGCCCTCTCCTTGGCCATGTTTAAATTTTGTTTAACTTGGTATTGGTTGGCTGAGAGTGCTGGAATAGTTTTACCCTATGTTTCTGTGGCGGAACCAACCTCGCCACTATGCACTGGAGAAGCCTGGTTGCCAGCCTCCTGCCATGTGACTATGGCCCCTGGGATGTATTGCCCTTCAAAGACATGATTTGGGCATAATGGATTTGTGTTGTGCTGCTGCTGGCCCTTTTAAGAACCATCTGGGGACATACTGTGGAGTTACTGGGTGGCCACCATTTCCTGTATCAGAAGCACATGGTGAGAACAATGGATGGCGGCCATTTTAACTCACAGACACTGTGTGGACTTTTCAACACGGTGCCATCTCGCCAGTATTTGTTGCACAGAGACATCGTGCGGTGGTTTTGGACTATACAGCAGGGGACACATTATACAGTGATTGTTTTTTATTTAGCCTGTATATGTTCTGCAGAATCTGCATTAAACTGTATTTTCCAAAGTACTGAACGGATCTGGGTGAATTTTGGATATGTGGTTCACCCAGATCCCCCAGTTCCAAGGATATACTTTTTATGGGGTTATTGCATGTTTTGGGGTCCCTGTGATGTGTTTTATGAAACTGTATTTCTCTGGCTGTGATAATTAGATTACCCATTGTGTTCAGTAATCATATCACAGCCAGAGGGGAGGATTTTGTGTGGGAGTGTCTGGGTGTATTGTATGGATTGATTGGCTGTTTTGTAACGCCCTGTGGGCTGTACTATGTTTGTGGATTGGGAATAAAAGAGACTGTATGTGACAGTACAGGGAGTTCCTGTTTTAACCCTCAAAGTGAAGTGTCGTCTCATTATTGGGGGAAGGATTTATTGTATGCTGTTCCAGTTTGACTGCTAGGAGAGTAAACCTATTCGCATGGTTCCTATTCAACTGTCTACAGCATTCATATGCTTGAGAGGATTCATATGCTTCTCTGGTTCGGTGGTTGTGGTGTCTGCCGCAGTGCTTGGAGTCCTCAGGAAGCGCTAGGAGCATCCTTCAACGGAGGTACCCAGTCGGGGTGCCAGGTGATCCGTTACAGTTTCATCCTACAAAGACTTTATCAAGTTCAGCCTTTGCCACATCAATTTTTGCTGTTTATTCAAAAGAAGTAAAAAAAATAAAAATAAAAAAGTTTAAAGCGCTTTCCAATTTTGCAGCAAACTAGGAAAATAATTTCTTCTTGAACCTAGAATGGTAGTCAGATATCTCATTGGGTCAAAAAGCTCTTCCCCACGTATTAAAATTGATATCCATGAATATTATGTCTTGGCAAGATTTAATTCAATTGATGTTTAAGTATCTGTACAGACTTTGATAAAATCGCCTCTTCAGGCAAGCAATTCCACATTGTATTGTTCTTATTGTAAATAACTCTTTCCTTTGCCTTAGACTAAATCTCCTTTCTTCCAGTTTAAAATGTGTGACCTTGTGTCCTATGAATAGCCTTGTTTATAAATAGCTTTCCCAACAATGGTTTGAATTGGCCACAAATATATTTGTATAATGCTATCAAATCCCCTCTGAGGAACCGTTTTTCCAAACTAAGCAGAATTATATTTGTTAGCCTTTATTCATAACTAAAATCTTACATTTTTTTATTAATTATGTAGTCCACCTCTGCATTTTTTTTCTAGTGCCATAATATGCTTCTCAGAACAGAAATCATTCTTTAGAAAAGATGTGTTTTTACCTCTGCATATTTACCAAACGGCAAAGTTTTAAGTTGCAGCTCTAAAACTACAAGGCCACTGCACCCCGACCAATTCATTGAGATGAAGTGGTCTGGGTGACTATAGTGTTATTCAGCTCATTGAAGTGGTCTGGGCAGGGCCGCCATCAGGTGGTGACAACCATGACGGTTGTCACGGTCCCGGCGGCCCTCAGGGGGCCCGGCTGCCCGGGCCCCATGTGTAGCGGTGGAACTGCTGCCGGTGCAGCAGCTACCGGGATCGCACGTTGATGGGGCCTATCGGGTGGCCCAAACATTTAGGGCCACCTGATGGGCCCTATATCTTCATGCTGTGTAATAATGCGACCGGGCCCCTATAAAAATGGCAGCCGCACGTTTTGCTGGGAGGAAGTGATGGCTGGTCACTTCCTCCCAGCTTACTCCACGCGGGAAGGAGGAAGCAGACTCGAGGCCTCAAGAAGAGGAGAGGCAGCCAACTCCCATCATCCCTAGCCACCCTCCAGCAATGAAAAGGTAAGGAGCAGGAGGGTGGGTTAAAAATGATCTTTGTGTGTATGTATGCCTGTATGTCATTGTGTGTGTGTATGTGTATGTATGTATATATTCTTATGCGTGTGTGTGTGTATATATATATATATATATATATATATATAGCGTAAAAGTGGAATGGTGGTTGATGGAAGATACATCAGGCCTGATTTGCTAAACAGCAATCAGAGAATTTTCAGTTAAATGTTAAAGTTTGCAATATGCATAGCTGATGCTCTGCAAAACATGGTATGGGTCCCTGGGGCGGAGTATTTGGAGAGCAGGGTGGGCCAATGCTCCAACAGCACTAGTTGCTGTGTAACAACCAGAATTTAGATCTGACTTAAGAGTTAACTAATTGGCACTCACCTGTAGCTAGTCAATTAGTAGACAGGCCTTTAACCCCTTCACGACCGAGGACGGTTCAGGACCGTCATCGGCATTTTTGCCTTGCAGACCGATGACGGTCCTGAAGCCCATGGAGCAACACAGGAGGGGAGTGGGCCTTGACAGGGCCAGAGAGTTGGCAGGTGAAGTTAAGGTCAAGGGGTGTGGAAAAGTAATGTCTGGACAGGGGGGGAGGAGAATAAGGGTTTAAACAACAGCTAATTTGGTGAACTGGCCTTTTTAATCAAAATCACACTTGCTTGATACTTGTCAGGTTTGTGTGGTCTGTTCTTTTTCTTGCAGGGAAGGCTTCTGCCGAAGAAATCTTGGCCGGTGTGAGAAGAATGGTGGAAGAGAAGGGGATGGCGTGGCTGCAGGATCAACTGGGGGTCCCGAGCACGTCTGCTCCCCCCACTGCGGTGTCGGAGAGGAGGCCGACCAGGAGGGCACGTCCGCCCCAACGACTCAGCCCAGGAGCACCGCCAGCGGCGAGGAGGAGGGGAAAAGGCGGCCCAGGCGGAAGGACGGGCCTCAAGAGTCGGAGTGCGCCGGGCAGGCGCTAGTCGGAAGCCCGCCGGTGGGAGAATGCCCCGCCGCAAGTCTGCGGGCGGGAGGCAGAAGGACACGGCTGGATCCTGTACAGCTGGGATGGCAGCCAGGCAGCAGGGCAGTGATGGTCCGGAACTTCAGCGCCCCGGTGAGTCCGCCCCTAGTGGCGATACTGAGGGGCAGGAGGATGGGGTGCTTGAGGACAGCTCGACGCCAGCGCCCCCTCAGGTGACAGGTGGAGTGGCAGATGGCAGGTCAGGGACGGGCTTAACCCTCACAGGGAATAGGTCCAGGACAGGTAGCGGTGACAGGGGCAGCAGCGTCTCCGAGCAGACGGGAATTGCGAGGGGGGGTGAATCCCTGCCCTCAGGAAGTTGCTGGGATGAGAGGAGAGGAGACGGCAGGTCAGCGACAGGAGGTTGCAGGGACATGGAGGAGCCGCAGGGGCTGAGGAGGAAGGAGACATGCAGAGGGGTCAGAGGCGAGCGGGAGCCCCCTATGGGCCGCTCTCAGGCGCAGCAGGACAGGAGCTGGGCCAGGAGGCGAGGAGTGAGTAGCGAGCGGTGCAGTGAAGGGGACAGGAGCAGCACCCAGAGGAGGTCAGCAGAGCAGGGGAGGAGCAGGGACAGGAGCCAGTCCAGGAGCCACCGGAGCAGGCAGAGGTCATGCACCAGGGAAAGGAGGCTAAGATGTAGGCGCAGTGCTTCCAGTTCATCGGGCGGGAGTTTAAAGGACCAGCAGAGGAGGTCTTACGGCCGGGACGGTCAGGCAGCGAGATAGCGTAGCGATAGTGACAGGAGGAAGGAACGCCGGGAGGAAAGGCGGGTAGGACAATACGTGGACAGACTACCCAGGTTATGTTTTCCCGGCAGGTCGAGGAGCGTGACACCTACGGTCCCGAGGAGAGGCCAGGCGGAAAGGAGTCGGCAGCAACAGGAGTCTCCGGAGCCTGAAATGGCGGACGGAAGGACAGCAACCCTGCGGCCGGCCACGGTCGGGGGCACTGGCGGTGAGTCACGAAGTACACCACACACTGGGTCCTTATTGGGTTGCTTAAAATCTTTCATTAACTCCTGGGTGGGAGATGAGGGGTCAACCCCGCAGTTTGGTAGGGTATGGTCGCCAGAGGACAGGGGAGATAAAGAACAAGGGGCGGAGAGGATGGTGACACGCAAGTCGGGTGCCGTCGAAACGGGGGACGGTGGGTCGGGAACCGGAAAGGCAGTCGGGTCTGGCCAACAGGTGGTCGGGGGTGGTGAGATAGCGGACGTGGCACGGCAAAACGTGCATGTGTCCTTCGCGGGACCACTAGGATGTCACCTGAAAGCGGAGGTAAAAGAAAAAATTGGGAAAGGGGAATTCATGGAAATCTTCTCCTTACTTCCGCTCGAGGAATTTCTCGACTTGAAGGAAGAGGATAAGAAGGACGCTAAAAAAGAAGAAGAGGAGAAAAAGCGGCGGTATCGGAAGATACCCAAGACTTTTGGGAATTGGCTCAGAGCCTTCTGTATTTTGGCGAGCGTAGTCGGGGAAAAGCACCCAGAACGATGTTCGCAGCTGTTTTGTTATTTGGACGGGATAGGGGACGCTTACAGGACTTATGGGGGATTAGCATGGTGGCGGTACGACGAACAATTCCGCCAACGGTTGGCAGCGAATCCGAGTATGAGGTGGGATCAGATGGACCTGCCTTTATGGATGAGAATAATGATGGCCCAGAAAAATGCGCCCTTTCAAGGGACGGCCGGTACGGCCACGGGAAGCGCTGTACCGGCCGGACAGAAGAAGGGGTTCTGTTGGCTGTTCAATGAAGGGCAGTGCAAATGGGGGGCATCGTGTAGATTTAAACATGAATGTTCCGGATGCGGGGGAAATCATGGAGTCAACAGGTGTTTTAAGAAAGGAAAATCTAACTTCGGGGGTGCAGCAGGGACAACAGCCACGGCGGTGGCGACTGGGAACGTCGCCGGTGAAGGTCGGCGCGATGCTGCCGTGGTTAAGGCAGTACGGTAATCAGGAAGAGGCGAGGTTCTTATGGCGGGGGTTTACAGAGGGTTTTGTTATCCCATTCAAGGTCAAAGGTCCGGGAACCATGTGTGCAAACCTTAAATCAGTCCGGGACCACCCGGGGGTAGTGCGGGAAAAATTAATGAAGGAAGTCCAGATGGGGAGGATGGCGGGGCCGTTTCCGTCCCCGCCGATAGAAGATTTAAGGGTGTCTCCGCTGGGGGTGGTCCCTAAAAAGGAGGAAGGGAAATTTCGCCTGATATATCACTTATCGCACCCACGGGGGTCATCGGTAAATGATGATATCGACGCGGCGCTGTGTTCCGTATCCTATGCATCATTCGATCATGCGGTCGAGTTGGTTCGGAGAGCGGGACACGGTGCACTGATGGCAAAGGTGGACGTGGAAGCAGCATTTCGGCTGCTCCCCATTCATCCGGGTTGTCACCACCTTTTGGGGTGCTTCTTCGAAGGGGGTTTCTTCATAGACCTGTGTTTACCGATGGGCTGTTCCATCTCGTGTTCCTATTTTGAAAAGTTTAGCACCTTTTTGGAATGGGTGGTACGACGGGAGTCGGCTGGGGGATCAATCGTGCATTACCTCGATGATTTCTTGTGTGTAGGGCCGGAAGGATCTGAGCGGTGTGGCCAGATATTGAGGGTGTTTCAATGGATAGCACACTCTTTTGGGGTTCCTTTGGCAGGGGATAAGACGGTTGGCCCCACCTCATGCCTTAGTTTCCTCGGCCTGGAGATTGACTCTGTAAAAGGTGAATGCAGACTGCCCGCGGACAAGCTACTTAAGCTTTGTCAGCTAGTGGACACAGCGTGGCATGCGAGAAAAGTGACTTTGCGAGGGCTGCAGTCGCTATTGGGGAGTCTTAATTTTGCATGCAGGGTGATTCCGATGGGCAGAGTTTTTTGTCGACGGCTGGCCCAGGCGACGAGCGGTGTGCGGTTGCCGAATCATTACGTGAAAGTTTCGGCGGATATGAGAGCGGACCTGGGGGTTTGGAAAAGGTTTCTAAGGGAATTTAACGGTATAGTGTTTTTTCGGGAGCCGGGAGTTTCCTCCAAGGACATAGGCTTGTTTACAGACGCCTCCGGGAGCGTGGGGTTTGGGGCTTATTTAGCGGGGCAATGGTGCGCCGAGGAGTGGCCGGCGGAGTGGAAGACGAGCTCGCTGATAAGGAACCTCGCGTTCCTAGAATTTTTCCCGGTGGTAGTAGCGGTGGCGTTATGGGGAAAGCAGCTCGCAAAAGAAAAAGTAGTATTTTACTCAGATAACATGGCAGTGGTCCAGGCTATCAATGGGTTGTCTGCATCATCTCCTGCAGTGATACGGTTATTAAGGCACTTGGTACTTTTATGTATGTCTAGCAATATAGTGTTCAGGGCAAGGCATGTTCCAGGTTTCTTGAATATAGTGGCTGACGCGCTTTCTCGTTCACAGTGGGAACGTTTTCGGGAAGCAGCGCCGGAGGCACAAGAGGAAGGATTGGCATGTCCAGCAGAAATGTGGCAGCTCGGGACATCATGCTTGGGGAGTTCATAAATAATTCCCTGGCACCGGGCACCTGGGCGGCATATGTGAAGGTTTGGCACGAATGGGAAGTGTCGGTGGCACAAGTGGGAGGGGACTGTTCAGAGGAACACCGGTTAGATATACTGTTATGGGTGCTGTGTCGACTATTTTCCAGGAAGGCTTCACCAGCTATGGTTGACAGGCCCATGTCGGCGTTGGCCTTCCTATTTAAGTTTAATGGATGGGAGGCTATAACGAAACATTTCTTGGTCAGGCAAGCCATAAGAGGTTTTCCGAGGGGTAAGAAATCGGTGGATACGAGGAGGCCAGTGTCATTCGCGGTGCTGCAAGGACTAGTGGAGGTTCTACCGGCATTATGTTATTCCAAATATGAAGTTGTGTTGTTTTCCGGGGCGTTTGTCTGGGCATTCTTCGGGGCATTCCGTATTGGGGAGCTGCTTAGCACCAACAAAGCAGGGGTTGGTGGGATTCGGTTGGGGGATGTGACCATTGGTGAAGATAAGGTACAGGTCAAGTTGTGCCGCTCAATGACGGACATATTCGGCAAAGGAAGCTTGGTAACATTGTTCAAATTGCCAGGGTCTAGGGTTTGCCAGTGGCTTGTGGCGCCGAATTCTTGGAAGTCCGCCCCGAGAAGGAAGGCTGTTTCTTCATCCATGCGGACGGTAAGGCTTTGTCCTGTTTTCAGTTCGTTAGGATATTTCGTGCAGGATTGGGTAAGCTGGGCCTGGAACCCATGCATTTCGGGACACATTCGTTTAGAATTGGGGCCGCAACGGAGGCGGCTCGGTTAGGTCTGGGAGACGAGCGGATCAAACAGATAGGAAGATGGGAGTCCATTCGGTTCCGCTCATACGTTAGACCGGACAAGTTGGTGTAAAAGGGGACTGGGGCGTTGTTTGCTAAGGGCTCTGCTGTTCACTGTTCTATTTCTTTTAGGTCGTTTGGTATGGCTGATCGGACATTCCTACATTTATTGGGCGCGGAGGAGGGCCACGATGAGAAGATACGGAGCACAACTGGGCTTCCCGGTGGAGGCGGTGGTTCTCACTTGGTTGGGTTTCCGGGGTTTCGGTTGGCAGAGCATCAGTAAGGAACTGTTCAATAGGCTGGCATGGGGGTCAGTCCCTAACGTAATTCTGGTTCATGGTGGGGGGAACGATTTAGGCTTGATCCCGCAGCGGGAACTGTTGAGGAGGATGAAGAGGGATCTGGATCGGCTACGTAAGCTGGTTCCTGGCGTGGTAGTGGTCTGGTCCGAAATGGTGCCTCGCTTTAATTGGAGACACGCCAGGGATTCGGCTGCGATAGCGCGAAGTAGGGGTAAGGTCAATAAGACCATGGCGGTTTTCGTGAGGCGGATGGGTGGCGTAGTTGTGCGTCACAAGGAGTTGGAATGTATGCTGCCCAGGTATTTTAGGAAGGATGGGGTTCATCTATCCGACGTGGGATCGGATTTACTTAATTTGGGTTTTCAGGATGGTATTGCACAGGCCCTGTTTTTGTGTGGTGGGGGTCGCTCATGTTCTTGAGGGGGTCAAGTCATGTGCTGTGGCGGAATAGGGCCTGGGTTAAAGAGGATTTAGGTGGAATAGGAAGTGGGCAGGCCAAGGTCTAGGCTGGACTATGCTGGAGTGGAAAATGGTTTGTAGGTTCTAGCTCGTTGGTGGCTACGAATCTGGGGGTGTAGGGGTGTCTGGGTACACCCCTACAGTTAAACATATGGTTATGGGGCCTCTTTGGTAGGCCATGGGTTAAACGTTATGTATTATTGGAATGTTTTATTATGTTATTTGGTAGGGTCATTGTCGGGGGTATTGGGCAAGAAGGTCGGACATAATTAATACTTGTGACAATGACCCTAAATTGTTAAATTGTTGAATTAAAATTTTTTAATAAAGCTGTGGACTTTATACTCCAACAGAAATGGTGTCACAGAGTTATTTTATTAAGGTTTTAGCACATGCCGAATAACGACTGTGCACATGTCATGAACTGTCCTAACGGTCTTAGTTACTTACCTGATCGCCGTCGTTCCCCCGGCGTGAATTAGGACTCCTGTGGCCATGTGATCGCTCAACAGAGCGATCACATGATCACAATAGGTGTCCTAGTGTCTGCCTGCAGGGGGACTGTCTGTGCTGACAGGCAGTCTCCCTGCTAGTGTAAAATAAAAAAAATAAAAAATAAAGTTAGTGTTAAAAAAAAAAAATAATAATAATTATATATGTGTATATATGATATATAGACATATATTATATGTCTATAATATATGTCTATATATCATGCCATACTAAGTGTATTTTTATATTAATATGTACTTATATTAATATAAAAATACACTTATTAAATTACACACGTGTATATATTATATATATATATATATATATATAATAAAATATAAATAAGTAATTTAAATTAAAAAAATGTTAAATAAAAATTAAAAAAATATCTATATGAAATTTTATTCTAACTGTATTTTAAAATACAATATATATATTTATATCAAAATACACTTAGAATGAATTTGTATATATATCTATGTATAAATAAATAAAAATAATACGAAATATACATATGTCCATATACAAAATTACATAAATAATTATATAAAGATACACGTAGACTTCAAATATATAAATATGCATATATATTTAAATTCTACGTGCGTATTTATGTAATATTTTTACATAATTCAGTAATTTTATTGATTGCAATTTGAGGGACCTGCCTGCCAACCCAGGCCGAAATTCCAGAGAATTTAATTTGCTAGCACTGTATTTTACCCTGTAACGTTCTACGACACCCTAAAACCTGTACATGGCGGGTACTGTTTTACTCAGGAGACTTCGCTGAACACAAATATTAGTGATTCAAAACAGTAAAACATATCACAGCGATGATATTGTCAGTGAAAGTGACATTTTCACACACAAACAACACTTTTACTGATGATATAATTGTTGTGATACGTTTTCCAGTTTTTAAACACTAATATCTGTGTTCAGCGATGTCTCCCGAGTAAAACAGTACCCCCATGTACAGGTTTTATAGCATTTTTGAAAGTTACAAGGTCAAATATATGGGTCAAATATTTTTACATTGAAAATGGCCAGGTTGGTTACGTTGCCTTTGAGAGCATATGGTAGCCCAGGAATGAGAATTACCCCCATGATGGCAGCATACCATTTGCAAAAGAAGACAACCCAAGGTATTGCAAATGGGGTATGTCCAGTCTTTTTTAGTAACCACTTGGTCACAAACACTGGCCAAAATTAGCGTTCAGTTTAGTTTTTTTACTTTTTTCACACACAAACAAATATGAATGCCTACTTTGGCCAGTGTTTTCGACTAAGTGGCTACTAAAAAAGACTGGACATACCCCATATTGAATACCCTGGATTGTCTACTTTAAAAAAAATATGTACATGTGGGGTGTTATTCGGAGATTTATGACAGATAATAGTGTTACAATGTCACTATTGATACATTTTAAAAATGTATGTTTTGAAACCGCTATATCCTACTTGTACCTATAGCCCTATAACATGCAAAAAAAAGCAAAAAAGCATGTAAACACTGGGTATTTTTAAACTCAGGACAAAATTTTGAATCTATTTAGCAGTTTTTTTAATTCGCTTTTGTAGATGAGTAAAAGATTTTTCAAGTAAAAGTCAAAAAACATGTATTTTTTTCAATTTTTCATCATATTTTTTTATTTTTTTTAAATTAAAATACATGAGATTATATAAATAATGGTATGTAAAGAAAGCCCCTTTTGTCCTGAAAAAACCAATATATAATTTGTATGGGAACAGTAAATGAGAGAGCGGAAAATTCCAGCCAAACACAAACACCACAAAAGTGTAAAAATATGCCTGGTCGCAAATGTACAACATCGCAAAAACAGTCCAGTCCTTAAGGGGTTAATCCAGGCAAAGGGTCAGGAAGCATAAAAAATACAAACAGAAACTGAAGCTCCCTGGTGGATGTAATGGCAGAGAACCTGACTGGGATGCTGGAACTGAGTTCAAATCCAGCCAGGCCTCTTAAAGGCGCAGCCATGTCTTGCTCAGCCATGGCCCCCCCTACATCATGCTGTGGCAAATGCCAGCAACTTGCTGGCCATGGGCTTCAACTATACTCCCTTGGGCTGTGTTACAGCCCAAGGGAATGCAGGACTGAGGTGCTGGTGGCTGGAGGAAGCACTGGCAGGCTCCCCGGCACAGGCCCTGCCCCCAAACGAAGCCCCGCCATAAAGCAGCAGACCATGCTGCTGCAGAAGAAAGAAAGAAGCCTGACCCCCAGCAACAGCCTCCAGTGACAGGTAGGCTTGGAGGGGGGAGGTGTATGGACACACACACATACACTGTGTGTATGGACTATCCCCATACATACACTGCCACCCTCATTACACACTTCAAACACACACTGTCCCCCTCCTCACTCACACCACTGCTCCTATGCCCTACTACAGCCCCATTTCCCAGCAGACTTCAGATAAGTTGTCAAACTGTTCTTAAATGGCCCTATTGACACCATAATCACTACACTGAGCTGTAGTGGTTATTGTGTCTGGATTATTTCTTTAAATAATCTAGCCACTGCTCAGCTGTGTGTGTATGGACTCAGCGGTCTGTGAGTGTGCATGGACTCGGCAGTCTGTGTGTGCATGGACTCAGCAGTCTGTGTGTATATTTGTGTATGGACATATCAGTCTGTGTGTGTATGTGTGTGTGTATGGACTCAGCAGTCTGTGTGTGTGTGTGGACTCCGCAGTCTATCAATTAAAATTCCTGTGAGTTGTGTAGGAAGGGCCCCAGTGCATTGCTTTGCCCAGGGGCCCGTAACTCTGTTAAAATGGTACTGCTTGTGTGTGTCAGTGGGCTTGTCTTTCGTGAGTTTGTGTGTGTCCCTGAACTTCTTTGTAGTGAGCCTTCTGTTTATACAAGTGAGTTTGTCTGTAGTAAGCTTGTGTGTGAGTCAGAGTTTTGTCTGTCAGTAAGCCTATTTGCGCATGTCAGTGAGCTTGTGTGCTTACTGTACTATATATATTGACTTGTAGGAATGGCATTTTTTTTCCAGGGCTGCTTTGGATTCCTAGGGATTCCCAGTTTGGCTCTGCCAGCGAGTGCACTTTACTGCTGAATCATCTGTGTGAGCTACCGCACACGTTAGCCCTGTTACACGCGTCTGGGAGCTGCTGTTGACAGGTACTAGTAGTCTAGAGATTGGGACATGGGGTATATGCTCAGCTATCTGTATAATACAGATCTGTGTGTATATAATATCCCGGGATAGTCAGTGCTTCCTGTATAGTGCTGCTCTCTGTATAATACAGGTCTGTGCCTGTATAATATCCCGGGACAGTCAGTGCTCCCTGTATAGTGCTGCTCTCTGTCTTGGGATATTATACACAAACAGACCTGTATTATACAGAGAGCAGCACTATACAGGGAGCACTGAGTGTCCCAATTTATTATACACACAACCCTGTATTATACAGAGAGCACTGACTGTCCAGGGATATTATACCCAGACAGTAATTGATAGCTGTGCTGCAAAATGTCCTTGGAAAAAAATAAGGGCCAGCAAAAAGGGGCAATCGAAGGTTTCTCTATGACGTCACATGGGGGTTCACCGAGCAGTATCAGGAAGCTTCACCAGGCGCTGGATAAGTAAACCTTACTTTAAAACACTCTTTGAGCATTTTCCTATACCAGTAGGGAATTATTATTTTAAAGGACCACTATTAGCACCCAGACCACTTCAGCTTAATGAAGTGGTCTGGGTGCCAGGTCCATCTAGGATTAACCCTTTCTGCTGTAAACATGTTTACCCATGGGTTAATCCAGCCTCTAGTGGCTGTCTCATTGACAGCCGCTAGAGGCGCTTCCGTGCTTCTCACTGTGATTTTCACAGTGAGAAGACGCCAGCGTCCATAGGAAAGCATTGAGAATGCTTTCCTATGGACTGGCTGAATGCGCGCGAGGCTCTTGCCACGCATGCGCATTCAACCGATGACGTCGGAAGAGGGAGGAGAGTCCCAGCGCCAAGGGAGCCAAGCGCTGGAAAAAAGGGTGAGTGTTTAACCCCTTCTTCCCCGAGTTTGTTTTCCTGGCACTATAGTGGTCCTTTAAGTATCAAAAAGGGTTGGAGAAACCATTTAATTACAAGCTCACATGACTTCCAAATTACTTTTAAGTCACTGCTTTGGGCAGTTTTTTGCACAACTCTATGTAACTTGTGGTATCTGTGTACCACCACAGATATGAAAAAAATAATAATTAGCTAAGGTGGCATGGACACTGAATTATCTAAATTGTGATTCTTGATTTAGGAACAGTTTCTTGAATACCTTATACTGAATAAATATCTTCATCATACAGGATGGTGTCACCTGCTAATTCAGGAATGGAGACAGTTCTTTACACTGAGAACAAAGCCATTGTGAAATGTTATTCCTGTTTTATATTAGCCGCACGTTACTTTACTGCATTGTTGTGTAGGTCTCACTATGGTTTCATTCGTAAAGTGAAATAATTCTGTTATGTGATGTTAAATGCAAGCATGCCTGTCTAAATGTCATGGTTCACTGGAAAATGTTTCATGTGGCAAAAAAATTGCTGCTCTGAAAAGGTTTTTCCAGTCTTTTCTTGAGTATGACATACATTTTCCATTTGCTGGTCTTCATTATTTTTTAGGATTTGGACAATTACTTTTCAACCACAGATGCTTGTTTACTGCTCACATGTATTGTTCTCGCCTACCATATAGCATAGTTTTTACAGTTAACTGTTTTAGTTCTGGTGACAAATCCCAGGCACAATTTCTATATTCTAGGTATGTGGCCAAAGGTTACTAATTAAAAAGCTATAGTTAATTTAAAAAAAAATTACATGCTGTAAGCAAGTTTGAGAACATATAGGGTTGGAATGTGATAAGGTTCACAATGATGATAAAACACCAGAAAAAATTGCACAGTGAAAGCTCTGCCTAAACTTAGAAAGCTCTGCCGCAAGGGTAAACAAGGTTTATCCAGGGCCTCCGTATCCCTCCCCACAGTGACATCTAGTTTTGAAAGAAAAGCAGTAGTTTAGAGGTAACAGACTAACAGGGAATATAGCAGACAAATAAATTTGTCAATCTTTGTTTTTATTGAGGCATAGATTAAGACATTACAGAATGCAAAACAGAGGGTTAGAGCACATCAATGCATGGTATACAAGTCATATTCAGTGCCCCAACACCCGCATGGGTCAGCCTCTTTTTATATGTTTAGATAGCAATGCAGGTTTTACTACAGAATGCAAAGCGGGGGTTAGGGTTAAATACAAGTCGAGTTGTATGGCCACATAAGTGGGGAGCAAGCAAAGCTTGCACGTCAAATGCTTGTGTACAGGAGTTAAAGAAAAGCAGAGATATCTGACGTGGTGTATAACAGTAAGTTAGATGGTTATATTTTGCTTGTATATTATGTTAGGTTGCTAAGCGTGATGCCCTGCGTATCACATGTTAAATATTGATATAACTCAACTGTGTATCTGCGAGTCCCACCAGGTATACATATTAAGGTAAGTATGCTGTTCACCATATGGTGCAAGCTGAAGTGGTGTAGCTAATGTGGGGAGGCCCGCCATTCCCGTTGAACCAGGGAGTTTTCATGGCTAGCCTGTTAGATGGTCTAAGCAAAGCAAAATAAAAGTAGACAGCAGGGGGAGGAGGGTTGATAGTGTTGTGCAGCAATCAACTTCCTAGGGTAAACAATCTAGTGCATACAGTTTAGTTAGGTAAGTTCAGGCAGCCCCCCTTATGGTTCATTATGCAATAGCCGGTATGTCCGTCAATGTCCATTAAAGTACTCTGCCCACTCCGCAGGGTAAGCTGTTGGGCCTCGGGCTGGATGCCGCTTGTGTCACTGCCGAGTTGGAGATCTGCTCCAGTTCACCGAGGTGCTGTTTCTTCCTGGGATCGTGGCGGCACTGCTTTTGGGGACAGCCTGTCTTCGGCCTGAGGCCTTAGTAGGTGCTCGCGCCCTTTCGCCATTGATCCCATCAACAGGATCGTGGGCCCAGGGTCCCACTGGATCACGAAACTTCTCTCTGGGGGTATGGCAGGCTGTGGAGGATTTCCTCCCAGTGCGTGCCCAGCTCAGATAAAGGGCGAGCGGCCTCGTCTGCAGTGTATGCCTCGAGGGTGGTGCGTCGTGCTGGGTTATTGGTGCCTTGCGCCCGGTGTGTCCCAGGACTCGGTAGCTGTTGTATGGGATGGGTCGTTTGGTGCTTATTGTTTTGTGCATCGGACCAGATGAGGTCCGTGGTCTGCTTCAGGCTCCGCAGATTGGTGGCTGCGCACATGGCCTCCGCCATCTTAGATCTAGGCCTGGATCCTGCACGGTGGCACGGCAGTGCCTCCGAGTGCGGCTGTAGGGTGAGGACCGGGATCACCCCCAGTGGGGGGGGGAAATCAGGACTGGGTCCGCAGATGGTCCGTGTGTTTGTTGGGCAGGATAGTGGTGCGGCGGCCGTCCACTCCACTCACCGCCAGGTATGGTCTCGCCTGTTGCTGCAGGGACCTCTCCTCCGAGGGACTAAAACTCCTGGAGCAAGCCTCTCCTCAGCTCCGGTAGCCCGTGCACATAGAGGGTCGCAGTTGTGGACCATGTATCCCCACCAAAAGCTTGATGCACAGGCTTAATAGGTTCTTTTTAGCAGGAGCTGATCTGTCTTGCGACCGCTCAGCTTGGCGGCCTGCCCCCGCCCCCAGCAGACAAATAAAATACGCCATGAAAGATCATTCATAGACCCTATTATAAAGGCAATACCATGAATTTATAGAAACCTCTCTCCCAGGAAGACACTATCAATTATTGTCATTTCAATAGTCATGTGTTGCCATTTTAAAACAGAATAACGTGTCTGAGCTCTGCAGAAATTTTCTAGCCCTGAGGCTGTTATAATAGGCCCATTAACTGTCTGGCATTGGGTATTTTGCAATTACACATGGAATCTTCGGTAAAGGGTACATGTGCCATGATTTCCCATTCTGACCTTAGAACGATATCATAATTCTTTAAAGGCTTACTACAAGCATGCTAACTACTTCAGGGATTTTAAGCGTTTAGCGTTTCGCTATGAAAAAATATGCAAAGCAGTTATAATAGTAGTATATTGAAAAGCAGTGATGTAAGTATACATCAACTCATAAACCATAATATGCCACGAAATTCCAAAAGGAACCGTTTACTTCCTGAATGTTGGTAATCTACTGAAAACATTCAACACATAGACAATTATTCTCTAAATTAGGAATAGTGTGGAATTGGCAAAGCCATGGTAACTTTCAGGAGAAAATAGCTTACCTAGTAAATCATCAAACTTAATAAATATTATTTTCCTAGTGCATCTATTTTGCCTTAAATTTGGTAACTCCCCTTTTCAATTATCTACAATTGCAGTTAGTGAATACATTTAGCTAACCTTAAAGGAACACTATAGAGTCAGGAATACAAACGTATTTTTAAAACTCACCTTTATTCCAGCGCTGTGTTGGATCTAGCACTGGCCACGCCCCTGATTCTCCTCCTTGGCTGACCTCATCAGAATTGATCATCTCAGCCAATCCAATGCTTTCCCATAGGAGGCAGGCTGGGGGCAGAGCCAAACATCCCACTGGCTAACCAGCATCTATGAAGAATGTTTAGTGACTCCATGCAGATCGTGGAGACACTAAATGTCATTGCTGCACATGGTTCAGCACAGAAGCAGGAAGCACCTCTAGTGGCTGTCGCTGGAAGTGTTCCTAGACAGCAATTTAAACACTGCCTTTTGTTTGAAAAGACAGTGTTTACAGCAAAAAGCCTGCAGGAAAAGCTATAGACACAAGAACAATTACATTAAGCCGTAGCTGTTCTGGTGACTATAGTGTCCCTTTAACAAACTTAAAAAACTACATTGACTTTATGTATCACAAATAACCTAGTCAGATATTTTAGTCTGTAAGTGCAACCATTAGGTTACCCAAACAGTGGAAGGATTCATAATTTATAGCCCTGTGTTACCTAGCTGATTGATTAATTATAATATTTCTCCTGATCTATATATTTGCTGCAGATGCTGCTAGCATACTTAATAATTCTTCATGCTCTGCTTTGACATTGAAAATATTGATTAGGTAACAGCGCCCCTTTAAGCTGCTTGGACCAACAGAAAAACTTCATATAGGCAGATCAGGCTAACACAACAACCAGACTTTTGTTGCTACTCTGTTCAATATCAGTAAATCTTTTGTACATTACCATATGTGTACACAATTCAACTGTAATTCCGTCTCTCTTGTCTCGCTGGTGAAAATGATAGGGTTATTGGCTGCCTCTGATGACCCTATTCTGTCTAAACTCCCAGTAGAGCAAGAAAATATAGTGCACCTGGCTGCCACAGGGATTAAAGCCTATTCTTATATCTTAAACAGTGTGTTTTAATCTTTAGCAGGGATGATTGAGATATTTAATAACCCATTGGGACTATGCAAGATGTGTTTATGGTATGTAACACGCAGTAGAATAAGACTTTAAAGAAGATTGAATCGAGGTCTGGGGACATTACGGTGTAGAAAAACAAAGAACAATATATATATGATGAAATTTAAGTAGAGCACGCAGTCTAGGATCAGTTTCAATTATACTATTGCTTTCTCATAAACCTTTCCAGTTGTAACACTTTAGTTGTAACAGCAGCAATGTTATGTTGAGATGTTTCTGGATATCACATCTGTTTTTATGTTACTGTGTGCAAAATTTCACATTAGCACCACCTTTAAAGCAATGCCCCGCTGAATTGTTAGTGCAGACTGCAATCGACAAAGTGATTTGTTATTAATAATGTAGAAAGCATCAATATAATCCTCAACTCTGCCCAATAAGATTATAATATTACCTACATTTCTAAAATGTAAGACATGCAATCTAATAAAGAGGGTTTAAAGATTAACTCATACTATCTCGTGCCCGCCAGCAAGAGGTTGCCCTACTTGAAACCAGAGGAGCATCCAGGGCCAGTGCAAGGATTTGTGCCACCCTAGGCAAAAAAAAGTTGCTACCCCTTTCGTACACTTCGCCCATGGTGTGATATCCCACAGACCATGCCTCGTTTTGCTCTACCTATTATGTGACGTTGTGAGCACTAGACTTGTGCACAAATCCTTTTAACCTGAGTTGAACTAATCCAATTCATGTTAAACCCGGGGTTGACGTTAAATCAATTCATTTGAGCGTAGATTAACAGGAATTTGATTTGTTCGTCACATGGGAAAACGATTTGTGCACAAATTTACTGGACACCAGAGGAGCACTTAGGGTACTTGGCTCCTTGGACAGAAATATATGCTGTTGCACACTTCCACAAACTACAAAATTATTATCATCTATCATTTGAACAGGTCTACACCTGGTGGCACTTGAAGCAGCATCTACAGTGGTGTGACCATGCCTCCTCCTTCCCACTTTGTCTCTGTGGAGTGACATCATGGCAAGTGGTATTCTGCTGTCTGCCGGCAAGGTCTTCTGTGCTGTTGCCCACTTCCTCCAGAAATGTAATGGGCACATCCCTCCCCATGTAGCGAACTTACAGCTCATGCATACAACAGAGCAGTGCTCCTCAACCCTCTCCTCAAGGCACATTTACCAGTCCCGGATTTACTGATTATCCAGGTGTGTCTAAGGTGTTTAAAAAAAAACAAAAAACAAAAAAAACACCTTAGACTCTAAAGGTTTTTTTTTTCTTCTTTTTCTAAACACCTTGTATACACCTGGGTAATCAGTAAATCCTGGACTGGTAGGTGTGCCTTGAGGAGAGGGTTGAGGAGCACTGTTGAGGCTGCACCTTTGTGTTCCTATAACTAGTGGATGATGTTTGCAGTCACAGGGGTGAGGTGTGCACCGCGCATCGGTGGTGAGCATAAGCAATACAGTGGAAAACAGTAGTTAAAAAATATGCAGTACAAGTATGGGATGATTGACATTGGGTTTTTGCACCATTTTTATATTTTTGACAGGCTAGCGTATGCCTAGGTATATTTGTGGGTTACCCTTCTTATAGAGGGTGCTCGAGTGTGTGGTGTTCTTGAACTGTTCCTAGGGGTCGATGTCTCACTATGCTGAGGGTACAGTTAGGAGGTACTTATCTGGAGACTCTGCGTGTGTGCGTGTGTGGGATTGTGAGGTGAGGTTGCGGTGAGTGCATAGAGGAGTGTTAGCTCTTATGTATGAGTGAGTGCAGTTATTCGTTATTGTCTAGGTCTGTGCTTTTGCGTGCGGTTACTCCTGACCGAGGGAGTAGCGGAGAGGTGGGTGGGAGGGGAGGGTACCTAAGATGCCCTTGAGTTTGTGTGGTGGGAGTATCGGTCCCTGTTTTGGGTGTGTTGGTGCCGTGTGGGTGTCCCCTACCTGGGGTTGTGTGTTTTTGAGCCATGCTGCTAGTGTCATTTCCTCCAAGTTGTGGCGAGCAAAATTATAAGTGAACGTAAGAGAGAAGAACACAAAGAAAAGTATTAATGATATGGAACTGAACGTATGGTCTCTTGGAAGACTTGAGAAAGTTGTGCAGGGTGAGCGGGCCTCTGGCAGGGTTTCCGGTACCCCTTTATAAACCCAGACCTGCCAAGTTATGTTCTCTGCATTTCCACTTGAAAAAGCCTGCTGGTGAAACGCGTTGTGGACATTTTAAACTGTATTGTATTTTATTAAAGGTATTTTGGTCACTTCCTCACTGTGAGTTGCCATTTTACTTTAAAAATAAATAAATATATATATATTTTTTTTTTTTAAACCTATTTTACCAGGCTTCTGAGTTTTATCATGTTCCAGGGAGACATTACTCCAAAGAATCCTAGGTGGGGATTATACCACTAAAGCCCTTTACACTGAGCAGTCCGCCTGCTCGTGTAAATGTGAGTAACCACTTTATATTTTATTTTCTGCTTTCCTGATTTTAAATAGAGAACACTATTGTTGTTACTTTTTATTTCATATGACCTTCCCTCAGACAAGACATCACCTCACGTATCCTATAAGTGGGGATTATACCACTGTACGCACTTCATACTAGAGCTAGTCCATTAGCTCTATAAAACGTGAGTACTTTCATATAAGACTTTTACCAGAATAACACCTGATTGTTGAATATACTGCACCATTAGATGTCTCTTTTATTTCCACACACGGAGTGTAAGAACATCTTCAACTTACGGAGCTGTTATGCCATATTCTAAATTTATGTTGGCTTCTACATACAGTCCCCCAAAAGACATTCTTGAACTCTACTACTGGACTTTTAATCACTTAGTCTATATTATTATTATTATCTACTTTGCTCTTTATTACTGACGCCGCCTATCTACTACCCTCTACCCTATTGCTTTGTCTACCTGTAAGGCCTTCTGAGGGAGCCTTACTACCCTGGTGTGCTGCCCAATTATCCATTGTTTTATCTGTACCAATACCTTGAGCGCTGACCCATCTCTATCCTTTTTTTTATTTGGGCTGATGTGGCAGGTGTTGTTGAGGAAAGGTCGTTTTTTTTTTACTTTCTGCAAGAAGAGCGCCTCCAGGCCTGGGACCATCAGCTTGGGGTAGGCCCCAGTTTTCCGCCAGAGCCGGACTGGGAACTAAAAGCAGCCCTAGAAAAAATTCTATACCAGCCCAACAATGTGCCGCGCCAGCACAGGCAAAAATGCATCACCCCCAAACACAAAAAAAAAATGCCCCCTTTTGAATTTGTTGCTGTTTTCTTGTGTTTCTTATTCCCTCTTGATTTTTTTTTTTAACTCGTTTAGTGTATCTTGTCTCCAATTTTTCTCCTTTGTGTCTCTTACAACCTCCCTTATGTGTCTTTCAACTTGTGTATCTTTTACTTCATCCCAGCTCGTGTGTCTTTTTTTACCCTTCTCCAGCCCTCTGTATGTATCTTCCCCCATTGCCTTGTGTGTGTGTGTGTGTGTCTATGTCCCCCCAGCAAACCTTCTGTGTGTCTCTTTGTCTCCCCCAGTACCTCTGTGTGCATCTTTTTCGCCCAGCTTTGTCCCCCACAAACCTTTTGTGTGTCACTTTGTCCCCCACAAACCTTCTGTGTGCCTCTTTGTCTCCCCCCAGTCCCTTTGGGTGCCTCTTTCTTCCGGCAGACCCTCTGTTTGCCTCTTTCTCCCCATCACTTCTTCTCTGTGTGTCTCTCTTCCCCTTCTGTCTTTCTCCCCCTCCATCTGTCTCTTTCTCACGTCCACCTGTCTCTCTCGTCCTCCTCTGTCTTTCTCCCCCTCTGTCTCTTTTCCCCCCTCCTCATCTCTTTCTTCCTCCTCTCTCTTTATCTCCCTTCCTCCTGTGTCTCTCTCTTCCCTCTCTTTCTCCCCCACTATCCCTGTGTCTCACTTCCCCGTGTCTCTTTCTCCCCCTCCCCCTGTGTCTCTATCTTACTCCTCTGTCTCCCTCTCCCTCCTCTGTCTCTTTCTCTCCCTTCCTCCTGTGTCTCTATCTTTTCCCCCTCTTTCTTCCCCTCCCCTGTGTCTCTCTCTTCCCCCTCTTTCTCTCTCTTCCCCCTCTTTCTCACCTACAGCCCCTCTATCTCACTCCCCCACCTGTGTCTCTTTCTCCCCCTCCCACTATTTCTCCCCTTCACCCACTGAGGCTGACCTTGTCTGAAATCGGATCTGGAACGGCAGGGACAGCAATGTGCTGTTGTCTCTCTCTCTCCATCATGCTCCCATGTGGTTCCCACAATTCCCTGCATGGACGCATCATAGTCACTACTCTATGATGTGGCTGTGCTGGGAATTGTGGGAACCGCATGGGAGCATGGTAGTTAGCTCCACCCCCTTCCTTTAGTCCTTCAATGCTTACTGACAGCTGCATGGCTGTCAGTATCCGTGAGTGTGCCGCCAGACCAGCACACTCACTACCCGGCCCGGCGGCACCATCATACACTAAAGGGCCCGGCCGCAAGGTAACTATTAAACGCGACTGGCCCCCTCAGAGTGTGCCAACGGACGGGCACCCAGCAACACTTACATGCGGCTGCCGCCGCTTTGATGCTCAAGCTGCCCGCATGGCTCCCTCTATTTAAGAGGGAAGAATTAGAGCTGTGCAGCCCCCAGGTGTCGCGGCCCACCGGGAAATTTCCCGGTGTCCCGGTGGGCCAGTCCGGCCCTGTTTTCCACCTCCATTTAGGTTGGTTGGGTGTGAGAAAGAATGGCATCAATCGCCTCGTGAGGTGTTATGGAGTTCAGCTGGCAATTTAAGAGGGCTGGATGGGCTATCTATTTCAGGATGTTTGAGGATTATACAATTTTGCTCGGAGGACCTGTCTATTCAGTTTTACCATTCGTCTGCTTTGGCAGCCCAGACAACCAACACATCAGTTCAGGCATGCACCGTTGATCTGCAGCAGTTAGGTTAGGGGATGAGCAGGCATATGGATAGGGGATGGGCATGCACATAATGCAATTAACATCACAATGTGCCCACATACTAAAGGGTGCATAATCCAAGCAAGCATAGGCCTCATGCTGTGTGGCAGGGCAGCCACTCAGATCAATCCATATGCTGATCCCTGCGTAGGTGCTCCCTTACGGGCATAAATGTACTAAGGTTTTCCAGCAACACATTGCCCAGAACATAACATCTGCCTTCGTCCCATCGTGCATCCTGCTGCTATCTCTTTCCCAAGTAAATGAAACACACGCACCTGGCCATCCACCTGATCTAAAAACAAGCATAATTCATCAGATCAGGTAACCTTCTTCCATTGCTCCATGGTTCAGTTCCGAACAATCATGTCCCCATTGAAGGCGCTTTCAGTGGTTGGGCAGTGGTCATCATTGGCACTCTGAACGGTCTGCAGCTACGAAGCCCCATAAGCAGCAAACTGGGATCCACTGTGTGATCTGACACCTCTCTATCATGTCCAGAATTATGTTTTTCAGAAATTTGAGCTAGATTTGCTCTTCTATGTAATTGGACCAAGCAGGCAGAACTTTGCTTCCAACATGCATCAATGAATCAATGAGCCTTTGTGCACCCATGACCCTGACTCCAGTACACCGGTTTTCCTGCCTTGCACCACTTTTGGTAGGTACTAACCACTGCATACCAGGAACACCCCTCAAGACTTGCTGTTTTGGAGATGCTCTGATCCAGTTCTTAAGCCAACACTATTTTGGTCCTTGTCAAAATCACTCAGATCTATAACTTGCCCATTTTTCCTGCTTCCAACACATACAATACAAGAACTGGCTGTTCACTTGCTGCCTAACATATCCCACTGCTTTACAGGTACCATTGTAATGATATAATCAACGTTATTCACTTCACCTGCCAGTGGTTTTCATGTTATAAAAAATGGCATGAAAACAAAAAAGTCACTATAAAGTAGGTATACAAACAAATAGAAAGGTGTTCATAAAGTATTTGCATATATATCTCATTACCCACTAACTTTTTACATTATACATGTGCAATTTGTTTCGGTCCGCCCTGCAATTAGGCTCAGAGCGCTCTGATTGGTGGGTTTAAGCCATCCAATCAGAGTGCTCTGACAGGCAAATGAAGAGACTGACAGGTTGAAAACTCGGACTGAGTTGAAACGCGTCTGCATAGCTGTGAGCTTGTGTGTCACCATATGGGACCTGCACAGTTTATTTTTTAATATTTTTTAACATTTTTTGTAATAAATTTGTTTACTTTTAATATCATCATTGCTGCTTTTTCCTGAGTCTTGGGGGACACCATTCAAGATCCCCTACATAGCCTTTTGAGGCACCCTTGGGCATTATATACAGAGCCTGGCACGGCTCTGGAATTCGTGAGTGTATCCAATTACTTTTATACTCTTTTATTTGCAAATACAGTCTATACTATGTATTGTTCTTTTGTGTTGTCGTAGGAATCTATTACATGGAATATTATCTGCATACATCTGCACATGTATAAGTATTCTTAACTATTTTGGGCCATTTTTTATTGGTACCATTTGTACACATGGAGTGGTGTGTGTATGTGGCACTTGTTGTCCTCAAGTACCTTTATTTTACTATTTAACCTTAGGGTGTTGGGGAACACCTTTCTCACTCCACAACTGTGTTCATATTGTTTATTATTTTTTACTGTGTAAGCGCCATTCACTCATTTCCTTTTTCTAAATGTAGAGACTTACCTGTCAGTCTCTTCATTTACTTGTCAGAGCACTCTGACTGGATGGCTTAAACCCACCAATCAGAGTGCTCTGAGCCTAATTGCACCGCTCAGGGGTGGGGGCCTGGGGGAGGAGGCCAATAGGTCCTACCATCATTTTACTTTAGGGCCCCTACCCGCCACCGCTATTAAAAAAAATATATATATATTTTAAACAGTGAGCAGCCACAGGCATGCAAAATGTTACCCGATTCTTATGAATGCTTCTTATAACCTGATCATACTTTCTGAAATGGAGTGTTGCTTCTATGGTGATGAAGTGGATCACCAAAGTTGAGGAGATTGTTCCACTGAAAATGTTATCTTGACTTCTTTCAGCAACTACTGAGCTAAATTACAGCTTGTTTTCATTGGTCCCTTTTCAGGTCTTCACTGACCAGAGTGAGCAGAATGAGGGGGGATAGGTTGCTCCCCTTTCAGCTGATGGGGGAATGTCTGAGATTTATAGCAGTTTGGTTAATTTACCCCACCAGCTACCCCTTTATGTAGATTTACTGTTTCTTTCAACCTCCTCCAGACTGTTCTTTTCTCATATGCTTTTCTAACATATGCCGATGTATTTTTATTCCACCATTCATCCTCTTTACTCATACACCCAGTTATAGTTCCCAAACATGTTCTTTATTCTTGTGGTCTTGTGAGTTTTTGTTTTTTTCATTACACATACTTTGCTTTTGACCTATTGACTATCTCACAATGATAGATTGTTTATCCATTAAACCTGTTAACCATTCTTAACCTTGCATTCCTGTCTCTTGCCCTTTTGCTCTTAGTTTTTCACTAAAGTGCAAATTCATACTGAATTTAAAGGGATACTTTAAGTGCCAGTAATACAAAGCTGTATTTAAAACATAGTCCTTTCACTGAAAGAAAGGGGGGGAATAAAACTAAAGAAGCACTGAATACATTTCTCATCTCTTAACATGCTTTCTCAACATATGTTGAGAAAACATTCGCTAAGAGACTCGAAACGCGTTGATTCTTTCGTTTCATTGTTACATTTTAAGTATAAAGGATTTTTTTTTCAGAATTGCTACTATAATTCATCCTGAAGTTCTTTCTCACTATTTTTCATTTGTTAATAGTAAGTACATCTACTTTTTATTTATAATCATTAATAGGGATATATTATCTACTTTGAGGGGATATTTTGGTGAGATGTATGGTTAGTGGTTTCACTTTTCTAGTGTTTTTAGTGTCTTACCTACCATAAATTTTGAATAAAGTGACAAACCTTTTTGCTTGATCTTTTTTTTGACTCACCTCTTGTGGCACTATTGGTTAAGTGTTTTGTTTTGCATTTTAAATTATTAGCGCTGCACTTGCACTTTAGTTTTGTAGAGACATGTGTAGGGACATATCACCTAAACACTAAAGTAGTGGTTATGGTATTGAGAATGTTCCTTTAATCATGATATATTCAACTTCTTTAACACCACTAGTTGTATTCAGATGTATTTCGGAGTACTTCAATACCCATATGTAAACCTTAACTAAGATTTTTGGGGAGACACTGGATCAAATTAGAGACATGCCTCAATTTTGCATTTATTTCACCATACTTACAAGCATCAAACTTTGATGCCATCTAAGTGGAATCATGTCATATGCCTTAGCCAAAAAAACACCTGCATATAAAATTGTAAATAATTTTGCTTCCTACATTATATTCCTTTATAGCCTATTATTTTATTACCACTAAAACATAAAGAAACAGTTGACAAGGGTGTTGCATTAAATGTGTTTTACATGTATAATGCCACTTGTACTTTTGGTTTAGGTTCATACTTAACCATCCCAACATACCCGATTTCGATGGGACATTCCCAGGTTTTGGGTCCATTCCTGTCTTCTGGGCTTTTGTCCAGACATACCTGCCAATCATTCGTACGGACCATTTCTGGGCAGATCTGCCCTTGTCAATGGCAACAGTGATGTTTAACTGGCCCTCCCTTTTTACCTCTCACATTGGTGCTAATGTTGGGAGATATGATAATCACTACAAAGTGCTGTACTTGTTATAGTGTTAAGAGTGCCCTGTACCCCTCCAATGTAAGGAATCAAACCATTTGTTGTTCCTCAGGCACCAGTAACTTCCTCCTGCATGGAGCTTTTGTTAGCTCTCCTGAGCATCCTCTGGTCACTCTTAGCCTTTGAGCTAAGTCCTGCATCACTGGGCTTAGTTCAGACAGCTTCTGATACTCTGTTGGAAGTAGTGGAAACAAGCAACGCCTACTGCTTACATTGGGGGTGGTGTCAAGGCATTCCTGACACTATTAACTTACAAAATTAAGCCCTGGGCACAAACTCTCACTACTCATTGGCGGCAGCAACGACAACAGTACACATCAGCCCTAATACATACAATTAAAAAAAAAGTAAAAAAAATTACTTGTGTGAGGGGCAAAATAAAGCTGTATAGGAATTAAAGGGGAAATAAGTCGGTAGAGGTGTGCCGGAACCGACGTCGTGGTAGGCCTGTAATAAAAGAGGGCAAAAATTGGATACCTGTCAGAAACGAAAAACAATCAACAAAACCTAATTGCCTAGCTACATGGTAAATGCCAAGCGAGTAAATAGTTGCCCGGCGCTTTAACCGGCACTCTTAATTGTGCAAGGGGAAGTAAGGTATGTTAAACGTGTTGGCCCTCTAGGGTAGACTAAGTGTGGGGGTAGAGAAAGTAAACAATAGACTGCATGAATAGTGATGCACTAAACGGTTCACTGGCGAATAGTTCCCGGCGAATATAGCATGTTCGCCACGGCGGGCGAACATATGCGCGGTTCGATCCGCCCCCTATTCGTCATCATTGAGTAAACTTTGACCCTGTACCTCACAGTCAGCAGACACATTCCAGCCAATTAGCAGCACACCCTTCCTAGCAGACCCTCCCACCTACTGGAAGGCATCCATTTTACATTCATTCTCAAGCTGCATGCTTAGTGAGAGGAGGGAAAGTGTAGCTGCTGTTGATTAGATAGGGAAATGCATAGCTAGGTTAGGGTATACAGTGTCCACTACAGTCCTGAAGGACTCATCTGATCTCTGCTGTAAGGACAGCACCCCAAAAAGCCCTTTTTAGGGCTAGAACATCAGTCTGCTTTTTTTTAATTTTTTTTCTGTGTAATGTAATTGCAGTTGCCTGCCTGCCTGCCTGCCAGCTTCTGTGTCAGGCTCACAGTGGATACTGTGCCCAGTGCCACCACTCACTCACTGGTGTCACAATAGCTTGCATTTAAAAAATATTTTTTTTAAATTCACTATAATAGATTGAATAGCAGTTAGTTGTCTGCCAGCTTCTGTGTCAGGCTCACAGTGGATACTCACTGGTGTCACAATAGCGTGCATTTAAAAAACAAAAATCTTTTTTCACTGTTCTAGATTGAATAGCAGTTAGTTGTCTCAAAGCGGGTGTGTCAGCCCTACAGCGTGTACTCTGCCAACCTCTGCCAGTTCACAGTGCCACTCATATCTGGTGTCACAGTAGCTTGCACGCATAGTACCACTAATCGAAAAAAAAATGACAGGCAGAGGCAAGCCACCCCTACATTGCGCATTGGGTAAACCTGCTGATGGCTGCCAAGCATGGAATGCGTGGCTCTGCAGAGGAGTTGGTGACACCGCCACGACTTGCAGGCAGGCCTACTGCCACCTCCTCCTCTACTCCTCCTACTCCATCCTCTTCCATAACCTCCTCGGCTGAGTCCTCTTCTGCTGCTGCGTCTTGCTCCACATCAACGGATAGGGGATGTAACAGGGATTAAACTGATAAGAATAGTACTACTTAACACACCACTCCTATCTGGTGGCACATTAGATTGCACGCACAGTGCCCCAAATTTGAAGTAGGAGGACCGACCAAGCATCTTTTTCCATCTCCCGGTTCCTAAAATCGATGCCATATACACGTCCCCTGATAGGGGACGTAACAGGGATTAAACTGATAGGAATAGTACTACTTAACACACCTTATAATAACGCAGAGAGAGGCAACACAGAGAGAGGAGTCTGAAGAAGAGGAGTCAGAGGAGGAAGGTGGCTTTGAGGAGGTGGAAGACCAAACACAGCAGGCGTCCCAGGGGGCTTGTTGTCACCTTTCGGGGACCCTTGGTGTTGTACGTGGCTGGGTGGAGGAGGAGACCTTCAATGACATCAGTGAGGACAAGGAACGGGACATGGCTAGCTTGGTATCCAACCTTGTGCAAATGGGGAGTTTGCGGTTGTGCAAATGGACTGTTAGCGATTGTTTGCGGTGCGTTAAACGGGGAGTTTGGTCTGTCACTGTGAAGCGGGCATAACCCTTACACTACCTGATCGATACAACATCATACAGTAGGTCCCCCCCCATTGAGATTTATGGCCCCCACCCACCGTGCAGGGGTGGGGGCCGGGGGGGGGGAGGACAGTAGGTCCCCCCCTTATCCTTATTTACTGAATATTCCCCTGTATAACAATGTTTGGCATTTAGTGAATATTCCCTATTCTGCTCTGTGTCAATGTGTATCAGGGGCTCTGAGGACAGGTGTCAATCCATATCTGCCAAGTGACCCTATGTAGGGGGAACAGTCTCTATTCTGCTCTGTGTCAGTATGTATCATGGTCTCTGAGGACAGATGTCAATCCATATCTGCCAAGTGACCCTATGTAGGGGGAACAGTCTCTATTCTGCTCTGTCAGTGTGTATCATGGTCTCTGAGGACAGGTGTCAATCCATATCTGCCAAGTGACCCTATGTAGGGGAATAGTCTCTATTCTGCTCTGTGTCAGTGTGTATCAGGGGCTCTGAGGACAGGTGTCAATCCATATCTGCCAAGTGAACCTATGTAGGGGGAACAGTCTCTATTCTGCTCTGTGTCAGTGTGTATCATGGTCTCTGAGGACAGGTGTCAATCCACATCTGCCAAGTGACCCTATGTAGGAGGAACAGTCTCTATTCTGCTCTGTGTCAGTGTGTATCATGATCTCTGAGGACAGGTGTCAATCCATATCTGCCAAGTGACCCTATGTAGGAGAACAGTCTCTATTCTGCCTGTGTCAGTGTGTATCATGGTCTCTGAGGACAGGTGTCAATCCATATCTGCCAAGTGACCCTATGTAGGAGAACAGTCTCTATTCTGCACTGTGTCAGTGTGTATCATGGTCTCTGAGGACAGGTGTCAATCCATATCTGCCAAGTGACCCCATGTAGGGGGAACAGTCTCTATTCTGCTCTGTGTCAGTGTGTATCATGGTCTCTGAGGACAGGTGTCAATCCATATCTGCCAAGTGACCCTATGTAGGAGGAACAGTCTCTATTCTGCTCTGTGTCAGTGGGTATCAGGGGCTCTGAGGACAGGTGTCAATCCATATCTGCCAAGTGACCCTATGTAGGAGGAACAGTCTCTATTCTGCTCTGTGTCAGTGTGTATCATGATCTCTGAGGACAGGTGTCAATCCATATCTGCCAAGTGACCCCATGTAGGAGGAACAGTCTCTATTCTGCTCTGTGTCAGTGTGTATCAGGGGGTCTGAGGACAGGTGTCAATCCATATCTGCCAAGTGACCCTATGTAGGAGGAACAGTCTCTATTCTGCTCTGTGTCAGTGTGTATCAGGGGCTCTGAGGACAGGTGTCAATCCATATCTGCCAAGTGACCCTGTGTAGGAGGAACAGTCTCTATTCTGCTCTGTGTCAGTGTGTATCAGGGGCTCTGAGGACAGGTGTCAATACATATCTGCCAAGTGACCCTATGTAGGAGGAACAGTCTCTATTCTCCTCTGTGTCAGTGTGTATCGGGGGCTCTGAGGACAGGTGTCAATCCATATCTGCCAAGTGACCCTATGTAGGGGGAACAGTCTCTATTCTGCTCTCTGTCAGTGTGTATTATGGTCTCTGAGGACAGGTGTCAATCCATATCTGCCAAGTTACCCTATGTAGGAGGAACAGTCTCTATTCTGCTCTGTGTCAGTGTGTATCATGATCTCTGAGGACAGGTGTCAATCCATATCTGCCAAGTGACCGTATGTAGGAGGAACAGTCTCTAGATCCATATCTGCCAAGTGACCCTATGTAGGAGGAACAGTCTCTAAAACGAGAGAACCACCATTTAATAATGTAATGTAATGGAAAACTAAACACCCATAAATAACCCGCCAGCCGATTTTAGAACATACCAGTCCTCAGAAATTAGTCACGAAAATGACCATACAAATCTTTTTTTCCCCCTTCCCTCCCTAACTGCATACTCCTACCATGAGATTAATGGTGTATACGGAGTCTCTGCCTGCACATGGTTCGCCAGATCGACAGCATCCACACGGACCAAAGTAAAACGGGGAAACCCGAACATTAAAACAAAGGGACGTTCGCGGGAAAAACAGGCAAACGTCAGATACCCATGAACCCCAACGTGAACCACGCGGGCAACGTGAACCAGGTGAGGAAGGAAAAACTCCCGAACGAAGAGCCCAACGCGTTTTTGGAGTTTGTAACAGAAAGACATGAGGAAATTAAAAACACACACGAAAAGGGGAGAATACACCCAGACCGTTACAACGCCGTGGGACTGCGACCGTGGCGCGACGGTAGGGTAAGTAACTCACAACAGCAGAAAAGTAAAACCGGAGCAGACCACAGAAAGGACTGCGAACGAACGAAAACAGCGGGGGAACAGTAGGCCAGGTAAGGAGCACCACGAGGAACCTGGCAAGGAAGAGATGGACCGGACCGGACATGGCGACATGCGAGTCGCTAAAAAACATATGGGACGGAGGAAGGTGAGTAGGGGGGTTTAAATAGGGTAACATGCCCCTCCCACAACTGCAGGCCAAGCCTTTACATTTGTGCACTATCCCAAATCCCTTTGCCTATTTAACTGGAGGGTTTTTTTAGTATCACTCCAATGGCCGTTTAAGTGTAAGCTCATCTGCCACATGAAGGCAAAACCTCTTTGGTGATCCCTAAATTAACCTTGTTGTTTTCAACTAGAAGAAAAAATCTCTAATGAGAAATAATCTAATGATTGTAGTGTTTTTAGTACCTGGAATATAACTATAAAACAGAGGTAGGCAAGCCTTAGCACACCAGATTTTGTGCACTACATCTCCCAGAATGCTCTTACAGCATAATAAACGGATATAAGTCAACCTAAAATATGGAATATTGTTGGGTGTGTCTTTATTTTAATTATACATTTTCAATATAACACCGTAAAAAAAAAAAATTTTTAAATGTATTTTTTTTTTTGTTTAAAAAACCCCCCCACAAAAAACAGTCATTTATTTGGATATAGTTTATTTACATTTACTAAATTATATTTTATTTAAAAAAAAAAAAAATCCAAACATGAATTAAGAGAAGGAAGAATAAGTTTAATGTCTACCAGGTTTAGTAGAATGTTTGATGTTATGGCTTTTGAAGCTATCTCTTTAAGCCAGTTACCTGAGCCTGCCCTAGAAACATGGCGGAGTCTGGAGGAGGGGAGTTCATCTCGGCCCGGCAGAGCAGGTGAGACACATGCAGAGCTGCCGGGGGAGAGGGGCTTTTTACCGATAGCTTTTCATAATTGACAGGATCCTGGGGCTCTTTGCTACCAGCCCCGGGCTATGTCCAGTCCTTATCTGCCAAAGGAAAGACGTGGAGCCGGGGCAGAGGGATAGCGGGCAGAGGCGGGGAGGGAAAGTAATAAAGTCCGGGGATTGCGATAAACCGCAGGCCTCAGAAAGGGGGTGTGTAAATTTTGACGCAAACCACCTGGAACACCTCCAAACTTCAAAGAAATGTTACAATACGTGTAACCAGGTATCTCTGACATACCTCCTCCTCCTCCCACACACCCCCACTGTGTTATTTATTCTGCTAAAACTTATACAGAAAAAGTAATTGTATAGTAAAATAAAAAATTATTTATACTTATTGAATATCATTCACCTAGCTAGAAAGATTATGGTCGTTACTATAGAATGACACGTTTAAAGATACAAGTCTAAGGAGTATATGTATCCTGTAGTATACATTTATTTTTAACTAGTTGTTTCGTGTACCATAAAGTACACATTTATTTTAGCTTCTCTAAATAATGTTTGTTTTTTACATCAAGTTATTTTGTGTTGGAATGAGAATTGTTAAAAAAAACAAAACAAAAAAAACAGACAGACATAAGAGGCATCTAGGTTTATTCACAAATTTATACAGCAATTTAAGATTTTAAATAGCCAAATCAGAAAGTAGTTTCATGGTTTTTTATTTAAATTCACCAATTTTGGATAACATTTTTAGTTCCCAGGTTAAATTCTAAAGAATGCACGGTTAAGTAAATAAACCCCCAACATGTATTGTGGATATGCAATAGCAAGTGAAGAGAAGAGATGAATTAGGACCATGGGGATGCTGTGTTGATGTATGCAGATGTTTAGATTTATTTTATCAGTTAAAAAAGAAGAAATAAAAAATAAACGTAAAATAATTAGTAGCACAGGTGAGATGTACATACACACACAGAATTAGATGTTTGCGGTGTATTTAAAATTGGTAGATATTTTTCACAATGTTATGTTCTAAAAACTGATGCGTAGATGGTGTAAGGACCAATAAAATGTATGTGCTAATTGCACTGGATTCTATGGCGATTGCCCCAATTTTAGGACTTTGCAGTACTTTTTACTTTAAAAAGATATCACTTTGATAAATCTTCCCTAGCAATAATACCCTCCACCATTGGACAAGAGGGTTGTGAACATGCAAGTGATGCAATTGTCATCACTGATAAGTGGCCAAATAGAAACGGTGTAGGTCAACCTGGCACTTTGAAGGGCTGTCCTACCCAGCAGCCAGAAGGACTGCATTAACAGTAATACCCTGCAATGAACTCAGGCAGATAGTTGGTTTAGAAAAAAATACCCCAAGTACAATTAACACTCCATCTGGAATTATTGGTTATGGTGGCAAGAGTGCTGTGACACCCTCCTAGCGGTAAGTAGTCAAATCATTTGAGATGCGTTTAGCATCTTACAAAGAGTCCTTTTGTTTTGAACCAAGAAAAAGCTTCCATTAGCTCTACTGAGCTAAGCCGTGCAGGGCAGCTTTATTGACGGGGAACAACTAATAAGTGCCTCCCTGCACTGCTGAGCTTAAGGAAACTATAGTGCCCGGAACACAAACTAGATTTCCTGGCACTATAACTCCTCCCCTTGTCAAGACCCTCCGCAACCCTTCATGGTGCAGAATGGGTTAATAACACTTTCTGTCACTTACCTGGGTCCAGCGCCAATGTCTCTCGGCTCCAGCTCAGTTTTGCTCACGCTCCTCCCCCGTCGACACCAGCCGGCCGGGTAAACCTAATGCGCGGCAATGACCATGCTCGCATTAGGATTTACCCAAAGGAAAGCATTATTCAATGCTTTCCTATGGGGATTCCGGTGACGCTGGAAGTTGTCGTGCATAGGATGAGGAAGTCCAGCATCGTTTAGGCGACCAAAATTCGTCTACTCACCCTGAAGTCCCTCTACTGGCTGTCTGGTAGACAGCCACTAAAAGAGGAGTTAACCCTCACAGGTAATTATTGCAGTTTATAAAACTGCTCAGGGTTAAGGGTGATGGGAGTTTGCACCCAGACCACTTCAATGAGCTGAAGTGGTCTGGATGTCTACAGTTCCCTTTAGTTCAGAGCAAAGCTTTTCTGCTGGCAGGCACCTGGTAGACCCAAGGTAAGTTCTTAGACAATTTGACTAATTACCCTGCGAGAGTGCCAGGCAATCCTGACATTGTAACCAGGGCCGGCGCTCCCTATAGGCAAATTAGGCAGCCGCCTAGGGAGCTGCTTTAAGAACCACTATAGTGCCAGGAAAACAAACTTGTTTTCCTGGTACTATAGGGTCTTTAGGTTCCCCCCACCCTCAGGGTTCCACTCTGGCTGAAGGGGGAGGAAGGAGTTAAATTGAGCTGAAGTGGTCTGGGTGCCTATAGTGGTCCTTTAAGTGGAGGGGGGGGCGCCGGCCCTGGCTTTATGATAGTTTGTTCTTACCATTATCCAGCGCCGGGCTCCCTCGGCGCTGGGGACTCTCCTCCCTCTTCCGACATCATTCAGTCAGTTCATAGGAAAGCATTTCTTAATGCTTTCCTATGGACGCTGGCGTCTTCTCACTGTGAAAATCACACTTCGAAGCACCTCTAGCAGCTGTCAGTGAGACAGCCACTAAAGGCTGGAGTTTCTCTGAAACTGCTATTGAGCTGAAGTGGTCTGGGTGCCTATAGAGGTCCTTTAAGTGGAGGGGGGGGCGCCGGCCCTGGCTTTATGATAGTTTGTTCTTACCATTCTCCAGCGCCGGGCTCCCTCGGCGCTGGGGACTCTCCTCCCTCTTCCGACGTCATTCAGTCAGTCCATAGGAAAGCATTTCTCAATGCTTTCCTATGGACGCTGGCGTCTTCTCACTGTGAAAATCACACTTCGAAGCATCTCTAGTGGCTGTCAATGAGACAGCCACTAGAGGCTGGAGTTTCTCTGAAACTGCTATGTTGACAGCTGCAGGGTTAACCCTAGATGGACCTGGCACCCAGACCACTTGAGCTGAAGTGGTCTGGGTGCCTATAGTGGTCCTTTAAGGGGTTAAAGGGGTGTGATAGTTTGTGCCGCAGCCTGTGTGCATGGATCAATGTGTGCATATGGGTCAGTGTGCATCAGTCTACATGGGTTAGTGCGTGTGTGTTAGTTTGAATGGGTCAGTGTGTCTATGTGTGTGTCTGCATGGGTCAGTGTGTCTATATGTGTGTGTCTGCATGGGTCAGTGTGTCTATATGTGTGTGTGTCTGCATGGGTCAGTGTGTCTATATGTGTGTGTCTGCATGGGTCAGTGTGTCTATATGTGTGTGTCTGCATGGGTCAGTGTGTCTATATGTGTCTAAAATATATATGATCTAATTGTCCAAGGGACTGAATCTACTTGTCCATTGTGAAAATGCACTTGTCTTGGAGAAAAAATAATTTCAGGTTAGGTTACCTCTCTAGAGTCCTTGACATTGATAGGGCTATATACTAAATTCCAAATCTTTCATTAATTCAAATATTACCATTGAGAACATAATTATTGTTCAAAGCAGAAGTGAGGGGCTGCCTTGATCTCAGCACTTAACGTACATTTCTCAATGAGCTGTAATACAGCTCATTAAAAAGTGAATGCTATCCAGAAGCGTGCAATCACTTCAATGGTTTTCTCAGTAAGAGGCTTCTGGGAAAGTCTGTGATTTTACATAGTTACATAGGCTGAAAAGAGACATGCATCATTCAAGGTCAGACTTTCTCACATCTATTTTTGCTATTGATCCAAAAGAAGTCAAAACCCCCCCTTTGAAGCACTTTCCAATTTTGCAACTGTAGAGGAGCTCCAATATCCTGACTGGATATCTATGCAGAAATTCCCTCTTAGCTGGAAAAACAACCTTTTAGTGCTTATAGCCCCATTTCCCAGACATCAGACGATACATAATGCTGAAGAGAACAACAATGTTAATAGAGGCTATTATACACAGAGCCCCAGCATGGGGTCTCCAGCCAAAGTATAGCTGATCCTGCTCTAGCGTCTGTGTGTCTGGGAGAGGGTTGCGACATCCACCTCTTCATTTATTTACCTCCTGGACACATAGACGTCTAGCACAGAATACTCCCCAAAATGACATGTAAACAGAGAACCCCCACACATTCTATATCCCCAGGTAGGCGGTGTCCAAGCGCCCAATCCAGGAAATTAGCGTCCCGATCCCTGGTTCGTAGGCAAAATGCCACCCATGAAAGTTCTGACCTATAGGTCAGAAAGTGGCACGTCTGGGCTGGTTCTGTTTAACATGTAAATAACCAAGTTCTTAAAGGGACACTATAGGCACCAAGACCACTTCAGCTTATTGAAGTGGTCTAGGTGTAGTGTCCCAGGTCCCTTAACCCTGCAAAGGTAATTATTTCAGTTTTCCATAAACTGCAATAAGTACCTTTGTGGTTTAACTCAACTCTACCAGACAGCCACTTTAGGTGACTTTTAGTTGCCTAACTGACGCTGGACATCCTCACGCTATGTATGAGAACATCCAATGTCACCCAAAACCCCATATGATTTTCAATGCCTGTTTCGAGATAATTATTAAATATGTTGAATAGAACAGAACACAAGTTATCACTTTTGTCCAGCTTAAAAAGTTACCATTATTGACAACTCTCTGTATTCTATCTTTTAGCCAGTGTTCTTCCCAAGAACAAGAATTTTCATGTAGACCTTTTTTAAAATTTTATTTTATAATTCCTTATTTCTGCAGGTTTTCAGGCAAAATAATGGGTTTTCAAAACAGTGGGCTTAAACATTGCCCATGAACAGAATAATAACAAAAAACAAGATTGTGATTGTTAAGGGTAATACTTTAATGTTTCTATTGCGCAGGTAATGGGATGGTTACATGCACCACGATACTGTAATCTTGAACAAAATGAAAAAGGAAACCATGATTGCCGAATAGAATAAAACAAATATAAACTCTATAACATCTAAAAGTGGGGTCATAATTTCCTCATCTGCTTTCTCAGTTGAGGACCAACATTTTTATTTTAACCTATTAGTGTTTCTATACCATTCTTACATATGGCATAACCATTATGATGGACATCTATTCTCTCCCCGGCAAGACAAGACATTTTAAGGTTAGCCATGCATTTCAGTTATTTGCCCATTCCATCTTTAATTTAACACTCCAAAATGACCACAGCCTGCTCTTAATCTGTATACATATATTAAATTATTTTAATGAGGAGGTGGAATTATTTACTTTTCTGATACTGTGTTGATCTGGCATATTAGCCTGCAGTTCAGATAGGGGAATAATTTATAGAAAAAAACGGATAAGTTTAGCACTTAGATAATAATATTAGTTCAGATAGACAGCTTAGGAAGCCATATTACCAAATTCAAATCCAACAAAATGCAAAATGAGCATACAATAAAAAAACTTTATTACATGTAACACAAATAACACAATATTTTTGAATGTCCTTCATGGTCTCCATTATGTTGGCATGACCACAAGGTATTTAAAAAAAAAAAAAAAACAACAAAAAAAACACAGCAGAAATAGAGATGTCGCGAACCGTCCGCGAACTTCCCGCGAACGGTTCGCCGCGGTTCGTGACAAACTCCGGTCAGCTGACACATCCCGGCCAATCTCCAGCAGACCCTCCCTCCCAGACCATCCTACTTCCTGGACAGCATCCATGTTGAAGGCAGCTTCAACATGGATGCTGTCCAGGAGGTGGGAGGGTCTGCCGGAGATTGGCAGGGATGTGTCAGCTGACCGGAGTTCGCCGCGAACGGTTCGTGGCGAACCGTTCGCGGGAAGTTCGCGGACGGTTCGCGACATCTCTAAGCAGAAATATCACTAAACGCTTGTGCCTGAGAGATCATGATTGCTTCTTGGACTGTGAATCCCATGTCACTCGAAAACCAAAATAGAAGAGGAGAGCAACAAATAAGGGGAAAGGAAAAGCAAGTGAGGTGCAGACAGAGCAGCAAAAGTGGAAGAAATGGGTATCGTCAGAGAGGCAAAAGTGGGGGGGGGGGAAGGAGGCATGGCAGAGAGAGACGCAAGTAAGAAAGAGGACATAAACAGAGATACACAAGTGGGGGAAAATGGGGTAGTGATCAGTATCTGAAGTCCTACATTAATAGCCAGTCTTAAGTTACTTACCACTGTATACCTTGATGGTCCATGGCATGCTTACCATGGGTAATGTTCTACTCACCAGGTCAGATTTATTTATTTCCCCATTTGCCAATGGCTAGGGCATAGAGACACCTGGAGTGGGGAATTGGCTAAGTGACAAATCTGGATAACCCCACTTATCACATACAGACTACCATCTTTCCTATTCATTTTGGAAACTTATCAGAAATAGTTCATATAATAGTTATGTTTGGTTTTCCTTTCAGAGGAAAAAACATTAAAACTAGTAAATCAGCTAGTTTCCTAATAAAAATTTTTTTAAAAATCTTACAAATTCACAATTCCAATTTAAATAAAATTACGTAGTAAGTAGTCAAAGTGTTTCTAATTGTTTGGCTTCTTACATGGGGTCTGCTGGATGCCAGACAATTCTTATATGCATACCACCCAACTTCACCGTCCTGCAAATCAGAACACTGGTGGGAAGGAGGAAAAAGGGGTGGGCAAAAGCAGCGGACACACCCAGAAAGGGGGCTGGTCTGCCCGACAGCAAGGCTGTCAAAAGTGGAACAGGACCTGGAAATCAATGCTTTCTTTTGGGGATTTCACTGACACTGGATGTCCTCATGCTGAGCTTGAGGTCGTCCAGCGTTAGGCCACCTAGAGTCCAGTAAACTCCCAGAAGCGCCTGGTAGACCGCTACTAGAGGCAGTCTTAGTATTGCAACATAAACATTGCATTTTCCCAACAACGGCAATGTTTTACATTGCAGGACTAAGGGGTACAGGGAATGTGGTATGGGTGCCTATAGTGTCCCTTTAAGCTAAATGTTCCATGCAAGGCCAGCTTATTGGTGTGAGTCACATGAGTGCTCTCATCCAGTGAGCTAAGCCCTACATCTCCAAGCTTAATTCAGAGTGTTTCCAGCTCTCATACATGAGGTCATTGTAGCATAGTGGACTCTAGGTTACTTTTCATATTATTAGCAAACGGGTTGACTACATAAATTGTGGGTGCCAGGGCACTCCTTTCCTAATAACCAATACAGCATGCAGTAGTGGTTATTGTGCTTGGAGCGTTCCTTAAAAGAAAAGCACATAGCAAAAGTGACTAAAAGTCATTGATCCCAAACGTATGGAATCTTGAAAAAGCCTTGGCCGTTAAGAGGTTAATATACTATGAATGTATATTTTAATATTTTGCTTCTCATTTATTTGAACGTACCTGAATACTTGGCTCATATTCCATTACATTGGGCATACCTGCCCCTTGGTCTGTTAGATTGGCTGTCAATAAATGATAGCATTCTTTCTTTCTTTTCTTTTTTTTCCCCCTTTTTCTCTCTCATTTTGTTTCTTAGCATGGCTGATAAGAACAGCATTGTGAAGTGTACCTTCTCGGCTCCAGGTCACAGTACAACGCTCCTGCAGGGACTGACAGCACTACGTGCTCAGGGCCAGTTGCTTGATGTTATTCTTACAATAAACAATGAAGTGTTTCAAGTGCACAAAGTGGTTCTGGCTGCTTGCAGTGATTACTTCAGGTGAGATGGGAAATCTAACCTTTAACCTATCTGATTTATGGGTAGGGTCCTTTGTATTCATTGCTTGACTACAAATCAATACTGAATGAACTTGTGTTTATTACTGCCTATAGATGATTAAATTATTTATTTAAGCTTTTCTGTAAGCAAGATATGGGTGTTGCTGCTGCCTGGCAGTTTCAAAATCTATAATATAAAATATGTATATGTTGAAACCGCAAAGCATACATGCCCTGCTACAGTGCAATAGTTATTACCACAATATAAAGAAAATAGTGTATCATTTTAGATCTTTAAGTAGACATTCCAGAAAAACATCTAAAAAATTAAATGTTTATTTTTAATGGTACGTAATTAATTAAACATATCAAACACATAAGTGATGCTACTTTATTCATTTCATTGTTTAGAAAATGTGATCAAACTCATTTGCTACAGAGGGCTAAACAGTTTGTTCCTTTATTCAATCTGTTTTGCATACATGCTTATATTTTTATATTTTTGAGGGACAAGTGTAGTTGTTTAATCTGCTTTTTTGACACACAAGATGATTGGGGAAAAAAATTAGGGATCGACCGATATTGATTTTTTAGAGCCGATACCAATATTCTGTGAACTTTCAGGCCGATAGCCGATCTAATTTGCCGATATTCTGTACATTTACCATTTTGGAAAATAAAAACTATTTCTAAAGGTAAATGCACAAAATATACA
>OW240916.1:81604088-81716697 GCA_933207985.1 Pelobates cultripes | reverse complement strand
TCAAATTTTGAATTGGAGGAATTTGGAGCAAATTTAAGGCCTTTCTGAAGTAAGGAGGATTCCTCTTTTGTGAGAACGTGTTGGAATTAGTGATGCACAGAACGGTTCGCTGGCGAATAGTTCCCGGCGAACATAGCGCGTTCGCCACGGCGGGCGAACATATGCGCGGTTCGATCCGCACCCTATTCGTCATCATTGAGTAAACTTTGACCCTGTACCTCACAGTCAGCAGACACATTCCAGCCAATTAGCAGCACACCCTCCCTAGCAGACCCTCACACCTACTGGACAGCATCCATTTTAGATTCATTCTCAAGCTGCATGCTTAGTGAGAGGAGGGAAAGTGTAGCTGCTGTTGATTAGATAGGGAAATGCATAGCTAGGTTAGGGTATACAGTGTTCACTACAGTCCTGAAGGACTCATCTGATCTCTGCTGTAAGGACAGCACCCCAAAAAACCCTTTTTAGGGCTAGAACATAAGTCTGCTTTTTTTTTTTTTTTTGTGTAATGTAATTGCAGTTGCCTGCCTGCCAGCTTCTGTAGTCAGGCTCACAGTGGATACTGTGCCCAGTGCCACCACTCACCTCACTGGTGTCACAATAGTTTCGTAATTTAAAAAAATTTTTAAAAAATCTTCACTATAATAGATTGAACAAAGCAGTTAGTTGTCTGCCAGCTTCTGTGTCAGGCTCACAGTGGATACTGTGCCCAGTGCCACCACTCACTCACTGGTGTCACAATAGCGTGCATTTAAAAAACAAAAATCTTTTTTCACTGTTCTAGATTGAATAGCAGTTAGTTGTCTCAAAGCGGGTGTGTCAGCCCTACAGCGTGTACTCTGCCATCCTCTGCCAGTTCACAGTGCCACTCATATCTGGTGTCACAGTAGCTTGCACGCATAGTACCACTAATCGAAAAAAAAATGACAGGCAGAGGCAGGCCACCCCTACATTGCGCATTGGGTAAACCTGCTGATGGCTGCCAAGCATGGAATGCGTGGCTCTGCAGAGGAGTTGGTGACACCGCCACGACTTGCAGGCAGGCCTACTGCCACCTCCTCCTCTACTCCTCCTACTCCATCCTCTTCCATAACCTCCTCGGCTGAGTCCTCTTCTGCTGCTGCGTCTTGCTCCACATCAACGGATAGGGGATGTAACAGGGATTAAACTGATAAGAATAGTACTACTTAACACACCACTCCTATCTGGTGGCACATTAGATTGCACGCGCAGTGCCCCAAATTTGAAGAAGGAGGACCGACCAAGCATCTTTTTTCCATCTCCCGGTTCCTAAAATCGATGCCATATACACGTCCCCTGATAGGGGACGTAACAGGGATTAAACTGATAGGAATAATACTACTTAACACACCTTATAATAACGCAGAGAGAGGCAATGCAGAGAGAGGAGTCTGAAGAAGAGGAGTCAGAGGAGGAAGGTGGCTTTGAGGAGGCGGAAGACCAAACACAGCAGGCGTCCCAGGGGGCTTGTTGTCACCTTTCGGGGACCCTTGGTGTTGTACGTGGCTGGGTGGAGGAAGAGACCTTCAATGACATCAGTGAGGACAAGGAACGGGACATGGCTAGCTTGGTATCCAACCTTGTGCAAATGGGGAGTTTAAGGTTGTGCAAATGGACTGTTTGCGGTTGTTTGTGGTGCATTAAACGGGCAGTTTGGTCTGTCACTGTGAAGCGGGCGTAACCCTTACACTACCTGATAGATACAACATCATACAGTAGGTCCCCCCTCATTATTTTTATGGCCCCCACCCACCGTGCAGGGGTGGGGGCCGGGGGGGAGGACAGTAGGTCCCCCCTTATCCTTATTTAGTGAATATTCCCCTGTATAACAATGTTTGGCATTTAGTGAATATTCCCTATTCTGCTCTGTGTCAGTGTGTATCAGGGGCTCTGAGGACAGGTGTCAATCCATATCTGCTAAGTGACCCTATGTAGGAGGAACAGTCTCTATTCTGCTCTGTGTCAGTGTGTATCAGGGATCCTTAGGACAGGTGTCAATCCATATCTGCCAAGTGACCCTATGTAGGAGGAACAGTCTCTATTCTGCTCTGTGTCAGTGTGTATCATGGTCTCTGAGGACAGGTGTCAATCCATATCTGCCAAGTGACCCTATGTAGGAGGAACAGTCTCTATTCTGCTCTGTGTCAGTGTGTATCAGGGGCTCTGAGGACAGGTGTCAATCCATATCTGCCAAGTGACCCTATGTAGGAGGAACAGTCTCTATTCTGCTCTGTGTCAGTGTGTATCATGTTCTCTGAGGACAGGTGTCAATCCATATCTGCCAAGTGACCCTATGTAGGAGGAACAGTCTCTATTCTGCTCTGTGTCAGTGTGTATCAGGGGCTCTGAGGACAGGTGTCAATCCATATCTGCCAAGTGACCCTATGTAGGGGAACAGTCTCTATTCTGCTCTGTGTCAGTGTGTATCAGGGGCTCTGAGGACAGGTGTCAATCCATATCTGCCAAGTGACCCTATGTAGGAGGAACAGTCTCTATTCTGCTCTGTGTCAGTGTGTATCAGGGGCTCTGAGGACAGGTGTCAATCCATATCTGCCAAGTGACCCTATGTAGGGGGAACAGTCTCTATTCTGCTCTGTGTCAGTGTGTATCATGATCTCTGAGGACAGGTGTCAATCCATATCTGCCAAGTGACCCTATGTAGGAGGAACAGTCTCTATTCTGCTCTGTGTCAGTGTGTATCAGGGGCTCTGAGGACAGGTGTCAATCCATATCTGCCAAGTGACCCTGTGTAGGGGAACAGTCTCTATTCTGCTCTGTGTCAGTGTGTATCATGGTCTCTGAGGACAGGTGTCAATCCATATCTGCCAAGTGACCCTATGTAGGAGGAACAGTCTCTATTCTGCTCTGTGTCAGTGTGTATCAGGGGCTCTGAGGACAGGTGTCAATCCATATCTGCCAAGTGACCCTGTGTAGGAGGAACAGTCTCTATTCTGCTCTGTGTCAGTGTGTATCAGGGCTCTGAGGACAGGTGTCAATCCATATCTGCCAAGTGACCCTATGTAGGAGGAACAGTCTCTATTCTGCTCTGTGTCAGTGTGTATCATGATCTCTGAGGACAGGTGTCAATCCATATCTGCCAAGTTACCCTATGTAGGAGGAACAGTCTCTATTCTGCTCTGTGTCAGTGTGTATCATGATCTCTGAGGACAGGTGTCAATCCATATCTGCCAAGTGACCGTATGTAGGAGGAACAGTCTCTAGATCCATATCTGCCAAGTGACCCTACGTAGGAGGAACAGTCTCTAAAACGAGAGAACCACCATTTAATAATGTAATGTAATGGAAAACTAAACACCCATAAATAACCCGCCAGCCGATTTTAGAACATACCAGTCCTCAGAAATTAGTCACGAAAATGACCATACAAATCTTTTTTTCCCCCTTCCCTCCCTAACTGCATACTCCTACCATGAGATTAATGGTGTATACGGAGTCTCTGCCTGCACATGGTTCGCCAGATCGACAGCATCCACACGGACCAAAGTAAAACGGGGAAACCCGAACATTAAAACAAAGGGACGTTCGCGGGAAAAACAGGCAAACGTCAGATACCCATGAACCCCAACGTGAACCACGCGGGCAACGTGAACCAGGTGAGGAAGGAAAAACTCCCGAACGAAGAGCCCAACGCGTTTTTGGAGTTTGTAACAGAAAGACATGAGGAAATTAAAAACACACACGAAAAGGGGAGAATACACCCAGACCGTTACAACGCCGTGGGACTGCGACCGTGGCGCGACGGTAGGGTAAGTAACTCACAACAGCAGAAAAGTAAAACCGGAGCAGACCACAGAAAGGACTGCGAACGAACGAAAACAGCGGGGGAACAGTAGGCCAGGTAAGGAGCACCACGAGGAACCTGGCAAGGAAGAGATGGACCGGACCGGACATGGCGACATGCGAGTCGCTAAAAAACATATGGGACGGAGGAAGGTGAGTAGGGGGGTTTAAATAGGGTAACATGCCCCTCCCACAACTGCAGGCCAAGCCTTTACATTTGTGCACTATCCCAAATCCCTTTGCCTATTTAACTGGAGGGTTTTTTTAGTATCACTCCAATGGCCGTTTAAGTGTAAGCTCATCTGCCACATGAAGGCAAAACCTCTTTGGTGATCCCTAAATTAACCTTGTTGTTTTCAACTAGAAGAAAAAATCTCTAATGAGAAATAATCTAATGATTGTAGTGTTTTTAGTACCTGGAATATAACTATAAAACAGAGGTAGGCAAGCCTTAGCACACCAGATTTTGTGCACTACATCTCCCAGAATGCTCTTACAGCATAATAAACGGATATAAGTCAACCTAAAATATGGAATATTGTTGGGTGTGTCTTTATTTTAATTATACATTTTCAATATAACACCGTAAAAAAAAAAAATTTTTAAATGTATTTTTTTTTTTGTTTAAAAAACCCCCCCACAAAAAACAGTCATTTATTTGGATATAGTTTATTTACATTTACTAAATTATATTTTATTTAAAAAAAAAAAAAATCCAAACATGAATTAAGAGAAGGAAGAATAAGTTTAATGTCTACCAGGTTTAGTAGAATGTTTGATGTTATGGCTTTTGAAGCTATCTCTTTAAGCCAGTTACCTGAGCCTGCCCTAGAAACATGGCGGAGTCTGGAGGAGGGGAGTTCATCTCGGCCCGGCAGAGCAGGTGAGACACATGCAGAGCTGCCGGGGGAGAGGGGCTTTTTACCGATAGCTTTTCATAATTGACAGGATCCTGGGGCTCTTTGCTACCAGCCCCGGGCTATGTCCAGTCCTTATCTGCCAAAGGAAAGACGTGGAGCCGGGGCAGAGGGATAGCGGGCAGAGGCGGGGAGGGAAAGTAATAAAGTCCGGGGATTGCGATAAACCGCAGGCCTCAGAAAGGGGGTGTGTAAATTTTGACGCAAACCACCTGGAACACCTCCAAACTTCAAAGAAATGTTACAATACGTGTAACCAGGTATCTCTGACATACCTCCTCCTCCTCCCACACACCCCCACTGTGTTATTTATTCTGCTAAAACTTATACAGAAAAAGTAATTGTATAGTAAAATAAAAAATTATTTATACTTATTGAATATCATTCACCTAGCTAGAAAGATTATGGTCGTTACTATAGAATGACACGTTTAAAGATACAAGTCTAAGGAGTATATGTATCCTGTAGTATACATTTATTTTTAACTAGTTGTTTCGTGTACCATAAAGTACACATTTATTTTAGCTTCTCTAAATAATGTTTGTTTTTTACATCAAGTTATTTTGTGTTGGAATGAGAATTGTTAAAAAAAACAAAACAAAAAAAACAGACAGACATAAGAGGCATCTAGGTTTATTCACAAATTTATACAGCAATTTAAGATTTTAAATAGCCAAATCAGAAAGTAGTTTCATGGTTTTTTATTTAAATTCACCAATTTTGGATAACATTTTTAGTTCCCAGGTTAAATTCTAAAGAATGCACGGTTAAGTAAATAAACCCCCAACATGTATTGTGGATATGCAATAGCAAGTGAAGAGAAGAGATGAATTAGGACCATGGGGATGCTGTGTTGATGTATGCAGATGTTTAGATTTATTTTATCAGTTAAAAAAGAAGAAATAAAAAATAAACGTAAAATAATTAGTAGCACAGGTGAGATGTACATACACACACAGAATTAGATGTTTGCGGTGTATTTAAAATTGGTAGACATTTTTCACAATGTTATGTTCTAAAAACTGATGCGTAGATGGTGTAAGGACCAATAAAATGTATGTGCTAATTGCACTGGATTCTATGGCGATTGCCCCAATTTTAGGACTTTGCAGTACTTTTTACTTTAAAAAGATATCACTTTGATAAATCTTCCCTAGCAATAATACCCTCCACCATTGGACAAGAGGGTTGTGAACATGCAAGTGATGCAATTGTCATCACTGATGATAAGTGGCCAAATAGAAACGGTGTAGGTCAACCTGGCACTTTGAAGGGCTGTCCTACCCAGCAGCCAGAAGGACTGCATTAACAGTAATACCCTGCAATGAACTCAGGCAGATAGTTGGTTTAGAAAAAAATACCCCAAGTACAATTAACACTCCATCTGGAATTATTGGTTATGGTGGCAAGAGTGCTGTGACACCCTCCTAGCGGTAAGTAGTCAAATCATTTGAGATGCGTTTAGCATCTTACAAAGAGTCCTTTTGTTTTGAACCAAGAAAAAGCTTCCATTAGCTCTACTGAGCTAAGCCGTGCAGGGCAGCTTTATTGACGGGGAACAACTAATAAGTGCCTCCCTGCACTGCTGAGCTTAAGGAAACTATAGTGCCCGGAACACAAACTAGATTTCCTGGCACTATAACTCCTCCCCTTGTCAAGACCCTCCGCAACCCTTCATGGTGCAGAATGGGTTAATAACACTTTCTGTCACTTACCTGGGTCCAGCGCCAATGTCTCTCGGCTCCAGCTCAGTTTTGCTCACGCTCCTCCCCCGTCGACACCAGCCGGCCGGGTAAACCTAATGCGCGGCAATGACCATGCTCGCATTAGGATTTACCCAAAGGAAAGCATTATTCAATGCTTTCCTATGGGGATTCCGGTGACGCTGGAAGTTGTCGTGCATAGGATGAGGAAGTCCAGCATCGTTTAGGCGACCAAAATTCGTCTACTCACCCTGAAGTCCCTCTACTGGCTGTCTGGTAGACAGCCACTAAAAGAGGAGTTAACCCTGACAGGTAATTATTGCAGTTTATAAAACTGCTCAGGGTTAAGGGTGATGGGAGTTTGCACCCAGACCACTTCAATGAGCTGAAGTGGTCTGGATGTCTACAGTTCCCTTTAGTTCAGAGCAAAGCTTTTCTGCTGGCAGGTACCTGGTAGACCCAAGGTAAGTTCTTAGACAATTTGACTAATTACCCTGCGAGAGTGCCAGGCAATCCTGACATTGTAACCAGGGCCGGCGCTCCCTATAGGCAAATTAGGCAGCCGCCTAGGGAGCTGCTTTAAGAACCACTATAGTGCCAGGAAAACAAACTTGTTTTCCTGGTACTATAGGGTCTTTAGGTTCCCCCCACCCTCAGGGTTCCACTCTGGCTGAAGGGGGAGGAAGGAGTTAAATTGAGCTGAAGTGGTCTGGGTGCCTATAGTGGTCCTTTAAGTGGAGGGGGGGGCGCCGGCCCTGGCTTTATGATAGTTTGTTCTTACCATTATCCAGCGCCGGGCTCCCTCGGCGCTGGGGACTCTCCTCCCTCTTCCGACATCATTCAGTCAGTTCATAGGAAAGCATTTCTCAATGCTTTCCTATGGACGCTGGCGTCTTCTCACTGTGAAAATCACACTTCGAAGCACCTCTAGCAGCTGTCAGTGAGACAGCCACTAAAGGCTGGAGTTTCTCTGAAACTGCTATTGAGCTGAAGTGGTCTGGGTGCCTATAGAGGTCCTTTAAGTGGAGGGGGGGGCGCCGGCCCTGGCTTTATGATAGTTTGTTCTTACCATTATCCAGCGCCGGGCTCCCTCGGCGCTGGGGACTCTCCTCCCTCTTCCGACATCATTCAGTCAGTTCATAGGAAAGCATTTCTCAATGCTTTCCTATGGACGCTGGCGTCTTCTCACTGTGAAAATCACACTTCGAAGCACCTCTAGCAGCTGTCAGTGAGACAGCCACTAAAGGCTGGAGTTTCTCTGAAACTGCTATTGAGCTGAAGTGGTCTGGGTGCCTATAGAGGTCCTTTAAGTGGAGGGGGGGGCGCCGGCCCTGGCTTTATGATAGTTTGTTCTTACCATTCTCCAGCGCCGGGCTCCCTCGGCGCTGGGGACTCTCCTCCCTCTTCCGACGTCATTCAGTCAGTCCATAGGAAAGCATTTCTCAATGCTTTCCTATGGACGCTGGCGTCTTCTCACTGTGAAAATCACACTTCGAAGCATCTCTAGCGGCTGTCAATGAGACAGCCACTAGAGGCTGGAGTTTCTCTGAAACTGCTATGTTGACAGCTGCAGGGTTAACCCTAGATGGACCTGGCACCCAGACCACTTGAGCTGAAGTGGTCTGGGTGCCTATAGTGGTCCTTTAAGGGGTTAAAGGGGTGTGATAGTTTGTGCCGCAGCCTGTGTGCATGGATCAATGTGTGCATATGGGTCAGTGTGTGTTAGTTTGAATGGGTCAGTGTGTCTATGTGTGTGTCTGCATGGGTCAGTGTGTCTATGTGTGTGTCTGCATGGGTCAGTGTGTCTATATGTGTGTGTCTGCATGGGTCAGTGTGTCTATATGTGTGTGTCTGCATGGGTCAGTGTGTCTATATGTGTGTGTCTGCATGGGTCAGTGTGTCTAAAATATATATGATCTAATTGTCCAAGGGACTGAATCTACTTGTCCATTGTGAAAATGCACTTGTCTTGGAGAAAAAATAATTTCAGGTTAGGTTACCTCTCTAGAGTCCTTGACATTGATAGGGCTATATACTAAATTCCAAATCTTTCATTAATTCAAATATTACCATTGAGAACATAATTATTGTTCAAAGCAGAAGTGAGGGGCTGCCTTGATCTCAGCACTTAACGTACATTTCTCAATGAGCTGTAATACAGCTCATTAAAAAGTGAATGCTATCCAGAAGCGTGCAATCACTTCAATGGTTTTCTCAGTAAGAGGCTTCTGGGAAAGTCTGTGATTTTACATAGTTACATAGGCTGAAAAGAGACATGCATCATTCAAGGTCAGACTTTCTCACATCTATTTTTGCTATTGATCCAAAAGAAGTCAAAACCCCCCCTTTGAAGCACTTTCCAATTTTGCAACTGTAGAGGAGCTCCAATATCCTGACTGGATATCTATGCAGAAATTCCCTCTTAGCTGGAAAAACAACCTTTTAGTGCTTATAGCCCCATTTCCCAGACATCAGACGATACATAATGCTGAAGAGAACAACAATGTTAATAGAGGCTATTATACACAGAGCCCCAGCATGGGGTCTCCAGCCAAAGTATAGCTGATCCTGCTCTAGCGTCTGTGTGTCTGGGAGAGGGTTGCGACATCCACCTCTTCATTTATTTACCTCCTGGACACATAGACGTCTAGCACAGAATACTCCCCAAAATGACATGTAAACAGAGAACCCCCACACATTCTATATCCCCAGGTAGGCGGTGTCCAAGCGCCCAATCCAGGAAATTAGCGTCCCGATCCCTGGTTCGTAGGCAAAATGCCACCCATGAAAGTTCTGACCTATAGGTCAGAAAGTGGCACGTCTGGGCTGGTTCTGTTTAACATGTAAATAACCAAGTTCTTAAAGGGACACTATAGGCACCAAGACCACTTCAGCTTATTGAAGTGGTCTAGGTGTAGTGTCCCAGGTCCCTTAACCCTGCAAAGGTAATTATTTCAGTTTTCCATAAACTGCAATAAGTACCTTTGTGGTTTAACTCAACTCTACCAGACAGCCACTTTAGGTGACTTTTAGTTGCCTAACTGACGCTGGACATCCTCACGCTATGTATGAGAACATCCAATGTCACCCAAAACCCCATATGATTTTCAATGCCTGTTTCGAGATAATTATTAAATATGTTGAATAGAACAGAACACAAGTTATCACTTTTGTCCAGCTTAAAAAGTTACCATTATTGACAACTCTCTGTATTCTATCTTTTAGCCAGTGTTCTTCCCAAGAACAAGAATTTTCACGTAGACCTTTTTTAAAATTTTATTTTATAATTCCTTATTTCTGCAGGTTTTCAGGCAAAATAACGGGTTTTCAAAACAGTGGGCTTAAACATTGCCCATGAACAGAATAATAACAAAAAACAAGATTGTGATTGTTAAGGGTAATACTTTAATGTTTCTATTGCGCAGGTAATGGGATGGTTACATGCACCACGATACTGTAATCTTGAACAAAATGAAAAAGGAAACCATGATTGCCGAATAGAATAAAACAAATATAAACTCTATAACATCTAAAAGTGGGGTCATAATTTCCTCATCTGCTTTCTCAGTTGAGGACCAACATTTTTATTTTAACCTATTAGTGTTTCTATACCATTCTTACATATGGCATAACCATTATGATGGACATCTATTCTCTCCCCGGCAAGACAAGACATTTTAAGGTTAGCCATGAATTTCAGTTATTTGCCCATTCCATCTTTAATTTAACACTCCAAAATGACCACAGCCTGCTCTTAATCTGTATACATATATTAAATTATTTTAACGAGGAGGTGGAATTATTTACTTTTCTGATACTGTGTTGATCTGGCATATTAGCCTGCAGTTCAGATAGGGGAATAATTTATAGAAAAAAACGGATAAGTTTAGCACTTAGATAATAATATTAGTTCAGATAGACAGCTTAGGAAGCCATATTACCAAATTCAAATCCAACAAAATGCAAAACGAGCATACAATAAAAAACTTTATTACATGTAACACAAATAACACAATATTTTTGAATGTCCTTCATGGTCTCCATTATGTTGGCATGACCACAAGGTATTTAAAAAAAAAAAAAAACAACAAAAAAAACACAGCAGAAATAGAGATGTCGCGAACCGTCCGCGAACTTCCCGCGAACGGTTCGCCGCGGTTCGTGGCAAACTCCGGTCAGCTGACACATCCCGGCCAATCTCCAGCAGACCCTCCCTCCCAGACCATCCTACTTCCTGGACAGCATCCATGTTGAAGGCAGCTTCAACATGGATGCTGTCCAGGAGGTGGGAGGGTCTGCCGGAGATTGGCAGGGATGTGTCAGCTGACCGGAGTTCGCCGCGAACGGTTCGTGGCGAACCGTTCGCGGGAAGTTCGCGGACGGTTCGCGACATCTCTAAGCAGAAATATCACTAAACGCTTGTGCCTGAGAGATCATGATTGCTTCTTGGACTGTGAATCCCATGTCACTCGAAAACCAAAATAGAAGAGGAGAGCAACAAATAAGGGGAAAGGAAAAGCAAGTGAGGTGCAGACAGAGCAGCAAAAGTGGAAGAAATGGGTATCGTCAGAGAGGCAAAAGTGGGGGGGGGGGAAGGAGGCATGGCAGAGAGAGACGCAAGTAAGAAAGAGGACATAAACAGAGATACACAAGTGGGGGAAAATGGGGTAGTGATCAGTATCTGAAGTCCTACATTAATAGCCAGTCTTAAGTTACTTACCACTGTATACCTTGATGGTCCATGGCATGCTTACCATGGGTAATGTTCTACTCACCAGGTCAGATTTATTTATTTCCCCATTTGCCAATGGCTAGGGCATAGAGACACCTGGAGTGGGGAATTGGCTAAGTGACAAATCTGGATAACCCCACTTATCACATACAGACTACCATCTTTCCTATTCATTTTGGAAACTTATCAGAAATAGTTCATATAATAGTTATGTTTGGTTTTCCTTTCAGAGGAAAAAACATTAAAACTAGTAAATCAGCTAGTTTCCTAATAAATTTTTTTTTAAAAATCTTACAAATTCACAATTCCAATTTAAATAAAATTACGTAGTAAGTAGTCAAAGTGTTTCTAATTGTTTGGCTTCTTACATGGGGTCTGCTGGATGCCAGACAATTCTTATATGCATACCACCCAACTTCACCGTCCTGCAAATCAGAACACTGGTGGGAAGGAGGAAAAAGGGGTGGGCAAAAGCAGCGGACACACCCAGAAAGGGGGCTGGTCTGCCCGACAGCAAGGCTGTCAAAAGTGGAACAGGACCTGGAAATCAATGCTTTCTTTTGGGGATTTCACTGACACTGGATGTCCTCATGCTGAGCTTGAGGTCGTCCAGCGTTAGGCCACCTAGAGTCCAGTAAACTCCCAGAAGCGCCTGGTAGACCGCTACTAGAGGCAGTCTTAGTATTGCAACATAAACATTGCATTTTCCCAACAACGGCAATGTTTTACATTGCAGGACTAAGGGGTACAGGGAATGTGGTATGGGTGCCTATAGTGTCCCTTTAAGCTAAATGTTCCATGCAAGGCCAGCTTATTGGTGTGAGTCACATGAGTGCTCTCATCCAGTGAGCTAAGCCCTACATCTCCAAGCTTAATTCAGAGTGTTTCCAGCTCTCATACATGAGGTCATTGTAGCATAGTGGACTCTAGGTTACTTTTCATATTATTAGCAAACGGGTTGACTACATAAATTGTGGGTGCCAGGGCACTCCTTTCCTAATAACCAATACAGCATGCAGTAGTGGTTATTGTGCTTGGAGCGTTCCTTAAAAGAAAAGCACATAGCAAAAGTGACTAAAAGTCATTGATCCCAAACGTATGGAATCTTGAAAAAGCCTTGGCCGTTAAGAGGTTAATATACTATGAATGTATATTTTAATATTTTGCTTCTCATTTATTTGAACGTACCTGAATACTTGGCTCATATTCCATTACATTGGGCATACCTGCCCCTTGGTCTGTTAGATTGGCTGTCAATAAATGATAGCATTCTTTCTTTCTTTTCTTTTTTTCCCCCCTTTTTCTCTCTCATTTTGTTTCTTAGCATGGCTGATAAGAACAGCATTGTGAAGTGTACCTTCTCGGCTCCAGGTCACAGTACAACGCTCCTGCAGGGACTGACAGCACTACGTGCTCAGGGCCAGTTGCTTGATGTTATTCTTACAATAAACAATGAAGTGTTTCAAGTGCACAAAGTGGTTCTGGCTGCTTGCAGTGATTACTTCAGGTGAGATGGGAAATCTAACCTTTAACCTATCTGATTTATGGGTAGGGTCCTTTGTATTCATTGCTTGACTACAAATCAATACTGAATGAACTTGTGTTTATTACTGCCTATAGATGATTAAATTATTTATTTAAGCTTTTCTGTAAGCAAGATATGGGTGTTGCTGCTGCCTGGCAGTTTCAAAATCTATAATATAAAATATGTATATGTTGAAACCGCAAAGCATACATGCCCTGCTACAGTGCAATAGTTATTACCACAATATAAAGAAAATAGTGTATCATTTTAGATCTTTAAGTAGACATTCCAGAAAAACATCTAAAAAATTAAATGTTTATTTTTAATGGTACGTAATTAATTAAACATATCAAACACATAAGTGATGCTACTTTATTCATTTCATTGTTTAGAAAATGTGATCAAACTCATTTGCTACAGAGGGCTAAACAGTTTGTTCCTTTATTCAATCTGTTTTGCATACATGCTTATATTTTTATATTTTTGAGGGACAAGTGTAGTTGTTTAATCTGCTTTTTTGACACACAAGATGATTGGGGAAAAAAATTAGGGATCGACCGATATTGATTTTTTAGAGCCGATACCGATACCGATATTCTGTGAACTTTCAGGCCGATAGCCGATCTAATTTGCCGATATTCTGTACATTTACCATTTTGGAAAATAAAAACTATTTCTAAAGGTAAATGCACAAAATATACATGCCACGTGTAGTGGATGCAGTGTGACAGGGGAGCTGTGTGTGTTTGTGTAGTGTGTGTTGTGGATGCAGTGTGTGTTTGTGTAGTGTGTTTGTGTAGTGGATGCAGTGTGTGTCTAGTGTGTGTAGTGGATGCAGTGTGTATTTGTCTAGTGTGTGTAGTGGATGCAGTGTGTATTAGTGTAGTGTGTATATAATGAAAGCAGAGTGTTTGTGTAGTGTGTGGGTAGTGTGCGTAAAGTGAATGCTATATATACTAAATGCAAAGTGTGTGTATATAATGAATGCAGAGTGTGTGTATTTGTGTAGTGTGTTTATATAATGCAGAATGTGTGTGTTTGTATACTGTGTGTATATAATGCAGTGTGTTTGTGTAGTGTGCATTATATAAACACACTACACAAACACACTGCATTATATACAAACACTATTTAAACACACTTCATTATATACACACACTACACAAACACACACTGCATTATATAAACACACTACACAAACACACACTACACAAACACACACTGCATTATATAAACACACTCCACAAACACACTGCATTATATACACACACTGCATTATATACACAGTGTGTTTGTATAGTGTGTGTATATAATGCAGTGTATGTGTGTTTGTATAGTGTGTGTATATAATGCAGTGTGTGTATATAATGCAGTGTGTGTGTTTGTATAGTGTGTGTATATAATGCAGTGTGTGTGTTTGTGTGCATTGTATACACACACACACTATACAAACACACACACTGTATTGAATACACAGTGTGTTTGTATAGTGTGTGTATATAATGCAGTGTGTGTGTGTTTGTATAGTGTGTGTGTATATAATGCAGTGTGTGTATTTGTGTGCATTGTATACACACACACACTATACAAACACACACACTGCATTATATACACAGTGTGTTTGTGTAGTGTATGTGTATATAATGGAGTGTGTGAGGGGGCATTTTTTATTAAATTATTTTTTTATATTTACTTAATTATTATTTCCTGGCTAATCATGGCAGCATATACACATGGGTTAGCTCCTCCCCTACAGCCGATAGGACAGGAAAACCACCAAGGTTTTAAAAGGAGGCTCCATCCCTAAGGTCCTCAGTCTTTTTCCTGTCCTACAGCCCTTAGGACGTGAGCAGTTTGCTCCCTTTACTTACGGACATGTATGTTTTTTATTTTTTATCTTCATTACTTTATTTGCCTGTTTTACTGTAGTACATTATGCAGTTGTGCTTTTATGCTGTGATGCATTTAAGCTTTGATATCTTTAAACTAGTACATTATACAGCTGTACCTTATTTTTAAGATTGTGGTACATTATGCGGTTGTTCTTTTGCTAGAAAGCATTTAAGCTGTTTTGCATTTAAGCTGTGTGACATTTAAAACTGTTTCATTTAAATTTGCATTTAATACTGTTGCATGTAATACCGCAAGTCATTGGAAACTGCAGTACATTTGGAAAACTGCAGTGCATTTGAAGACTGATATATTTTAAATATTGTGATACATTTTGGAAACTGTGTTACCTTTTATACCTTGAGGCCTTTATACTGTGGTGCCCTTAAACTTTGACTTTTTGCACGTGGTTGCCTATTAAACTATCTTGCAGGCACTTTTGTTATATATTTTGCTTCCCCTCGGTCCCAGTGATTTATTCCCGGTTCCCTGGGTGTTTAGGGGCCATGTAGGCTTCAGACAGAGTCCTCTCCCTGGTCTCTAAACAGCAAACACACTCGAAATAGGCCCACATTTGTGCAGTTTGTGCCTATTGGGCCTTGCATTGTGGGAATACAAGTTGTGGCAGCCATCTTGGATAAGGGAAATTGCCAGAAAGTACCTAAATTAAAGGGAAAATTACAGTAAACATACACTTATTGGGTAAGTATTTGCAGGGTCTCCAGACATAGATAATGGTATCCATGGTCCAGATTGATATAGACTGGAGTTTTTTCTTAACGGGAACAGGAGTCTCCATACCAACAGGAGTATTAAGACCAATGAATCAAAAGGTAAAGCACTGAAGGAAGAAGCCTTCTGGACGAAGAGGTGATTTTTTTTTTTTTAGGTTCCAGAACAAGAGCAGTTCCAGGGACAAGTTTCGCCTCTCTTCTGGTGATAAGAGGAAAATCACATGAAAGCCTACACTGGACCTAAGAGGGGCCAACAAGAGGCTGAATGTTAGAGTCTTCGGGATGGAGTCAATCAGATCCATATCTCAAGCAATCTAGAAGGATAATTTCCTTACCTCTATATATCTCAAGGATGCTTACTTTCAGTCCAATCTGCAGAGCTCTTCGGCATTAGCTCAGAAGAGAACTTCCATGTTAGTGCCCTACCATTTGGCCTCAATGCGGCCCCAAGAATCTTTCTATCTGCTTATAGTGTTATTGAGCGTCCAGAACTCCACCTGGTTCCCTTATCTGGAGGATCTACTTCTGATAGTCGTAGACCCTCAGAAGGCAGGCACACATAGGTATATAGTTCTTTCATAACTCCTAGTTTGGCTGCTTGATGAATATCAAGAAAAGCAGTTTCAGACCAGCTCAGTGGTTGACATTCCTGAGTGGGAAAATTCTAGGCTCTGCTTTTCCCTATCTCGGGAACAGTTCCACAGATTGTAAAGGTTTTCTCTCCCAGTTTCTTCATTTCTGCTTGGTAACAGCAAGAAAATAGATGCAACTACTAGGGATCCTGGCTTCCACCAGCAGACTTGTCAGATGGGCCCAATGGCATCTCTGGATTCCTTACAGATCCTTCCTATCTTGGTCTAACAAGAGAAAGATTATTGGAGCCAGCCACTTACTATGTCCCCATCAGTGGAGTTGCACCTTACCCTGGCAGCTGAAAGAGGGATTAGATCTCTGAGTTTCCAGTGAACAGAACCCCATTGGTCAATTATTAGCTCGAATTCCAGTTTTTATAAGATTGGTTGCACAGTGTTTGGACCATGTTGAACAATATTTCCATTCATTTGTATGGAATTAAGAGTCATTTTCTAGGCTCTTCTTCACTTCAGAGGCTTGCTGAAGAACGAGTGGGTCCAAATTTGCTCAAATATCAATGCAACTGTATCCTATATATACCAAGATGGGTCTCACAGATACGTATTGATGGAATTCCAGCCCATAATGGTCAGGGTACAGAAGAGCAACCAGTGGCTCAGAATACCATGGCTGTTTGCTGGAGCCGAATAACTGTGGACAAGGTGGATTGACAACCTTGTACTGACGGATCCTCGTGGTTGACGCAGATTGTCTGATACCCTACATAGATCTGATGGCCATTTCTTGGAACTACCAGGTCCAGAAGTATTTTTTACATGCTAGGACCAGAATGCTCAGGTTCAGGATACACTGACTCAAATTTAGAATTTTAGTCCGATGTACATATTTTCCTGTTTTCGACCTTCTTAAAAAGGCAATGCAAAAGGTGACAGTGGAAGACCGTGTCGACTCTAATTCCTATGATGAATAAGATGATTCTGGAACCTCCAAGGGAAATTCCTGTATGTCCAGACCTATTACAAGGCCCCATGACACACCAGGATCCTCAAGTTCTGGTGTTGATGCGGGAGTCCATATTAGTATAGGCTTCCCTGAGACGGTCATTGAGATCCTCTTACAATCCTATACAGGCTTTACTAAGCTTGAAATGCTTTTGTCTGTTAGAATTACTCCTCGTTCAGGCCTTGAAAGGTTCTGTGTTATAACACTCTAGAGGAGCACTTTGCTTCATATAGGCATTGATTGAAATCATGCCTCCACTGAGTGTGGTGAAGCCAATATGTGACGTACCACTGGTCACACGGGCCCTGACTGAACCATTATTCAAACCTCTAGAAGGAGCCTCCATGGTGGTAGCACAGAAAGTGCTGGTGGCTGGTACCCCAGCGAGGAAAATGGGTGAACTCCAGGCTTGATCCTGTGAACCCCCTTTCACTACTTTTCAACAGATATGGTCATCTTGCATTTGGCACCTGAAGATCCTGCCTATGGTGAATGCTTATCTATGTCATTCTCTACCTGTACTGAAGGGTACCGATTGAGCGTTGATGCCCCTGGTGCTTTGCTTCATGTAAGCAACAATTGAACTCAAGCCTCCGCTGAGGGTGTTGAAACCAATATGTGACGTACCACTGGTCTCACAGACTCTGACTGAACTTCTAGCGGGAGCTTCCATGATGTAAGCCCAGACGTTGCTGTTGCTGGTGACTGGTACCTCAGCAAGGTGAATGTGTGCACTTAGCTGCACTTTGCTTCATAAAGGCATTGATTGAAATCATGCCTCCACTGTGTGTGGTGAAGCCAATATGTGATGTACCACTGGTCTCACGGGCCCTGACTGAACCATTATTCGAACCTGTAGTAGGAGCTGCCATGGTGGTAGCACAGAAAGTGCTGGTGGCTGGTACCCCAGCAAGGAAAATGGGTGAACTCCAGTCTTGATCCTGTGTACCCCCCTTCACTGAATTTCAACAGGATATGGTTGTCTTGCATGTAGCACCATTGATCCTGCCTAAAGTGAGAACCTTTCAATGCCATTCTCTACCTGTAGCAAAGGATTTGGGGCATTCTCCACTAGTGCTGTTACAGCATCTTGTGGGCTTCCAGGGCAATGGTCTCTGCTGAAACTTTGTAAAGTTGGCATTTGGACCTCTTTGAACTAGTTTGTCCTGCATTACATATTGGACATTGAAGCAATTAATGGGGCACAATTTGGACGTCACGTCCGTTCTCTACCTGTGCTGGAGGGTATCAGGGCACTCTCCTCTCATGCTGTTGCAACATCATGGGTTGCCATGGCAATGGTTTCTGCTGACACTTTTTGGAAGCTAGCATTTGAACCTCTTTAGACACGTTTGTCTGGCATTTCATACTGTTAGTTAAAACAGTCTATGATGCACAATTTGGTACACAAGTAGTTAACTCAGTTCATTCTTCTATTTATCTTGAATTATTCTGATAATTTGATTGGCTATTCTGTCCCTCCCTTTGTAAGCTTGCGTATTCCCCATGTGTATATGCTGCCATGATTAGCCAGGAAAGTGGAAAATTTATTCATACTTACTGTAATTTTCTTTTCCTGGCTATTATTCATGGCAGCATATACTTCCCACCCATTAATGTCTCTATTTATGTACTGTAGAGCTTGTAAACTGACTGAGGACCTTAGGGATGGAGCCTCCTTTTAAAACCTTGGTGGTTTTCCTGTCCTATCGGCTGTAGGGGGGGAGCTAACCCATGTGTATATGCTGCCATGAATAATAGCCAGGAAACGAAAATTACGGTAAGTATGAATACATTTTCCACTTTATTTTTGTTGTCCCCCCTCCCTGCTTGTTACCTGGCCAGGGAGGGGGGATATAGCAGTCCCTGGTGGTCCAGTGGTATTGGCTGAGCTGTGGGGGGGTGGGCAGCAAGCGCTTACTCACCTCCCAGCAGCTCCTCCAGCTCCCCAGTGGGTGATCCATGGCAACACTCTGACGGCCGCGGATCTCGCGAGAGTTGCACTGGGGAGCTGGAGGAGCATTAGCGAGGAAAGCGGCGCTTGCTGTCCGCCCCCCCCAGGACCGCCGAGCTTGTAATGAGCCCGGTGGTCCTATGAGGTATTATCGGCAATATCGGTATCTGAATTGGCCGATATTGCCGAAAATACAGAATATCGGCCGATTATATCGGTAAAACCGATAATCGGTCGATCCCTAGAAAAAATGTGTGTAAAGTCAGGAGCACAAGAAAATGTATGTGAACCCTATTGTAGATATTGTCCTGATGAAAGTTCCAGAAAGGAACTGAAACGTTGACCTGTGGATTGGTATATAGAATAAAGAAGAACCTTTGGAATTCATGGAGTGCTGGTATTTTGTTGAGACATGAATAAGTGGGACCGATACTATTAGGTTGGAGTGCAATGTTTTTTGTTAATGGATATATATATATATGTGTGTGTGTGTGTGTACTCACACACAAATATACAGTCTAAAACCACAAATTTGAACTACCAAGTTGTCACTGTGTGATTCTTTGCCGGTCTGTCATTTTGTACTTTATCTCTATCTGTCAGCATTCATGTCTCATGTATGTTTCTCTATTTATGTTTTTTTCCATTTTATCCCTTATCTTTTGTATTCTATGTATTTTCCCCCGATTATCTTGGTCAAATTGCCTGTCAGTCATCAATATTTTCCTCTCTGTCCTCTACATATTTCTCAGTTTTATGACAATCTGTCATGTATTATGAATACATTATATGAAGAGCTCTCTTGCCCTATCTCTGCTTGTAACAAGGGGTTTTATAACTGGCAATCGAGTAAAAAAGCAAGCATCCCCTTCTTGTCACCACTACCATGTATAGAAATGTGCTGCTTGTTATGTAAGAGGAATAGAACTTTGATATGACAGCACTCATATTACTGCACCATTCCTTGTGAGACGCTAGAACACAGTGTGAGGGTCCAAAGTCAGGGATAGCAGAGCAGAAAATTCTTATCTTCATAAGAAAAAAGCCTCTTGCATGATAACCATTGCAAAAGCTACAGTGGTTATGGCTCTTATAATGTCCATTTAATGAGGGCAATGAAGAAAATGCCTTCTTTGGGGCTGTGTTGGATTGAATGCAGCCGTAATGTATTTCAAGTGTATTTAGTAAAATGATTATTTGAACTGTAAATATTAATTAATAACAATGTACTTTAAGGGACCTTAAAGGGACACTACAGGCACCCAGACCACTTCTGCCCATTGGAGTGGTCTGGGTGCCAACTCCCACTACTCTTAACCCTGCAAGTGTAATTATTGCAGTTTTTTATAAACTGCAATAATTACCTTGCAGGGTTAACTCCACATCTAGTGTGCTAGAGCATCGCTGGACGTCCTCACGCTGTGTGAGTACCTCCAGCGTCGCTCATTTCCCATAAGAAAGCATTGAAATGCATTTTCAATGCTTTCCTATGGGGAGCGCTAATACGCATGCGCGGCATTGCCGTGCGTGCACATTAGGTCTCCCCGGCCGGTGGGCGGGATCAGTCTCGCCCACCGGCCGACGCAGTCAAAAGGAGGAGCGGCGGCGGAGGAGGAATGAGCGACGAGGGACATCGTCGTTGCCACAGGTAAGTTACTGAAGGGGTTTTTACCCCTTCAGCAACCGGGGATTGGGGGGTGGGAGGGAGAGGGAACCTGCAGTGCCAGGAAAACAGATTGTTTTCCTGGCACTGGAGTTTACCTTTAAGGGCACCCAGACCATTTCATCTCATTAAAGTGATCTGAGTGAAGTGCCCCTCTCCCCTTAACCCTGCAATATAAAACCTTGCCGTTTCAGAGAAATCCTCACAGCGTTTAACTCTATGAAATGACATTGGACAACCCCACGCTTTGCTTGAGGACATCCAACATCTTCAGAATCCCCACAGGTGAGCTTTGACTCAATCCTTTCCTATGCAGAAGCCCTAATGTGCGCACGGCATGCTCGCCACACGTGCTCATTAGGTTCCCCCATTGGCACAAAAAGAAGAACTAGGTAAGTGAAAAAAGGGTTATTAACCCTTTATTCACCAGGGGGGTCGGACTTTATAGTGAAAGGAACACTATACCGCCAGAAATACAGTTTTATATTCCTAACGCTACAGTGTCTCTTTAACGAGGAAGATTATTACATTTAGCTTGTTGCTAGTTTTGTACTGGGAATTTACTTGTCACTAGTAGTTATGGCTCAATGAATACACCGGCACTGTCCATTATAAGTCAAACTATTTTTTTAATTATTTATTTACCTTAGTCCCCCCAGTTAATCTAAGACCTTCTGGTCTTCTCAATGTCACTAAACTAGATGTTCCCATTCAGACTTAGCTTATATCAGTTTTGCAAATTTCTTTCATTAGCTGACAGCATTGTCTGGGAATCTGTTGATTCATTGGAAGTAAACCCTAAACACTTACCTATACTATAGAATACTAATCACATATACTGCTGTCAGTGTCATTGGTAGGTGGAAAACAGACCAGGGATTTCACCCCAAGGGTAAATTTCATGAGGGTGGTGGGGGCAGAGGGCGGTGTGAGCCAGAGCAGTAGCATATTCCCTGTGCTATGCAAACATTTGGCCTAAAAGCCTGTTTTTTGGTGGGAAAGGGGAACTTAATCGCTACCTACTCACCTGACAGCATGGGTCGCAAAAATAAAAAGACCAAAGGCTGATAAAAGTCCACTGGGCCGCGTCATTGGCAATTTATTCTGCAACTCGCAGAATGCCGCATGGGACCACATGGTGTTCCTAGGTGAGGGCTCATCCTACTCCTCCAAGCACTTGTCCCTGGGCCCAGGCGAAGGGGCCTTCTCTGGCAAGACGTCAGGAGTGAATCCTCTGGGTTGGAGGACTGTGAACTAGTAACAGCATCCCAGTTGAAAGCGATGCTTGCAGAACCTCTCACGAACCTGACGGGGGACATGGCCCACTTGAAGAAGGCGATCGAGAGTGCTAGTACTAAGCTTACCTAGCTGGAAGCTATCCACAACACCCATGACACTAGGCTGATTGCAGTCGAAAAGGGACTCGTAAACCTACAGCAAACTCTGTAGAAAGCGGATAGAAGAATCAATGCCTTGGAGTATCATCGGAGAAGGTACAACCTTAAGCTCAGGGGAATGCCTGAATTGCTGTGGATAACAGACTTGCCTCACTTCATCTGGAGGTTTATGGCGGCCTTTCTGTCACCCAAACAGGCCAAGGCCGTGAAATTAGACGGCATGTTCCACTTTCCCAAACCGACAGGGGCCAGCGACTTCTCGGATTCCAGAAACTATAGGACAAGGCCTTGCTTCTGGCTGTTAATTTTTTTTTTTGTCTTTTAGAAATTAAGTTACTTTTGCTTCTGCTTATGCAGCCCTAGCCACAACTCCCCTGCCTGTGACTCACAGCCTGCATTAATATTATTATTTAAATAGCGGCAACAAATTCTGCAGCGTTGTACAATGGGTAGACTAACAAATATGTAATTGTGAAAAAGTGAAAACAGAATCCCAGTGAGTAATATGAATATAAATAGAAACTCTAAACACCTTAGTGAGTATCCCTTTAAACCTCACAATAAATATAAACATACATACAAATAAGGTGGAGTCTCTTCTTGTTAATATTTAAAACAATTTCTTGGGTAAGTATCCTCCTAGTAATAAAATACAAAAAGGCAAACAATAGTGCAATATTGCCAGTAATAAAGTAACCAATCTTTAAATGTCGATAATAGTTGGACCCCGAAATATTAGGCTCAAAAATCCAGCTCTGTGGGGTATAGAGGTCCCCACTTCCTTCTTTGGGAGGGTAAGGAGGTTCCAAAAAGTCAAATTTTCCTCAATGGTTTAAAAGTGCTTTATTGTAACATGCACTAATATAAACAATATGTTAAAATGTATAAAAAACTAATTTAAAAAATCTAAATCTTACAGTCCAAACGTAGGTCCTTAATACAATGTCTGTAAGTCTCTCTTAAAGGACCACTATATTCGTTTTCCTGGCACTATAGTGCCCTAAGGGTGCCCCGGCGCTGGGACTCTCCTCCCTCTTCTTCCGTCACCGGCTGAATACGCATGTGCGGCAATAGCCGCGCGCGCATTCAGCCAGTCTCATAGGAAACCATTATCAATGCTTTCCTATGGACGCTGGCGTCTTCTCACTGTGAAAATCACAGTGAGAAGCGCCTCTAGCGGCTGTCAATGAGACAGCCACTAGAGGCTGGATTAACCCTAAAGTAAACATAGCAGTTTCTCTAAAACTGCTATGTTTACTGCAAAAAGGGTTAAACCTAGCTGGACCTGGCACCCAGACCACTTCATTAAGCTGAAGTGGTCTGGGTGCCTATAGTGGTCCTTTAATGGAGAGGTTTTGGTGTGTAGAACATGACCTGCAGTCTCTCTGCTCAATTCACTGCAAATAGCTTTGTACTTACAGCCCTAGTCACACTTCCCTGCAAGTGACCTGAAAAGGAACCTAGATATTATAGGTTCCTTTATTACACAACCAGTTAATCTAGAATGTCTTATCTCCTATAAAAGGCAATAATAATAATACTCTGTGAATAGCCTGTGTGTGAATAAAGTTACATTTACAAAACATGCTAAAAACTTCTAAAACAAGTTACCATCTGATTTAAAAAAAAAATACTAATTAACAAGAGCTATGTGCTCTGTAATAGGCTGTAAGAGCTTAATGCTTCCTCATTAGCCCAAGCAGCACAGAGTGAACAGCTGAAGAAGCCACTGGAAGTTCCATAGACATCACTTGTGTACTCTGTGGAAGGCATTGGATCCTCTATAGACATCAGTTATATATTCTTGCGCACGTGCAAGGGTACAGCACTGACGCCACTCGTGGTGGATGAACTGCAGAAGATGACAGTACCTGCGCTTGATAGCTTTGAATAAGTACATTTACCTTCCACTATACTAGGGATCGACCGATTATCGGTTTTACCGATATTATTGCCCGATATTCGGTATTTTCGGCAATATCGGTATTGGCCAATAGAGATACCGATATTGACGTTAATACATACCGGACCACCAGGCCCATTACAAGCCCGGCGGTCCTGGGGAGCCCGCAGCAAGCTGTTACCTCCCTCCAGCTCCCCAGTGTAAATCTTGCGAGTCCCGTGGCCGCAGAGCGTTTCCACTGGTTACCATGGAAACGCTCTGCACGGCATGCAGATTGCAAGATTCACACTGGGGAGCTGGAGGAGCTGCTGGGCGGTAAGAATCAGCTTGCTGTGTGCTCCCCACTGCTCAGTACATGCCACTGGACCACCAGGGACTGTCGTATCCCCCCTCCCTGGCCAGGTAACAAGCAGGGAGGGGGGACAAAAAATAAATAAAACATAATTAAAAATAAAATTAAAATAAAAAATGCTCCCCCCTCCACCCCATTTTACACAAATTGCATCCCTTCAGAAACACACACACTATACAAACACACACACACTCTGCATTATATACACACACTACACACACTGCATTATATACACACACTACACACACACACACACACTGCATTCATTACAAACACACACTGCATTATATACACACTCTGCATTATATTCACACACTACATTATATACACACACTACACACACTACACACACACACTCTGCATTCTTGATATACACACACTACAGACACTCTGCATTATATACGCAAACTGCATTATATACACACACACTGCATTCATTATAAACACACACTACATTATATACACACATTACACAAACACACACACTCTGCATTATATACACGCTACACACAGTGCATTATATACACAAACACACACTCTGCATTCCTGATATGCACTCACTACACACACACTGCATTCATTATAAACACACACTGCATTATATATACACACTACAAAAACACACACACTCTGCATTATATGCACACACTACACAAACACACACACACAATCTGCATTCCTGATATACACACACTACACACACTGCATTATATGCACACACTACACAAGCACACACACTGCATTATATACGCACACTACAAAAACACACACACTCTGCATTCATTATATACACACTACACACACACACTGCATTCATTATATACACACACACTGCATTCACTTTACGCACACCACACACTGCATTCACTATATATACACACTACACAAACACTCACTGCATTCACTATGCACACTACACCAACACACCCTGCATTCATTATATACACACTACACAAATACACACTGCATCCACTACACAAACACACACAGCTCCCCTGTCTAAACACACTGCTTCCACTACATGTGGCATGTATATTTTGTGTATTTACCTTTAGAAATAGTTTTTTTTTTTTTTAAATGGTAGATGTACAGGTTATCGGCTATCGGCCTGAAAGTTCACAGATTATCAGTATCGGCTCTAAAAAAATCAATATCGGTCGATCCCTACACTGTATCCCCTGGCCTCCACGGATTTAATTGTAAACTTTTTCCTAAGTCCCCCTACCTTAAAACACTGGGGATAAGAGTGGAGGTCTCATTCAGTATTGTGTGGTTTTGTGGTAAATTATAACTTTGAGAACTGTTTAAAAAATGGTAAGCACTTTGGACAAAATGGTAATCATACTTCATGTAATCTTTAAAGGACCACTATAGGCACCCAGACCACTTCAGGGAAGTGGTCTGGGTGCCAGGTCCATCTACGATTAACCCTTTCTGCTGTAAACATAGAAGTTTCAGAGAAACTGCTGTGTTTACAAATGGGTTAATCCAGCCTCTAGTGGCTGTCTCATTGACAGCTGCTAGAGGCGCGTCTCACTGTGATTTTCACAGTGAGAAGACGCCAGCATCCATAGGAAAGCATTGAGAATGCTTTCCTATGGACTGGCTGAATGCGCGCACGGCTCTTGCGCATGCACATTCAGCCGATGACGGCGAAAAGGAGGAGGAGCGTTCCTTGCGCCGAGGGAGCCCGGCAGGGGAAAACAGGTAAGATTTAACCCCTTCCTCACCCTAGAGCCTGGCAGGAGGGGGGACCTAGAGTATGTTTTCCTGGCACTATAGTGGTCCTTTAACCATGGCAGCATTAGCCAACTGATAACTCCTCCTCACGGTAAGATAATTAATAGTACCCATTCCCTAATGTCTGTATAACTAGCAATGAAATACCTTTAGGTGGAGGCAGGGATAATTGTGGGACAAAAAAATTATTTGTGTTAAGGATAAAAAAAAAATAATGGTATTAATGTTAAAAATAATAAGTGTTAATATTGATAAAAGTATTAATACGGTGATATTAATAAATTACCACACCCACAATTTCTACTTTTGTATTTCAGACCCTAAATGCTTGTAAGCTTTGTAATTCAATACAATAACATACAAAATTGTATTACTTAAAAATGTAATTTATTGTAACAATAACAATCTATATGATAATATAAAAGAAAATTGCTTCAAAACAAGTCAAAACATTATTTCCTAAATAGCTAATGATGGCTGTCATGTCATTCCTAAGTAGTATGGTTATTGGTAGGGACAGATAATGCATACGTGATTAAAGGTACCATGTAAAATGTATAAAAGATATTATGCGTTTAAAAGGTTAACTGCTTACAGTGCAAAAATATATGATGAGGTTTGAGCAGAAGGCAGTTGTTTTTAAATTGTCTGGACAAAGTGCATTTGAGAAACTGACTTCAGCAACTTGTGGTTTTCAGGGACAGGGGATATAACAAAAACATACTCGTTTTCCTGGCACTGTAGTGCCCTGAGGGTGCCCCCACCCTCAGGGACCCCCTCCCGCCGGGCTCTGGGGTGAGGAAGGGGTTAAACTTACCTCTTTCTCCAGCGTCGGGCAGGGAGCTCTCCTCCTCTTCGGCTGAATGTGCATGCGCGGCAGGAGCCGTGCGCACATTCAGCCAGTCCATAGGAAAGCATTCAGAATGCTTTCCTATGGACGCTGGAAGCCCTCTAGCGGCTGTCAGTGAGACAGCCACTAGAGGCTGGATTAACCCATTTATAAACATAGCAGTTTCTCTGAAACTGCTATGTTTATAAAAAAAGGGGGTTAATCCTAGCTGGCACCCAGACCACCTCATTAAGCTGAAGTGGTCCTTTAAAACAACATGGTAGAATGAGTAAAGAAACATTAAAAGCAAATCACAAAACGTCAATCATGAAAAAGTTTAGGAACAATAGGAGAAATAGGGAAGAGGATCTTCTGAATCCGTGGTTCCTGAACCAGTTTTCGTGGCACACCAATGGTTCAGGGTTAGGCATTCCCTAGTTCTGTTTTTGTCAGGATACTGGCAAAGCCTGGACTGTTGGTTCACCCAGAGTGCTGGGAATCACAATCTAGATCACAGAAAAAGTGAAATGTATCCAATATTTGGGTTACCTATCCAGAACTACTAAACACAAGTAAGACAACTTCCAAACAGCTGACTGGGCAGTTTAAATTTTCTTGTTAACCCCTTAAGGATGAAGGCAATTGTTCTGACCAAAACCGAAAATAAAACCTAGAATTTGAGCTACCGTATATACTCATGTATAAGTCAAGAAATTTTAGTCCTTAACTTCATTTTAAAATGCAGAGTAGTGCTAGTTTTGATAGAATTTTGTACATCGAATGCGGGGCAATGTCGACTCCTGAACGCTGTTCTCCTAGCTGGTCAGGAAATCGAACAGTCAGAGGTACAAGTTTCAGCGGGGTCCGCGGGCTTGCTTAGCCAATTAAGAGATCCATGTCGTCGACGACCATGTACCGCTGCCTGCGTTTGGGAGACTAACACGTGTGTTCGTTTATACGAATGGCGGCCACCCAAGGGAATGCTTGTTTGCGGTTAACAGCCAGGGGTGGTTGGTGATTACGAGGTGTTAATAAGAGTCTGTATGGTAATCAAACAGAAAGGGAACAATTCCATTCGAATTCCATTTGAAAGTCGTATCCTCGACTTATCCACAAGTCATAGCATATTTCACAATTGTTGGTCAAAAAACTGCACTCGACTTATGCACGAGATCGACTTATAGACGAGTATATACGGAAGAATGCTGTTAAACCATAATTTACCTCTTTAATATTAAGTGCACCCCACTTATTATATATTTAAAAAAAAATCAATCCGGAAAAATGGGCTTTCATTTCACATTAAATATTTATATATAGAACACGATATAATATGAATAAAATCTAAAAGTTTGAGTTTTTAAGTAATGTTATTTTCTTAGTTCTGCATGGCATTTAAACTGAAAGTCATAATACTGTTGGCTATTACTACAATAAAATACACATATTTGTGCTCGGAAATGTCTCACACGTACATTAACTCTGAAATGTGCAGGTTGTATGGTGTTTTTGGAAAGTTACAGGGTTTATTATAGGGCTTTCCCCTTTTCGGTTTTTGCCAGATTGGTTTCCTGCGTCCATATTGCTTATGAGTCTGTATGGTCAGAGGTGGCTCTCTAATTAGGCGAGTTAAGTGGCTGCATAAGGCTTCGCGGCCTACTAACTCATCTTAGGGCTAGATATTAAGATATGACATTTTCTACATCTACCTTTCTCTACTTGGTAAATTATTGCAACTGGCAAATTTAACAATAAAAATTGCTAATAGAAATATTAGCTCTTCTTTCTGTTACAGTGTCTAAATCATCTTGTTCCTTCCTTCTGGTACATAAAAGTTGATATGTCAGTAAGGCTATTTTATTGTCTCTGGCAGGCATAGGCAACCTTTGGCACACCAGATGTTTTGGACTACACCTCCCATGATCCTTTGCCAGCATTATTGGTGTAAGAGCATTATGGGGGATGTAGTCCAAAACATCTGGAGTGCCAAGGGTTGTCTATCGCTGGTCTGGGGCATGGCCTAATTGATATTTACAGTGATATTCCTTGAGGAGAGACCTTAAACCACCTTCTTTCAGATTGGGACCACTCCAGATACACATGATAAAACGTAGTTTGCTTTAAGTCCACAACTTACACAAGTTATATCCAAATTCCATAATTAGAGTTGAGGCAGGCTTTCACTGCTTTGGCCTATGTAAACCATTGTTAGTAAAAACATCTGTTGAGCAGCTTTACTTGCAAAAAATATATATAATATATATAATGCACAGCAAAGTGTACCTGTATCTTAGCAGACGCGTGCAGGCTCTGTCTCTGCAGAAAACACTGTAATTAGCTATACTGCTGGATCTCCTCTATAAGGAAGTACTGCCTCAATCCAAAGATAAGGATAAATAATTTTATTCAAATGAAGTAGACATGCAGTTAAGACGTACAGGGAGAGGATAAATATTACCACTGATGCCTTTCGTTAGGCACTAAAAGCATCAGTGGTGGTCTTTCTGCTCCCTCTGTATGTTATAGCTGCATGTCTATTTCATTTGAATAAGTTTAATTTATCTTTGGATGGAGGTGTTCTTCTTCTTCTGTGTGGAGGAGATAAAGCTAATTACAGCTTAATTTTATACCTGCCTCTTGCTTTCAGCCAACTAGAACCAACTTACACATATCTTCACAAATGTATCAGTCCTCAACTGCAAATGGGAAGACTTGAGGATGGAGCTCACTTCCTTTCTCCCTTCCCTAATACACAGTCATACCTAGGTGTGCATTCTTTTTATTTATTTTTTGTTCCCCAAGTTTACTCGCCCAGTTTTAGAAAGTAAGGGAGTCTTTGATACAATACATAGACATATTGCACAAAAAAAATGTCCCTTGGCTCAAAATGTGTTAAACAGTATCACATGGAATTTGTCATCTCCTGTTCCATGTAATTTAATTTTCAGGTAAATTATTATTTATTTATTATTTTTTTTTAAATGCAGATAATTATTTTTTCATGCATTAAATTGACTTGCAATAAATTTTAAAAGCTGTTTCCTAATGAAAATGTGTTAACGTTGTTTTTTTTTTTAATTCACAGGGCAATGTTTACTGGTGGTATGAGGGAAGCTAATCAAGATATTATTGAATTAAAAGGAGTGTCTTCTAGAGGACTACGACACATAATTGACTTTGCATATAGCGCTGAAGTCACACTTGATCTAGACTGTATTCATGATGTCTTGGGAGCTGCAGTCTTCCTCCAGATGGTTCCAGTTGTTGAACTCTGTGAAGAGTTCCTGAAATCTGCCATGAGTGTTGAAACTTGTTTAAATATTGGCCAAATGGCTACAACCTTTAGTCTGGCATCTCTCAAGGAATCAGTGGATTTATTTACATTCAAACACTTTCTTAAGATTTCTGAAGAAGAAGATTTTCTTCATTTACCTTTGGAGAGATTAGTTTTTTTCCTTCAAAGCAACAAGTTAAAGAATTGTAGTGAAATAGATTTATTTTGTGCTGCAATTCGGTGGCTGCAGTTTGATTACACCCGCCGTGCAAGTGCTAGTCAAGTTCTTTGCTATATTCGCTTTCCATTGATGAAGTCATCGGAATTGGTTGACAGTGTTCAGACCGTAGATATTATGGTGGAAGATGTACTGTGCAGGCAATATCTTCTTGAAGCTTTCAACTACCAAATACTCCCCTTCCGGCAACATGAAATGCAGTCTCCAAGGACTGTAATTCGGTCAGATGTTACCTCACTTATAACTTTTGGTGGTACACCTTATACAGATAATGACCGAACTGTAAGCAGCAAAGTTTATTACTTACCAGATGTTTGTGCTCGTCAGTTCAAGGATCTGAATGAAATGGAAGTTGGCTGTAGCCATGCCTGTGTTGCAGTGCTGGACAATTTTCTGTATGTGGTAGGTGGGCAACATTTGCAGTACAGAAGTGGTGAAGGAGCTGTAGATGTCTGTTTCCGCTATGATCCCCACTTAAATCAGTGGCTGCGTATTCAAGCTATGCAAGAGAGCAGAATTCAATTCCAGTTACACGTACTCTATGGGATGTTGTATGCCACAGGAGGGCGAAATAGATCGGGCAGTTTATCATCCGTAGAATGTTACTGTCCTAAAAGGAATGAATGGAATTATGTATGTTCGCTTAAACGTAGAACATGGGGTCATGCTGGGGCAACACTCGGTGGCAAGCTTTATATATCCGGTGGCTATGGTATATCAGTTGAAGACAAAAAAGCTCTACATTGTTATGATCCATCAGTAGATCAATGGGAGTTCAAAACCCCAATGAATGAACCAAGAGTTCTTCATGCAATGGTTGGGACAAAGGCCAGAATATATGCAATTGGTGGACGGATGGATCATGTTGATCGATGTTTTGATGTGCTAGCTGTTGAATACTATACCCCAGAAACGGACACATGGACAACAGTGAGTCCGATGAGAGCTGGGCAGTCTGAAGCAGGATGCTGTTTGTTGGATAAGAAGATTTTTGTTGTAGGTGGCTACAACTGGCATTTAAACAATGTGACCAGTATTGTACAGGTGTACAATGTGGAAACTGATGAGTGGGAAAGGGATTTACACTTTCCAGAATCATTTGCTGGCATAGCTTGCGTGCCTGTTACCTTGCCACAAGTTACTACTCAGAGGTAACTGAGTATCACTTTTTTTTTAGAAAGCGGACCTACATTTCAATTGACTCAAGTTTATTTTCTAGATCTGCAATTTAAAAAATGTTTTGACATGGCTAAGAAAGGAAAACTAAATTTAATTTTGAAAAAAATAATATAGCATAGATCCTGTTCAGTAAGAGTTTTGAGATGAACACAATCCAGGGATGTTTCTTTTTTAGATGTGGTATTTATTGAAAATGTATATGTACATTATTTGATACAACATTTACTGATGTAATTTTAAAATTAGATTAACAGCAATAAGAGATATCTATGGGAAAAATGTGTACACATTCACATCTTTGTTTCCCCAAGGCCATCACCTACCTCTTTAATTCATATGATGTAAGGTCTTCCTGGCATTTTATTTTTCAGTTTTTTCAGGTCAGTACTTTAATACTATGGTATTTATTGCACAATTAAATTAAGGCAAAAAAGTAATTTTAATGTAGAAATTCATACAAATATTTGCTCTTGAGTATTAAGTTTACATACATGTGAGTATATATTAATATATATAATTATATTCAACATCAACACATTTACACAAATCAATAGTTATAATAGTTATAAGTCAACACTGTTCTGGAGGCTTCTACGAGATGTGTTTTTAAAGGCCAGTGAACCCCAAATGCCTTTTATCTATCCAAATACATTTTTTTTTTTTTTGTTTTCCTAACATCTGTTTACATAGATGTTTTTATATGAAATAAAACTTGATACTAGTAGATAAGTTTAATGAAAATGAAGTTGCAGTGCAGCTTTTATTCATAAAACCCTATTGTCAGCCAAAATTGGCATTTGATGTGTTCAAATCAAAACCTCGTTATCATAATCTTGTTTGAGGTTGAAAATATGTAGCATTTAAGTCAAATTCTTTTTAGCCTTTAGTTTTCCCACCTTTCTTTTCTTACACTGCACATATGTCTAAATAATTGCCTCCCAGGGAGGTTGAACTGCTCATTTCGGCATACATCTAGTAAGAGTATTGATAGTGTTGTTGTTATAACAGTTTGGACAGTAAAACATATGCAAATTGTATAATGATAAAATCATTTAATTGTTTGCTGTACTTTTGTTTTGTATTGTGATTACTACTGCTTTCAGATGCATTGTGTGCAATAAGAGCACTAGTTTAAATGATGTGCAGTTTTAAAGCAACACTCAGAGCACCATAACCATTGCAGCACACTGTAGTGATTGTGATGCAAAGAGTGCCCCCCAGTAAAAGCTGTTAAACGGTTTATTGGTTTGACGTCTTACCTGGGACTGCAAGAGGCTTCTCCTCATCTCCTCTCAGCAGCAAGTCAAAACCTCAGTTGATCGCTCTTAGTCAATGAACTATGCCCTGCACTCTGGGCTACCTCAGAGCCGCCTGCTTTTTGCTAGAGAGCCCCAGTTAAGGAGTGAAACTGTTACCAAATGGTTTGGCTACTTATATTGGGGGGATGTGCCAGGGGCTCGCCCCCAATGTAAGTTTTCACCTCTCCTGTTTATGAAAAAAACAACTTGTATTCTAGCTCTCATTTGGAAAAGTAAGTAAGTTTTAACAAAAGTAATTTACCCATTGTTTATATATTTTTTTAATTTTGTTTGTCAAATAGTATGTATTATTAGAATATCCAATGCATCAAGTGTTTTAAGCCACTTTGGATTTCCAGGAATAAGGAACAAGTCAAGCATTTCATTGAATGTTAGAGACTGTTAGTAGATCAATGTACCATAGCTCAGTGCTTTCTAGTGAGTAAGTCATCTTATGGGGGCATTATTAGGGTAAATCGCATCGGCAGAGATGGCATAACAGAATCTGTAGTTAGAAAAATTATGTTTGTGTTCATTTTTACTGATTTACCAGTATGAAAAAAAGTGTTCTACCCTTTGAGTTCTGCTCAGGCCAAGAAGTAACTCACACAGTCAGTCACTTCTCATTTGGTCTAAGGTTGCTGAATTTTTGGACATCTTGGTGGAGGAGAGATAAGGACTGTTAACCAAGTACTGCTGGGGTTGAAGAGCAGAGTGGGAACTTGCTGTTTATCTTTCTTTGCAGTGACAAAAATGCAATGTCACTGCCCTGTATCCAACACAAAGTGCAAGTAAAACCCCATAAAATTAGTGCAGCTTGACAGTTTAATTTAAAGAGATGCCTGAGGAACCCAGACAGTTTCATATCAATCAAGTGGTCTGGGTGTCATCCACCTTTCAATTTAACCTTGCAGCTGAAAACATTGCCATTTTGCAGATACAGCAGTGTTTACATTGTAGGGCTTTCATGAATTTATTTGCTGTCATACTGATGACCACTAGAGGCACTTCTGCCCTTATAGCAGAGTTAAATTTGTCTGTTAAAGGAGATGGTCTCAGATTTGATTGATGTAGCGTGGCATTTTGCCACAGATGCTCACTAGCCTCCCAATGCTTTCAAGACCGCAGCAAAGAGCACCCTACGGCAAGGGAGAAAAGGTAAGTGAACTATAGCATTAGTCACTATAGCATTAGGAATACATGTTTGTATGCCTAACACTACAGTGGTCCTTTAAAAAATATCTCCTTTCTTTTAATTTATAATTTGCCAATACTAAATTGTGACTGTTCACCAATCTCTCCATACACCATGTTGGCCAAAGGTAGGAGTTTGTAGATGATGTATTTCTTAGCGTATTTATAATCTGTCTGGCAGAATGTCCTCTTCCTTTCATGGTGCCTTTTTGTTTGGCTCTGAATATTGCCAGTACTTTATAGACATGTGCGGTATGTTTTGTAACACAAAACATCAAATTTTGTCTGAATTCAGAAATTTGGTCAGAAGTTGTAAATCAACAGAAACCAAAACAAACCAAAAATGAGCTAATCTTTAACAAATTGAAACAAATTAGGGAGAAATGTGTTAAACAGCTGAAATGGCAAATGTAATAAAATAACTTTTCTTAATTTTGACCTTTCAGCATTTTAGTAGATAACTCCCTAAACTGCTACTTAAACTACCACCTTAATGCATTACCCTTCGAGAATAATGGGCATACCAATTTAAAAAATCAGATTCAATACTTAACATATTTCGGACAAACCAAGATTAGAAGAATAAAGAAACACATATTTCCTTGTGCACATCTCTATTGTTTTATGTATCTGAACTGTAACATCAAATTCTATTGACAGTAATAGGCAGACATAAGGGAGCTGAGGCAGCAAAAGTCGGGTTAAGATTTTTTTTCTTTCATTAATTAAAGGGACACTATAGTCACCAGAACAACTACAGCTTATTGAATTTCTTCTGGTGAGTAGAATCGTTACTTTCAGGCTTTTTGCTGTAAACACTGTCTTTTCAGAGAAAATGCAGTGTTTACATTACAGCCTAGTGATAACTTTACTGGCCACTCCTCAGATAGCTGTTAGAGATCCTTCCTGGGTCATGGCTGCCTAAAATGCATCCAAATATTCAGTGTCTCCTCCCTCTGCATGCAGACACTGAACCTTCCTCATAGAGGTTCATTGATTCAATTTATCTCTATGAGGAGATGCTGATTGGCCAGGGCTATGTTTGAATTGTGCTGGCTCTACCCCTGATTTGCCTATTTGTCAGTCTTAGCCAGTCCTATGGGTAAGTATTTTATTGGATCAGGCTACCACTTCTGCTGATGTCAGCAGGCAGTGGGAAGGTCTAAAGGAAACAGGCACAAAATAAGCAGCTGCAGCCTTGAATACAAGGAAGATTTACTATATTTAGGGAGGCATGAGGCGACCAGGGCGGCTAGATTGTGGATTTAACCTTATAGGGTCAGGAATACATGGTTGTGTTCCTGACCTTATAGTGCTCTTTTACAAATGTGATCATGGAGATAAACCCAGCTGATTACTTTGGCCTAAAGCTACAAAATGCATAAACGTGTGCCTGGAATATGCCTTTTTAAAGCAATTGCCTATTATAGAATGCTGAAAAGTGTAGATGTAGTTATATATTTACTTAAATATATAACACCCTTCTGCCCCTTTACATAATTTCAAAGGTTTTTGCAGGGGGGTGATCCAGCCTTTTTTATAAGGTTGTATACTGGGGAGGTCTGGGAGCAATCTGTAGTAATTGCTCCCAGAACCCCTCACAGCTTAGCACTTTTTTTTTTTTTTTTTTTTAAACGCTGAGTTTGCTGAGATGAGATGTCAGATTCTGACACTCTCGGTCTGCATGGAGAGAGCAGGGCAAAGCAGTTGCAAGAGTTCGGTTGAGCTAGAGATTTAGTAGTGTTATAGTGTCAAAAAAAACCTTTAGAAAATTGAGCATGCTTAGAGGTGTCACAACATTAAACAATATCCGATTTGTGAATAACCATTAGTTTGCCTCATGCCTATGTCATTATGCACCATACCTCAAGCACTATACTTCGTCTCCAATGTATAATGAAGGGATAAATCCTTGATAATATATACTCAATAACATTATCTAACTCCTTAAACATGTATTCCGTAGTTGCACAATTTTCTATAATTTTCATATTTATAATATATTAATATTATGATTATATATTGGATCAGTTATACCCTTTAAGGTATTGCGTACTGAACATTTCAGTGATGACATCATAATATGTAACCAGGTTAGAAATAGTATGTATATTCAGCAATTTCTGTGAGAACAATGACTACAGTAATGGTTGACAGATTAAACAAAGACATTGCAAAAGTTGTTAGATAATGTACAGGCCAAGAGCTTGTTGGGTCCTCATCCAATTGTAGTATATACTCCTCAAATAACTAAGCAAACTTTTTTTTAAATCCGTTATAATGTAAAACTTGACTAATATCAGGTCGTAGAGATGTTTTAATACTAGAAATATGCACTGGCGAGGAACATAAGTTAAATAATTATGTAAAAAGCAGTTTTCCTGTTGATGTGAACATTTTTTGCCAATTCAGCTTGCACACTAAGTGGCATTTTACAGTTTAAGGGAAATACGCAGAGAAAACAGCTTCCAGGAAAGCTGAAGACTAATGCAGTCAGCTTAATGTTCTATGCCAATGACTAAAGCTGTGCTAGGTTAGTAATGAGAGCTTCATTCTCTCCTAGAGGAGATGACCAGCGCCCTGTGGGATCCAGGTTAGTTATCAAACTGATTACTTAACCTAGAGGGGTGATGTTGTGGTACTAGTTCTTGGAGTGTTCCGTTCCGTTAGAATTCAATGAAAGTACTTGAATATATGCTCTATTTACTGTCAATAAACTACATGACAAAGCATCCTGAAGCCTCAAGAGATCATACACCTGTGGGTTTATCTCTAAAGTGTAAATTGTCAGGAATTCAATGTCAGCTATGTTTTACCTCGGCTTTTTGGTCCTAAAATATGGAATTATTTTAACATTTTCAACAGTTTGTATTTGACTGGGTTAATAATTATCGAATTGTTATAAATTTAAAGTGAATTTAAAATTTTATAGAAAAAGAACCACATTGCAAAAAAAAATTCCAAGACAGCTAAATTGTCTTATTTTTTATTTTTTTGCTTAAATTTCAATGTTTTTTATTTAGTAACAATGCACTGTTTACTGTATAACTCAGAAGTTGTTTGCATCTAAATAACCAATATTTGTGTTTAAGAGGAGCTCTGTTCAACATTTCATTCTAATCCATTGGACCTTTGCTCTCTGTTTGTTTATTTGTTGCTCCACATGTTTAGCCAAATACCGTTATCATCACTAGTTTTGTATTGGTAGAGTTATATGTCTGAACTTTGCAAATAATTATTTTGGCATTTAGTAGCTGTACTTGGATATTTTAAACTTTAATTCCATGCATCATGGAACCATTAAAGGAACGCTATAATGTTAGTAATACAATTATGTATTCCTAACACTGTAGTCCTGGAGTGGAAACTTAGGTGCCTTGCCCCACTAAGAGTGGAGTGAAAAGGTGATTTTACTCACCACTGTCTTGCCATAGCTTGCCCCACCTCCACTACTGAGGTCATGGGAAAGCATTGGGAGGCTATTGCACATGCGTGGCAAAATGCAAGGGTGCACCAATCGACATAAGGTGGGACCATGTATTAAGAACTCATTTACAAATAGCCAATATGGTGTAGCGCTTTATATCAATACAAACGGAAGTTAAAAATACCTTAAAAAGTATAGTACAGTGATGATGGTAGATGTAATAAAATGCCTAAAAAATAAAGAGGCCAATAGTGTAAAACTAAAAAAAAAAAAACAATGTGGAATAAAATCAATATATTTTACCATTCACATTCTTCTGAGCTAGGAACCTAGCTCAGGGATGAATAGCCTGTAGGTTGGTTTAGGCGACCTTCCCCTTCTTTATGTATAATTTTTTTCTTTAGTCCTAAAAGTAGGCTGAAACAAAGAAAATATATGGTGCAATATTGTATATTCAATTTAGATAGGTGAATAATCGAATGAAATGATACTCACAAAAATGGAGCCATCAATAGGCTCAATCACAGCATAATGTGTATTTTAGGACTACACTCCTATAAGCAGGAACCAAATGCCCAGAAGTGTGGGTAAAGAATTAATATTTATTAAAGGGTATCTCCCAACAATATATAAAAACAAAAACTATCTAAACATAAAAATATATATAAAATAAATAAACAAACACACTAAAAGGGCACAATCCACAAGTCTTATCTGTCCACAAGATGCGTTTCGCCAAACTCTTCTCGGCTTCCTCAGCTGGGCAATCTGTTAATATGTGGTTTTCCATGGATATGGAGTCCTGCTTATATACCCCCTTCTCGGAGGGATAATACCGCACTGGTTGGTAAACGCGCACCAATCCTCATGTTTTCCGGGGGTGGTGCATGCGTTCCAAACCTCCTACTCACAATGCTGTGTTACTACCGCATATGATGTGTTCCTCCTATTCATGTGTTTCAAACCTCGTCCTCATTCATAACTTGCCAATGCTCTCCTTTTTAACATCAGTACGGCATGTTCATACTTGAAGTCTCTCTATTAACTCACATAATTCACAAGTTCATATTGGTTCTCCCAATTAGGGGGAAAGAACAAGAATAAAAGAATTCCATAATAAATACTTATTACAAATAACTTAATTGATAATACTAAAAGAATATCTATATACAAAGTGCAAAAATAAATAAGTTAGACAAGGACTCCAATTTTGATCTAAACAAATTATTTAAAAAATTGAAAACTTGTACCAATTCTTAAATCTCGTAAATACACCATAAATATTGTACAAATTGTAAAATAAATTAAACAAAAAAGTACTAGAAGGGAAAAATCAGCTTATACTATTATAAAACTATGTATCCATATACCAATAAGCATAATCTAAATGACTTCTTAGAAGTCTTTATAAAAATCTCAAATTAATTATAAAAAAGGGAAAAATAAATTAAAACATATTTAATTAATACACAATCACACAAAATGTAATTGATACTATCATAAACAAATATATAAAAGGGGAATACAATGCATCACTTCAAAAAGTGACACATCTCAAAATCCAAATTAAGACCATATGAAATAAGGGTATTGAGTTTAAAAATCCATTTAATTTCTTCTTTACTTAATTTAAGATCAAAATTGCCACCTCTCCAGTCTCTCTCCGCTTTTTTCAATCCCCCAAAAATAGTGATCCTTTAACTTTTATTATATTATAAGATTAATATGTGAAATAGAATAAAATACAATACACTGGATATTGTCCTCTCTGTATTAGAGAGTGCTAATTGTTTAGGCAAAGAGTGACACTGTTATAGTAAGAATGTAACAAGTATATATCAATATGTTATTGTAACCATTTTTACCTAGTGCCGGTGTGGAGCGGCTTAGGGGTAAATTGGAGAGAGGGTGCTAATTGACCTGTTTCTCCTAATATGAGAAACTAATGTGCCTTCGAGGACACCCCTTAGAAAATTATATTCTAACACTAAGCCACCCACATTGCCAAATATTAAGTCAGCAGAATAGTATAAAACATATAGAATTAGTCCGAGGACTGCACAGCTGTAATAAGCAAAGGTTGCTTTTATTTCTTGGAGTGTCCGTTAACCACAGTATGGTATGCGGTAATGAAATCCTTACATCCATGGTATGCCGAGTAAGCTACCATGGCCCCTGATGCTTGCATATCGCCCATGTAGCTCATCAGAGGGAAACCAGACACAGGTAAGTATCTGTGGTTTTAAATCTTAATGTCGTCGGTGATTGGTCCTAATCATTCATTTTTTAACAAAAGGGGATACGTATTGATTTTGAAGTATCATTTTATGTTATGTTATTACTGGAAGGTGATTTTAACCTTGTATGATGGTTAGTAGACTAGTGTCGTATTAATTTTAAATGTTGATTAGTTGCAGTTTGTACTGCTTGTAGTAATGGTCAAACATATGCTAGAATTATAGAATTATAGTAAATTTATTTTTGTTATTACCATTATTGTTAGATGATATGTTAATATTGCTAGAATTAACAATACAGTTAGTTGTTACAGTATCAAGATCTAAGACTGTTAATGGGAAAGATGAAAAAAGAGAAGTTCAAAACTAGTGGTAATGATTTAAAGTTGTAATCACCAATTAAGAAGTAGCTATGAAGAGCTATAATTGTACCAATGTGTAAAAAGTTTGATTATTGTGGTTATTAATATCAAAATATAGAGGTATTGGTTCTAAAAGATCTTGGATTGAGGATGACAATCAAATAGTGTCAGGGTACCGTTTGTAGAGATTCTGGAGTCTGGTCACAGTGGAGTTCATCTGCAGGACTCTGGGGACATGACCTGGCAATCTTCCAGCAACTTTAGTCATTTTCGCGCCGGCCGCGATAGCCCTGCCCCTTTTATGATGCAAAAGGGGCAAGCCAAAATGCTGTGAAAAGGGGCGGGGCAAAATGCTGTTTGGGGGGCGTGGTTATCACCCCAGACCGATCCAGTCACACTATAAAAAGGGTCCATGAGTTAGGATCTTTGCCCTGTTGTGGTTCCTCTTGGTCCTGATAGCACGTTATATTCTTGGTATATTTCTGGTTTTGAACTTTGTCTTGTCTTGACTATTGTTCTCTCTGGTATCCGTTTGACCCGGCTTGTTGTTCTCGTTTTGTCCTACCTCTGGCTTCCCTGACCTCGGCTCGTCCTGTTTATTCTCTTTCTCTCAGTAACATCAGTCCGGCCATTCTAAGGTCCGGTATGTTACTACTTTACTTACTCTGTGTTAGGATTCCCCCTATTCCTGACATATAGTACTTACTGTCTTTTAAGTATATGATAGAATGATTAAATGTTCCAGAACAAGATTTTTGATTAACAAAATAATACTGATAGCAGTAAATTAGAGTACAGATAAAGAACCTTAGAAAAGTGGATAAGGTTGTCACGAAAGTTTGTATGTGACCATATTTGTATTATGTATATCATTAGGTCCTACTTTTAATAAATAACACGTGAAATACTGTTGTTATAGATGTGCCAGGTATATGATGGTTATAGGATTGAGAATTGTTGCAAAAATAGTGAAATTATCAAGATAAAGTCTCCAACTGTTTTGTTTCATTGTGAATAAACGGGGTAAAGTTAAATTCTCCATTCAGACCATGAGGTGCGAGTGTTTTCAATTCATGTATCCATCTAGATTCCTTTTTTCAATAATATTAGATTAAAGTTGCCTTTTCTGGTATTTAAATGAATACGTTCCAGGATTTGGAAGGATCAGTATTGTGAAACCTTCTCACATGATTTGCCAAAGGTGTTGAGATGTTTGAGTTTGTTACAGAATTGACGTGCTGAAGAATTCTTCATCGGAATTCCTGGTACGTTTTACCAACGCATTGGAGTTTGCAGCTGCATGTTATCAAGTACACAACTTTAGTTGTGCTGCAGTTTGCCCTTAATTTGTAAGTCTTTTTGGTATTTGTGCATTCTACTATTTTAGATGGTTTAATATACTTGCACGCCTTGCAATATCCACATCTATAGATTCCCTTTGTTTCTTTTAGCCATGTTTGGGCAGATTGTTGTGGTTCCAGATGGCTATAAATCAGAAGGTCTCGTAAGTTTGGTGCATGACGTGAGGTGATGCCGTCCGCCGAACATATGACCCTGTACCTCACAGTCAGCAGACACATTCCAGCCAATCAGCAGCAGACCCTCACTCCCAGACCCTACCACCTCCTGGACAGCATCCATTTTGAAGCTGCATTCTTAGTGAGCTGTCCAGGAGGTGGGTGGGTCTGGGAGGGAGGGTCTGCTGCTGATTGGCTGGAATGTGTCTGCTGGCTGTGAGGTACAGGGTCATGTGTTCGCCGTTCGGGACATCACTAAGTACGATATTTCCCCCTTTATCTGAGGGTTTTATGATTAGTTTTTGTTAGATCTTAATTCTGTCAGTGCTAAATTTTCTTCATGAGACATATTGCTAATTAATGGTGTTGTTATAAGTGGTAGTTGATCAATTTTGTACATAGTCATTTGTATGAATAAGTCTACATTAATCACTTCCTTGAAATTAGGGGTATACCAACTTAATAGCTTTAAGTCAGGAAGAGGTGGATTTCTCCCTTGATCGTCCATCAATTTAACTAGTGTTCTAAGATGCCACACCGGCATTAGGTAAAAATGGTTGCAATAACATATTTATATATACTTGTTACATTCTTACTATACCAGTGCCATTCTTTGCCTAAACAATTAGCACTCTATAATACAGACAGGACGATATCGAGTGTATTATATTTTATTCTATTTCACTTATTAATCTTATAATAAAAGTTGTTTTATTTATATTTTCCCACTTATTAGTCTCACATTAATAAGATACTTTTCGGTTCATTTATTTTTCTTCTTCCTTTTTTTTATTTGTATAACATGTATTAATAACACACATAATTGTCTGTGCATAAAAGATGTTTCATACTTACCTGTCAGTCATCTTTCCTCAATCTTTTTTCTTCTAAGGTCCTAGGTGTAGCCTTTACACCACATTATGTTTGTCTTTTTTTTGTTTTGTTTTTTTAATCTGCCGTATATTAACACTTCTCTCCAAACACACTACCCTTCCTCATCCAAAAGATGACGCTCATGCAATTGTCACCATCTTTCCTTTCACATAGTGCTCATTCCAATGCATTTGCACAGAACTGACATTTATATGCTTCTATCTGCTGTTCTTTTAACCTGCAAGTAATCTGTTTGTTTTTGACTTCTGTTATATGTTGTTTTATCTGTCAATCCTCCTCAAACAACTTCCCTATTTCGAGAACACCTTGCTGCCTACCTTTTTTTGTTTTCTTCCAAATGTAACAACCCCTGTCCTTCAAGCTGCTTCTCCTCATCAACATATTTGGCATCTCAGAGTGGACATCTCTCCACCATATTGTGATGGCAACGCCTTAGGCCTTGTTTTCTTCTCCATTTGTACAGACTCTTTTGCTTTCCACCCACCCTCTTTCTCACTACCTCCTTTTGACCTGTAGTCACATTGTGTCCCTCCCATAGTTTGCATGCCAAAGACCTCCAAATAAACAAGAACATCTGTATTATTCCTTCTTCTTCTCCTCTCATAATATAACAAATATACTTACTCAAATCATAAGTAGTTTTGCATCACTGGTAAAGAAGAACGTGTCCATCCCCTCACTGCGCTCCCCATGTTTGCAGTGCCAAACTCCACTTTTAACTTGTGTTCTTCTCCCAATTGCCTTTTCATTCAATATGTCACTTGACTTGACCATATTTCCTTGCACCTTATGCCTTCTCTCTCCACTGTCTTACTAAGTTAACAAACATCTCCAACACTGTTACATTCTTTGTATCTCACAAACATATGATCAACACATATTCTATAGAAGCCCACTTGTTCTTTCCTCTCTAGATAGCTACCACTTTATAGCCTGTCATATAGTTCAAGATTAGGCAATGTTCAGCAATCCAGATGTTGTGGACTACATCTCCTATATTGCACTTATAGCCACAATTCTGGGCAAAGCATCAGATAAGTTGTAGCCCGCAATATCTGGAGTGCCAAAGGTTGCCTATGATCTAGATTCTAATTGACTGGAAAGCCTATTCTACAACTGCACTTCTCACATTCTTTCATCTAACTCTACATGACCACCTGCATTCTGACTTCTACTTTTCTCAAACAGCACAAACCCAAAGGAAGTACTTTGTCACAAACAAAAATAAATGCTACTTCTCTTTATTCATTCTCCTGGATCTTTGTGCTGCCTTCAACACCAATGGCACTCTGATTTCATGATTCAAATTGTATCTCTCAGATCATTCTCTAATCTACTTGGACACCAGCCTTATTCCATTACTTCTATTGTGATACATCAAGTTTTTTTTTCTTGGCCTCTTGCACATCTCCTTTTACCTAATAAAGCAAATCCTTCCTTTGAAAAATACAAAATAACCTGTATGATGACCACAGTTTTTTTTTTTTCTGTCCTCTTCAAAACTGTCACCTTTTCAGTTGCTGTCCATCTGAAATGATCTCTTCTCGGAAGGCATCTCGCCCAGTATCTCTACAGCTGAGTGTTTAGTGATGTTTAACGTCACCCTCTACAGCAAGCATGTCAAACTCAAAGGCTAACATGGGCAAGTAAACGAAGTTTAAGTTTATGTGGGCTACAAAAAAATAAAAACTTCAGTTTTCATAGAAACTTAGTTTTATTTAGAAATGTACAGTATTAAAAAAAGTTGCCTGACATTGGACGCTTGTAGGGCTTTAAAGTAAACAAAAGAGCATATTAATTTAACTCCTTAAGACCGCAGCCAAATGTACAAGTTGTGATCAAAACAAAACGTAAACAAAACCTGACATTTGCGCTGTATGTCTGTCCAACCGTAATTCACCTCTTTCATATTAAATGCACCCACACTTATTATATATCATTTTATTCAGGGGAAACAGGGCTTTCGTTTAACATCAAATATTTAGGTATGGAACATAATTTAATATGAAAAAATATAAAAAAATGGGAGAAAATAAGAATTTTTAAAAATATTTTAGTTCTACGTGACATTTTAACTGTGAATGTCAAAATACTGTTTGCTTTTACTGCAGTAACATACATATATTTGTATTCAGCGATGTCTCATGTGTAAAACAGTACCCCCCATGTACAGGTTTTATGGTGTTTTGGGAAGTTACAGGGTCAAATATAGCGTGTTACATATTTCAGTTTTTTCACATTGAAATTAGCCAAATTGGTTAGGTTGCCTTTGAGACCATATGGTAGCCCAGGAATAAGAATTACCCCCATGATGGCATACCATTTGCAAAAGTAGACAACCCAAGGTATTGCAAATGGAGTATGTCCACTCTTTTTTTAGTACCCACTTGGTCACAAACACTGGCCAAAGTTAGTGTTAATATTTGAAAATGCAAAAAACTAATTTGAACACAAATTTTGGCCGGTGTTTGTGACTAAGTGGCTACTAAAAAAGACTGAACATACCCCATTTGCAATATCCTGGGTTGTCTACTATTGCAAATGGAATGCCATCATGGGGGTAATTTTCATTTCTGGGCTACCGTACGGTCTCAAAGGCAACCTGGCTAATTTTAATGTGAAAAAACTGAAACGCAAGCCTTATATTTGACTCTGTAAATTTTGAAAATACCATAAAACATGTACATGTGGGGTACTGTTATACTTGGGAGACTTCGCTGAGCACTACTATTAGTGTTTCAAAACAGTAAAACGTATCACAACAATTATATCGTCAGTGTAAGTGCCATTTGTGTGTGAAAAATGCAAAAAATTTCACTGTCACTGATGATATCGTCCTAATAAATTTTACTGTTTTGAAACACTAATATTTGTGTTAGGCGAAGTCTTCCGAGTAAAACAGTACCCCCCATGTACAGGTTTTATGGCGTCTTGGAAAGTGACAGGGATTAACCCCCATTATTTTTGCATAGATTAGGTGTTTTTAAAAAAAAACTATTAAAATCTTTCAACATTGAAGTTGCCGTTTAGTGGATAGGTGAGTGCGCTGGATCTTGTGTTTTGTATTATTTGGCCCCCAGCAGCACCCCCATTTATGCATGTTCAGGTGAGTGCAGCCAACCCCCCCTTGTTTAATATATATATATATATATATATATATATTTATATATATATATATATATATATATATATATATATATAATTTAGGAGTCTAGCCAACTCCTTGATTTTGCACCCATCCCTGTCACAGGTGCCTCATCCCAGGGCCCTATTTAGCCTTGTACTGCAGAGAGCCCCAGATGGAATTTTTTTCCTCAAGTAAGTGGTTAATCTCATAAGAGCAGACATTAGGCTGTTAGTGTAGGACCTGCCAAAGATGGGGTACATTGACGTTGTGGCAGGCTTGTGCAATTTATGATATTTTGTAACTAAACCCCCATTATTTTTGCCTAGATTAGGTGTTTGTAAAAAAACTAATAAAATCTTTCAACATTGAAGTTGCCGTTAAGTGGATAGGTGAGTGCGCTGGATCTTGTGTTTTGTATTATTTGGCCCCCAGCAGCACCCCCATTTATGCATGTTCAGGTGAGTGCAGCCAACCCCCCCTTGTTTCATATATATATATGATGAATATACATAGTCAGGTCCATAAATATTGGGACATCTATATATATATATATATATATATAATCAAAATTATATATTTAATCAATATCATTGAACGTGTATTTTGATATTTATATATAATTATGTAAATATTAATATTAAAATACATGAAGACAGTGTATGTGTATTTATGTGTGTGTGTATATATATATATATATATATATATATATATATATATATATATATATATATATATACACACACTTAGATCATATATAATAATTATATATATGATCTAAGTATATATTACTTAATTTTACACTGTTTTAACATCTTTTAATTTTATTTCCAGGCAGCAGGGGGAATACCGGTCATTACAGGCAGTCCCCCTGCTGGCAATGCCTTGGACGGCAATGCCGTCCATGTGATCGCGGGGTCCTCGCAAGGACCTCGTGATCACATGGCCCAGGGGGGCCGAAGAGGACAGATGGGGACTCCCTGGGCTCCCAGGTAAGTCCCCATACAGCGATCGCCGGCGACCGGGTAAGTACAAAAGATCGCAGGGCCTTCTATGCCGCCCTGCGGCGTTTAGAGCCATCTAAATAAGGACGGCATAGAACGCCCTCCGGTCTTAAGGGGTTAAATTAGATGCTCATTTGCATATAACCAATGTCCAACTACCTTGACATATTAAAAAAGTTTGGTAATGGGACTGAAATGGTGAATGTATGCTGTTGAACAGCTGTAAAAAACAAATGACTTATCTTGTTGATTTTGAAGTCCTATAAGTGTATTCATGAAACTTGATGATCTCAGCCAATCCAATGCTTTCCCATAGGAAAGCATTGGGAGTTTATTGTGCATGTGTGGCAAAAGCTGTGTGGACAATCAGCATCTCCAAGGTGAGTGTTCAGCGCCTCCATGCAGACCTAATCTAATACACTGCCCTCTCCTCTCGTTCCAATACATTGCCCCCAAATCCAATACTCTGCCCCCTCCCTCCACTCTAATACACTGCACCCTCCACCCAATCTAATACATTGCCCCTCCTCCCTCCACTCTAATTGAATACATTGCCACCACTCTAATGTAATACACTGCCCTCCTCCCTCCACCAATTTAATACACTGCCCTCCCCCAATTTAATACACTGGCACCCTCCCCCAAATTAATACACTGCCCCCTCCCTCAAATGAATACACTGCCCCTCCTCCCAAATTTAATACGCTGCCCCCCTCCCCAATTTAATACACTGCCCCCTCCCAAACTTAATACAGTGCCCTCTCCATTCTACAAATGAATACAGTGCCCCCCTCTCCAGTTTAATACACTGGCCCTCTCCCTCCCCAAATTATTACACTGCCCCCTCCCTCAAATGAATACACTGCCTTCCCCAATTTAACACACTACACAGGAAGGTCCCCCAAGTCCCTCTTCTCCTACCTTGAGATGAGCTGCCCGTCCAGTTCCAGACCTGCTCTTCTCTACAAGCAGGCCATACGCTCCTCTGGCACTGCGACAGACCACCACTATACGCTCTTGTGGCCGTGGGAGGAAAGGCAAGAATCAGACAGGAAATATATTTTCTGTCTTGCTGCTGTTTGCAGGTTACACTGTTCAATTCACTGCCATTTAGGAGTTAAATCACTTTATGTTTATGCAGCCCTTGCCACATCTCCCCTGACTCTGACTGACACAGCTTGCATGAAAAAAAAAAAACTGGTTTCACTTTCAATCAGATGTAATTTACCTTAAACAATTGTATCTCTTGCTCTGTAAATTGAACTTTAATCACTTGCAGGTTCTAGCAAGCTATTAACATAGCAGGGGATAAGAAAATGTAAATAAACCAGATTTCAATAAAGGAAGGATAAACATTAGATAACTCTTTACAGGAAGTGTTAAAGAAGGCTGTGCAAGTCACATGCAGGGAGGTGTGACTAGGGTTTATAAACAAAGTGATTTACCTCCTAAATGGCAGAGAATTGAGCAGTGAGACTACAGGGGCATGTTCTATACATCAAAACATTAAGCTAAAGCTGTTTTGGTGACTATAGTGTCCCTTTAAATTAAAATATGTAATTTCATCTATAGACAGTGTATGCAAGCCCCACATAGTGACCGAGAGAGTTCAGTGCTACAGTGTTTGTATAAATTGTACCCATATGAACACCTGACCAGTAATGTTTATACTTTTTAGACTTTTTTTTCAAGCTTGCCTGGTGTTGCAAAATTTGTATCTTTATGATGTACTGAAGGGACACTGTGTACTTTGTAAATCAATCAGCACCTATAAGTAAGATGTTTTGACACAACTGTGCTCATTAATGTATTTCATTATCTGTCGATTTTTCTAATTCCATTTTAATCAATACAAAGTGGTATTGAAACATGCAATTAATACATTTTGCTGCTTTGTTATTCTGGAATTGTGTTGATATGTCTGTTCTAAAGCACCGACTAGTCACGGTATGGATTATTTGATCCTAATCTGCAGTACGATCCAGGCATGGAGGCTTAATGTTTGTCATTTGTGGAGAAGCGGTTTTAAAGGCATGTGGTTGTGGTATTTATGCATATCCACTACTAGCATAGCTTCAGTCATATATCTTATGGTCTTTCTAATCACATTATTATGCCACATCCTTAACTGGTTGTTCCCCAAAGAATGAGATTACCTGACACTATTTTATGAATAGATGTGAAAATGTTTATTAGTTGATTAGTTGCAGTTAAAACTCCAACATCAACCCAAGCTTAACTGGTACTTTCCAGTATAATGCAGTATATTAACTAGTAACTGAAACAAAATTAATAGGGTGGCTAAAACTGGCGATAGATGTGCTATATAATTAAAATGCAAGTTACGGATCTCCTGAATCATATCTATAGGAAGAACACTCTCCACCCGCCCTCCCCCCACCACACACACACATTGATATTTACTCAAAGTTTTATCTGTTGCCTTAATTTTGAAAACATATTAATGTTTTACATTTGGTTTTCAAAAAATTGTGATGTAGTACAAGTACATATTGTTTGACTTTCCCAACTCAAATCAGCATTGGTGATTTGAAGTTCACCTATGGTGGGTATGCTAGGATTTGCAATGGTGAATAACATTTTTTAAGGCCTGGCTAGTGGTATAGGACATCAAATTTTAAACCTCGTTTAAAGTATTATAATTCATGTCAGACGCACTCAATTATGAATTACGTTTTCCCTTTAGAGAATTAGAGAAATACATACTTGAAGTAAGGTATTGACTGTGGTCTTTTTTGTTCATGTTGCAATTATTTATTTTTAGCTACAATGTTTTATTATAAAGTTAACGGTTAACTGAATCTAATCATATGATGTACCATGATTAATTTTGCCAAAACATTTCTCCCTTTCTTTAACTGTCTTTTCCTAGTAGTGAAAAAATGTGCCTTTTTCTGTTTATGTATCTTTCTTGTGACCTTCTAAGCTGTAAGAACTGGAAATTTAATATTGGTTGCAATAAAACTGCATGAATTTTATAAGCATCTTATTGCGTGTTTATTTTCAGATACTTCCATTCATAATTGAACACTCCTTTATAGCTGTTCTTGTTTGAAATTAGATTATGTCAGAGCTATGTGTGTGCTCTATTTTATGTGGTACAAAGTGTCATGAAAGCCATATCCCAAGGGAAATTGCTTTGTTTTAGATAAATCACAATACAATGTTAGGTGTCTGTCTCTTTAAATCCAGATATATGCTGCATACTTTGTTTTAATAATCATATGCATTTGTGAAAAGGTTTTTTTTTTGTGTTTCTCTGTATGTATATACAAAATATGATGTAAAATAGCATAAATCATTGCTTAAAATACCATGCACACACAGGAGCAGTGTATGGGTTATATCAGTGGTTCCCAAATTTTTTAGGTTCAAGACGCCCTATATATTTCAATATTTTTCCAAGGCGCCCCAAGTCAAAACAAATATTTAGGTAATATATATGTACAGCGCTGCGGCATATACTGGGCCCTTGTTCAGCAGAAATGTTTCCCGGTCAGGGGCGGATCCAGAATCTTGTAGTGGTTATGGTGCCAGGAGTATTGTGGTGTGAGGGGTGCAATGTGTGTGTGGGTGGTGTATGGGGGTGCATTGTGTTTGTGACGCATGTAGTGTGTGTGTGTGTGAAGGATATAGTGTGTGGTGCAGTGTGTGTGAGAGTTGTGCATAGTGTGTGTGAGGGATACAGTGTGCGTGAGTGTGGGGGGTATAGTGTGTGTGAGGGGTGCAGTGTGTGCGTGAGTGGTGGGGCAGCGTGCCTGTGTGTGGGGAGGGGTAGTGTGTGTGTGCGCGTGTATGTGGGGGAAGGGCAGCGCGCACGCGTGGAGAGGGGCAGTGTGCGCGTGCATATGTGAGGAGGGGCAGATCGTGTGTGTGTGTATGGGGGGAGTTATGTGGGGGTGGGAGGGCAGATTAATAAATATATATTTGTATTTTTTTTTAATTAAAAAAGAAAAACACCTCCTGAGGCTCAGACTGGCACACCAAGAGCTCACACAATCTCTGGATAGACCTGGAGGTGGCACAAGTGGCGGGGGGAGACTACCGGCCTGGGTGTGGGTCAAACGATTGCAGGACCACAGACAGCACAAACCGCTCAATACTGACAGTATACAGACTATCCAATGAAATAACCCAACACCACCGCATAGGTATACTGTACACTTGATACCAGTAACATGACCATATGAAATGTGAATATAACACGGGCAAGCTCGCTGCAGCAAAACTGGACAAGGAGAAAAGCTACTCATGATAACACGGAATGGAGATTGCCAGGGGTGATTTCTAGACATGGGGCCCACTGCGAGATGGAGGGCCATGACACAAACATGGTCAATAAATGATATAATCACGGCCTAAAGGTCTGCCTGTCATGAGCTAGCCCGCAATGCCAGGTCAGAACCGACATCTATTTTACTGACACAAAGAGCGAAACATGTTGCTGGGCCTAGCCCTTGCTAGTTTAACCTAGGTTTCCTGAATGGTAAACCCTTGAACAAATACGACACAAGCGAGGTCATGTAGTGTATAAGCACATTGAACTATCGAGGCATGGTAGGCCATGTAGGGTTTAAGTACAATCTAGTTTTTAATGCAAGTTATGCCCGGCTGTGTTTATATATATATATATATATATATATATATATATATATATATATATATATTGTAACAAACCTCTTTTACAGGTAGGATTGTCACAGATCTTGCAGTAACCACAGCCTTCTAGGGTATACAAAGTCCAGGACACATTCAGCTCGGTTTTCCTTTTTATTTGATAAGAAAAACTTGTGCTTTAAATAATAATAAACAAAATTCCTTGCTCTTACTTGAGCTCTTACTAAACAGAAATCGCTATCTGTAATTGGGTTGCTTTCCCACTTACCAATTTTCCCAAAAAACAAAAATAGCTTTGCAATAAACACACGTTTTGTTCACTCTCCTAGCTGGCTTTTTCTCCCTCACTCTGCAGCAGGCTGCTCTCTTCTTTTAAAGGCCTGTCTACTAATTGACTAGCTACAGGTGAGTGCCAATTAGTTAACTCTTAAATCAGATCCAAATTGTGGTCTGTTACACAGCAACTAGTGCTGTTGGAGCATTGGCCCACCCTGCTCTCCAAATACTCCGCCCCAGGGACCCATACCATGTTTTGCAGAGCATCAGCTATGCATATTGCAAACTTTAACATCTCTCCCTGGGGCATTTAACTGAAAATCCTCTGGTTGCTGTTTAGCAAATCAGGCCTGATGTATCTTCCATCAACCACTATTCCACTTTTACGCTCACATATCCTCCCCCCCAGCTCATACCCATGGGTTTAAGCGACCATGGATATCAGAGAGTGTACCCTGGAAAGCCCATCAGCATTACCTTGTGGCAGACCAGCCCTGTGTTCCACAGTGAAATTAAAAGATTGTAAACTCAAAAACCATCTGGTTACTCTGGAGTTATTTTCCCTGTTCTGATACATCCATGTCAGAGGTGCATGGTCTGTTATCAATCGGAACTTTCTGCCTAGCAGGTAGTATTTAAGAGAGTCTAATGCCCACTTAATAGCAAGACACTCTTTTTCAACAATAGAGTAGTTCTTCTCATGTTGGTTTAACTTCCTGCTCAAAAAGAAAACAGGGTGTTCTTCGCCCTGGTATTCCTGTGAAAGAACAGCCCCCAAGCCCACATCAGAAGTAAACTAAAAAGTCCCTGGAAAAATCTGGGGTCACCAAGACAGGATGGCTACAGATAGCTTCCTTCAGACTCTTAAAAGCCTTTTCTGCCTCAGGGCACCATTTAACTATAACTGGGGATTTTGCTTTAATAAGGTCTGTTAGAGGTGCAGCAATGGTAGCAAAATCTGTGATGAACCGCCTATAATATCCAATTAAACCCAAAAATGCCTTTACTTGTTTCTTTGTAAGGGGCTGTGGCCACTTTTGTATGGCTTCTACTTTGGCTTCCTGTGGTTTAACCAAACCCCTCCCAATAGAATAACCTAAGTATTTTGCTTCCTCTAAACCAATCGTACACTTGGAAGGATTGGCAGTTAAGCCCGCTGAGCGGATAGCATCAAGCAACGCTTGAACTTTAGGGAGGTGGGATTCCCAGTCTGCACTGTGGATGACGACATCATCCAAGTATGCTGCAGCATAACGAACATGAGGTTTAAGAATTCTGTCCATCATTCGTTGGAATGTGGCAGGTGCCCCATGTAACCCAAATGGCAATACAGTGTACTGAAACAGGCCACTGGGTGTTGAAAAGGCTGTATTTTCTTTTGCTCTTTCAGTGAGAGGGACCTGCCAGTAACCCTTTGTTAAATCCAAGGTTGTTAGATAACGAGCTTTACCCAGTCTTTCTATTAACTCATCAACTCTGGGCATTGGGTAAGCATCAAATTTTGAGATGGCATTTAACTTGCGGTAGTCATTACAGAACCTCCATGTGCCATCAGGTTTTGGCACCAATACAATAGGACTACTCCACTTACTCTGGGACTCTTCAATGACTCCAAGTTTTAACATGCTCTCAACCTCTAAGTTTATAATCTCCCTCCGGGCCTCAGGAATTCTATAGGGTTTGAGGTTAACTCTTTTCCCTGGTTCAGTTATGTCATGTTTAATCACCTTAGTCTTTCCTGGAACTACCGAGAAAACATCCCTATTTCTTCTGATAAAATCTCTGACCTCTTGCTTTTGATGTACAGACAGAGTCTCGGATACATTCACCTCTGGCTCTACTATAGGAGGTTCTGAATGTCTTAAAGCAACCAGGACCTCCCTGTCCTTCCAAGGCTTTAACAGCTTTATATGATACAACTGTTCAGGCTTTCTTCTTCCTAGTTGTCTGACTTTATAATTGACATCACTCACTTTTTCTATTATTTCATAGGGTCCATGCCAAGTCGCAAGGAACTTGTTCTCCACAGTAGGGACCAGAACCAAGACCCTGTCTCCAGGTTGCAACACTTACTCTAGCATTATGATTATAGCTGTTTTTCTGAGCCTGCTGGGCTTCCAGCATGTGTTCCCTGACAATAGGGCTATTCTATCCTGCATTTGAGCTATATGCTCAATTACACTCCTGTGAGGAGTAGTCTCCTGTTCCCAGGTCTCCTTAGCAATATCCAATATTCTCCTGGGATGTCTTCCATATAACAATTCAAAAGGAGAGAAACCCGTGGAGGCCTGTGGAACTTCCCTAATGGAAAACAGTAGATATGGCAATAAAAAATCCCAATTTCTTCCATCTGCATCAATTACCTTATGTAGCATACTCTTAAGGGTTTTGTTGAACCTCTCTACTAAACCATCAGTCTGTGGGTGATATACTGAGGTCTTAAGATGTTTAACCTGCAAGAGCCTGTACAACTCTTTTGTGACTCTGGACATGAACGGGGTCCCCTGGTCTGTCAGGATTTCTTTAGGGATACCCACCCTACTGAACATCAACATAAGTTCCTTAGCTATTAACTTTGCAGAGGTATTACGCAAGGGAATGGCCTCAGGGTAGCGAGTTGCATAGTCCAAGATGACTAATATATATTGGTGTCCCCTAGCAGACTTTACCAGTGGCCCCACTAAGTCCATAGCGATCCTTTCAAAAGGCACATCAATTATGGGTAAGGGTACAAGTGGACTACGAAAAGTCTTGAAAGGAGCCCTGTACTGACACTCAGGACATGAGGAGCAATAGTTTGTAATAGCAGCAAACACTCCAGGCCAGTAAAACCTTCTAAGGACTCTCCCTCTAGTTTTTTCGACTCCCAAGTGTCCCCCTAATATGTGGCTGTGAGCCAACTTTAGTACTATATTTTGGTAAGTCTGAGGAACCAACAGCTGCTTAATGATGTCTGAATCCTTTTTTTCTACACGGTAAATTTAGGTCATTTTGTACTTCAAAATAGGGGAACGGTAGTGCTCCTCCTGGCTGATTAGCAACCCCATTGACAACTTTAATATCATTTCTAGCTGTCACTAAAGTAGGATCTTCCCACTGAGCACTTTTAAAATTACCTGGACTGATTCCAATATCAATTAAGTCATTATCCTTGTCTGCAGTATTAGTAGGCTCCTCAGTATTAGTAGGCTCCTAGTTTGAGCTGGGTTATCTCCTATTAATACTGGTTTAGGGCAGTATTTTTTCCTTTTTCTTGTTTTTCCCTCACAGTGGTCAAAACCCAAGTCAATATCGGAAAAAGGGAGCACATTATTCTCGACAGACTGACTAATTTCTGATAAATTTTGGTCTGTCTTTTGTAAAGCTGCCCATCATTTTAGAAAATGAGGAAAGTCTCTACCGATCACTACCTCATGGGCTAATCTAGGTACTACACCCACTCGGTACTTTAAATCCCCATACTGGGTTCCAATATTTACTTCCGCAGTGGGGTATTCCTTTTTATCACCATGAACACAGATAATGCCTATTTTCTGTACATGATCAGGTTTTACACAAGGTATTATAGACTCTGCTACCAACGTAACCATACTACCTGAATCAAGTAATGCTTTAGACATTTTTCCATTCACAGTTACACAGCATTTATGAGGGTTATTATCATAGTCATTGTTAACAGTACCATAACAGTTGAGCAAAAATGAACGTGCTCCCTCATCTTTGCCCATATTGCATTCCATAGGTTCATCCTTCAATGGACAGTCTTTGGCCATATGACCATCCTCTTTGCACTTGAAACATTTGACAGTAAAATCTGACCACCAATTAGTTCCTTTCCCAGGCCTATTAGACCTGGATGCCCCCCTGGTGTTTTGTGTATAGAGCTGCAGCTCTTCAGCTCCCCTTAAACCTTGAACAGTCTTACCAGGTCTTGCAGAATCTTGGGGCTTAGGATTGCGGGGGTTTTCCTGTGAAGTAGGACATAGCAGTTCTCCTGCAGCCACATATCTTTCCACCAAGGCAATCAGTTGGTCAGCTGTGTGGGGGTCACTTTGGCTGACCCAGCGACGCAGGGCAGCTGGTAAACCACGCAAAAAACGGTCCATTACTAAGGTTTCCACAATGTGGCTAACTGAATGGATTTCAGGTTGTAGCCATTTCCGTGCAAGGTGTATGAGGTCAAACATTTGGGAACGCGCGGCTTTGTCTGAAGAATATGACCATGAGTGGGACCTTTGGGCACGTACTGCAGAGGTTACACCCAGTCGTGCCAAGATTTCAGCTTTCAATTTGCTGTAGTTACTTGCATCGGCTGGTTCTAGGTCATAATATGCCTTCTGCGGCTCTCCACTTAGGAACGGTGCCAGTATTCTTGCCCACTCACCAGCCGGCCATCCCTCCCTCTCAGCAGTGCGCTCAAATGCCAGAAGGTACGCCTCAACATCATCTGATGTGGTCATTTTCTGAAGATAGTGGCTCGCTCGAATCACCTTTGGCCCCTGGTATCTTCCATCAGGGTCTCCATTCAGTTTTTCAGAGATAGCTTGGATTTCCTGTTGTAGTCCCTGGGTGACTTTTTGCTGCTCCTCACGGGCTACTTTAAACATCTCCACTTGTGTCACAACAATCTGTGTCACCAAGGACTCAGTGCACTCCATCTGTGTTTTGGCCAGGACTTTAGCACACTCTGCCTGGGCCAGCACCAGTTGCTGCAGGGCTGCACTGTTTTCTGCAGCTCTCCTGTTAGCCTCCTGTTGCACAGAGGTGGATTGGATCAGAGCCTTGATAACATCCTCCATGTTGAGCTTTAGATGACTTCTACCCTCAGGCTTTCGTGGCTGCCCGCATTCTCCACCATATGTAACAAACCACCTCTTTTACAGGTAGGATTGTCACAGATCTTGCAGTAACCACAGCCGTCTAGGGTATACAAAGTCCAGGACACATTCAGCTTGGTTTTCCTTTTTATTTGATAAGAAAAACAGGTGCTTTAAATAATAATAAACAAACAAAATTCCTTGCTCTTACTTGAGCTCTTACTAAACAGAAATCGATATCTGTAATTGGGTGGCTTTCCCACTTACCAATTTTCCAAAAAACAAAAATAGCTTTGCAATAAACACACGTTTTGTTCACTCTCCTAGCTGGCTTTTTCTCCCTCACTCTGCAGCAGGCTGCTCTCTTCTTTTAAAGGCCTGTCTACTAATTGAGTAGCTACAGGTGAGTGCCAATTAGTTAACTCTTAAATCAGATCCAAATTGTGGTCTGTTACACAGCATCTAGTGCTGTTGGAGCATAGGCCCACCCTGCTCTCCAAATACTCCGCCCCAGGGACCCATACCATGTTTTGCAGAGCATCAGCTATGCATATTGCAAACTTTAACATCTCTCCCTGGGGCATTTAACTGAAAATCCTCTGGTTGCTGTTTAGAAAATCAGGCCTGATGTATCTTCCATCAACCACTATTCCACTTTTACGCTCACAATATATATATATATATATATATATATATATATATATATATATAATATATATTGCAAGCTAAGACAAAATGTTTTGTATTCTATTATTTTATTTAAACCACATTACTGTAAAATTGAAGCATGGAAAAAGAAAAAACTAAAATAAAAATTGTCCCCTCCCTGCTTACCTTTGCCTGGAAGGGGGGACAGTACTAATCCCTGGTGGTTCGGTGGAGAAGCCCTGGTGGTCCAAGTGGTGAGAGTGAACTCTATCAGCCTCAGGAGCTGCTAGAGTTCTCATTTGCGAGATTCAGAGCGTTGCCTTGGTAACCGCAGCAACGTTCTGAACTTGCGAGAGGAGAACCCAGCGGAGCTGCAGGTTAGAACTCCACCGGGTCCTCTCTCCCTGCCTCCCCTGCCGGCTGCCAGCATTACACTTCTAGCGGCCCTGAGAGGGAGAGCTCTGATCTCCTCTCAGGTCCTGCAAAGCCGGCAGGGGAGAGTGAGGCATGGTTCCCAGTGCTATCATCACAGCACCGGGAATTTGTGAAGCACTTCTAGTTTTGTAGGAAAAAAATTCCCTCTTGAACCCAGAATGGCAGTTGGAATTTTCCTGGGATCAAGAAGCATTTACCCTACATTGAAAAATTATATAATTGAATATTCTGTTTTTGCAAGTATGCATCTAGTTGCTGTTTGAACATCTATATGGATTCTGATAAAACCACTTTTTCAGGCAGAGAATTCCACATCCTTATTGTTCTTACGGTAAAATAGCCTTTTCTTTGCGTTAGACTAAATATTCTTTCTTCCAGTCTAAATGCATGACTTTATGTACTATGTAAAGTCCGGTTTGTGAATAGATTTCCACACAATGGTTTGTATATTTGATATATTTGTATAATGTTATCACATCCCCTCTGAGGCGATATTTTTCTAAACATAGAATGTGACGGCAGATAAGAACCATTCGGCCCATTTAGTCTGCCCAATTTTTTAAATACTTTCATTATTCCCTGGCCTTATCTTATAGTTAGGATAGCCTTATGCATGTCCCACGCATGATTAAACTCCTTTACTGTGTTAACTGCTAAACAGTAAAGGAGGTTAAACTAAAGAGGTTTACATTTGTTAACCTTTCTTCATAGCTAAAATGTTCCATTTCTTTTATTAATTTTGTAGCCCCCCTCTGCACTTTCTCTAGTGCCATAATATCCTTCTTTAGAACAGGTGCCCAAAATTGCACAGCATATTCAAGATGTGGTCTTACCAGTGATTTATAAAGAGGCAAAATGATATTCTCATCCCGAGACTGAATGCCGTTTTTCATGCATGACAATATCTTACTGGCCTTAGCCACTGCTGATTGACATTGCACATTGTTGCATAGTTTGTGTCTATAACAGCGGTTCCCAAACCGCACTGCGACGGGCACTCAGGCGTGCCGCGGATTATAGCACCGGGGAAACGTAACTGCTGAACCGGGCCCCTGTAGTGTCTGCCGGCATGGAGGAACTGACAGCCTGTAACTTCTTCCCAGTATCATGCAGAGAGAGTGAGGGAGGGAGAGCAGGCAGCCACAGCATGAGGGGAGAGGAGCACTTCAGGAGCTATTCCAGACCCCTCCACCAGCAGCAGGACCAGGACCCCAAACTACCCTCCTGGACATACAAGGTAAGCTAACAGGAGGGTGGCTGGAGATATATAAAAAAAATATTGGATGAATGTGTGTGTCAGAATGTGTGTATGAGTGTGTGTCAGGGTGTGTGTGTGTACATGTCAGTGTGCTTCTGTGTGTGTGAGTGTGTGCACACATCTGTGTCTGTGTGTCTCAGGATGTGCATTTGTATGTCAGGGTGTGTGTTTTTATGTCAGTGTGTGCATGTATCAATGTTTGTGTGTGTCAGGGTGCATGTGTGTGTGTATATATGTTGGTGTATGCATGTGTTAAGGTGTGTTTGTGTCGGTGTGTGTGTGTGTCTGTGTCTATATGAATTTGTGTGTATGTGTTGGTGTATTTATACATATCTGTGTGCTAATGTGCATGTATATCTGTGTAGGTATGTATGTATGTGGTAGTGTATGTGCATACATCCAAGCAGTCAAACGCCAGCACAACATTCAAACACACTCTTGCAAGTTAACACAAATATTACATACAAACACACCCCTGCATTCAGACTCCAAAAGGATATACAAATACACCCCTTTACTCAAACACATACCTTTTACAAATGTACACCCGCATTTAAAAGTGAACATTACATTCAAACACACCCCTGTATTAAAACACTAAAACTATATACAAGCACCCCTTCAAACATTAACACTATACATTACACTATAGCGCCAGTAAATGCTGCAGAACTGTACAGATATACAAACTAGAAATTTTGACTTGGGGTGCCTTGAAAATATATTCAAATATTAAGGGCGCATTGGACCTAAAGTTTGGGAACCACTGGTCTATAACAATTCCCAAGTCCTTCTTGTGTATTGTTATCCCTAATTTGTGCATAACTTTACATTTCTCTACATTAAATTTCATCTGCCATTTGAGTGGCCAGTCCCCCAGGATCTAAATCCCTCTGCAACAAAGTGATATCTTGCTCACATTGTATTACTTTACAGAGTTTTATGTCATCTGCAAACACTAAAACATGACTTTCAATGCTTTTTTTCAAGATCATTTATGAACATGTTAAATAGAAGGGGTCCCAGAACAGAAACCTGAGGGACGCCACTTGCCACCTCAGGCCAGCTTGAAAATTTAACATTAATGACAACTATTTGTACTCCATGTTTAAGCCAATGTTCTACCCAAGAACAAGAATTTTCATCTAGACCGATTTCTTTGAGTGTGAACACTAATTTCTTTAAAAAAATATTTTGTAGCATATTCCTCCTTACCTTACGGTATTTGCGCCCAGCGGCCGTGCGCCTGTACAAATGAGTCTTGCAACATGTTAATGGCCGCTGCGGATCCACGCCAAATTATACCCCCACATCCGCCCACGTTAATGACGACGTCTGCGTGCACATGACGTCACGCAGGAGATGCGGGCACACGTTTTGGTGTCAAAGGTCGTTTTTGGCCAATCAGAAATGTAAAGCACTTATGTAAGCTCAAATTTACTTTTCCTCGTTGCCCTGTCGTGGTTTTCCTAGTGGTTGTCCGAGAGTGTGTTCCTGAGCGTTTATTTCTGGTATTTGACTTTGGCTTCGTTTGACTTCTGGCATTCCCTTATCATTGTGTCCCATTCTGTACCCCCTGACCTTGGCAAGTATCCTGACTATACTTTGGTGCGCTAAGTCCAACCATTCTAAGGCCAGTAATAAGTTACCTTTTAGTCCTAGGTGTGACACAATTCTACGCGCTGTATCTATTAGTAATCCTGACAGCTTTTTAGAAAACACAAACTTACATTGCTTTTTAATTAGACCACCAAACAACATAACCACTACGGCATGCTTGTCATCTGCAAGTAAAAACTGTTTCTCTTTAGGGGCAATTGTGAAACCTGGTCTGTACAAGATGCTGTAATATAGAATGAAAAAAGCAACATACATTTAAAAGAGTATTTTCGTGGTTATTTAAAGGACCACTATAGTGCCAGGAAAACATACCCACCCTCAGGGACCCCCTCCCGCCGGGCTCTGGGGGGAGGAAGGGGTTAAACTTACCTTTCCTATGGACGCTGGGATTATTTAAAAGTTGCACTATTGAAGGCAACAGAAAATTGCATTAGGCTTGTCAGTAAAAGCAAAAAAAACAAGAAACCACTGTGGTACTCTGCAGATGTGGCCAAAATAGTTAAAAACAAAAAGTTAGCATTTAGGAATTATAAAAAAACCCAGAGTGAGGAAGACAAAATGATCTATAAGATTAGGCAGAAAGAGGCTAAGCAAGTTATAAGAGCTTCCAAATCACACACAGAAGAGAAAATAGCACAGTCAGTAAAAAAGGGGGATAAAACATTTTTTAGATACATAAATGAGAAAAGAAAAGTAAAACAAGGATTAGTTAGATTAAAAACAAAAGAAGGAAGGTATGAAGAAGAGGATAAAGGTCTAGCTGACTGCCTCAATGAATATTTTTGTTCTGTATTTACAGATGAAAATGAAGGAAAGGGACCTCAGTTGAGAAAAAGGATAAATTAGTCATTTATTACACGTGAGTTTACAGAGGAAGAGGTTCTATTTCAACTGTCAAAAGTAAAGACAAATAAGTCAATGGGACCTGATGGAATACACCCAAAGCTATTAAAAGAGCTTAGTGGTGTACTAGCAAAACCATTAACAGATTTATTTAACCAATCATTGTTAACAGGAGTAGTCCCAGAAGATTGGAAGTTAGCGAATGTTGTGCCCATTTACAAGAAAGGTAATAGGGAGGAGTCGGGCAACTATAGGCCAGTAAGCCTTACTTCAGTAGTGGGGAAAGTGATGGAAACCATGTTAAAGGATAGGATTGCTGAACATCTAAAAACACATGGATTTCAAGATCAGAGACAACATGGGTTTACTTCAGGGAGATCATGCCAAACTAATCTTATTGATTTTTTTGATTGGGTAACTAAAATGATAGATCAGGGTGGTGCAGTAGACATTGCTTACCTAGATTTCAGTAAGGCTTTTGACACTGTTGCACATAGAAGGCTTATCAATAAACTGCAATCTTTAAGTTTGGATTCAAATATTGTTGAATGGGTAAGGCAGTGGCTGAGTGACAGGCAACAGAGGGTTGTAGTTAATGGAATATATTCGAAGCTTGGACTTGTCACCAGTGGGGTACCTCAGGGATCTGTACTTGGACCCATTCTCTTTAATATTTTTATTAGTGATATTGCAGAAGGTCTTGATGGTAAAGTATGTCTTTTTGCTGATGATACTAAGATATGTAACAGGGTTGATGTTCCAGGAGGGATAAGCCAAATGGCAAATGATTTAGGTAAACTAGAAAAATGGTCAGAATTGTGGCAACTGACATTTAATGTGGATAAGTGCAAGATAATGCATCTTGGACGTAAAAACCCAAGGGCAGAGTACAGAATATTTGATAGAGTCCTAACCTCAACATATGAGGAAAGGGATTTAGGGGTGATTATTTCTGATGACTTAAAGGTAGGCAGACAATGTAATAGAGCAGCAGGAAATGCTAGCAGAATGCTTGGTTGTATAGGGAGAGGTATTAGCAGTAGAAAGAGGGAAGTGCTCATGCCATTGTACAGAACACTGGTGAGACCTCACTTGGAGTATTGTACACAGTACTGGAGACCGTATCTTCAGAAAGATATTGATACCTTAGAGAGGGTTCAGAGAAGGGCTTCTAAACTGGTTCATGGATTGCGGGATAAAACTTACCAGGAAAGGTTAAAGGATCTTAACATGTATAGCTTGGAGGAAAGACGAGACAGGGGGGATATGATAGAAACATTTAAATATATAAAGGGAATCAACACAGTAAAGGAGGAGACTATATTTAAAAGAAGAAAAACTACCACAACAAGAGGACATAGTCTTAAATCAGAGGGACAAAGGTTTAAAAATAATATCAGGAAGTATTACTTTACTGAGAGGGTAGTGGATGCATGGAATAGCCTTCCAGCTGAAGTGGTAGAGGTTAACACAGTAAAGGAGTTTAAGCATGCGTGGGATAGGCATAAGGCTATCCTAACTATAAGATAAGGCCATGGACTAATGAAAGTATTTAGAAAATTGGGCAGACTAGATCGGCCGAATGGTTCTTATCGGCCGTCACATTCTATGTTTCTATGTAACATACATTTAAAAGAGTATTTTCGTGGTTATTTAAAGGACCACTATAGTGCCAGGAAAACATACTCGTTTTCCTGGCACTAGAGTGCCCTGAGGGTGCCCCCACCCTCAGGGACCCCCTCCCGCCGGGCTCTGGGGGGAGGAAGGGGTTAAACTTACCTTTCCTATGGACGCTGGCATCTTCTCACTGTGAAAATCACAGGGAGAAGCGCGGAAGCCCTGTAGCGGCTGTCAATGAGACAGCTACTAGAGGCTGGATTAACTCTATTATAAGCATAGCAGTTTCACTGAAACTGCTATGTTTATAGAAAAAAGGGTTAAACCTAGCTGGACCTGGCACCCAGACCACTTCTTTAAGCTGATGTGGTCTGGGTGCCTATAGTGGTCCTTTAAGGTTCTTTTCTGTGTTGTTTTTTTTAAATGTCAAGATTGTATGATTTATTGCAGTCTGCAATTTATTTACTATTTACTTTGTTCCTAAGACAAAGCAGTCTACAGATTGTTTCCAATAGAATAACTTAAAATGCACAGCCAGTGCAAGTGCCTGAAAAGAATTTAAGAACTAGTACAGTCATCTAAATAAAACATAACTATGTTCCTAACAACAGAATTTATGAAGTATTCTGGCATTTCAGTATCAATTATTTATGTACAGTGAAATCCACATTTTATTTTGATCTAGTCAACTGTAAGCTTTTATCGCCACCTACTGTTAACCTTTAAGAAGACCGCTTTCACTAATTTATTAAAATTAAAACAAGATAAAAGACTAGGGTGTAGTAGAACATGTTGATAGAACTGCACATTTTTTAGTAATTAAGTTTATCATGCTTAATAGGCTATATGAGACACGTGGTACGTTGCATTTGCATTTATTAAGGTGATCATATCAGAAATATTGTCATAAAGGCTATTAGTGCAGTGAATCCTAGGGTGATTCATAAAACCTGCTTAATAGGTCAGTAGTAGATAAAGGCATATCAAAAGATGGTGAGGATACTGCACTTGTTACTAGCATGCTAGCTTAAAAAATATAAACATGTTGAGTATACATTAGTAGAGGGACTTGAAAATACAAACTGTATAAGACCGCCAGGTCAATAGTGTGCCTATGTAAGGAGTAGGAGAGGCAGATTTGGAGGTCGTGCTACCCCTGATCAGTGAGATGGGCGGTAATCAGCTAAAAGAATTAAGCTATTGCTTCACTTCCTCTTATTGCTCTTCCACACATTTCTTCCATTATCTTTTTCCTCCCTTTGTTCTTCCAACTCGCTAAAATGTTTTGCATCTATTTTCAGTTGTTATCCCACCTATTTGAATGTTTAAATAATCGAATTTTCCTGCTCTCTTCCCATCATACATCAATGCTATTCTCACTCTTACACAGCCCTTCTCACTGTGCTTTAACACTCTCCAATCTCTCAATTACTTTCTTCTCCTCTTTTCAGTCACTGCCACATCTTCTTAGCCATGTTTCTTCCGCTCTTCCTATGAGCTCCATTCTTCTTTTCCATGCTTTTAGCCCATATTTTGATTTTATTTTTCTTCCTCTTTACCAAGGATGATGCCAAATCACAAGACCAAGTGCCAGTGAAGTGAGGCACAGACACCCTGACTTACTAGATCAGGTGAGTAATGCTACTGGAAAGGCAACAACTGAGCATACTCAAGTGCCATTAGTTTAATAGGACCAGAGAACTGGGCTTCCTCTGGCTCTTACAATGTTAAATGTTAAGTCCTCGATATTCATCTCTACCCCACAGGTTGAGAGAAGGGGCCACTTGTCAGCCACCTACTAGATATGTCCTCCGCACATTGGGTGAGGATTATGGCATCCACTAATTAATTTCTCAGTGCCTGTGGAGGGCTGGAATGTTCATTAGGTAGAGTAGACACCTGCCTGCAGATGCATGTCCTATAGGTGCGCCTGATTTCAGCACTGATAATGTGCCATTTTTTAGCTTAAATCTCCACTCCGGTCACCATATCAACGTAATTGCAATGTGAATTCTGTGTGAGAGGCTGTTAATGGGCAGATGGCACACTCTGTATGTCCTCTGTAAGTCCAGTCAGTCTTCTATGCTTGATAGCAGAGCTGCAGGAACAGTTATTGAGGGTGTAAAACTCAGTGCTTTACTAGCTCTTTCAGGGTCTGCATTTGAGGCTGGGCAAGAAGTGGAAGTGCTCATTTCCCATCTTCCCACTAATAGCCTCTCAAACAGGAAATGCCTTGTAGGTTGAGCAAGGACATCACTGAGTAATGCACTTTTTGCCAACTGCTATAGTTGCTCTGCTATTAATCGCAGGAAGATGTCTATTCTATAGAAGACATTGGAGGTACAGTACTTTGCAAATAACCCTTCAAGCATGGGCGTCCACAGGGGGGCTGAGTGGGAGCACTTGCCCCTCCCTGGATTTTTCAGATTGTTCTGCTATTTTACTTTTTTTTTTATATAAACATTTTTATTAGTTTTTAATTGTTGGCTTACAATAACATATGAAGAATACTGGTATAAAAACATACAAGTTTACATACAGTTTCAAATTTTGGTTTGCTTTAACATATGTAATTCGGCTTGAAAAAACAATTAGGTAATATCGTCAAATTCTTAAAACATCGTAACATATTTCAAATGGTTATTGCATTGGACTAGTTCACATTCTTATTACAGTTTCCACATCTTTAAGTGATTTTGCCAGAGATATTACAGCATACAATTTAAGTATTTGCTAAGTTCCCAGTTGTTCTGTTTGTTTGCGTTTCATAGTGTATATGTTACATTTGTTTGCCCTTCTTTGTATATTTACAGTTTTTATTCCCGTTATATTGTATTCTTTTATCCACTCATTATGTTTTGTTTGTTTTTCTCCTATCCATGAAGGATATCAATGGGTGCCAGGTTTGTGTGAAGTTTGTGAAGTGTTTTGGCATGGCATGGGTGATCTCCTCCATCTGTTTAATGCTCTCAACTTTCTGAATCCATTCTCTGATGGAGGGGGCTTTTGCCTGTTTCCAATATATTGGTATAATGTGGTTAGCTGCCATAATTAATTGTGCAATTAGGTTATTCTCTCTTTTATGTAGGTTTGGAGGTGGTAGAAGCAATATTATATGTTCAGGTGTAAAAGGGATTTTGGTGTTTGTTATACTCTATATGAGCGTGTGTATTCTGACCCAGTACCGTTCGATGACAGGACATTGCCACCAAATATGTGTGTGATTTGCCCTTCTCTGGTTACACCTCCATCAAGTATCTTTGGTTTCCGGGAACATTTAGTTTAGTTTAATTGGGGTATAATGCCATCTTGAGATGCGCTTGTAGTTGCTTTCCTGGAAATTTGTGGATATGGATGTTTTGTGCGTTCTAATAAAGATTTGTTTCCATTGATCTCCTGTTAGATTAAGTTGTAATTCGTTTGCCCATTTTGAGGGGTAACCTGGTGTATCTATTTTGTTCAAGGTGTTTGCAGGGCCGTCTTTAATTTTGATTGGACCCTGGGCAACCATTTACTTGGGCCCCCTGACTATATATAGATACACACAAATACACTACCTGACACACATGCAGATACACACTGACCGCATGTAGATACACACAAGAACATACAGATACACACAGACTACATATAGATACACTGACACACACATAGACATACACACAGATATAAACACTGACATACATGCAGATACAAAGGTACACCCATTGACTACATATAGATACTGACACACATCCAGACACACAGATACACAACCTAAAACACATGCAGATATACAGATACAAACACTGACACATACAGATACACACACAAACGGAAAACATACAGATACAGAGACACATTCTGACAGACGTACTGATACAGACAGTCATACTGAAACACACATACACAAAGACATACTGAACCACACAGACACTGACATACAGATACACTGACAGACAGATATACACACAGACAGACGGACATACTGAAACACACATACACACAGACATTGACAGACATATTGACAAACACAGACATACAGAACCACATGGACACTGACCGACTCATACAGACATTCTGGCACACATACACACAGACAGACATACTGAAACACACATACACACAGACACTGACAAAACACATACAGACATTTTGACACACACAGACAGCCATACTGACATACTGAACCACACAGACATTGACAACACACACACACACATACTGACACACTGACAGACATACACACATACACTGACAGACATGCACACACACAGACATACTGACACACTGACAGACATACTGACACACTGACAGACATACACACATATACAGACATACTGAAAAACACATACAAACATACTGAACCACACAGACACTGACAGACTCTCACACACACACAGACATACAGATACACTGACAGACATACTGGCACACTAACAGACATACACACATACTGACACACTCATGCAAAATTTGATAACCACCCTCCAGTTTCTTACCTTTCCCTGGGGTCCAGTGGGCTGGCTGGGGTGGCTGGGAGTTAAGCTCTCCCGGCCTGGCCCCCTCCGGAACAGCTGGTCCTCCTTCCTCCCGCGCGGCTCCTGTTTCTGTGGGAGGAAGTGACGCACAGCTGTCACTTCCTCCCAGTGCTGCCGAAAAGCAAGGGCCCGGTCGCGCTGTTAAAGCGCCACAGCGCCCGACCGGGCCCCTGCTGACACAGGCCCACTGGGTGGCCCTAAATGCATGGGCCACCCAATGGGCTCCCATAGTTTGCGGGCAGAGGGCAAACAGGGCAGTTACCTCGAGCCCCCCAGCAGGGACAGGGCCCGGGGCAGCTGCACTGTTTGCCCCGCGTTAAAGACGGCCCTGGGTGTTTGTATGTACAATCATTCTATACATGGTAGATAGCAATTTTCGTTTTAGGAGGTGTTTTTTGCATAGATGTTCAAACTCTGTGGGCTCCCTATTACTATCACATCATGCCATGTTCTGAAGAGATGTCTGGCCTTGGCTTCTAGTATCCAGTACTCTTTTTGCAATTCTTGTTTAGTTTTCCTTGGTTTTTCTGGTTTTCAATTCTGTGTCTGGTTTTCTTTATGCTGGGTTTTTCTGGGTTCATTCCTGTATTCCGTCCTGGGAATTCCCAGTCTCCAGGGTTCCTTTAAATTTTGTTTTATGTTGCCACACCCGTTCCTTTTCCATGATTCCTTTTGTTTCAGTTGGAGCCTGCACGCAGTTGCTCAAGCCTTCTGTCCTTTCTTGCAGGTAAGTGCTATATGTGTTTCTTATGGTTCATTTAGCAGACATTAGGCAGAGTAGGACCTGCCAGATATGGGGTACATTGCCGTTGTTGGCAGGCTTATGCAATGTATGATCATAAAATGTAACTAAATCCCCATGATTTTCATATATAGTACTTAGTTATTTCTCCTTGTTTTGCCTATCATATCTTGTCTTGTTTAGTTTGTATTCCCAGTCCATGTTATAGTGCATTTGTTGTAGAGCTGTGGGAGTTTTCCCTAATGTCAAGTTCCTCAGCGGGATAAGGGAGTTTTCCCTCATCACCTCTTGTAGCGTGATGGGGTGTGTGTTCTGGCACAGTCCGTACATATGTCCCGGGAATCCCGTCAGGAGTAGAGGGTTATGTGTCAGAGGGTATAGTGGTGAGGGGTATGAAGACAAAGGCATGATGTTGTTGAGTTGTTTCCAGACTTTTAGCGTGGCTGTTATTGTGGGGTGCTGATTATGTTTTAATAGGATGCTTTTTGTTCCGTACCATGGGAGGGTAGATAACGGAATTATGGAAATAGTTTGTTCTATTGCTACACATTGTTGTGGCATCTGTTTCTTTGTCCATTCGTATATACTTGTCAGGTATAGCATGGCATGTATTTCGCCGTCGGAACCCACTTCCGGCGTTTAGCCCCACCCCTTTTTCTGACGCGGTCCCTCCACGATACTTAGGAAGACCGCGCCAGATTCAAAGGGCTGGATTATTCGCACAGGTGCTGCAGAGAGATCAGCTGCTCTACTTTGATCCTACCTGCTCCACTTCTCGACCTCGGCTTGTAAAACGGATTTCTACCTTCTCCACTTCTAGACCTCGGATTGTAACACTGAATTCTACCTTCTCCACTCCCAGACCTCGGCTTGTTAAAACGGACTTCCACACTCTCCACTCCTAGTTCTCGGCTTGTTAAAACGGACTTCTAATTTCTACTCCATTGGGTGAATTAACCCTTCCAGTGCCAGAACTGCCTTTAAGTTAAGTAAAACTTTTTGCCAAAACAAGCCAATTCCTATTATTTATGTTACACAGTATCTAAAGCTCACTAAAGTGTCACTTTGTCAAGCTATTCCTCTTATTCATAAGGGACTGCTACTAAGGCTAATTCTTCCTGCAATAATCAACTTATTCTAATTGCAAGCCTGTCCAGCTTAATTAATAAATTTCTCATAATTTATTCCATCTTAATTAAGTTGGAAACTAGCACTGCCTATTTCCCTGTATGTGTATTTAAAGATACAGTAACCATTGTTTCATATCAGTATAAAAGGAGGTGAAACTTATTGTTGCTGCAATCAGAAAATTCTGCAGTTGAGTTCCAATTAAAGAAGTATTACAAAATAAGTATTACAGAATAATCCAGCCTATTCAATGGAACCAGCAGATATCAACTCTCAAGTTTCTGCCCTAACCAATAGAGTGGATACGATTGCTCAGGGGTTACAGGAACTGCAAATTACAAATGAGAGAATATTAACCTATGTTAGAGACATGCAAGGCCATCTTCCTCATGCCACTCTTCAATCGGCTGGTGATCCTGCTGTCTGTAATCCAGAAAAATTTTATGGAGATAGAACAAAGTACAGAGAGTTTTTGAATTCTTGCAAACTACTAATAGCTTTAAAACCTAGATCTTATCCCACCGAAAGATCCAAAGTCTGTTCAGTGATCTCTTTTTTAAGAGGTGAACCTATGGCCTGGGCCCATTCCTTTTTGGAAAATGATGATCCCATATTAGATTCATTAGATGAGTTCTTTGAAGCTATGTCTTTATTATATGAAGATCCTTTTAAACAAACTACTGCTGATTTAACCATCAGAACATTACACCAAAAGAATACACCTGTTGAAGATTATATTGCAGAATTCAAAAGATGGGCTACAGAAACCCAATGGAATGACATTACTTTACGCAATCAATTCCGTCTCGGATTATCTGAAGCTGTGAAAGATGAACTCTCTCGTACAGAACTTCCTCCTACCTTAAATGCATTGATTCAACTGTCCATCAGTATTGATAGACGTCTAAGAGAAAGAAAAGCTGAAAGGGTTCTTACTAATTCTACCTGGAGAAAACCTTTCACTACTCCAAAACTACCTGAAAAAATTCCTCCTCAAACTGAACCTATGGAAGTAGGTATAATAAAAAGTCCTCTTACTTCTGAAGAAAGAATAAGAAGGAGACAACTAAACTTATGTATGTATTGTGCTTCGAAAGAACATCTAATTTCCGAATGTCCTCTACTGAAACATTCAAAAGGTGGTAAGCTTCATTCATCTACTTCTATATTGAACGTTCTTCAAAAAAGAAAAACCATCTACTTATTTTTCTATATCTCTCATATTACAGTGGGATACAAAAAGAATCGTGAGGCCATTATTGATTCTGGTGCTAATGGAACTTTCCTTGATTTTTCTTTTGTTACAAAGAATAAAATTCCTTGTGTTCGAAAAACTAACTTTGTTCCAATCAGAGTTATTGATGGTTCATTTATATCCTCAGGACCCATAAAAGATGAGACAATTCCTCTAAGAATGATTACCAACAATGTACATTCCGAATTCCTTACATTTGATGTTATTAAATCTCCACTTTATCCCGTCATTTTAGGAATTAATTGGTTAAAAACCCATGATCCTCTAATTAAGTGGTCTTCCTTTTCCATTTCCTTTGCTTGTGATTTTTGTAAACAAACGTGTTTACAACATATTCCTATTCTCCAAACTACTAAAGAATCAGTTATACCTCCATTCTACTCCGATTTTGCAGATGTCTTTTGTAAAAAAGAAGCGGAAACACTTCCACCTCATCGGGTATATGATTGTCCAATAGATCTCATACCCGGAGCTCCTATTCCTTATGGCCATATTTATCCACTCTCTGAAAAGGAGTTAGAAATTTTAAAAGAATATCTTAATGAAAATCTACGCAAAGGGTTCATCAGACCCTCGACCTCCCCAGCTGCTTCTAGTATTTTCTTCGTGAGGAATAAAGACCAAACCATCCGTCCTATTATAGATTACAGAGCCTTAAATAAAATAACAATTAAAAATCGTTATCCTCTTCCACTAATAAATGAATTAATTGAAAGGTTAAGAACTGCAACTATATTCACTAAACTCGACCTTCGAGGCGCATATAACCTCATTAGAATAAAACAGGATGATGAATGGAAGACCGCCTTCCGGACAAGATATGGTCTCTACGAATATCTAGTGATGCCTTTTGGGCTCTGTAATGCCCCTGCAACATTTCAACATTTTATAAATGATATCTTTAGAGATCTTTTGGATATATGTGTTATTATCTACTTAGATGATATCTTAATATATTCTAACAATTTGGATGAACATAGGAAGCATGTTAGATGGGTTCTATCTAGACTGAGAACTCATAAATTATACGCTAAACCAGAAAAATGCCTTTTTGAGGTTACTGAATTCTCTTTTCTAGGATACATTATTTCACCTCATTCTTTGAAGATGGATAATTCCAAAATCGAATGTATTATTAACTGGCCCGCTCCTACTACTACAAAAGAATTGCAACGTTTTCTTGGATTTTCAAACTTCTATAGAAAATTTATTAGAAACTATTCGGATGTATCACATCCTCTTAACCTCCTCAACAGTAGTAAACGTCCTTTCAATTGGAATAAAGATGCACAAACAGCCTTCGACGAATTAAAAAAAAGATTTACAACTGCACCTATTCTACAACTACCTAATCCAACATTCTTATATGTTCTTGAAGTTGATGCATCAGATACAGCCATCGGAGCAGTTCTTTCTCAACAAAAGACTCCACAAGATCCACTTCATCCAGTTGCCTTCTTTTCAAGATCCTTGAGCTCTGCTGAAAAAAATTATCCTATTGGTGAAAAAGAATTATTAAGTGTTAAAGCTGCCTTCGAAAATTGGCGTCATCTTCTAGAAGATACAAAACAACCTATAATAGTTTATACTGACCATAAAAATCTTGAATATCTCTATACTAACAAAACCCTTACGGCTAGACAAGTTAGATGGAACCTATTCTTTAACCGATTTAACTTCCAATTAATATATAGACCTGGAACTAGAAATAAAAAGGCTGACGCTCTTTCTCGAATTCCTTCTAAAACTACTACTGATGATTATCCTCCTAACAAAATAATAGGGATCCTCTCTTCTCTTCATGATGACATAAAGAATTTGAATCAGAAGGATCTTGAACTTCCCAAAACACGTATACTAACAAAAAAGGATGGTATATTTTATTTTAAAAATAGAATTTATATTCCTCCCATTCTTAGGAATAAATTACTTAAGATGGTTCATGATTCACCCCTAGCTGGACATCCTGTAATAAAGAAAACTCTTGAACTAACTTCACGATATTATTGGTGGCCTCGCCAGGATAGAACCATTGAATTATATGTCAAAACTTGTCCTATCTGTCAAAGGTCTAAACCTGAACATAATCAACCTTTTGGATTACTACTTAATTTACCTATTCCAGAAAAACCTTGGCAATCCATTTCTATGGATTTTATCGTTGATCTTCCACCTTCTCAACATTTCACCACTATTCTTGTCGTTGTGGATCGCTTCACAAAAATGTCCCATTTCATTTCTTTAAAAAAATTACCCTCCTCTGTAGAATTGTCTAAGGTCTTTATTGACAATATTGTGAAACTTCATGGTCTTCCTGAAGAAATTATTTCTGATAGGGGGACACAATTTACCTCCAAATTCTGGAAAGAGATGTGTCTCTCCCTTCAAATTCAACGCAAACTCTCTTCCGCCTATCATCCCCAAACTAATGGGCAAACAGAAAGGGTTAATCAATGTTTGGAACAATATCTTCGATGTTATTGTTCATACCTCCAAGATGACTGGACCACATGGTTACCTATGGCCGAATTTTCTTACAATAATACCATTCATTCTAGTACGAAAATGACTCCTTTTTTCTCCAACTATGGTTTTCATCCGTCTTCATTCCCCATCCAAACCATTACTTCATCCAATCCTACTGTTACATCAAAAAACGAATTTATGTCTTCTCTATTTCTCAAATTACGGGAGAATCTTCAACTCGCCCAAAATAACCAGAAAAAGTTTTTTGACAATAATAGAAGAATTCCCCCTCCTTACAAGGTAGGGGATCTTGTCTGGCTCTCTTCAAGGAATATTACCACAAGCCGTCCTTCAAAGAAATTGAGCTCTCTTTTTCTTGGTCCCTTTCAAGTAATTACAATCATTAATGATAACGTCGTTAAACTAAAACTTCCTCCAAGTTTTAAACTTCATCCAGTATTCCATGTCTCCTTGCTTAAACCACACATCCCTGATCCTTTTCATAGAGAAATAGTAACAACTCCTGAACCTATCATTATCCAAGGTGAAGAAGAATATGAAATTCACAATATTTTGGATTCTCGTGTCCACCGTGGCTCCTTACAATACCTTATTAGATGGAAAGGTTATGGAGTTGATGAAGACACTTGGGAAGATTCATCTAATGTACATGCTAGGAGGTTAGTTGCTGCCTTTCACAAACGCTACCCCTCCAAACCGAAATAGTGCACCCAGAGGATGCCCCATGAGAAGGGGGTACTGTCAGGTATAGCATGGCATGTATTTCGCTGTCGGAACCCACTTCCGGGTTCACGGCGCTTAGCCCCGCCCCTTTTTTCTGACGCGGTCCCTCCACGATACTTAGGAAGACCGCGCCAGATTCAAAGGGCTGGATTATTCGCACAGGTGCTGAAGAGAGATCAGCTGCTCTACTTTGATCCTACCTGCTCCACTTCTCGACCTCGGCTTGTAAAACGGATTTTTACCTTCTCCACTCCTAGACCTCGGATTGTAACACTGAATTCTACCTTCTCCACTCCCAGACCTCGGCTTGTTAAAACGGACTTCCACACTCTCCACTCCTAGTTCTCGGCTTGTTAAAACGGACTTCTAATTTCTCCTCCATTGGGTGAATTAACCCTTCCAGTGCCAGAACTGCCTTTAAGTTAAGTAAAACTTTTTGCCAAAACAAGCCAATTCCTATTATTTATGTTACACAGTATCTAAAGCTCACTAAAGTGTCACTTTGTCAAGCTATTCATCTTATTCATATGGGACTGCTACTAAGGCTAATTCTTCCTGCAATAATCAACTTATTCTAATTGCAAGCCTGTCCAGCTTCATTAATAAATTTCTCATAATTTATTCCATCTTAATTAAGTTGGAAACTAGCACTGCCTATTTCCCTGCATGTGTATTTAAAGATACAGTAACCATTGTTTCATATCCGTATAAAAGGAGGTGAAACTTATTGTTGCTGCAATCAGAAAATTCTACAGTTGAGTTCCAATTAAAGAAGTATTACAAAATAAGTATTACAATACTATTCATGTGTATGGCTTTGGGGTATGCCTCTATGTCTGGGATACCCAGTCCCCCCTTTTCCCTTGGTTTTGTTAAGAGATTGTGTGCTATTCGTGGTTTTGTTTGTGCACATATGAAATTCTGGATGGTCCCTTTGATTTTGGTGAAGAACTTTTTGGAATCAACACTGGTATGGTTTGCAGCAGATAGAGTAATTATGGTACTATATTCATTTTGATTATGTTAATTCTGCAAAACCAGCCAAAGCAAGGCTTCTTCCATGTCTGCAGATCTTATGATATGGAGGTCATAAGTGGTAAGAAGTTTAGATCATATAGTTGTCCTGTGTGATGGGGAAGTTGTACGCCCAAATATTTTATAGCTTTGGTAGTCCATGTAAAGTGAAATTTCTGTTGGGTATGTCTGTCTGTGTCCTGTGTCGTGTGTAGGGAGAGGATCTCGCATTTCATAAGGTTAGCCTGAAAGTCTGATATTCCACTGTAAGTTTCCATCTCGGCAAGGATGTGTGGGATCGTATGAGTGGCCTGCCTCAGAGCCCAGTCTACCATATCAAATGCCTTTTCGGCATTGATGGCTAGAAGTGCACTCTGAATTGTGTGTGTTTTGGCCCAGTGCATTATACTAATGATTTTAGTGGTATTGTTTTTCGCCTCCCTCCCTGGCACAAACCCTGCTTGGTCTGGGTGAATGAGTTCTGGCAATATTGGTTTTAACCTGGTCGCCAGTATTTTGGTGAAGATTTTAAGATCTATGTTCATCAGGGAGATAGGTCTGTAGCTCCCGCAGTTTGTGGGGTCTTTACCTGGCTTTGATATTAAGGTTATTGTGGCGTCTAATGAACCCAGTGGCATGGTCTTTGGGTCGTTTCGTGAGCTGAATGCCTGGGTAAAAAGATCAGCTAACCTCTGCCATCAACTTATAGTATTTGCCCGTGAAGCCACTGAGAAGAATTCTTCATTCTTGATGGGGCTGTCTAAGAACTCCACTACATTACGCAGCAGTGAGTTCTTTATTCTGTTCGAGAGGAATTCCTGTATTTTGTCTGGCATTCTCTGGGTCAAAGTGCCGTCAAGGAGTCTTATGTCTGGGATAAACGTTGTTTGCCTCTGTTGCGCCAGTGATTGTGCTAGTAAATGTCCACATTTCCCTCCTTTAGTGAAGTATGTGTGTTTTGTCTTGTGTAGTGAGCGTTTCGCGTGAAGTTGTAGCGTGGTGGTCAGTGCCTTATATGTCTGTAATGATGTGTCTACCTGGTGTTTGGTTTCTAAGATTTGAATGTCTCGGGTTAGGCACCGTACTCGGGCTTCTCTCAATTGTTGTGGTCGTGACCTAAATATGAATATTAATCTCTTAATACATAATAATTAAGCAATACGGAACAACATTAATATTTTTATAATTCATGGTATTATGGTCGAATATGTGGATAGAAAATACACAAAATGTTGTAATATTAAATGTATATTTAATATAACTATAATAAATAAACAGATGCTAGCGGAATGTCAATTTCAATAATTATACAATACAATACTACACAAAACACTATTGGTTGCTAAATATTATACAAAAGGCTATTACAATTGCTAACTGTTACAATGGATTCATATTACTTACAAGGCCCCAGCCAAAGGGCTGGGGCTAAGTCAGAGCTGGTGCTACATGATCAGTCAGGTACAGGCAAAACAGAGAAAGGAGGCTCAAAATCCTTCCACTATTTGGTTTTATCCAGTAAGTAGGCTGGCCTGTGATGTCACTGCCAGAAGCACATGAGTTAGCACACTGACCCCTAGTGGTGCCTCTAAAGCATTAAGCTCATTATGCTTTTTTATGACAAAAAGTCATTAATTAATAAATACCATTACAAACCACCCTTTGACTTATGTCATAAAACAAACATTATAAACCCGTACATCTTGAATCTACCCTATTTTAACAGTACCTGCCCTACAACAAAACCCACCTTTTGAAGACCTTGGCCTTAAATAGGCAAATACCCACCCTTGTAATAATAGACAACTCAAACCATGTTTTATTAGATTAACCAATGATATTGTGTTCATGTGAGGATGTGTTTTGGAGCTTAATATAGTATTAGACACCACAAACTCATAACACCTATGAATCATGGCACAGACCGACTCGATTTCTGTAGCCTCTGGCTGGTCTGTGTGCCTGGAATTTTCACAAACATTAGTCCTGGAAACTGGATACTCTATTCTTCGACAGTCTCATAGAACATACGCATGGAGACAGGGATGAATGAAACAGTTCATGTGATCAAGGACTTTTGTGTGTTTGTGGTCACATTGTTTTGTTTTTTCTTTCTTTATACCATTAACCACCTTGACGTAACAGTTTCCTGCTCCTGATGCATTTTGTTCCGACTCTCACCACTCTTAGCTGCAATATTTTTTTTCTCCTTACAGCAACAGTTGAGCATAGTGTCCAGTGCTGCTTCTTCTTCAGCTTAAAATATCCTTGCTTGAAAGTTCTTGAATGAAAACACAGGCAATGACGAACACAAACATAAATAATAACTGTGCCAATCATCACAAGTACCATTTGATTGTGGTGTCTTAACCATATTTTTTCCTATGGCGTTTGGATAAATACCTACACACCTCTCTTCACATCCAGCACACTCCTGATTCACAGATAAACACAATATCACTGCTGTATCTACCAATTTAACCCAATTACTCGTTATTACTGCTACATTTACCAATTTAATCTAAACACTTGTTATCACTGCTGTATTTAACAAATTTAATGTAAACATTAACCAAAACAATTACATTCCTATTTACCACCCTTCTATTTAAACATGTATAGATAACCCAAAATGCCTACTTTCTCTTATCCCTCTTATCATTCTTCCGTTTTTTTGTTTTTTTTTGAACTGCAACCACTCATGCACTTTACACAGACACAAATCAAGCACCTACTGGACAATGGGGTTCCCTCGTTAGAGCCCTCCCACCCCAGTTTGGTTTACACAAAAATACCCCCTGGTCCCTATGGGTCAATTCCCCCCTTTCCCAGGCAAGCATACATACATACATACATACAACAATAATAATACATAAGGGTTTCAATTGCAATACAATCAATAGAAATAAGAGAACAGTATGCACAAAATCATAGCATAGACATGTTAAATAGACAATAAAATAAAACATTCAATAGCTCATCAAAGGTCAACATTTAAACACTGGTCTCCATCTGATATTCTATCTGTGTTCCAATGTCCACCCCTGGTTTCTGCTATATCTGAAAAAGGTAAGAAAACAGATCAGGATTACTTTTCCTTGTCACTTATAGCGTATACTGCCAAATCCTTTACTTAGCATATATACACATATAAATACATTCCCTAAACTTTTCATTTTATAAAACAATTTGTTCAACAAGGTAACTTTCTTAATTTTCTACTTGGCTCTTAAAATAAACAATCAGCTAATAGCTGCTTTCTGCATCTTCTCTGCAATTCAGGAAACACATTTCTAGCCAACCTAAACATGTTTAATAACTCTCCACCCTTTGGTTAAATTATAGAGGAGTGAACCACAACACCTCTTCCGCCTCTGAAAGGATATAGGTCAATATGTCTCAAAGTTCAACACTTCTGACAGCTATGAGTGACTCCCTATTAATTTCTAGCCTTTCCACGGACATGCTTGCACCTCGCGGCTAAGGGCCTGCACAACTAACCACCCTGTGATGGCAGTGGCTTTCCGCATGGGGGTGACCGCCCCCGCAAAATTATAGAGGAGCAAACATACAGCAGCCTCTTTTCCGGCTCGATTAAAGGTTCTGGGCCAATATGTCTGCAATTTAACCAGTACACTCACGTATCACTTATTGTATATTTCCTGGTCTCTCAGGAATTTCTATTAAATAGCGTATCCCCTTCCCAGGGCAATATACAACAAAAACTAGTCACCAAGGGTCTCTATGGTCATGATAGGCCACCCTACCACTAGTGTAATACGCCCTTTTTTAAATATATTTCCTGGTCTCTCAGAGATTTTGCCTATCCCTTTCCCAGAGCAATATATATAAACAATTACAAATAAGTTACAAAACGCTACTTATAAGTAATACAGGGTTTCAAATAATAATACAGGATAGAACTGCACAACAACTATTGGGTATGCTCCCCCTTATCCGGACACGTTTAAATACCCCCTAGCTCAGGTTCCCCACCCGCTACTGTAACTAAAATCACAGCCCACGTTATGGAGGTTCACCCGCTAGGCAGATACACCCTAATTCAAAGCATGGAAATATTAAAATCAGTTATAGATGGCTTCTAAAATAATATAAATCTTAATCTGAGCCCCTACACTTACTTTGTTAAAAATGCTAACTTGTTAAAATATTCAGACTAAATAGGACAAAGGAATTATTTTACCATTTTTTCAGTTCATTTGTTACCAGTTCCTGCATATGTCCAGTAATTCCTTAGTCCTGGATAATAAAGCTGAAAAACACTCCACAAATTGATTAGCTTAGGCAATTACATTTACAAAACAATGCAGTTTATTTTTTCTCATACAGGCAAGACTACCCACCCCCAACAAGGACAAATTCTCCCCCAGCTGTAGCTGAAAAGCATGGTCACACAGCTGTTAAAAAGGTGGTCTCTCCTTCATGAGTCAAAATCATATATATATTTATACTAATATTCTGTGTATACGCACACATAAATCTATTATTCACTGAATCTGCTTTACTAAACGTATCTTTTTCTTAACTACTAATTTAATAAATTTTGTCCAAATCTCTTTTCAACTAGACAAATCCATGAATGCCAAACAAATGTAAATTAGTACACAAACAGGGTCAAATTTAGCAATAAAACCTGGTGAACTAGTTTAGTGAAAAGTCTTTTCCTATGCAAATGGTAGCAAACAATGAAACTAGGCCTCAACTCATTAAAACCATGTGGTCAATGGTGGATTAAAATCCACATGGTCAGACAAAAAGTAAAATAGTTTTTTGTTTTATATATAAAAATGACCAAAGGTTGGTAAAACGTAACAAGCAACACAATAATTCATCACTATGTTCTTACAACAAGAGATACCTTAAAAAAACAAATATCTAATCCCTATCTGCTATCTGCATTCATTCCATTAAAACCAAATCATCATTCATTTATTCATTTGTATACAGACAGACAATTTACAGTATGATTTAAGCAAAATGCATAACATTTATATTTTCCCCTATATTCAAGCATAATCCTGCCGACTACGCCAAATGTTGTGGTCGTGACCTAAATATGAATATTAATCTCTTAATACATAATAATTAAGCAATACGGAACAACATTAATATTTTTATAATTCATGGTATTATGGTCGAATATGTGGATAGAAAATACACAAAACGTTGTAATATTAAATGTATATTTAATATAACTATAATAAATAAACAGATGCTAGCGGAATGTCAATTTCAATAATTATACAATACAATACTACACAAAACACTATTGGTTGCTAAATATTATACAAAAGGCTATTACAATTGCTAACTGTTACAATGGATTCATATTACTTACAAGGCCCCAGCCAAAGGGCTGGGGCTAAGTCAGAGCTGGTGCTACATGATCAGTCAGGTACAGGCAAAACAGAGAAAGGAGGCTCAAAATCCTTCCACTATTTGGTTTTATCCAGTAAGTAGGCTGGCCTGTGATGTCACTGCCAGAAGCACATGAGTTAGCACACTGACCCCTAGTGGTGCCTCTAAAGCATTAAGCTCATTATGCTTTTTTATGACAAAAAGTCATTAATTAATAAATACCATTACATCAATCTTTTCTGGGCTTTTGCTATTTGAACGAGTTCGCCTCTGAGTACACATTTGTGCGCTTCCCATATTATTTCTGGTTTTGTGTCTTGTCCTTTGTTGTCTGCAAGGTATGACTTAGCACAGTCTTTCAGAGTCTCTATAACCTCCTTTTTGTTTAGAAGTAGATCGTTTAGTTTCCATAGTGGCGGAGCTAGTGAAATGGTGGGGAGTGTTAGTTCTATTGTTAGTGGTGCATGATCTGACCACGTAATCGGGCCATAGGTCGCCGATGTTACCAGTTCGAGGTGTTTGTGTGGGAGGAAGATTATGTCAATTCTTATGTATGAACCTGATGGTGGAGAGTAAAATGAATAGTCCCTATCAGTTGGGTGGATTGCTCTCCAACCACCATAAAGGATGGAGAATTTCTGTTAGTCGTTTTCGGGTTGGTTCTAAGTAGACGCTGGAGGTGGCAGAGGTGTCTAACGTGCTGTCGAGGGAGACGTTAAAATCTCCTCCCAGGATCAAAATGCCCTCCTGATATTCTGTGAGCTTGCGTATTATTTTTCCCAAGGCCTTACTTTGTTTCCTATTGGGAAGATAAATGTTAGCCATAGTTATCTTGGTGTTGCCTAGAGTCAGTTTGATGAATAGGTATCTGCCTGCATCATCTGTTTGTTGTTCTTTAAATTGAAATGGTACTTGCCTCCCTATCAAGATTGCTACCCCTCTCGCCTTAGCTTCTGTGTAGTGACTATGATATCCTATTGGGTATCTGCGATTTCTTAGTGATGGGGCATTGTTTTTGCGGAAATGGGTTTCTTGTACAAATTCTGTCTGCTTTGTGTCTTTGACAGTCTGCTAGTGCGAGTGTTCTTTTCTCCAGGACGTTCAGTCCCCTGGCATTTTTTTAATTTTTTTTATAATTCTTTATGTTTGTAGTGCATACGCTTAGTACAATCGCTTGTGAAGTACCCCAAAGGCAATCTTCCAGCGCATTATAAAACATTTAAACATAGAGGTACGGGGTTGATCTTGCACATTTTTATAAGGTTCAGTTATGCGGTATACAGTATCGATTGTCATTACTTAAGCATGTTCATAACATAAAATAAAATAGCTTTGCTTAACTTTCTGCTCATGGAATAAAATTAAGATGCTGTGTCTAGTGTGACTATGCCAGAAAACTAGTGTGGTTGATTCAGTTTTGTGAGTCGCTTAATAGAATCATTTTTTTTTTTTTTTAATAAACTGTATTAAGATGCTATGGAGCGAATGTTACCTATCCGATGTAACAGATTATGCGAGGGCTAGATTACCCAATGCTGACTACGATGTAAAGCAAAACATTGCCCTATTTTATGGTATATCAGAAAAAAGGTAAATAGCAGGCTATGCATACATTTGCCAGCTTTAGGCATAGTCATGTGGGGAGAACATGGATTCAAACTTAAAAGTGTTGATTAGATCAGGTTATTGGTAAATTTAGGTCACAATAGCCAGCGTCGTGGGTACAGGAGGTTAATTTACATGACTGACCTAGGTTAGTAACATGCACAATTCTGTGCTAGTGTATCTGGCTTATGAGGCAAATGCTCATTAGTGCATGCATGGTAGGCAGGCTAAACTGTGGGTCTAGGTATATACTCTAAGGCTACATTAACATATGAAGAGGTGAGATGCCTAGGATTACAGTAGGCTGACCAAGCGTATAAATCATATCCGAGTAAAGCAAATAAAGGGTACTGGCAGTTTGCACAGTGCGTTAGAGTCAATGGAGGGGGAGATCACCGGCTTTTGTGTGCGTTTTATGGCTCTCAGTGTTCAGTGCAGCCGGCGGCCGCCCGCCTCAGGTATTCAGTCCAGTGCTTGTTTCAGCCGATGCCCCGTTTAGATATGGTCGGTTTGCAGACTGATGGCTTCTCCAGGGTAGCCGACTCCCCTGTCTCCCGGTCAGTGTCGCGGTCTGTTTCATGGGTTCTCCTGTGCGGGAGCGTGTCACGCTGGGCATAGGTCTCTGGAGCCACTGTAGGGTGAGTGGGTCGGGTGCACCGGCGGATTTCGCGTTGGTGTGTGGGGGGCGTTGGTGCCGGTGTCCAGGCAATCTTGCGCTGTTTCCCGCTGTGGTGGCCTTCGGCTCCGGCTCTGTCTGGGGGCCGTTCTGGCTCTAGGGGGATTTACTCCCAGCTGGCGGCGGAGTGCCGGGCGGATCCATCCCGCTACTGCTCTCATCACCTGCTTGAAGGTCAGACTCCGTGTATTTAGCCGTATCCATAGGCTGGTTCGGAGCCGGTCATAAAACTCCTGTGTATGCTTGGGAGGCTCGGTAAGTGGGCGCGTAATTGTAGGCTGCTTCTGTGCCACCATCTTGTTTGGGCCTTGCTCTCTCCGTTTTGCTTTGGACATCGTCGCTTGGTCAGGCAATATTGTGGGGGTAGTCGCCCCAAGCGAGGACCGGGATTTCCCCCGCCGGTCCAGAGAGGGGTGAAGCAGGGCTGTGTGTGTCCTGCGCCGGGTGATCGTCCGCCTCTCCCGGATCTCAGGCTTTGCTCTGATGTAGGCCTCATGGTCGTCACGAGTTTTGCTGCATCGCATCGGGACCGGTACCATTCTATGCCTCATGGTGTCTTGGATCGGTCCCCGGGCACTGTTTGTTGCCATCGTTGATAGGTCGCTCTGTAGTAGAAAGTTTATGCTCTTTATTACAGGAGCTCTTAGACTGTGCGACTGGCCATCTTGGCTGTCAGGCCCCGCCCCCCCCGTCCCCTGGCATTTTGTGTGTGAAATCGAATAGTTGCCATATTTACTATGTTCAGCATGTTTGTGTTTGTGTGGTGGGCTATTGCGTGTGAACTTCTTGTTAGCTATGTTGTGTTTATAGAAGAGAGCTGTGTGGTTGCCAAGTCAGTAGTTGTTCCTCTAGAGTTACCAGAGTGAAAGTTATTTTCTCTAAAAACTATTTACAGGCTTAAAGATGGAGCTGGGGAGGTTTGCGCCACCAGTGCCTGACCCATCGGGAGTATATGGCCTGTAGTGCCCTCCTCCACAATTCTCCAATTTGTTTACCCTCTAATATAAGTCTTTTGGTTCAAGTGAACAATTAAACAACAAGTAGAATAAAAGGTAAACCTTGTGTGGGTATTTATCCTGCCTCCGTGCAAGAGTCAGGACACAGTCTATTCGGCAAGCTAGTTAAACTAGAGCCCAAGAATCCAATCCTTAAATGTTAAGCATATTCTTAAAGAGCTCATTGGAACATGGGTGGAAGGGGTTAGGTGGGAGTAAAGGGGGTGGGAAAGGGAATATTTAGTAATTCAGCTTAGGCTAACTGCTTTACTTAAGTAATGACAGAATAAATATATATATATGCACATCATACAACAATCTTAACTTTTGTATAGTATAGATAGATAGTCGCCAATTAAACTGTGAGGTGCAACATACGACCTGGACTCCGTCGCTGCCATCTCTCCCGGCAGTTTGAATTTCCATAGTGGGCCCCTATTGTGTCAGTCCAGGATATACAAATGTCCCGTGTGATTTTAATCTAGGCGTATAAGGAGACCTCGGTCCAAAGAGATCTCCTCTGTGCCAAGTTGATTTAACTAGAGGTGGTCTGTGCGGCAGTTGGCGATAATGCCGTGGGATGTTGTTGTTGTTGTTGTTGTAATTATGTTTCGTTGCTGGTGTCTCCCTTTTTTGCAGTCCCCAGAGTCCATAGTTTCACCGATAAAACTGATTATGCGGCGTCTAGTCCTTTGAACAGTTAGTTGGGTGATTCTGTTCCTCCTTTTCTTGTATCCTTGTGGCACTGTATGTCTCTGTCTTGGATATAACTTCGTATTTGGGGTGTAGTTGTCTAGGCGGGGGAGAGATTTATAGCCCACCTATGTTATGATGCATTGTGTAGCATGTTTCTGCCTTGTGCCCCTGCCTTTCGTCCCTGGGGTGAGAGGAATCGCTCATCTGCTCTCGTTTGGCTGGGGTGTTCCATCTTTGTCTTTGAGGCAAAATGGTGGCATCTTGGTGAGGTTGTGGGACATACCAATCCAAAATATTTGTATCCGGTAGATCTGACGCCTGTAGGAAGGGTTTGACGTCTTGATGCGTTGCTATGGAATATGTTGTCCCTTTATGGTTGACTATCAGTGCAAATGGGTAGCCCCATCTATAACGCATGTTTCGGTTGCGCAGGTGTTCTGTAATGGGTTTGAGGGCTCGCCTCGCTTGAAGTGTGAACCACGATAGGTCCGGAAATATCTGTATATGATGTTCATGATATAGCAGAGGCTGGGACATGTCCCTGATGTAGTTTACAAATGACATCGCGCGGCGCTTCAGCTACTGCTCTTCTGGGACGTATTGATCTGTGTGCTCTATCCATCATTATAGGGGTATCAATTGGGTCCCCTGTAATGAGGTTGAATAGTTCCATCAGGGTGGCCAGTAAATCTTCTCCTTGTACTTCATGGAGTCCCCTAATTCTTAATGAATTTCTGCAGCTTCTATTGTCTAAGTCATCTTGTTGCCTTTGAAAGGCAGATAATATATGTGATTGAGCTTCCAGCGTGGAAGAGTTATTTATAATTTGGGCTTGCATTACGTCTTTTTCTTCTTCAAGGTCTGTGACTTTAAGACTTACTTGCTGTATGTCTGCTCCCATCGCATCTACTTTGGCCTGGAATGAAGCCTCCAGTTTTCCAATCATATTAGCCAGGTCAGCTTTGGAAGGGAGATTCCTCAGTATGTCTCTGATCTCTTGGCCCTGTATTGGAGCTTGTGTTCTACATGAGTCCTCCGATGTTGCAGGGCTTGGTGGCGCTGATTCCGCCACCATTTTGGGGCCTGCGGTTTCTTCCTCGCGATTTGCTGAATCCTGCAAATAACGAGAGATCGCTGCAGGCGTCTTGTTGGTGGCTCCTTGTGATAAGTTTTGTTTTTTATGGTTACCCATTTTGTCTTCTGACCTCTGATTAATGCGGATTGTATCTCAGGGCTCAGGGAGCTGAATTAGTGCACGTCCATTCAGCTCCACGTCAGGCCACGCCCGTCTGTTCTGCTATTTTACGTGTGAGATTGAAAATACAGTGCAATACCGGCGCCGGTGTGTATGGAGAGAGACAGGGAAAGGAACCTACATCTTATCCCTTCTTCTCTCTCCTGACTGAATCCGCAGGGGAGTAGCACATGCAGCCAGAGACAGCATACAGATCAGGTCAGTGAGGAATGGGGGGGGCAAACTATAGATCAGGGAAGTGAGGCATGGGGGGGAGAACCTATAGATCAGGGAAGTGAGGCATGGGGAGGAGAGCCTATAGATCAGGGAAGTGAGGCAGGGGGGCAGCCTATAGATCAGGGAAGTGAGGCATAGGGGGGCCAGCCTATAGATCAGGGAAGTGAGGCATAGGGGGGCCAGCCCATAGATCAGGGAAGTGAGGCATAGGGGGGCCAGCCTATAGATCAGGGAAGTGAGGGATGGGGGGGAGACTGTAACGGATCACCTGGCACCCCGACTGGGTACCTCCATTGAAGGATGCTCCTAGCGCTTCCTGAGGGCTCCAAGCACTCCAGCCAACACCATAAGCACCGTAGACCACTTCAGAGAGCAAGACAGGAACAAGTTCTTAAAAGAGCTTAGAAGTGATTATCCAAGGGAGCATGCAGAACATAGCAATCCCTTGTAGTGATATAGCAATTCCCCCAATAAGAGACAGGACTCTAGATTGACGGTGAAGAAGAACTCTGTTTTACTTGGCACCAAAGGGCCTTCTTTTATGCAGGTTTTACACATACAGGACCGTCCACAGGGTTTTGCAGAACAACCAATAAAAAACGTAGTATACAGTACAAACACTCCCATCAATTACACACAAACCCTCCCCTCTGCCTGTGATATAATTACTGAACACAATGGGTTAAAGTAATTATCACAGGCAGGAAAAATATACTTTTTACACATACACTGTAAATTTTAAAATATACATTCAATCTTCATGAAGTACATATTTGAACTCAGCATACTTTAATTACAAACATATCCAAAATTCAGCCAATTCCATCCAGGGGTTAAAAAGTTAGCTGGAAGACCTTTATGACATTTTCCTGCCCAAAACAGTTCCATAGATTTGGGCTGTGCGGTCGGTCAATTTCACACTGAAAAAATGATGGTTGTTCGAATCTTCGAACGGGACTTAGTCTCTGTGGCTACGGGAGAAGGTAAGGGTCAGCGGTGTTCGTTGAAATGTGTAGCCGGGGAGACAGCCTACAGATCAGGTAAGTGAGGGATGTGGGGGAGACAGCCTACAGATCCGGTAAGTGATGGATGGGGGGAAGGCAGCCTACAGATCAGGTAAGTGAGGGATGGGGGGAAGGCAGCCTACAGATCAGGTAAGTGAGGGATGGGGGAAGGCAGCCTACAGATCAGGTAAGTGAGGGATGGGGGGAAGGCAGCCTACAGATCAGGTAAGTGAGGGAGCAGAAAGGAGAGGAACAGAAATGAGCAGGAAGGGACATCAAAGAACAGAAGGGGGCAGCAAGGAGCTGGAAGGGACAGCAAGCAGCACAATGGAACAGAAAAGAGCAGTAAGTAGCAGGAAGGGTCAGAAAGGATCAGCAAGGAGCAGGAAGGGACAGAATGATCACAAAGGTAAAGTAGGAGAAGGAACAGAAATGAGCAGGAAGGGTCTGCAAGGAGAAGGAAGGGTCTGCAAAGAGCAGAAAGGGACAGAAGGAGCACAAAGGTAAAGGGCAGAAAGAATCAGAAGGAGCACAAAAGGTAAAGTAGGAGAAGGAGCAGAAAGGGATCAGAACGAAAAAGGAGCAGAAGGGGGAGCAAAATAAGCAGAAAGGTAAAGGAGCATAAGTAGCCAAGGAGGAGAGAAGACAGTGTCAGAAGAAAAAGAAGACTGTATCAAATGAAGGAGAAGAAAAGGAGATTGGAGCAGGAAGGACAAGTGAAGTGAACCCTCCACTTTATTCTGGACACAACATCATAAGGCTTTGGTACCTGGGCCTGGCAGGGAAACTTTGGACCTTCTCATCTCCCCAGGTAAAAAAATATCAGTGTTAATGTGTTCACTTTTATTTACTGAGTGTCAGGAAGCACACAGTGCTGCTGGATAGGGGTGTCGCTGATTGGCTAGAGCGGTCAGCTGGCACTCTAAGCCAGTCAGTAGCTTCCCATTCATAAAAAAGTAAAACATTTTTATGAACCAGGAACTAGCGATTGGCTTAGAGCATCAATTGACCACTCTAGTCAATCTGCAGCACCCATGCCTGACATCAATCTGCATTTCCTGACACTCAGTTTCAGAAGCCAAATACCACTGAGCGACCTGGAGATCTGGAGCTGGAGGAAGCCTTTGGGGTTAAACCATTTGATAACAGTTTAACCCACTAAAGGAAAGAGAGCACCCAGGGTCTTCCTGGCATCATAGCTTCCTGGCTTTATGTGATAATGACTATGCCCCTTCCCTTTCATGACACTGTCAAAAAGGGACCAAGCATGGAAAAATTCCTGCAGACGCCCATGCCTTCAAGCTCCACGTGCCCTAAATACCTTTTTAACATAACCCCAAATTTAACCCCCAAATCTGAACCAAATCCTTTCCATAATCCCAAATGTAAGCACCTAAACCTGAGAAAACATACATATACATTTTTGCTGTTGATCAAAAAAAAGAAGGCAAAAACCAAATCTCTAAGGCTTCTAATTTTTCAACAAACCAGGAAAAAATTCCTTCTCTACCCCAAAATGGCAGTCAGAAATCTCCTTGGATCAAGAAGCTATTACCCCGCTAATTAAAAACTGTATCCCTGTATAAAATGTTTTTGCAAGTATATATCCAATTGTTGTTTAAACCTCTGTATAGACTCTGATAAAGCCATCTCTTCGGGGAGATAAATCCACATCCTTATTGTTCTTACTGTAAAAAAAACTTCCCTTTGCCTTACACTAAATCTCCTTTCTTCCAATTTAAATGTATGACCTTGTGTCCTATGTATAGTCCTGTTTATGAATTGATTTGCAGACAATAGCTTGTATTGACCTTGAATATATTTGTGTAATGCTATCATATACACTCTAAGGCGCCGTTTTTCTAAACTAAACATATTTAAACGTGTTAATCTTCCTCCATAACTAAAATGTTCCATTCCTTTTATCAATTTTGTAACCCGCCTCTGCACTTTTTCTAGTACTGATATATCCTTCTTTAGAACAGGTGCCCAAAAGTTCACACCATGTTCAAGGTGTGGTCTTACCAGTAATTTACAAAGAGACAAAATTATACTTTCAACCTGAGAATTAATGTTCCTAACCCTACTTTTAACACTACTCTTAAAAATGGAATCGCTTATAAACCCTAATACCAAATTAGTTAAAAAACAACTCCGGGGCAGTGTCTGACTGCAGAGCCGAACAGACGTACATGTCTGCAGCTCCAGCATTGCAAAGCTAAATTGTCTAAATTCTGCACTGATAAGGGCTGAGAACAAGCTCATTGTGCTGTCCAAACGACAGAGGACCGGGAGACCTACACGGGAGTACCGAAAATGTGGTGTTACTCACCTGCCCCAACTAAACTACTACCACAGCCTACCAGCATGGATGGCGCGAGGGAGATAGCCGCTCCCCGACCACCACACACCATTGTGGAACCCCATTCCCTCCAGTATGGACCGGCGGGGGTTATCCCGGTCCCCACCAACCTAAAACATTTGGGTACACTGCCTCCAGCAGCCCACCAAGAAACCAGCATGAAACTCACAAGATCAAACAAAATGGCGGACGCACCCTGGTCTTCGGTGCAAGAGCCTCAGCATCTGAGAGACAACTACGTGACAGAAGCATTAACACATTTTTGAAAGCTTTTGGGAAAAGCTGCACCAACGCATGGCATTGCCGCCATTCCCATCCAACCACGAGCCGAGGGAGAGGTGGACGGGAGGGCAAGCCATTCTCAACACACCACACACCCAAGCCACTGCTACTCTGGCAGGCAACCCGCCCGGCCCTAAAGCTGTCCAGAAAACACCTCTAAAGCAGCACACAACTCGCTGGCAGACCGCCCACTTCTGGCGGCGACGAAATACAGCAACCATCTGCCAAGAACGAAGAGGGACAGACAGGGCCTCACGAGGCCGCAGTGCCTACGGAGTGACGAGAACAACACACCCGAGGGCATGGGTCTGGGAGGAGGCCTCCACTAGCTTGTACCTCACCATCGCCCTAAGGGTCCAGCGCTGCAAGAGACCCACACAGCAGCCCCACGGAACCCACCTTTTTGCCCCACGTGGGATGAACCTGAAATCTGCAAGACCTCGCACACCCGAGGGGTCAATGCCCACTAGCCAACACACCCGGAGCAGGGACGGCTCCTCATCTGGGCTCCCCCCTACCGTTCAGCGCACCAGTCAGGGACTTAAACCCCGTATGGGTAAGGGTTGACTGTACAGCTCAATGACCCCAGAGGGTTTGAATCGTGACCCACGGACTCGGACCCATTAAGTGGCTGCAAGACGCACCTCTCATACAAGGCAGCCCCCGGGACCAGAATGGACAGAAGCGAGTATAAACTTGCAGTATTTGACCCAATACCCCCCCACGTTTCATTTATACCTAACATGTACCTAATAACAAAACTTGTGTTGTTCCTGAATACCAAGATACTATTTTCTCTAGGCACTAGTTTAATACATAACTGGGGCTGTAGCACTATAATGCATGACAAGCTCTCGGTTAACCCTGCCACTACTTCTCTACTGAGCTAGGTATCATACTTATCCACAGCACATATAGCAGGCTGGTCCCTTAGCCTACCGTTAAACTCTATCAACGCCCTGCAGGCACTGCCTTTTGACTGTCAGTTACACACAGCACTGACCACCCCACTAATTGCTATGCACCACTACATAGAATGACTCACACGCTAAATTTACAAATCAGTGAACACCGCAAACCTACACAGGCTCAACAGAACGACGGTTAATGCCAGCCCCTGCCAGCTAGGGTAATTTAGCTCAGCCAGCTTGGCACATATACTCCAGAGGAAGCTAGGTGACTCTTCACTGACCTATGAATACTCACCTCAGTTATGCAGGGCACTGACATAGTCCTAAGAGCACTCTAGCTAACCCAAGCCTGACCTATCCACATAATATACATGCCTATAATCTATCTCATCTTGTGAATAATGTCTAGTAAGTGTAACGAGCTTGAACAAATGATGCTTAGTATGTTCAACGACTCTACTCACAAAATATTTAGTTTCAACCTGTAACGTGTTTGTTAGTTTAAGCTTATTAATAATACAAAATGTGCCACATTTTACATGCCACTGTTCTTAATGCAATGTCAAAGTTTAAGCTGTTGTGGCCAGTGGTGTATCCTGGTTTTGTGCTGCCCTAGGTGCGCCACAGAGTGATTCCGGTCACGTGGAGCCGGAATATGACGTCATATTCCGGCTCCCAGCATCACTCTGCGGCGCCCGAGGGAGCAGAACGCTCAGAGGAAATGACTCCCTCGCCAGCCCCGCCCGACCGGCAGCCTGTCTGGCTTGTCAGTTAGCCGCAAGGGTAACAAGACATTTGCCCTGGGCATTTGGGGGTGGCTATTTTTGCCGCACCCTGGAAAATGCCGCCCAAGGCAAATGCCTTGTTTGCCTCACGGCTAAAACCTCCCTAGTTGTGGCATAATTGAATCGATTTGTAAATACCTGCACAACAAAATGAAGAATTAGAAAAACAAAAAACTCCAACCCTATTCAACAATCTGAACAATATATGCATGTATCTACCTATCTTAGAAAGATACATGCATTTATCCGTTTTTGAATATGTTTTTGAAGGTTTTATGCATGCCTATGTGCCTTTTTTAGGAGAGGGGATGAGGGGGCACATTACTATTCTGTACTTAAAGGTATCTGACATCTAAATCCAGCAATATGCCTGTATTTTATATGCTAGCTTTTCAGAAAACCCCAGGTTTTATTTCTTGCATTGATTTAATGTCACCTGTAACTGTAACTAGGAAAAAAAAAAGTGTCTTTGTATCTATAATTAATCATAATTCAGTTTTATCTAGGCATAGCTCAAATCTTGTATTTAATTCGGGGAAAACAGATCGACTGAGCCGAACTCCTTTTAATTATTTATACAGCCAGTTTTTCTTGTTTTCCTACGTTTTCTATTATGGCTGTTATGAGTTTTCATGAATTCTCTTTGCTCTCTATCTTCACTTTTCCCATACCTTTTCTTCCAGCTATACATAGATCAATATTTATTTTAGTTGATTAAAGGTAGATAAGAAGAAGATTAAACACAAAGGACTCTCCTTCCTATCCAAAACAGTGGCCTCTATCTAATCTTCTATTACTATAATAGGGATAAGACTTTGACTTCTAGTGGCTTATTAGGATATTTCCAACTGCTTAATTCCCTACACTATTAGGAAGTCGAAGTCAGTGTATAGCCTTGCATTCCCTGAGGAAATTTGCTCTGTACAAGTATATCTTAATCCTTATTATCTTATTCCTGTGATACTTTACCCCAGCGATTGTATCCATACCCATTGGTCTGGTGGTTTGGTGCAGATTTCTTGTGGTCGTATGGAGAATACTGATCAGCTGCTTTTGATTAAAAAGGACCATGCCAAAGAGCTTATCCAACAACTGGCGCATATGGAGGGCATGATGCCTCTCTTTTTGCACAAATGAATACCTTGCACTTTTTACTGTGTGAGTGTTCCATTTTTAAGATCGTGTATACATTGTATTACTGTTTTTTTTCTCCATGTGTTTCCTTTTCATGTATTATAGTAAACAAGGATATTTTCTACAAAAATGAGTCTATGGCATTTAAACTGGTAAGTGTATATACGTATTCAATTTATTGATGTAAATTTTCTGCTCTTTAAGTGTTCTTTCAGTTCTGCCTCTTTTTTATAGGGATAAGACAACTTGGAGTTGTTTTTTTTGTTTTTTTCTTTCACTCTGTCATAAGGCTCCAATTTCCACTTCTCCACCTTAGGTTTCTGACACCATGAGAGAACCCCACACTTTACCGCCATACTATCCCAGTTACTCTATACAAGCCACTCAGACCTCACTCACATTTGACCGTCCAGTCACTCATATTAAATCTCTTACACAGTCACTACCATATTCATACTTTTGAAATATAAAGCAAATATGTGATGTGTTTTAAATAGAAAAGTGCGTGCGTGCGTGCAAGTATGTAAATATATTTATATGTAAACATATGTCCGCAAATTGCTGATGTAAGCTTGTCTAATATAGCTTTTGATACTGTATTCTACAGTCCTGCTAAAGATGTGCCAGTAAAATGATGCAAGCCGCTTTCTGCTCTAGTCAACTGTTCATGTAAATTAAAGTGAAGAAAGATACCAGGGTGAAAAGGAGGAGGAGTATGAATTTAGACCCTAAGCTCACAATATCTACCCAGAAGGAAGTCAGTTTAAACAAGGGTTGCAACAGCCACTAAGTTGCCAGGATCCTGACCCTCAACTTTAATAGACAGTGACTGACATAAAAGGTTTACTCTTTACAGCTCTGTGGTGTGTGTCCAATGTTTAAGAAATTCTGAAATTCTGACATAACCGGTTTCTGGGTCAGGTGGCACTGCAGCTAGCACACTAAGATTTGTGATGCTAATGGGTATTACAAAACTGGTCTGTGGCTTATTTTCTTTATAAAGAAAGATAAATTTCAGAAGATAGGCACCAATGGAGAAGGGGCACTATAGAGGCCATGCCATTGCTAGAGAAAGAGTTAAAAATATTGAGACAGGGGGCGGAGCCTGACTGCCGAGCAGGATAGACGTGCTGCAAACCAGCTCCTGCAAAAAACGACAACAATGGGGAAAAATACCCCAAACACAAAATCACCCACAAGTCAGAGGGCATGGGACGAGCTGGGGAAACCCGGGGGCATCGAAGGAACCCACAAACGAGACTCACACTGCCCGGGATCCCACGCAAAGCACATGGGGCCTACATGCGGCCGAGCCAGGGAGAGACGGCCGCTCTTCTGGATGGTAAAACCGCACACACACCCCTCAGTGCACCAGCCTTCCTCCCCCCCCCCCTGGGCCGGCGGGGGTCATCCCGGCCCGCACTCGACATCCACAATCACCAGCAGAGACAGCAGTACAAGCCTGACCCTGACAAGCAAGGCTACAACCTCCTACAAGGCGCACCTAAAATGGCGGCCGGCAGCGGGATATGCAGGATGGCCATGCGACCGACACAACCGCGCTGGAGAGACCCACTGCAGAGCTTAGAGGTGATACTGACCCACTTCTGGGATATCCACACACAGCGGCAACAACCAACGGGGGAAGGGACCTCGCAGCGCCCTGGACCCACATGCCAATCCCTCAGAGCCGGCGTCGGCTGACCAAGACGGCATGACCTAGAGACAGTCTGTGCCCCTGCAGCAGAGACTCTGCACGATCCCACCGCACAGTATGTCTCACACTGAGCTCAAAACTGGCCCTAACATCTCACAGCAGAGACTGTAAGATACATATAGCAGCAGTGGAGCAAGCAACACAATATAATAACCACAGGCAATTAGCTTGTTAACCATAGATCATTTAGCCGCTGTTTATCCTTTGCACCTGTATTCTAATGCATGTCAGTATCTACCTTTAAAAATGTGCAGATTCCACTAACTGCTTTTGAATGTTACCATTGTTTTTATGCAGGGCACCTTTATGCTCAGAGTGAATAGAAACAGGGCTACACAATGAAGGCTAACTCTAGCAATGTTAACTGCTGTATGTTGTGTCTAAGCTTAAATACACACAGGTTAACTTTTTAATGTAGTTTTACATCAAGTTACTGCTAACTGCAAACGTGCTTATACAATATGACTATGAATTTAACCTGAATCCACTCTCTAAGCACTTGACTACTCCAATCTCTAGAACCACTGTATGTTTACTGTCTCAAGCTTGAAACTCCATCGTGACCCACCGCAACAGTCATACAAAGCTAGCCTGTATATAGCATGTTTAAAATCTTTAGTGTCCCCAGTCTGTTATTTTTCTCATTACAAAAGACGACGCAACTGTTTAACCAAACTTGTTAAAAATTTTAAAAATGTGCAGTCTCTCATGCCACTGTTATACCAATGTATATTTTCCAATACGCTGTTGTGGCGTCTGTTGATTCCTTGTACCTACCTGCACAGCAAAAATAAAGAATTTAAAAAATAAAATAAAAAAAATATTGAGACAGTGAGTGCTTAGCAAAGGTTTACTACCTTTCTGGAGCAATACAAACACTTTCTGGAGGTCAGAGTAGAGTTTCTCCATTAGGGAAAATTCCACATAGGCAAGGTAAACCAAATCCAACTAGAGATTATATTTTATTTCCCACATCATCTAACATCTAATAGCCTGATCATGGATGAGAGAGGCCTTCAAAGACTTCTCCAGCTGTTTCCCAGAGGGCACTATGTTCCAAGTGTAGAGACCTATACTCTTCTGTACTACTGAATTCTTTAGATCTATACCAATTAAGAGTTTTGTGCTCACTGAAGAGGTGTCTTAACCCGATCTTTGTGATTTAAAGTGCTGTGTCAACAAGTTATGACAACAAGGAGAATTGTCTCAACCATATGCCAGCATTTACTGGTACTCTCCTTCTCCATAATCTGCTAAAACCTCCATTTCTGTTCAGCGAGAACAAAGCTACAAGATTCTTAAGACTCCTGTCTTAATATCTTACAATGCCAAGCACATACAACTCCATCACCACCAAGACAATATTGAAAAAAACATTTGCTAGTGGTATGTTAAACAGTATTTATCTGTGAATAGATTTCTCCAACGAAAAGGTTTAATGATTGTGTGTATTACTTGCCTCTGGCCAGCAGGTGTCAGTGCTAAAAAGGATGCCTTATAAAAAAAAAAAAAAAAAAAAAAAAAAAAAAAAAAAAAAAAAAAAAAAAATGAACACAAAAAACAAAATAAAAATGATCTCTACTACTGCCAGGTAAAGGGTTGTGCATATCTACAAGTGATGCTATTTATTTACAGGTTGTTTTCCCCCCCAGACTAAGAATTTTTGTGCATTAGATTTAAATGGCAAACCCGGGAGCAAAATTGTACTGGAGTTGGAGAAATTTGACACATCAGCTAATTTTGCTTCAGTTTGGATTTAATTCACTATAATTCAAAGTTTAATCTAAGTTTTAACTATGTTTATGTACTGTACTTTTGTTGTTCTAGCCCATGCCTATTTACACGGTTATTTACAAAAGGTAGGAATAGCAGGAATTCAAAGTGAATATCAAAAGTGTATACCAAAATAGCCAAACTGGAAAAATTCTCCAAGTCAACTTTTTGAGTTTTGCTATATTGAACTCAAATTTGCAACTCACTTTAAATTATCCATTGTTATTGTGTACCACTTTTAGAAACTGTCAAAAAGTCCAGACCGCCCCTGAATCTGCTTCTGACTCGCGCTATCAATGAAGTAGTTTCCAAATTCTGGAGTTCCTGATAACCTTACCTTACAGTGTTAACGTGTTTTGAATTTGTGACCTCAGACCTGCTGCTAAGTCGTCTCCTCTGTATTAAAAGGGAATAATTGGTGGGTGTCGATGTGGCTATGGCTGCAGCTACAACTTGAAAAATTCTCCTATTCAGCATGATTCTAGTTTGGCTACTTTGGCCTTAACTTCACTTTGAATTTAATTAGAATTTCTGACATTCAATAGAGATACACAAACCTAAACTCATACAGTGACAAACACCTACACATGTAGCTTTGCAATGACACTGATGCCATTTAAATGCCCCCTTTTCTTTGTATGTGTAATAGGCTTACTGAGAGAAGGTTCTCAATTCTTTTTCATAATAGTTTCAGGGCCGGACTGGGAGAAAAATTCGGCCCGGGCATTTCTTTAACACAGCGGCCCACTAAAAAGGGGGCGGGGCAGAGGAGGTGTGTTTTGTCACCAATGACAGACACGCCTCCTCTCAAAGTGAGCATGTTGGTTCAATGCTCTTCCAGGGCAGACCATGCGCAGAGCTCTGCTGAAGAGCTCTAGCATGAGAAAAAAGTCCTGTATTTGTTTTGCACAGTGCAAGCAAATTTAATAACATGCTTGCACTGTGTTTCCTTGCAACTTGTCTCTGGTGTCTATAAATGGATACCAGGAGACAAAAGGCCAGGAAAGAGTATTGTGCATGTGTTTGGAGCCTGCTTGTGGTATTGCGTGTGTGTAGAGTGAGCTGGTCGTGGTGTGGTATTGTGTAATAAGGTCGGTTTTAGTCGTGTTGTGTTTGTGGTGTAATGTGATGCATATGTGGCTATGGGCTGTAGAGAATGTGTGTATTGGGGATATAGCAAGTGTGTGCATACAGGCTATAGTGTGTGTGTGTTTAGGGGTGTAGAATGTGCTTGCTTACAAGGAATCTAGTGTGTGTATAGGGGATCCAGAGTGTGTATGTTAAAGGACCACTATAGTGCCAGGAAAACATACTCGTTTTCCTGGCACTATAGTGCCCTGAGGGTGCCCCCACCCTCAGGGACCCCCTCCCGTCCGGCTCTGGAAAGGGCTTAAAACTTACCTTTTTCCAGCGCCGGGCGGGGAGCTCTCGTCCTCCGATCCGCCCCGTCGGCTGAATGCGCACACGCGGCAAGAGCTGCACGCGCATTCAGCCGGTCGCATAGGAAAGCATTTATAATGCTTTCCTATGGATGCTTGCATGCTCTCACTGTGATTTTCACAGTGAAAAGCACGCAAGCACCACTAGCGGCTGTCAATGAGACCGCTGCTAGAGGTTTTGGGGGAAGGCTTAACCCATTGATAAACATAGCAGTTTCTCTGAAACTGCTATGTTTATAAAACAATGGGTTAACCCTAGAAGGACCTGGCACCAAGACCACTTCATTAAGCTGAAGTGGTCTGGGTGGCTAGAGTGGTCCTTTAAGAGTGTAGTGTTTGCGTGTATACATATATATATATATATATATATATATATATTTGGAAGTATTGTGTATGTTTGTGGTGCAGTGTGTTGGGGGGGTTCTGTGTGTATGTGAGGGGTGCAGTATGTGTGTGTGAGAGTGCGGTGTGTGATGGGTGTGAGAGTGCCGTGTGTGAGTGATGGGTGTGAGAGTACGGTGTGAGAATGCTGTGTGTGAGTGATGGATGGGAGAATGCCGTGTGTGAGTGATGGGTGTGAGAATGCTGTGTGTGAGTGATGGGTGTGAGAGTACGGTGTGAGAATGCTGTGTGTGAGTGATGGATGGGAGAATGCCGTGTGTGAGTGATGGGTGTGAGAATGCTGTGTGTGAGTGATGGATGTGAGTGTGCTGTGTGAGATGGGTATGTGAGATGGGTGTGAGAGTGCTGTGTGTGTGTGAGTGCTCTGTGAGAGTGCTGTGAGAGAATGCTGTGTGTGATGGGTGTGAGAGTGATGGGTGTGAGAGTGCTGTGTGTGATGGGTGTGAGAGTGCTGTGAGAGTGTTGTGTGTGTGAGTGCTCTGTGAGAGTGCTGTGAGTGTGATGGGTGTGAGAGAGTGCTGTGTGAGAGAGAGTGCTGTGTGTGTGTGAGAGTGCTGTGTGTGATGGGTGTGAGAGAGAGTGCTGTGTGTGATGGGTGTGAGAGTGCTGTATAAATGTTATTGTGTGTATGTAGGGGGGGTAAATAAAAAAAAATAAAAAAACAGGTATTATTCCCCCCCTCCCTTCTTACCTTTAGCCTGGGAGGGGGGGACCGGCACGCTGGCACTGGAGGCAGGGAGGCAGTGTTCCCTGGTGGTCCTCGTGGGTGAATGAACTCCTCGCGAGATCCGGTCGTTGCCATGGCAACGCGCCGGATCTCGCGAGAGGATCCCGGCGGAGCCGCAAATTAGAGCTCCGCCGGGTCCTCTCTCCAGCCTGGCTGGCTGTCTCCCTCCCTCCCTGCCGGCGGCCGCATGTGGGCCGGTGAGGGAGATCTTTGATCTCCCCACCGGCCCGTCGTGGCAAACAGCTGGGCCGGCGCTAGGAGAGTGCCGGCCCTGCATAGACCGGCAGGGGAGATCCTGGGACCTCCCCTGCCGGCCTCGGCCCCACGGACACCGCGGCCCACCGGGCATTTGCCCGGTGTGCCCGATGGCCAGTCCGGGCCTGAATAGTTTAGATGAATTAAGCATTAGGAGATAGAGTCCGTGTGACCCTAGCTTTTGGCTAGACAAATTCCCCTGACTTCTTTGGTGGGAGCATTTGCTCTGTGCTCCCCAATCATTCACTATTGCATACGTATGAAGAAACTTAGACTTCACATTGCCGCTGTAAAATGTGATGCTCTTCCCTAATAGTTTTTGTGTGGATCCCTTGGCCAAGGTCCTATGGCAGATTCCCAACAAGAGATCAAGCTCTGAATCTGATTGTGCTACACCACACTCCTTTCCTTAATGAATAAGATTTTCACTCTATCAAGCTGTCAATTGTTTCACAGTTTATTTTTTAATCTATATTTGTGCTCTGTATACCTAAAGTGTCATTTATTTTTGCATTTCATATATATATATATATGAATGTTATTTGGTCACCTGACCGGAATTTAAATACCAGATATAGCAAAGTAAAAGGAGGTGTGGAAAGACAGGATAAAAAAAAATAAAAATTAAAAAAAAAATGTAAATTTGACATTGAAACTGTTTCAACTGACTTTTAAAAAAAATTTAATGGACACAATAGTCACCAAAACATTAAGGAAGCAGTTTGGGTGTTGTGACCAGGGACCATACAATAACACAGTCTTAATGATAGGAACACCACACAAATATCTTGTAAATGCAGTCTTTTTCTTTATTAAGAGGTCTGGCAATTTAAACAAAAATAAAACACACAAAAAGAAAAGCCTTCCCTGCTGTTGGGTGGCTTACCTGCTTCCAACCATACAAAATACACATCTTTGCACAGACCTTTTTTTTCCCCAAATTAATGTTTCCTTTCTCCTTCAGAATACAAAGACTCTTGTAGAGAGAAATGCAGTCTCACGCACTGCTTGTCCTTCTCCCTGTGAATCCCTGACAGGGAAATGTTATAGCAGTCCTGTGCTAATCATTGTCAACAGGTGAGCAGCTATCTGGGTAATCCAAAACTCCTGGATTGGATTGCTCATCTGCTGTGCTGTATATAAATTGGGGAATGGAGCACTAACCCTCCCTTCACTCCAAATGCTTATCTCCAAGAACCCATATTAAATTACAGAATTGCTCTGATTAAAACAGACAGACCTCCTTCCTAGGGCTATTAATTTAAATATTCCAATAAAGCTGGTAGCAATGTTAGAAGAATATTGAACAGGATTGTATTTTGGTGTGATACCTAATAATGCAAGTGGTTGCTTTAAAAGAGCACTATAGGGTCAGGAACACAAACATGTATTCCTAGCCCTATAGGGTTATAACCACCATCTAGCCCCCCTCATGCCTCCCTAAATATAGTAAATCTTACTGTATCAAGCCTGAAGCTGCTTGGTTTGTCACTGTTCCTTTTTGTCCTGCCCTCTGCCTGCTGACATCAGCAGAAGTGGTAGCCTGATCCAATCACAATGCTTCCCCATAGGATTGGCTGAGACAGACAAAGAGGCAGATCAGGGGTAGAACCAGCACAATTCAAACACAGCCCTGGCCAATCAGCATCTCCTCATAGAGATAATTGAATCAATTAATCTCCATGAGGAAAGTTCAGTGTCTGTATGCAGAGGGAGGAGATACTGAATGTTTGAATGAATTTTAGGCAGCCATGACCCAGGAAGGATCTCTAACAGCCATCTAAGGAGTGGCCAGTGAAGTTATCACTAGGCTGTAATGTAAACACTGCATTTTCTTTGAAAAGACAGTGTTTACAGCAAAAAGCCTGAAGGTAATGATTCTACTCACCAGAACAAATTCAATAAGCTGTAGTTGTTCTGGTGACTATAGTGTCCCTTTAATGTGAGATAGCAGAGATCACCAGACATTAGACAGTTAAATCTGAAAAGAAGAAAAATAGCACATGAAGCATTATCCATATTCTTTTGTGCAAATGATCGTAGTTAGGGAATAAAATCCCTGAGCTAATTTCAAGAATGACTACGGATAATTTATCTGCCAGGTATAATGGAGCCTCAATACTATGAATCTCATCACTTGGACGTATGTCATGCTTTGTAAAAATATGTGCAATAACAAAAAATACACAAAGTAGCAGAGGAGAGGAGGAGTTGCTTGTTGTGTGAAGGACAGCTGGAAAATCAACATTATTACAAAGTGTGGAAGAAAGAGTAAAGAGCTCTGGGTAACTATAGAAACTGTAAAAATATAAATTTTCCAGTTTAAACTAATGTATAGGCTTTTAGTACAATATGAAGCAGTAGAGAGTTGTGAAACTAGGAGAGAGAACTGAGTGGCAATGAATGCTATAACCCCTTCTAACAAAATGTATGCATAGGCTATTTTTTCTTTTGCATCACAAAGCAATGAATATTTCTGCATATCACAGAAACCTGGAGTAACTGTATTTGTTGTATGGGGTCAGTCAATGGACAGTGTGAGATATTGCAAACAAATTTGTATCCTCCCAATAGTTAAAAAAAATAAAAAAAATAATAGGTGAAAAACCGATGCATTGTAAATTTATGTAGAGCAATATATATATATAATAATACCGAGAAAGAAAGAAAGAAAGAAAGAAAGAAAGAAAGTGTATAGGTATGGTGGGAAAGGAAGCACTGAAAGATGGATTTCCCTCAAGGGCTTGGGTCAGCATACAGGAGAGGGACAGCATGGCTGTTGCCATGTGGGGCTTGTGATGGAAAACTTTGATCTCCTTACCAGTCATGCTGTCCCCAATCCCATTCTCTACCACATGTATTGTTCCCACAAGTATTGCCAAGCATTATACTGTCCGCTGGAAGAAGCAACATGAGTGGTGTGCACCTGCCGAGGTGCATACCAGATGATACACCCATTGGTCTAACAGGGATTTAGTATTATATTTTTAATACATCCTGTGATGGACTGCCTGGCAACCCGATCGGGTACATCCATCAATCGGTGCTTCCTAGTACTTGCGAGCACCATAAGCACTGTACTGGAACACCATAACCACCGTAAACCCCACAAACCGCAACATCTTGGTTGGGGTCTCGCTGTCCTCCACCCACCCTGGACATCCAGCTTCCAGTGGGTAGACCTCTCCTAGTCCAGAGAGCGTAGCAGGAACAGCTCTTATAAGAGTTAGTGATTATATTCAAAGGAGTATTGTGATATAGCAATCCCCAGAGTGAATGTAATTCTACAATCCCCAAAACATGGGCCAAGACTTCATGAAGGGGTAAATAAATCTCAGTTTAATGGGAGCCACACTTGGCCTTATATGACAATCCCCATGCAAGGGGTACGCCCACAGGAAGCTTGTGGGGAACTGATTTGCAACTTCACAGACCAATAACAATAAGGTTACAAGGCACGACACTCCCACACCTAGGACACAATCCCCTCTTCTGAGCCTGGGAGATAATTGGATCACTAACGTACTAATTCTAATCCAATTATCTCCAAACACAGAAAAAAACATAATTTTTTAAAACAACCTAAAAGTACCCTAAAAATACATAAAACACCACAAATGTTACAACCCCTGATAGCCCTGATCTGGGTGACAAACATATCCAAAAGTCACCCAGATCAGTTCAGGGGTTCAAGAATTCTATGGAAGTGTCACAACTGCTAGTGTGGTCCAACACGCAGAAACTATGTAAACCTATACATAGAAATAAGAAAGGAAATAAAAGGACAGAACGTAAACCGGACCTTAGAATGGCCGGACTAATATATTAGAGACAGAGAATGGTCAAAGGGAAAGCCGAGGTCAAGGAAGCTAGAAATACACAATACCATTTAAACAAGCCGAGTCAGGGGAATCAGAAATCGGAATAACCAGGAACAGCCAAGATCAGAATACCAGAATATCAATATCACAGGGAAAAACGCACTCTCAGGAAACCAGGAACAGGAAACCACCACAGGGCAAGGGACTGGGGTGAATTAGGAATTTAAATATCCCTCTCTAGGCTCTGATTGGTCAGAGGGTGACTTCTGACCCCAGAACGTGTGCGTGCATTGACATTGTGACATCACACGCACGTTCATATAACTTTGGGGGCGGAGTCATGGATGGACGCGACCGCATGGTCCGCGCCATCTTGGATTTCACGGAGCGGCGTGGAGGAGCGGTTCCCGGCTCGCCACTGAGCAGGTAAGCTCAGTGAGTTGGTGCGGTCGGGCATGGACGCGCATGGTGGCGAGCCGGGGGCCGTGACAGGAAGTCATTTATTTGACCGAGCGCAAGCATGGTCCCATGCCTAAAACAGTTCCAGAGAATCAGGGCTTTCAGTTGGTCTAGTTCGGTAGTTTGAAAACGAACAAATGACCAAACAGAGTCAATAGTCTTACCCTGGAGCTTGTTCTCTACATCCAGATGAATGATACTACCGAACAGTGCTCTTCTAACTTGTATAGAACCGAACGCAGGCGATGATGGAAGTCCAGCGGTGTTTAGGAGTTTCTGTATCCGATTTTAGTTCCAGGAGAATCATGCCCAAACACTGCCACCTGCGTTCATGCAAACAAGATGGCGCCACCTCGTTTTCCTGGCACTATAGCGCCCTGAGGGTGCCCCCACCCTCAGGGTCCCCCTCCTGCCCGGCTCTGGAAGGGGGAAAGGGGTAAAAACTTACCTTTTTCCAGCGCTGGGCGGGGAGCTCTCCTCCTCCGATCCTCCTCTTCTCCTCCCCGTCAGCTGAATGCGCACGCGCGGCAAGAGCTGTGCGCGCATTCAGCCGGTCACATTATCAATGCTTTCCTATGGACGCTTGCGTGCTCTCACTGTGATTTTCACAGTGAGAAGCACGCAAGCGCCTCTAGAGGAATTGGGGGAAGGCTTAACCCATTCATAAACATAGCAGTTTGTCTGAAACTGCTATGTTTATAAAATAATGGGTTAAGCCTAGCTGGACCTGGCACCCAGACCACTTCATTAAGCTGAAGTGGTCTGGGTGCCTAGAGTGGTCCTTTAAGTGTGAGGGTGACAACACACTTGGGTAGTTTATAGTTGCACTTGGTTTACCGCTGATATTCCTTAAAATGTATATCTTTTATACAAATCTATTATAGGGTTGACTAAATAATAGCAGATCAAATAATGGTAGACAAATCCTTCTGACAAATAAAACAATATAAACTGTGCTAAAAGTAGCAAAAAAAAATAATCTCACAAGTAGCGCTAACCAGGCAATTAGTTCAGACAGTGCCACCACCAGAGCTTTCTTGGCAGTGGTAATACACTCACTAATTAACTGTGTTATTAACTGTATGCAGTCTTGACCTGCAATTCTCTATGATTTTCTTCGGCACAATAAAACTGTTCATACCTTATCTACCCACTCAAACCTGCTTGGCAACAATAAATTGCACATCGTATCATTTATCATACTTTGTTATTCCGCGAAGCCAATTAAGTAACATAATCCTTCCCTTTGCTTTCATGTCCATGTGTTCTACATTAATCTCTGCTTCCTTTCACTTGTTTTATGTAAATTATCGTGTTTTAATCAGCCTAAGGGAATCAACCCTGTCGGTGAGTTAATACATTCAACAGGCATCATTTGTAATGCATGAAAGTGTCACCAAAACAAAAGCAGGGCAATCATGACAAAATATGTGTCTGCACATACATATAAAATTATAATGACTAGAAAAATATGCAAGATATGTCAAAACAAAACCGGTAAAATAGCTTTACCACTAATAAGAGAATGTCCAATACATGTCATCTAAGTAAAAATAAAAGATAGAGCATAACAGTGTAATACTCTATGAAGCAACAAATACTAGTTTTTTGACAATTCTTGTGCTCTTTTAACAAAGCAGTCAACATCAACATACATAAAATGCACTAAAAGAAGGCCCAATAAGTGTTGGTTCTCCAGATGTTTTCAACAGAGCAATGTGTATATCCATGAAACCCTGCATAGCATCCCAAAAGAGAGAAGTGAAAGCTGTACTGAGTGGAAAACAATATTAAGTACTATGTATGAGAAGCTATGCTTTCTAATGAATGAAGCTACCTGCATTTGCTGACAGTGACCACTGTTTTGTTTTTCTTCCTTAGAACCAAATGGCAAAGAAAAATAAAAGAGACAATCCAAGCTGGGATTTTTTTAAAAGCAATACAAAATTTGCACACAAAAAAAGCAAAAAAATAGGTCCTTTAGAAGCACACTCTTTTACAAAACCATGAAGTGGCTGCTGTTCACTTAAAGGGACATCTCATTGAAGTGGTTTGGGTGCAGTGTCCCTGTCTCACTTATTCCTGCAATATAAATCATTGCAGTTTTTGAGAAATTGCAATAATGATATAGCAGGACTAAGACTGCCTCTAGTAGCTGTCAATCAGACAACCACTAGAGGCACTTCATGGTGGCTACATAACTTTTGGTCGCCTAACTGATGCTGGAGGTCCTCACACTCTGCATGAGAACATCCAGCAATGGTTAAATCCCCATAGGAAAGCATTGACTCAATGCTTTCCTATAGGGAGGGCCTCATGCACTTGTACCACTTGCTGCAAATGCACATTAGCCTGGCATTGGATGATGGCGGAAGGACATTGGATTAAAAAATACAGGGTTACTATTTAGCTTTTCTAGGTATGGCTCTTAATATCACTGCACTTTTTTTTTTTTTTTTGGCTAGCATGTAAAGATAACATGGAAAGTTTACTGGTACAATAAATTGCTTGACAGGATTCTCACATGTTTGTAAAGTTAAAAATAATAGAACAGGTAATGTAAGATGAGCACTGTTCCTGCAGATACCACTAAGCGAAGTGACAGAACCTAGTCTGTGCTGCATACAAACAATTTTAGAGGCTAAAGAATACACAGCGAGTTATATCAGGCTATGCTTTTCAGATAGGCTCTATCTAAGCCCAGGAGGTCATGAGTGGTATTAAATAGTGGCACGCTGCAGGAAAAGGAATGGCAGGAGACACCTAGGCAAAAATCAAATCGGACATAAACTGTAGACTAGCAGGTAGTGTTATGGGACTACTGGCCTTCGGGGCACCCCGACATTAGAGCGACAATACATCCCCCTTGTGTCATAGGCAGGAGAATCAGTTAGACCGGTGCATCATTCAGATAATACAGGTTTAATCCAACCCATTTACCTTTTCTCCTACATGTGCCCTCTGCCTCTTTGTGGTTTTATTATGGGGTGTACAGAACAGTGAATGAGGTCTGGCTGAGTCGGGAGGGGTTTTTATCTCCCACGTGAGGTGCGTATTGCATAGTGTAGTGGCTGTGTGCATGAGGGTATGTGGTAAGGAGTACGACCTGCCACTACAGAAAAAAGTTAGGTACTATAAAACTCCCCTCCCCATACATCATTTCCTCTTTCAAGCTGCAACAAAACAGAACAAAAGGCAGAAAATATAATGGGGAAGAAACAAAGTCCTAGATACAATGAATACAACAATGTCCACCATCCGAGAAGAACTGCCAAACCAGATAGCGTTGATGGACTGTAAACTGAAACAAGAGAAAAAACATAATCGAACAGGTTGGTTAGCCAATGAAATGTACTCTGAACAAACATGTAGGTACCCACTGTAACAACCAAAAATACCCTAATATGTAGATATCCCAACCCTACTTATGAAAAAAATAGACATAAGTGCAAGTGGTAGGTAGCAGAGACAACAAGCAGAGTTGCATGCGTACCTGATGAGCCCAACCTATTCAAATTAAACAAGGGAGGGATAAGAATGGGTGGGAAATACTCGCCTCCTGTTATTAATAAGATTAAGATTATAGGTATAAGATTATAGGTGCACTAAAGCTAGCATAATCTACAATTTTATAACATGACAGAAGGCTTCGTATTTGCTGTTTTAACGCTCAGTCAACAAATCCGATGTTGTTTGTTTCGCTGGTACCTATTCCGGGAGATAACTAGAGTAATCCCCAATGGACCTTTCAACTGCAAGAAGTGACAGCAGACGGATCGATGAAGATGCCAGCTGTCGATGTACCCCAAAACAGGGGAAAAACTTCATCCATTGTTAGATCCATTGTACGTGAGGTTGCAACCTGTTTCCTAGCAGGCGTCCATGAACTGCAATGCTGATCTATTAGCCATTTTCCCGTAGATGAAAATACCGAAGGTCATCCGTGGATTTAGGGTCGCGAGAAAATCTGCCCCCAGGTCTCAACCTTTGATGTGGAAGATGGCTTCTTCAATCGTGCCAGAATCACCAGGTGATGTGGCCTTGTATGCAAAATTCCAACCTCAGGTAATGCGTCTGAGTCTACCACCAATTCCGTAACCGAACCGAATAGGGTCTTATCGTTCCCTCATGACCTACCCGGTGAATGGACTCGTCCGAGACTGAATCTATTATGTAGACCAGAGTGTTCCCAGTACTCCAAATAGACTGCATAACCAGCAACTGTAGTAGAACAAGGTATTCCCAAGGGCTGTCCAATCAGAGTCCCAACACTGAGCTAATGTAGCGAAACAGTGATCAACTACTCTGGAGACTATGAATCCGGGATATACCCAAAAGAGGGAAACGAAACTAGAGGTTGAGATTTCCATCCAAATATATCCACGTCGAGGAGTAATAAGTTGTCCGGATCCAAGGGTAATAGGGCCCTGCATAGATGAAGAAGAGTCCTCACGTGCTGTATACGCGTGGTGGACCGCGAAGGCTTCAAAAGCCGTTCAAAGTGTAGGCAGGCTGGCAAAAAAAATGGGTCGGCCCTGGCCACTGATTAGGGAGAGAGTGAATAATCCGATTAAGCTTCTGTACACTCCTGTTCCATGCCTAACCTGTCAAAATTCGTGGAGGAACTCATGGTCTGCACGCCACTTTCAAGATAGGGTGCAATATATTGAGGCCTTTAGGTCCCTGCATCCCTGACTGTCCGGGCACGTATCTCCAAGAGTAGGCCCTAGGCCAAGGGACCCAGGAATGTGAATTCGAGTACTGAAGTCAAGGTATCCCTATAGAGGAATACCTTCCTTCTTAGCCTGGGGTCCCGCGAACTCATAGCGTTCTCTAATACGCCGGTAAGACGTAAAGTCCCTTCACTAACGACAGGTGACTCCAGAGAACAGATATAGTGAAAAAACAAGGGCCTAGCTTCAAACGTCCGAAGCCGGGGCTGTCTAGTTTGAGAGCGCCGGCAGTCATATCCAAGCCTGCTAAAGATCCTGCGCAGTACTCCAACGGTAGGTTGCGTCCCGACTTTGTGATGTCTGTGTAGGACTTGAACTCTATTGGGGAACCCTGTGTGTCGCCAAGTATGTCTTCTTGACAGTAGTTGAATTGGTGGTTTAGCGGAAGCCAAACCCAAGACGGTTCCCGTGAGGAATTAGTGTATAGAATGAGGGCCCACCCTATCTGAATCATGTTCCCTAGATATGGCCTCAGAGAAGTAGAGGTAGACCTGTCCTCTATCCCACGATTGTTTTTTTTTTTTTTTTAAATTCTTTATTTTTGTGGTGGGAACAGTCCCACTGTTTTTGATGGTAGCTTACATACATTCGTTACATGTAGGTAAAAGGAAATTAAACATCACATTAATAAGTCATTAATAATAAGTCATTATTAATAATAGATAATAAACATAATAATAAACATGGGTTTTTGTTGGTTGAACATGTTAGTTTCTCTGGTGTACTCAGTGACAAGTACAGGGAGGGAGCTGCACTAACACAGATCTGTATATCACACCCGCCGCTTACGGTGGCTCATGGTGTGCAGTGCCCTGTAACTCTTAGGCATTCCGTGTAGGTTTGAGCAGGACAGGGTGAAAACTGGAATAAGAAGACAAACAAAGGGTTGAGGTTCATCCCATTGGTGACCCTTATAGAGCCTATGGTGTGGTCCTTTAGTTTAGTGTGCTGATCTTATGTGGGGTCTTACTATGGCTCCAGGTGTCATTTATAAACCACTCCGGTATAGTTAGATTACACCCTTTGGCAACCGCGGCGACGACACCTATAATATTTGTGTATAGTCCTAGGGTATTCCCTGCTCGTGCCTCCAGTGGTGTGGGAGTATTCTAATGCTAGGTCAACAGAATAGAATGTTAACCTGGTGTTAAATTAACAGTGTAAACTTCCAGCACATTATTGTAGGTCATGGTGCTGGGCTCTGCTTTGCTGTAGTCAAATTACCGTGACCATCAGTATTAATAAGCAGAAGTCCTGGCATACGGGGGGGGGGAGGCATCTGGTCATGTGACTGAAAAGAGCCTAAGGTATAACGATCACGGTACTAACCACTACTACTATATCCATAGTCTAGAGGGGCAGTTGTTGTGTCTCTGGGGTGATACCTCCTGCACTGTTGTGGTATTGGTCCCTTCTCTCTGCTCCCTTCCCTCTTCCCCGTCTTTAGGGCGTAACAGTGTAGAGCCATAAGCTCATTATGTGCGTATTTAAAAGTAAAAAATAATCCAACAATTGAAGAGAAAAAAAAAAAAAATACTTTGGGGTTATTTACGTGACCTTCACAGTATGGTTATAGCAAATCAGTCTGGGTATAGAGCTTGTAGTCTTGGGCAGTTTCTCTGCCTGCCAGTATCGTCCTTGTAGTTGGTTTGTAGTGAGTGTCACCAGGTAAGTATCGTGGGTTAGTCTTTTGCGTGTTCAGGTCTGTAGGGGATTGTGTGAATGCTGTTTGCTCCTCTTCCTCTCCGCCATGGTGCTGCTCTCTCGGTACTCAGTCTCCCAGTTCTCGGTCTCGCTCGCCCCGTCCGTGGGTACTTGCAGCTGGAGGGCCTGGATGAATCCTGCCGGGTTTTCTTCCGCAGACAGCGTGAGGATTGAGTCCTTTTGTGGGACCACTAGTGTGCCTGCTGCTCCCCATCGGTATCTGATGCCCTTGTCTCTCAGTTGGCGGGTGATTGGTATAAATTTTCTCCGTTCCAGCAGGGTTGTGAATGGGATGTCAGCGAAAACTTTGACGTGGTGGTTGTCCACGGCAATGGTGGGGGTCTTTCTGGAGGAGGCCATCATTGCCGCTTTGACTGTGATATCTTGGGTAACGGCTATGATGTCTCTCGGCGCGTCCGCTGGGGCGGTCGGGGCTTTCCGAATCCTGAACGCTGCTGTAATCGGCCATGTTTCTCCCTCCTTTTTTGCCCCCATCGTCACCGCCACTTTGTTTGCGTAGGCCAGTAAGGCCTCTGGGCCTATGTCTTCAGGGGCTCCGCGTATGCGGACATTTCTTCTGCGGTGGCGCATCTCTATCTCCGTGACTGTGCGGGTGAGTCTTTGGAGTTGGAGTGTCAGTGCGTCAGTTTGCCTTCTGTAGTCGGTCAATAAGGCGTCTCTTTGGCCTTCTCGGGTTTCCACTGCCTCCAGGCGCCCCTTCATGTCGGCCACTTCTGTCCTCACGCCGGCCAGGTCTGACCTCCACATCTCCCGGAGGTCCAGGAGGAGCTTTTTGATGTCGCCCTTTGTTGAAGGCGAGTCGTCAGAGTCCGACGTCTCCGACCGGTATAATGCGGTGGCTGGGTTCGCGTTCTGGAAGTTCTCCTCCTCCATAGATGAGTCGGAATCGCTGGCGTTTCGGGGCCTACTCGGCGCCATCTTGGTCTGTGGAGCCTGCTGTGGCTTTTCAAAAGATCGCCTAATGTCAGGTTGGTGTGAGCTTTCTAGGCGGGCGATTTTCTTGTTTTTTTCCCCATCTCTCTGTAGGGGGTCTAATGCTTGTTATTGCTTGGCTTTTGGAGTCTCAGTTTGATGAATTCGTGGCTTTTGGGTCAATTTTAGATTAGTGAAGCAGGAGCTCCACATAAACACGTCCTGTGTGCTGCTCTGCTAGCCACGCCCCCTATCCCACGATTGTTAAAGAGCAAGGAACCCAAAATCGACCGGGGACTCTGGTCTTTCCATGCGAACCATGTGTACGGTGTACCTGCAGACCGGGTTGTGGGCCCCTTAAGTCTTGTTACCTGGGTAAGGCCATGAACGTTGTTCTATGAAGGCATCAGCATCTCATGTCTCTTCATCTGGGAAAGACCGTCTGAGTAGCTTGTTCACAATGGTCTGTATAACCTAAGCAGAATGCGATTGCTTGTTTGATATAGAGCAGATTATGCCAAAACCTGTCCCTTATAATGAGGTTCCTCCGTTAGTCGTACAAACTCCAAAGGTACGTCCAGTAGGAATGGTATAGGGTCACCACCAAAGTGGGCCAATCCTGGGAGCTGTACCCAAGATAGTTACTTCAAACAGCTCCTACAGTGCCCCATAGGGCCTCACGGGAACGTGTAAATAAGGTGGGGGATCTCCCCCATTAACACCTCAGTAAGTCTCTCCGGTTGCAGCTTTCACACAGACTTCCACAGACTGCCAGACCGGGAGATCTAGCCTATTTTAGGCATCAGCACTTTAGCACATATTGATTTTGTCAATTGTGCCACATCGTTTGTGAGTGTTTTAATTTATGTGTTTTTTATCACTTTGGAATTAAAAGTTTGCACTATGATGTTTTCTCTTTTTATATTTTTTATGTGAATATTCCCATTCATTCGCTGGAGGGTAATTATATCCAGTATTTATATTTGGTGATAAGTGGCGCCCTATTTCTGTATAGTATATACAGTTTTGTTTTTTGCACATGCAATATACACCTTTCATTACACTCCTTACCCCATTCTAATATTTCCCCATTAGCCCATCAATGTGAGGCTCATGCTTCCTAAGCCATGGAAATCCTTATATGATAGGACAAGAAGGAGATGCAATCACCTGAAATGTAATCTCTTCCTTATTTAAGGCACCAATGGAAATATTTATGGGTAAGGTTTCATGCGTTATTAATGGTTGTGAGAGTGGTCTCCCATCAATAGCTTCAATGGGTAGGGGTGATAGTCTCTCCTTGATAGGTATAGTATTATCCTTGACAAATTGGACATGAATGAAATTTCCAGCAGCCCCTGAGTCCGTCAGGGCTTTGCATGAAAAGTGCTTTATGTCAAGAATAATCGAAATATCAATGAGAAGTCTATATTTATTCTTTTCAGAGGACGCACCATTAAACCTAAACCCTGTCTCCTTAAGGCACTTAGGTGCGGTAGTTTCTTTGGACAAATGGGACAATTGTCTCTCATATGTCCATTACTACCGCAGGATAAACATAAACCTTAATTTTTCCTATATTGTTTCTCAGCCTCTGACAGTCTAGTGACCCCCAACTGCATGGGTTCAGGTTCGGACTGTATAGGAAGGTCAGGAACAACAGGTTCGAAGAGACGGGGTTTTAAAAGGCATAGTCATACGCCTGGTCTTATTTCTAGTATTCTCTCTGGTTCTTAGTCTATTATCAATTTGCATAACAAATGTGATGAACTCGTTAAGTTTCTTGGGTAGATCTTTAGCAGCAATCTCATCTAGCATAGTGTCAGATAGTCCCTTTTTAAATGCAGAGATTAGCCCACTGGTAGTCCAGTCTACCTCGGAGGCCAGGGTACGAAATTCTATGGCATAATCCGAGATAGACCGGTTCCCTTGTCTGATGTGCATCAGAGCAGTGGAGGCGTCATCCTCCCTGCCTAAAGGTTCAAACGTAAGTTTAAATTCCGTAAGAAACTCCTGGTAATTGTGTGCCACACTCCTATTACTCTCCCATAATGGATTGGCCCAAGCTAAAGCTTTACCTTTTAACTGATTCATCAGATGACCAATTTTAGCTCTGTCTGTGGGAAAAGATCCTGGTGAGGCCTCAAAATGATACTCCATTTGTTTAAGGAATCCCCTGCATTCTTAAATATTACCATCAAAATGCAGGGGAGGACATAGGGAGATAGTAGGTGCCTTGTGTACTATAGGTGGAGGTCCATAAGGTGGAGGTGAGGCCGCAGGTTTCAGATGCGCTGTTCGAGTAAGAAGCGTACTGAAGGCCTGGGCAAATTGATCCATGCGTTGATCATTTTCCTCCAGTTTGCTTTCGCAAGCAGCTATGTGCTTACACAATTCTACAGGATCTATTGCCCTGTCATAATGTCAGGATTACAGTATGATCCAGCACGTAGAACTGTGTAACACAGAGGACTGATAGGTAACGTATACCGGACCTTAGAATGGCCGGACTAACATACAAAGAATAGTCAGGAATAGCCGAGGTCAAGGGATACAGAAAGAGACACAACGATAAAGAAAAGCCAGGAGTCAGGGATACCGGAAAACAGGGAAGTCAAAAACAATGCCAAAGTCAAATAACCAGAAATACCAGAATAAATAACGCGCTCACGGACAACCACAAGGGAAACCACGACAGGGCACTGAGCAGGATTAGAACTGGGCCTAAATACTGGGCCTAAATACTGGGCCTCTAGATCTGATAGGCTGTAACCGGTCTTTGACCCCAAAGTCAGTTACCAGGTTCCATTTGCATAATTG
>OW240916.1:81569961-81597377 GCA_933207985.1 Pelobates cultripes | reverse complement strand
CTCCAGTGGCGATGTTGATTCCGCCACAATCCCCTACCCCACATAGTATCCATATTATCCCCTATCCCACATAGTGTCCCAATTATCCCCTATCCCACGTAGTGTTCCAATTATCCCCTATCCCACGTAGTGTCCCAATTATCCCCTATCCCACGTAGTGTTCCAATTATCCCCTATCCCATGTAGTGTCCCAATTATCCCCTATCCCACGTAGTGTTCCAATTATCCCCTATCCCATGTAGTGTTCCAATTATCCCCTATCCCACGTAGTGTCCCAATTATCCCCTATCCCACGTAGTGTCCCAATTATTCCCTATCCCACGTAGTGTCCCAATTATTCCCTATGTTTTACTTCTTGCTACGCCTATTTAAACTGCTTTTTCTTTCTCCATTTCTTAAGAATAACAAAGTGAAGGAACTCCTGATTTTAATTTGGTTTCTTGACTGCTTGCCTGTTCTTTTATTTTAGTGTATTTGTTATAGATAATACTGTATATTTGATGCTGTTTAAGGTAGCTAAAGTAGGTAGATTATCAGTAGATCAGTAAACATATTGAGCTAAAATCCAATGTTTTCTATAACTATTCACAACAATGGAAAGAACCCGTATCCGTAAAGCATTCTTACCAATAGGACTTATTTAATTTCAGAATACCATGGCAAACTGCTTCTTTTGGGCCCCTCACTGCCGCTTCATATCCACTTACTGCCACTTCAGCACTCTCAACCATTGTGATCACTCATATTATTAAAAATATATATAGTCACCAGAACAAGTACAGCTGAATGTAGTTGTTCTGGTGAGTATAATCATTTATATGCAGGCATTTCCACGCAAACACTGCCTTTTCAGAGAAAAGGCAGTGTTTACAGTGCCCCTAGGAACACCTCCAAGTGGCCACTCCTCAGATGGCCACTGGAGGTGCTTCCTGGCTCAGTGCTGCACAGTAGGTAGGTCTGCCGTTCAGCGTCCCCACGCTCTGCATGGGGACGCTGAATTTTCCTTATAGCAATGCATTTCTATGAGGAGGTGCTGATTGGCCAAAACGGCGTTTGGCCCTGCCCCTTGCCGATTTTTAGCCAATCCAATGCTTTGGATTGGCTAAAAATCGGCAATTCTGATGTCACCAAGGTGGCGGGCCAGTGCCAGCGGTCCCACGCGGCACTGAAAAAAAGGTGATTTTTTTTTGTGCTTATAAGGGGTTAAAGGGGTGCAAGCCACTATAATATGTTGGGGTGTGGGGTGGAAGAGGGGGGGAACTAAAAAGGAGAAAATAAACAATTGTAGTTCTGGTAGCTGCCCCTAGTGACAGCTTCCTACATTGCCTACTTCGCAAAGCCCTGTTTCTATTATCCACTTTCCCACATAGTACCCCTATTATCCACTCTCCCACGTAGTGTCCCTATTATCCCCTATCCTACATAGTGTCCATATTATCCCTGTAACTGACCGTTTTGCACACAAGAGGTTAAACGTTTAGGTGATATTCCCCATTTCAGATGTACAGGCAGCTACTGCAATCACAAATCTCCCGAACTGCAAACACATGAATTCACCAGTCTCCTGAACTGGAACCAGGGGAATGCTCCAAACTCCCGAACAGGAAACACACGAATGCTGTAAACAGCCGAACAGGAAAAACCATACGAACGGTTTACACTCCTGGCAGTCACACTGTAACAGCATAGAATCCAATTCCCCCCAAGAACGAGACAACACTTCGTTTGAGGGTCAAGCAGAACTGATTTACTGGGGCTACTTGCCCGGCTTTTATGCAGGTCTCCCACCTGGTGGACACTCCCCTAGGGGACCAAATGGAAGACTGGGAAACATATTGGACATTGACCAATCACAAGCTTACAATCCCACAATGCATCACAATCCCTCCTCTCTGTCCTGGAGATAATTGGGAAGTAATCCAATTATCTCCAAGAACAGAGGCAAAACTCCATTAACCACATGGCAGACAAAGGACAATAAAAGACATAAAAATACATACTGTTACATTTATCACATAGAACATACACATTCTACCTATCTCCAGATAGCTTAGATCTGAGCGCACATTATTACCGGATGGCGCTCAGATCACATACATACAGTTCAATTGCCATGGAGCCAAAGTTTTTCATACAGTCTTTCAGTATACGGCTGGGCTCCATGGCATAGCTATCTGGGGTAGCATGGCTTTAACAGTCCGCAGAAAGGCATGAACCAGCCTTTCTGCAGGGAAAAAGAGCAGTGTTAAACATGGGGCCATAGTCCAGTGGCAGGAGGCGGGTGACCAGGCTCCTCCAGTGGCCAGTGGCGAGGTTGGTTCCACCACATTTCTTCCTTTACCAATCAGACTAACAGGGCATCTGACCTCCTGTCGGTCAGTGCCCTGGTTAGTCCTGCAACCCACCCACAACACATAATCAACAGAGTGGCCCACCCACAAAATGTGGTTACTGCACCTGGGGTAGTGGGTAGCTTGTCCATGTCCAGGGGCTCCACCATGGCTCTGGGAGGCGGGTGATCAGGCTCCTCCAGTGGCGATGTTGATTCCGCCACAATCCCCTACCCCACATAGTATCCATATTATCCCCTATCCCACATAGTGTCCCAATTATCCCCTATCCCACGTAGTGTTCCAATTATCCCCTATCCCACGTAGTGTCCCAATTATCCCCTATCCCACGTAGTGTTCCAATTATCCCCTATCCCATGTAGTGTCCCAATTATCCCCTATCCCACGTAGTGTTCCAATTATCCCCTATCCCATGTAGTGTTCCAATTATCCCCTATCCCACGTAGTGTCCCAATTATCCCCTATCCCACGTAGTGTCCCAATTATTCCCTATCCCACGTAGTGTCCCAATTATTCCCTATCCCACGTAGTGTCCCTATTATCCCCTATCCCACATAGTGTCCCACCCCTATCCCACGTAGTGTCCCAATTATCCCCTATCCCACGTAGTGTCCCAATTATCCCCTATCCCACGTAGTGTCCCTATTATCCCCTATCCCACGTAGTGTCCCTATCCCACGTAGTGTCCCAATTATCCCCTATCCCACGTAGTGTCCCTATTATCCCCTATCCCACGTAGTGTCCCAATTATCCCCTATCCCACGTAGTGTCCCAATTATCCCCTATCCCACGTAGTGTCCCTATTATCCCCTATCCCACGTAGTGTCCCTATTATCCCCTATCCCACGTAGTGTCCCTATTAACCCCTATCCCACGTAGTGTCCCTATTATCCCCTATCCCACGTAGTGTCCATATTATCCCCTCCCCCGCGTAGTGTCCCTATTATCCCCTCCCCCACAAAACGTTTAAAAAACACAGATAAATGTTGACCATGTACAGTTGTATTAGTTCCTTATACTAATAAGCTTTTACTATGTAGAAGCTTTGGAGCTTATTAGAACTCCCATTAATAACCTGATTCTTTTGATTTTTATCATATGATGGTTATGAAGGTAAAATCCATGTTTTAATCATGAGAAGAGCTGGTGATCCAGTATACTGAAATAGGTACTGCCCTCAGTATTAGGTTTAGCTAATATCAAAATAAACTACTTGCCAAAATATCCATGATGAAACCCAGGTCTTATTAACGTTACAATTATTAAAATGTAGTTTAATATAAATACTAGCCAGTGTCTCTACTAATTCTAATGCAATATGTTATCCAGATTTTCAATGTTTCCATTGTAAAAGCCTGAATAATCCTTTTTTTTTTTTTTTTTTAAAAACACATCCTTCCAATATTCATCTGAATTTGTTCTGTTTCACTCAAATAAGAATATATACGTGTGTGTGTGTGTATATGTATGTATGTATATATATAATATATTCTTCCAAATAGGTAGCTGCACTCACGGGTTTTAAAAGTCCAAAATTTATTGATAAATGTTAAAAAGACTATCAACGTTTCAGTCCTGCATAGAGGACTTTCATCAATATCTTGATACTCCTTAACATTTATCAATAAATTTTGGACTTTTAAAACCCGTGAGTGCAGCTACCTATTTGGAAGAATGGATAATACAGCTTTGGCTTGCTAGCACCCGGCATGAAGGGATAATGCGGTCAAAATACCATTTTAATTTTTGTATGTATGTATGTGTGTATGTATATATATATATATATATATATATATATATATATATATATATATATATATATATATATATATATATATATATATATATAAATGATATAATTTCAAGGAAACTTAAGGTTTAGGAGGTTAATCTTTTAAGGTCAATCTGCAAGTCTGACATTCCTTATTTCCCTTTTTTTTTTTTTTTTTACTTGTATAAATACAATTTATTCTTTATATCTGCAGTTTTTACTTTTTGAATAGTATCAAATAATAACAATACAAGATTTAAACATTACCACATGACAGGATATTGGAGAATTTCTGATTTAAAGACATCTGTTGGTTTGGTATCCCATAATCTTTATAGGCAGAGAAATATATCACTTTCTATATCACTTCCAACAATGTGTTAATCCTATTTTTCTCATGCAGGATTAAAATCGCAAACACATTCCAGATGTGAATTTAAAGGGTATCTGTCATCAAATTTTTGTGTAATTACATTTAAATTTAAACATATAGCCTTAAGTAGTGTAGTGTTATTTTCTGTTTTCTATAGATGCCAATTTGCATAAGATTGTATGTTTTTATTGTATTGTTGGAATCAAATTCTGCGTGTGATGGAGTGTAACATTATTTCAGCTGATTTAGATTTTATTGCATCCATTAAAATCTTTGGCGTCAAAACGAAGCATTCTTTTACATGACCAAAAATGTTATTACATTGCTATTTTCATAATGTTGGTGTTTGGCGTCACTTAGGCCAAACATGTTAGTTTAGGGGTACCTGCACTCAAGATGCTGTCGATTGCAATCCTTACAATACTTAGCTATACATTTTACTGCCCCTTATGTTTCAGGGTACAGAACTATAACCTCAGTACATTAAAGGAACACTACAGGCACCATAACTACTATAGTGCAGTTTGACTACTTACAATTGGCGTGTGACTGGGTTCTCTTAGCACCATACCCACTGCAATGTGCTGTAGTGGATATGGACTTTGGAGTGTTCATTAAAATTAGTATGGTTACAGTGGCTCGGTTGTAAAAGGTGCTGTAAAGATACCTTACTTTTATAAATCACTGTTGTGGCTTTTTTGTGGCATTTTTTGTAAACTTTTTATTTTTTTTTATTTTTTTTATTTTTACCTCTGTTTATCAAAATCTATAATCCCCATCCTGTTTTAACCCTTGATGCTCTAGAGAAGGCAGGATGAAATATTGCCTGCTTATCTGGAGCTGGTGGGGTTAAATTATTTTATTTTCAGGGGGCACCAGGCCTACCTAAAGTCCGGCCCTCACTATGACTTCATCCAGTACCGGCAACTGGTCCATGAGATCACGAAGGGTTTCAATGGCATCAACAAAGAGCTGATCCAAATGAAAGACCGATTCCGGGAAGTGTATGATCGGCCAGATCTGTCTGAACACTTAGAGAAAATGCAAGAGATTGAAAAAGAAAAGTTGGAATTGGTATTGTTTTTATCTTATGTTTATTTATTTTTCCGCATTGCTATCCTTCTGCTATCTTTAATTGAAAAATTAGATTCTAAGGGGAAAAAGAAATCAGTTTGGTTAGAGGGGCACTCCAAGCACCAAGAACTAGGGTACAGTCATAACGTATAACAAACAGAACACATCCAATTAGTATGTTAATGAAATGGTTAATGAAGGGGTAATGCCAGAGGACACAATTATCAGTCAGCTCTGTAAATGCACACCGTGCTATACGGACAGTTTAACAAACCCAAAATATGCACATGCAAACTGCCGATTGTATTTTCCTGTCTCTGGTATAGTAGTCATATAAATGTAAATTTCAGGGCAGAAGGACATTTGTCTCAAACTTAGAATTCTCACTGGATTAAGTTGATTTAGTTTGGATATAGTATTCAATTTGTTGAAAAGCCATTGAATATCTTCTTTGGTATTTTTTTTTTTTAAATTTTTATGGTAAAATAAAAACTTTTTTTTAGTTTACAATGACACTTATGACAATTTTCTTCCAGACTGCAAGATTACAGATAGCCAAACAAAACAGCCAGGATCACCCCAATCAGGAAGACTACCAAGAAGAGGTGCAAATGTTAAAACACAAGTAAGTAAAGTAAATGTGGATACCATAAAAGTAGAAACTTAAAAAAAAAAAAAAAAAATCCAAACTTCTTATAGTCCAGAAAATAATAATCTTTTATTTTACAGGACTTTTGAAGTTAATGCTTAGTTGTTGGGGGAGGGGAGAGAGAATAGTCTCCTAGATAGAAAGGCATAGAAGTGCCAAGGCCCTACTTTTCTGTTTTGAAAAATTAAGGAAAATATTTTACTCCCTCTATTTCCAGCAGTGAGACAGTTGCTGCCACCCGCTTTTGCCCCCTTCTTCAAGCATGTTGATGTTTTCATTGCAGAGTTAAACACACTTCTAGTGGTTTTCTTCCTAAAAGCCACTAGAGTGTGCTTCCGCAGCATTAACTCAGTTATTCAATTAAAGGAACACTATAGGATCAGAAACACAAACCTGTATTACTGACCCTATTGTGTTAAAAACACCATCTAGCCTCTGATCTTACCTTTATTCCAGTCTGCTGGTGCTGGATCTGGTCCTGATCTGCCTCCTTGGCTGACATATTCAGAAGTGTTGTTCTGAGCCAATCACAATGCTTTCCCATAGGAAAGCATTGGATTGGCTGTGATTGTCAAGTAGGCAGATCAGGAGCAGAGCCTGCTTAAGTTAAACACAGCCCTGGCAAGTCAGTATCTCCTCATAGAAATGCATCGAATCAATGCATGTTTATGAGGAAAGTTCAGTGTCTGCATGCGGAGGGTGGAGACACTGAATGTTGTGCTGCACAGTGTGCATCACTGCCCCAGGACGCACCTTTAGTAGCCATCTGAGGAATGGCCAGTGGAGTATTATTTATTTATAAAATATTTTACCAGGAAAGACACATTGAGATTTCTCTCATTTTCAAGTATGTCCTGCAATCACTAGGCTGTAATGTAAACACTGCCTTTTCTCTGAAAAAACAATGCTTACTGCAAAAAACCTGAAGGGAATGAGTTTACTCATCAGAACAAACGCAATAAGCTGTAGTTGTTCTGGAGACTGTGACCCTTTAATGCTTCTCATAGAGCGCATTTGATTGGATATGCGCAGCGCCTCGCTTTCTCTATGAGGAGCATTAATTGAACAACTGAGTTAATGCAATAATAAATCACTGCTAAAGTAACTTAACCTTCACTGGTGCACATTCAGGTGCTCAAGATACATATATTTTTATCTGTATAAAAGCACATTGAATATCCACAATTCACCGTTCCCAGTGAGCTTGCTTATCGCTCTATTTTCCTTTATTTAGCAATCGCCTCTGACAGCATGTGTTTTATATAATGTGGAATTTATTGTTGATCTTTCAAAAAGTGAGAGTGATGGAAGTAAATTTGAAAACCTATTAAATGTACTTTAATACGCATCTCACTCTGGAGTGTTTTGGATGTATTTCAAATCATAAATATATATCTCTGTGGAATATGGCCTGAAAGCCAAAGACTTCAAACACACAGCTAACTGTGTTTTGATGATGCCTTTAAACAAACCTAAGGATTTTGAAGTGATCCTTAATGACTCAATTAGGATAATAGATTTAAATTTCAATTAGGCGAAATTATAAACAGCTTCTTGTAATCTGACCCACATTCCTACTATGATATGTAAAGGCGTGAAACGCAATATCTATCAATCTGTTGATCTCTCCATATTTCTCCATTGTATCGTATCATGCAGTTTGGCTGTAGGCCATGGATGGTAGTAATCCAGACCGAATTTTTTTTTTTTCTTCTTCTGAACATACACAGTTATATACATACATATGTCAATATACATTTTTAGTGTATTTGCTTTCTATGTGTATACACACCCTTTTGATAACATGAGCCTTGCAGTGTTTATTATTCACAAGCCTGGTAATTATGAGAGACCTAATCACGAACACCTGAGTAGAAGCTCCTCTACAAAAAAATCCTTGCAAGAGACTAAAAGAGTGCTAAGTGAGTTATTTTTAGTGCTGTGACTGATGTATATCACAACGGCAGCACCTTGCAAGTGCCTCACTTCTAAACAAGCAGTATAGTCCTTCTGCTGGGTGTTTCATAAACACCACCTAAACTTCTATATTGTGAATAATGCAAGCCAGATGGATATTATTTATAGTTTCCATCCGTTCTCTTAGGATAATTAAAACCGTAGAAGCAATCAGTGAAGTATTACAGGATTTCAAGTTCGACTGTGAAGAAATACAATGAAGTTTCACTCTTTCGAAGCCGCAGACTGCAAGCCAAGGCCTGGAACAGAATATTTATTTGTACCTGATGTATTTTGGCTGTTTTTCTAAGCAGATATTGTGTCCTGTTATACAAATTTTGCTATCATCATTATATTAATCCGTAGGACTATTTTGAGCCCCTAAATGAGAAAAAGAAGGGGGGGGAAGCATGCACACAACATTGGTCATGTTTTGATGAATGGAGCGTAATAAGATTTTTTTTTTTTTTTTTTAATTTAATAACTTAAATTGTCTACAGTTGGGTAATTATAGTTGATTGACTTAAGTTCTTGCAATAAAAAAAACAAAGCATTATATATGAACACGATAATACTCCCTAATATAACTTTTATAATTGTTCATGCTAGTTTGTCTTAATCAAACTTACAATTTAAAAAGCAAAACATTCTGCTCTTTCCCCTTAATTTTGCATCTGAAATAGGAAAATAAAAATCTAAAATACATGCACCCATCTGTTTGTGTCATCCCCCATTTTCTGAACTCTGTCATTTATAATTGCACTTTTTTATATTGGTTAATTTTAAGTTTGAAAATGTGTATGTATTTCTCCAAAATGAATTATTGTACTTCAAGTTTTAGATTTTGAAGCAGATAGCATCAGAGTTGCATAATCAAATATATATTTTAACACATTTTGCTTCAATTTTATATTTAGTTGTTTTTTGTTTTGTTTTTTACGTTCTTATAGATACATATTTGTTTTATATAAAATTTGTACTTTGCAGAAAAAAATAATTTATAAGATGTTGCTAAAGTGCATAAAGGTAAATTTATTTTTTATTTTTTTTGTCTAGTGAAGGCTAAAGCTGGTGAGAGGCTGCACACTTAACCCCATTTACTCAACCCCTGACCCAATGAGACAACAAATAAAGTTATATATGCATATATAAAGGAAATGTTAAGAGGTTCTACTCCACCTCCTGACACTATTACCCAATGTTTATTTTATTAGTTGTTCAGCCTCTCGCTAACATCTGCAGCCATCAATGTTGCCGATAGAGGCAAAATAGTAACCTGCAGACAGGTAGAATGGTAAGAGACAAGCGGATGTCAAAGGTAATCTGGCACTGATGAAAATGTTTGTTTCCTAAGAATTTTATGAGTGTTAAATCTGCACTGAAATACCTGGAAACCAGAGTTATGGAAGCTTTTAGTCATATGCTTAGCACTCCATCAATCCCAGCAAGCAATTGTGTAATCAGCTGTCTAACATCCTACATAATAATGTTCTAATGCTGGCTAAACATCATGGGAACCATAATCCACGTGGAAGGTCAAAGAGTAACTATAGTTGATCTCATATGTACTTGTGGGTTTTCTAGCACCCATAGCAATGACAATGTAAGTGTTTGAGTGCAAGAATGATTAAAAAGGTTATTCTGTCTATACCTGACATCCCAATGTAATTTACTATATACCTTGTAGTAAGCTGGTATCTAACTAGCATTGTTTCTTTCCTAATTTACATCTATACCGAGAAGGCTCTAAACTTTGAGGCCTTAGGATAAACTCAAACATAAGGCATGACGAACACCAAAAGTGGGGGGAAAAAAAACATAGGGTTGCATTTTATGTGACTGGATTAGAGGTATTAATGAGACAGGAGTGTTGGGGGGAGAGTGTGAAGAGTGAGAGAAGGTCAGTTTGACAGGGTGAATGTGGCAGAGCAAGGGCAGGTGAGTTTGGAGGGGGCGAGATTAACAAGATTAGGAGTGATTAATGTGAGTGTGGATGCGTAAAGTTGCTGAAAGTGTGTGGGGGGGATGACAGTGTGTGAGAAAGGGGAGGGTGATAGTGTGTGGGACAGTGGATTGATACTGTGAGGGTTGTTGTTACTGTGAGGTGGGAATATTGTGAGGGAGGGGGTAAAACTGAGGTGGGATACTTTGAGGGAGGGGGGTGATGGTGTGAGGGGGATACTGGGAGGGAGGGGGTGTGAGGGGGAATACTGGGAGGGAGGGGGTTACTGGTGTGAGGGGGAATACTGGGAGGGAGGGGGTTACTGGTGTGAGGGGGAATACTGGGAGGGAGGGGGTTAATGCTGTGGAGTGAATGCTGGGAGGGTTAATGCTTGGGGGATACTGGGAGGGAGAGGGTTAATACTGGGCTGGGGGAAGGAATACTGGGAGGGAGTGAGGGAGGGGGTGATTAAATACCTTGTTTCCCTCTCTGGTGGTTCGTGGGCTCCCTGGTGGTCCTGTGGACATGGCCGCCGGTCTGCAGCTCTGCAGTGTGCAGAGCTGCAGACCATGTATCTCACGAGATCCAGTCAGCGCGTTGCTGTGGTAACCCGCAGCATCGCTCTGATTGGTCAGAATTTGTGAGACACATGGTCTGCAGCTCTGCTCTCCTCCCGAGCAAACGGCACGGAGAGGCCTCTCACCCAGCGGTATATCCAGCAAGCCACCGGGCCCCCTCCTGGTGACTGAGGACCTTACACAGTCTGCCCTAAGGCGGTTTAGGCGGCTGCGAGGCCCCAGACAGCACGAGGCCTTAGGCAGTCGCCTAAACTGCCTAATTAGAGAGCCGCCTCTGCATCTATAGGAGGTAAAGGCATTTCCAGCTCTGAGCTTTTAGTGACATTTCAAATGCCCTTGTTAAAGAAATTATTACAGAAAGTGGTTAAATCTTATGTCCACTCATGAAAATACATTACCATTCAGCACTTATTTCTGAATGATCTGCCCACGGCTTGTAGTAATGTAGCTGCGCAAAGCCATCTATATGACACCATAATCTGTGATTCAATGCCAGGCGTTTCACAAGATGAGGCTGTAACAGATCAATATTTCTCAGAGGTTGATAAAGGGATCCCTTCCCTACATACATGAAAATGTCTCAGTAGTTTCTATAACAAAGGACACATTATATAAACTAAGTGCTGCACAACATCAAAGTGATAAAAATTGTAACTTCACAAACTTTTTTTTCATTTTTCTGATGCTATGCAGACACTAAAGGTGCTCTCCGTTACAATGTTTCTCCTGATCTGGGCTATAAGGTGTGTGCAGCTTTGCACCTATATTCTGCATCACCTGAGGGGTAACAGAAACAGAAAGTAAATCTAAAGGCTCACTATGATGCCGTCTGCCCATTTACTTTTTCTTAGAAATGTTTTTTTGGTGTTGGTTATTTTATAGAAGAAAGAAAATTCAAGCCTTGTTAGGTGAAATGGCAATGTTTTGAATAGTCCTGTTAAAGTGTTTAGGTCACAGATTGTGATCGCTTTGAAAAGCATGTTTAACCTAGGGCAGGGGTAGGCAACCTATGGCACGTGTGCCATGCACGGCACTCAAGCTGTCTTTGCACGGCACTAAAGGCTGCTAGAGCCAAACAGGTTCTGGCCTATCAGGAGTCCCAGTGTAACTTCAGATATCTGCTAATACGAAAAGGTGTTGAAGGACAATCCTCAATTTATGCATTGCAGCACGTAGAGGAAGTGATCTTAGATCACTTCATTCCAGCACTTGTGAATGCAAATCCACACAGTAGTAGAGCAGCGCACAGCTCCTGTTGCAGCTCCTGTCCTTGACCTGTACCTGGCCAGCCTGGTCCCCACTGGAAGCCAGGGAAGCCACCCACACTGCTAGATATACACAGAAATGCAGAATAACCCTCCCCTTATACAAATAATACGAACAGCCCACACACAAACCCAAAAAACTCAACACCACTGACAATCCACATACATGCACACAACCCCACATACGCCAAACAGCCCCAAACATACACACACTACCAAACACACAATGTGACATATCCATCTACACACACAATTCCACAAGCAGCCCGCATACATAGGTATCATACACGATACCACAAACTACTTAACACAGCTTATATATGCACAAATACAAAGCAACTGCAGTATAAATAACAGAAGCAGAATATGGCAACATGCACACGTCAATTTAAAAAAAAAAAAACAGGACCAACGCGCTACGGGACATCATAATCTTATTTCGGCAGAGTGCTGCTAAAAGTTTGCCTACCCCGGACCTAGGGCATAAGGCCACTTTTACAGGTCTGATACTGGCAAAAGTGGCGTAGAAAATAATCTGAATAGTGGGATGATCAGCTGCCATTAATGTGTCGATAAAACAAAGTTGTTTCCTTAACTATTGGCAAACATGCATTATAAGCAGCCTTTCCATATATTTATCTCTGCAAATGTAACATACCACATCATTAATTAAGACCTTTTATCCTGTATGACTATGAAAAGTTTAATGATCTAAACTAACACAATCCAGATGTTAACCTTTCTTATCTTGTTCAAATCCTATTTTCTATAAAGGTCTCATTTTACCTGAATAGTATATTTCTTCCAGTTGTCTCCACTAACTGCAATCATGTCCTCCCATTTCCCAAAGGTAATTGCCATTCAAGTCATTTGCCAAATGGATAAAAAGTCTGCCTAGGAATACTTTTGAAGTACATGAGTATGCTGATGTAAATATGTACATGTAAGGCCTGGGGCTTTTCACCCTTTATGACCAATAAATAGTATTTAGAAATTCAAAAGTTTTATCATGTGTTTGTGGGGGTTCATAGTGGCCACCTATTTCTTCATATTAAATCTTGTCACCTATCAGCCATTTGAGGATCATGACTGGGGCATCCAAAATCTGCTGACGTGAGAATGTTCCTCAAGTAAGTGCTAACTTTTCCTCATATTACTTGTGCAATGATGCCATAATCTAATCTTTAATTGTTTCAGTTTTTTAAAATCATGTTGTCCTATTCAAGCATTGCTCTTATGTTTTCACACGGCTTGTTTATTGAGCCCCCTGGTATGCATGGCAGTGTGTAACACTGTTCCTTTGTAGCCCATGTCCATGATTCTTTTAAGTAACCTGATCAGTACTGCTTCACTCCTTGATGGCTTTTGAATTTGACTCCGATATCCTGACCATTGGTAATCCCCTTTTTGATCTGAATAAGTTATGACCTTGACTCGGATGTCCTGATTACGCTCATGGTACAATTATATATATTATATGACCGCGGCTGTGCTTGCTGTTACCTCAATTGGATGGATGCTCAATATTGGACTTTGCTTTTTGACAAACTCCTGGTACTTTTTGGATTACAATAGTTACAATAAACTCCATCACTCAAGCTCTGTCTATATTGGATTCTATACTTTGTTGGTATACTTGTTTGGTTGATGTTCCAGGAGGAATATGCCAAATGGCAAATGATTTAGGTAAACTAGAAAAATGGTCAGAGCTTTGGCAACTGAATTTAAAAAATAAAATAAATCTTTATGGTTTTGTTTTTCAATTTTGAGATTTCAAGAGTGTTACAACAAGTGACTCAATTGTAGTGGTAAGGAATATACATGAACCATTAGAACAACTTTTGAACATTGGCTAACAGATTTCTAAGAAATGAGTGCTGTTCAGTTTACATATTGAGCAATCCCTCATTTGTAAGCATGTTATCGGGCATTTGCCCATGTGGTTGGAGCTCCGGCTTTCTGCATTCGTGCCCCACATGGTTGTTATGTGGGCATTTTCTAAAGAAGCGGTGGTTTAGGGGTGGAACGGGAAGAGCCAGAGTTTGCTATTGGGACTCAGTTTTAGCAATTTTATTGGATTTTTGGTTACTTTAAAGAATGATGGGCGTCGTGTACTATAGGTTGTGTAACCCCATGTTATTGGGTCTTTACAGGGTGAATGCCTTGAGGTTTGTTGTATGCGACTGGTGTTTTTCAAGTCCCATTAAGAAAAGTAAGTGTAGAGGAGAAAAGTGTAGGAGTTACGGTGGAAGGATAGGAAGAGGTAAGTGGGAGTGAGTGTGGAGCTCTGCAGGAAATCAAGAAGGATTGAAAGGTGTGGAATTGAGTCGCGGCTCCACCTTCCCTTGGAGTGTGAGAGGCAGGGTGAGGGTAGAAGATGCTTAGGGTAAAAGAGGGGGGAGATTAAAGTGCCTGTGACTGTGCTATGTGCTCAGAAGGCATGTTAACAGGATGGATTAGGGTGATTGGTGCCTGATGAGGGTGGTGCTTCACCACAGTAGAGTTGTCTCCCTCCAGCCAGGGGTTCCAAATTTTGTGAAATTGTTTGGATGTGTCATGGATTTGCAAGGTGAGGTTGTCCATTTCTGTGCTGTATTGTATTTTTGTTACTATAGCTGTTAATCTTGGGATGATAGTGGTGGACCATTGTTGTCCGATTGCTCTGCGGGTGGCTAATGTTATGCGTGCTTGTAAAGCCCTTGTAAAGATGTCCAAGGGTTTTGATAGCAAGAGTGCCCATGTGTCCAGGGGGCAGGGTTGGCAACTTACATTTAATGTAAGTAAGTCATTGTACAGAATACTGGTAAGACCTCACTTGGAGTATTGTACACAGTACCGGAGACCATATCTCCAGAAGGATATTGATACTTTGGAAAGAGTTCAGAGAAGGGCTACTAAACTGGTTCATGGATTGCAGGATAAAACTTACCAGAAAAGGTTAAAGAATCTTAACATGTATAGCTTGGAGGAAAGATGATACACAGGGGGGATATGATAGAAACATTTAAATACATAAAGGGAATCAACATAGTAAAGGAGTAGACTATATTTAACAGAAGAAAAACTACCACAACAAGAGGACAGTGTCTTAAATAAGAGGGGCAAAGGTTTAAAAATAATTTCAGGAAGTATTACTTTAATGCATGGAATAGCCTTCCAGCTGAAGTGTTAGAGGTTAATACAGCGAGGGAGTTTAAGCATAAGGCTATTCTATACTTAATGTATGGCCAGGGACTAATGAAAGTATTTAGAAAAATTGGGCAGACTAGATGGGACTGCGATCACATTCTATGTTTCTCCAAACCTGCCTGTTTCTATAAAGGACTGAATATATTGCTCTCCACTTTGGTACTAATCTGTTACACTGGTCCATGCCCACGTAACCTCCAATGTTCTCGAACTTACATTGGTCTGCAGCTCAGTACAACTAAATGGTTATTCTGCTAATATCCTTCACTGTTCACTGTTCTTAAGCTGCAAAGGTTTTTTTTTTTTTTTAAATATTGTATATATTATTATGTGTTATAATAACACTGCAGCAGTATTATTATTTTGAAGTGCATTGTTCAAGCGAACAGTTGTTTATGGGTTTAAATATGCCAAGTAGAGTATTTTCATTTACTAATCAAACTATTGTCTTCTCCAATCATTGCCAAAAAAAATTAACCATAACTCCCAGGTGTTCTGACAGCTGGCTTCAATAGTACGCACTATTATACGCAGGTGGTATTCACCCTATGTTATATTAGGCAGTTGAGCCTCGAACTGCTGTACATGATGGTTCTTTCCATTAAAGCAGATGGTAAGAAAGAAAATAGTGCAAAACCTTTTCTTGCCTTTTGTGCCTTTATTAATAGTGACATAATAAAGTGCTGTTTAGTGCATTTGCTCCTTGCAATAATGGCTAGGGTGCATACCTGGTCAGATCTGGTACCTGACACGCCATGGTCTAGTAGCCTAACTCGAACTTTTAGATTCTCAAAAGATAAGACATGAAAAAGAGAAATAAAAAGAAAACTAACACTAATGTCAACTGTTAGTGACATGTGCAGTTGGTTCTACTTTAGTATTTTGTATATACAGATTTAGCTAATCTCTAATACTTAACTTTTTTGAAGCTGGCAACAAAAAAGGGTAGAATCGTACAATTTCTATGCCCTTTGGGCACACCTGGAGCATGGAGACTTGCTAAAGTCAAAACACACCATAGCTTCAGTCCAAAAAAAAAATTTGGTGACCCCTTCCAAAGGTCCCAACCATGACCGCTCACCAAACACCACCCCTTAACATGCCTCTTGACACACTCACTTTTACTCAGACACACAGGCATAAACAGACATACACATATAGGCACACAGGCACAGATGGAAACGGGTAGGCACAGGCAGGTACAAACTGACAGACAGGCACACACACGCATAGATATGCACACACAGACAGGAACAAACCAGTACACACAGACAGACATGCATAGACAAACACAAACAGTTACACCCGGGCACATAGACACAGCCAGTCATACATAGGTACACACAGGAAAACATATACACATACAGACATGCATTACATAAAAAAATGATTGGCTTCCTTGTAATCCATCATCTTGCAGGATGGGAGAGGATTACAGTAGGCAAGTCTGGTATCTATTTCATGGTGGTCAGCATTCTGTATTCTGCCAGCCCTGCTCTTCATTTTCCAGGTATTCATGCCCGTCTGCCCAGCTTCTGTATACTCTGTGCTCAGTCCCATGAATCTATATCAGCCAGGACCAGAAGTAGCACAGTAACAGAGCTATTCAGAGAATATGTTACAATGTCATATTTCCTGCTGTCAGGGTACCTATGCATGTTGCCCAGGCTGGGACATCCTCCTAGTAGAGGGGGACCTTCCTCATGGTCCCTCTTCTCTCATCAGCGGTTCCAATGCCAGCCGATGTAGCCCCGCCCCTTTTATGACAGGTGATGTCACAGCCTGACAAAATGTTTGAATTCGACTAATTTGGGGGCCATGGCTATAAAAATTAAAAAGATCAAACCGGAAACAAGGTGATTGTACACACAATGGTAAAACCTTGCAGTTGGTAATGGTAATTAAAACTTATATAGTATGAAAGATAAAAATATCATGGTATAGTACAGGGATAGGCAACCTTTGGCACTCTAAATGTTGTGGACTACACCCCCCATAATGTTCTTACACCCATAATGCTGGCAAAGCATCATGGGAGGTGTAGTCCAAATCATATGGAGTGCTGAAGGTTGCCTATGCCTGGTATAGTATGTAAACACAAATCAGAATGGTGAGATAACTTGGAACACTCACAATTTTATCACCATTCTGATTTGTGTTTACATAATATACCATGATATTTTTATCTTTCATATTATATAGGTTTTAATTACCATTACCAACTGTGAGGTTTTACCATTGTGTGCGCAATCACCTTGTTCCCTGTTTGATCTACGTGTATATTAAGTGTGAAAGTGACATTGCATTGATTTATTGACTACAATGGGTTTTAATTAGAGCACCATTGATCCTTAAAGAAACACTGTAGTCACTATAAACATTTCATCTCTTTGAATTGGTTACAGTGCCTGGAGTACCCTGGCACTGTCCCTCCATTCAGTGTTGAACCATGTTTGTGCAGTATGCCACAAAATAAGAGTCCCTGGCCACCCACAATCCGGCCCCTTCTGTACGTGTAGCTAAGGCAGAGATTACACACTTCCTTGTTGTCATACCCATTCATACCGGCAGTTGGAGCTCTGACAGGCTAAAAGCAGTCAGCTGACACTCTCAGCCAATCACAGCTGCCCATTGCTGCTCAGGGTAATACTTCCTTATTAGCCAAAGCAGCACAGAGGGGATGGACTGCCGAGGACTCTTGTTTAGCGTAAAAACCTTAAAACATTAAAAACTGTTTAAAGTTAAAATAAATGGCGGTACCAGGGGACTCCAGACACTATAACCAGTTTAATGAGATGAAGCAGATACAGTGCCTACGGTGTCCCTTTAAAAGTTTTTAGTTATTATAAAAATTTAAAGAACCACAATATAAAAAAAGGTTCTTAGGGCATAAGTAATTGCCCTGTTTTGGTTCAAGTTTTGTTTGATTATTCTACCTTCTATACTCCTTTGTTATTGTTATATCACTATTCCTGATTTCTGGCTTTCCTGACTACGGCTTGACCCTAACTATTCTCTGACCCTGTATACGTTAATCCTGGGTGTTCTGTGGTCCGGTATACATTTATCCTTGCTTTATTATTACATTCTGTATGTTGGGTCTCTCTGTATTCCTGACACCTAAATCTCTTTTGCTGCACTGCTTTTATTCCCACTCATCTCCCATTTTAGGATAGTGGGCAAGGGGAGTAGTGCAGCCTTGCAAAGCAAACAGATTTGATGCCTGAGGCCCCCACATTCAGGACTATAGCCCCTCCCCATTAGCGTCGCCCCTGCTGGAGCACATTCATGCAGTGCTAGGACAAGCATCTCTGTTGGTGCACCAAGTAAAGGAGCAAAACTGGGTTTCTCCTAGGAAAGGTGGCTGTCCGCTGACTACAAGTGCAGGTGGAAACTATAAGCAACTACCTTTAAGATTTTCTGTCTATTTTTTTCTGGTTCAAGGTAATTCCTCTTTTCTGTGTGAATAAGTGATCCTGCTCAAAATACAACACATAGGCAGTATACCATGATTGTCAGATATTTACAGAGGAATTTAAAAACAAAATAATTGACTTGGACACTTCATAGTTTAGGAATTATGAAATCTTTGAAAATACATGTACAAGGATATGTGCGTTTTTCATAACTAAATCTCACCATAGTGAAGCACAGTTTCCATTACTTGTTTTGTTTACCACTTTTCTTTGTAGATAGAATAATCACATTGTAAAACCACATTATAAAAAATCTTATAATGGACCTGCATCTGTAGTATGTCTAGTATTTAAAACACCAGACAGAGTGGTAGGATCTTGGTCAAATCTGGGCACCTAATGTCAGCCAACTGTGAATGCTGCTTAAATGGAATAATGAATTCCCCAATGCTCCTACATATGGAGTTTGTTAAGTGTAGTACCATATACATGTTTATTTACAAAAATGACGCGCAGCTGATGTGAGTAGACCAGTTGACATGCTTCTATTCTTGTTTTTGCTTATATTAAAATTAAACTAATATCTTGTCTCTCCTAGGTTGGTCAGCTGATGGACAGGACACTACATTGCTATAATAAAATAACTAAACCAGTTTATCTCATTTAGAATTAGTGCTTTCTATTTATAGATACATGTAAAGGCATCCTTGTTTATAGGGCTGTATATACCAAGAGAGGGCACCACCTCAACTTTACTTATGATATATAATATTTCATCCTTCCCATCTCCGCCTGTTGCATTGTGGGGAGTATGGAGTATGTGAGTAAAGTCCCTGGTGCTCTAGCAGTGGCTGGGTGTAGCAGGATGTTAGTAACCTCAGCAGCATGACCTCTCATCATTGCTTCCTATTTAACGCCTTTTCCTGCTGTCTAATGCAGAGGAACTCATGTTGGATAGCAATCAACTAGAAGAATTGTTTGGCAATGACTGCACAGGCTTCTTTCCCTCTTGCAATCCCTGCTAGAACAAGGGATTCAAATTGTTTGGGCTACTGGTCCAGTGGGTTTTAGAGCCTTGGAGGTATCCCCTACTCTTCAGCCCTTATTTATAGACCAATGTTTTTATTTTATCTTTTGCGTGTGTGTTAAAGGAAACTTCTGGCCAAGTTAGAAGTTACTGTTCTTCTGGCTTCCACAACAGCAGCACACTCTATTTCTGCTATTGCATGTGTCTGTTTACTTGAGCTGTTATTTCTCTATAAATCAGAAGTCAAAGCCAAATTTAGCAATCCTGGTTGGGAAATTATGATCTTCAACAATTACTCAAGTGGAAAGAGCAGAATGATCGTCTGTACTGCGTGTAGAATTTTATAATGTCTGCCAGTGGGGAAAGAAGTCCAGCTTCTTTCTTTTTTTTTACATTTTATTATTAAAATGTCAGAATCTGATCTAAGTGAAAACACAAACCATTTATCCACAGGGTGTTAACCTCTTTAACTCTGGGCAAACCTATAAAACCAAAACACTCACACAGGGGTGTAATTATTCACAAGACAATTTCATAGCATAGCACTGCAACACCTCTTTTTTTTGAAGGATCAACAAAAAAACTTGCCTGTAGTAATTAGGATGAAATAATAACTGTGAGTGGAAAGAAAACTGAATATTTTTTCTACCACATTTATGTTGGAACATACATTACATACTTTAGTTCAAATACATATAGTTGTGTAGCATTAATGGTTAGTTTTATGATTAGATACGTAAAAGAGCACATTGAAATATTTCTGTAAAAATAATGGGTCATTATAAATTACAGGAATTTTTGTTCTATTAGATGCCACTGGGAATCTTGGGGACCCTTGACACACATATAGATACATAATCATAGACATACACACGTTACCAGACATATGCTTTCCCAGACATACAAACACAGACACAAAGATGCTTACTCACAGATACACATTACCAGCTATACATATGCATCCACGAACACAGAGACACACATTTACAGACACACACTGCCAGGCACACATAAAGATTACAAATATGTTCTTAGGGAATGTTTGAGTTCATACTGATAGATAAGACATCACACATTTAGAACGCTCAAAGAAAGCCGTGAAACAATTAACCTACACTCACATAATCTTTACAGGTTTAACAGAAAACTGTAACAGAAAACAGTTCATACAATAGGATTGCAAATGAAAAGTGTCATAATAATAAGTGTGAGTTTTTTTACAGGTATTATTTTTATTGTGTATTTAATATTAGATTGAGACCCCTTTTATGGTTTTTATGGCCCCTACCTGCAGCCAATGGTTGGACTGGGGGATACTAGCACCCCCAGTTATCAATATTAGAGTCAACACCTATTGCCATTTATCAATATTAGTGCCCCCATCTGCCGCCTATTGGAACACTAAGTATATCCTGTTCATTATAATTATAGCCCAAACCTCCTGGTCATGGGTGGGGGAGTCAAAAAGGACACTATGTCCCCTACCATTCATTGGGGCATAGGGGGACTTTATGCCCCCACATTATAATATAATTGGAGTCCCAGCATAGGGACATGAGGGGGACACTATGCTCCCCTCGCTTTTTTTTTTTTTTTTAACTGATAGCTCCACTCTGTGGGCACTGGGGAGGTGGACAATATTTGTTCACCTTGTTCATTAAAATGGCCCAAATTCTGCTGAATCACAATTCTTCTGATACCGATTCTACAAGTCTACTAGCAAGTAGAATGTGCAACAGAGATGCCACCGGTCAGAGGCTTTGGGCATTTAATTGCGTTATATCATTTCTAAAAAAGTTAAATATAATCCAATTTCTTAATACATATGTAAGAGAAGGAAGAAATACACCTCCTTAACATTTTTGACCATATACTTCACTGCTATTTTAAGGCAAACATCATTTCTGTGTAGCTAGCTAACTAAGTTTTTGCTCCTCCACAATGTCAATGGCTAAATCTTCTCAAATTAGATGTTTACCAGCTTTCCTTTCCCACCATCTTTTTTTTTATTTTAAATTCTTTATTTTTGTAGTGCGTAAGCTTTTAACAGATGGTTGTGAGGTACCCCAAAGGCATTCCTCCAACTCATTAGAGACAATTGAACATAGAGGTACATGAGAAATCTAGCACAATTTATATGTTTAAAGAGAGTTTGAGTAGTAAACAATGGAGGGTCTAACTGCTAATTCTGTCTCATAGCTGATAACATTGCTGGTATATCTAGTTAGCTGATTTTAAGCAGTTTAGAGTAACATACGAGCTGAGCAATACAGGCTTAGTCTAGCTTTTATACAGGAGTTGATTACAATTGGTTGGTATAGGCTGGCAGTGGCATTAACCCCTGGTGCACTTCTGGTTTCGTAGTGTGATTGTAGGCATAGGTCTGCAACCAAATATTTTTAAAGAAAAGGAAATAATTGATAATGGTACAAATAAAAATGATGAGGCAATACTAATGTTGTGAGACTAGCGGGTCAAGTAATGGACTAAATTCTGCCATGAGAGTCCCAGTGTCAGGCCCAGCATCCTGCAGGAGTGGGGGCAGGTAAGGTTGGAGTAGTGTTCTGGCAGGGTGTCTGAGATCTGTCCGAGCTGCGCTAGCTGCAGCAGTGGCATGCTTGGTTTGTGGTGCATATTATTTGCACTTCGCCTTACAGGGTTGAGCAGTCATCTCCCTCACGCCGACCACGCGTGTAGGCCTCACCGTGTGAATAGGTGCAGTAAGCCGGAATCGTAGCTTGTGTGGCATCGTTGTGTGCCCCTGGGTTTCGCCTGTAACCTGGAGGCCCTTTTGGACCGATCAGATCCCGTTTTGGCTATCGAAATCCGATTATTTAGCACCGCTGACAGGAGACTTTCGAGTTTGCTTCCTCTGCTCTCAGCGGTCAGGCCCCGTCCCCCCCACCATCTTTTTTTAACCAAAAGGCAGTCTCATACTTTTTATCCCCTCATAATAACAGAATGAACAGAAAAGCCCCTCAAAATAAAGACAAGCCCCGGCCATGCATACTCTTGTGACACCTACAGGCCATATACTGAAGGCAATGCGCCAATAACATTGAGTAAGGATCCTCACCTCCAATCCTAATGCAACAAGGAAGCAAGTTTATTTTTCTGGGCTTGTTTGGAATTTCATTCTTTAACAATTTGACAAAACTGCTCAAATTTGGTTTAACCCCTTAAGGACACATGACATGTGTGACATGTCATAATTCCCTTTTATTCCAGAAGTTTAGTCGTTAAGGGGTTAAACATCTTCTGCCATTGTGGTCTCTCTATCACCTGATCAACCAGAAATGCCCACGTGGAAGGGATTGGTGTGTGGAAGTGCTGGTCATGGTTATGTTATTTTTTCCTTGTTTGAAAGTGATAGGAATGAAACTTCAAAAGTTACAAAAATATTATATTTGGCTTAGGAGGAACATCACTTTTATAAACCTAGACTTGCACCTACTTCCTTATAACGACGTCTCATCTGGATTGCCTTTTCAATGACTGCACACGTAGGGAATGTTTCTGCACTATCATCAAGATAGAAACCCACAATATGAATAAGTGTCTCCATGATTATATCACTTCACACAAGCACATAAAAACACATTTTCTGCCAGAAATATTTCAGTAAGTGCAAATTTGTTATTTTTATCACTAATTCCAAAAATACTTCTTTTTATTAAACTTGTAATTTAAGCTCATAGATAGATATAATGTTACATTGACATAATCCTTATCAGCTTCTCATGAATCGTTCTGTCTACCTGAGAATGAGCAAACAACTGGAATTTTAGAATATAGTCAATCTATTATTTTTAACCTCTTTTAGATTACATTCAGTTTCATATATATCTTCATTCAGTGTCTGTTTCGACCAGAAATGTTTGATACAGTGATTTCTATGACTAAATACTGTATGGACTTATGGAACGTTCCTGTTTAAGAATGAAATATTCTGAGTGATTATTATACAATGCATACATCTAATTCCCAAATGAAAATGAAAATATAAAAAGTTACATTTTAACTAGAAGCAAAAATAAAAGGAAAACACGAGAAAGCAAGACAATGGCACATTAGTTTTCAAATAGTCCATAATAATTATAATAATAATAAAAAAAACTATAATGCAGCAAATAAATAGTGATGCAGAGTGGATACTTTGGTACCTGCTAGTGTGGAACTAGTTTCTTTCGTAAGTTTATCTTCAATATCCTTTTATCCACCAGTGGCAATTGATTGACTAGCAGTGAGCCTGTACTGCATTTGTGGATATCTAATGCACCGGGAGATGGTCAGACAGATTAAATTCTGCACGTCCTTTTACAAAGTGGGTCTTGCTTACTGGCAATGATTGAGACAGACGTTTGCATTTCTACTCCAGATGAAGGCCATGAATGGCTGAGCACAACAACGGCCGTGCCTACACCAGTGTTCTGCAGGAGCAGCGGCTGTAGTGAGACCAAGATGGTGATGGAAAAATGGTGACCAACATATTTTTTACTTTGAATGGGGAGCAGTAATATTAATTAGCAGAGGAACACTCACATTATAAATAAATTAATGTATAACAATGAAAAAGTTTTCGTTGACGGAGGGACATGTCTGGCCTGTATAAATACACACAGTAAGAAAAGGCATATTGTGAATTTAAAGGATACTGTCATGATCTTGTTCAGGTCAGATAGGAGGCTTTGGCCAGAGTTACCAAAATAGGCTTTATTTGCAGGTTAACTTGTAGAATAAAAAAAAAATAGGGAGAAGGGAAGTGAGAGAAATAAATGTTAAGGCAATATGCCCTATAAAGATAATAAACAGGTTTGCAAATAAGAAAGTTAGAGATAACAGTATAGGAAGAATAATAAGACCGGTATAAAGAACAATTAGGTTTCAGGGTAAGAAAATAACACCTTGTAAATAAGAATAAGCAGCAATGTCCATGTAGGGGCTAAGCAGGACTGTTATAGAGCAGGTTTGGTAGTAAACCAGGTAGGCAGGATAAAACAGTGTTGCAAGTAATCCAGGTTGCTTCTCAGGAGCCAGGATCTGAAGTCTTTTCAGTATGAACATCAACTTTAATGTAAAGGCCACTTGGTTTGTCAGGTGTGGCCTTTTATTTATGCTATACAGGTGTGAGACTGAGGTGACTCGTGGCTAGGGAGGCCACTATAGGCGAGAAACAGGTACTTTACTTAAAGGAACAGAAAGAAATGAACATAGAACTTATCTGTCAGGATAAGATCCTGACAGATACACAGGATGAGAAGAGCTATAGAATAAAGAATTTTCATCACTCTACAAAAGTGATCTACCTATTAACCTGCCCATGTGGCTTAAAATATGTTGGACGCACAAAACGTTGTCTTCATATACGTATTGAAGAGCATGTCCACAATACGAGAAAGAAATTTGAGGGTCATAGCATTTCCAACCATTTCAGGTCCACACATAATGGTTCACTGAAAGGATTACAATTCACAGGCATTCAGAGATTGTTAGGTAATTGGAGGAGAGGAGACTTAATAAAAAGTTTAGGAAGGCTAGAAATGCAACACATTTTTAATTTAAACACACTCCAACCACAAGGCCTTAATATTGACTTTGAGTCATGCCATTTTTAATGAATACTTTTTGGATAATTTTATGAATATTTATTATGAATATTCATTTATTTATATACTGTCTAAATTAATATAACTGATTATTAAAGATATAATATTCAGATTGCATTAGTATAAGATATTCTATTTTTAAAATAAGGTATTTTTTCCCTAAGGGGCATTGGGTTATTGTTTTTTTTTTGTTTTTGTTTTTAAAAAAAATTATTTTTGCAGTGCAAAGAAATAACACAACATGCGCGAGGTACCCCAACGACATTCCTCACTCTGGTTTTCAACATTTATAACAGTGGGGTTTCGAGGTTACGTGCACTTTTTTTTTTTGGTTAATTATAGAGATGATGAATGTAAATCAGCATATGAGACTTAGACATGCAATCAATAAACAGGCTTTACAATGCTGTGGCTAACATGTTATCAGGTTAGAGATGCGTAAATGATTATCATAGAGTGTTGTAGATTGAGAGTGTGACAAGTTGCTTAAGTTACAGGATTTACAGAAGCCTTCCCCCCCTATGTGGAGCCCAAGCCCCAAGAGTATCCCCACACAGTACAGGCTTACCCAGACCCCTTCTTGCATGGCCTTTAGCATGGTAGTGGTGAGTTCAGCATGGTTGTTAATAGGGGGTATGAATGCTCTCCCTGTGTATGGTCTCTCTTCTGCTCGATCTTCCTCTGAAGGCTGCCGGAGTGCATGGGTGTCACGCTGGTCGGCAGGGTACATGACTTTGCTTGGTGAGGGACCGGAGAGCTGTGTCCGTCTGCTCATTGCCGCTGGGACCGGGGGTCCCTCTTGCTGGAAGGTTGGGCAGTAGTTTGGTTGCTGTAGGGGGTTTGCTGCATCGGGGGTTCTGTTCCACTATGCGTTGGTGATCCCTGGCTGTGCCGCCACTTCAGGTCTGCCTCCCTCACCCGCCATTTTAGTAGCTGGGGCCCCACCAGACCTGGGTGCTGTAGGTTGTGGGGGCGGTCTCCTGGGACCGGGATGACCCCCGCCGGTCCAAAGGGGGGGGGTAACGGGGCCCTTACCACGTGGCGTTGGAGCTCCAGAGGGAAACCACAGGGCAGGATAGCAAGGCGGCCGCCGTCCACCCTACCCACTGCCCGGGTAGGCCTCATGTGCTGCAAACCCTTTCAGGGTTTGTTACGCTCGTTTTCATAGAGGCCTCAGCACTGGCACCCCTTCGTCAGCAGGATCGTTGCTTCCAGACTGCAGATGGGTGAGTTTGAGGCTTTTCATAGCCATTAACATCTGTGGTCCGCAGGAGCTCGCCTTGCATGCGACCTCTCAGCATGGCGGTCCGGCCCCTCCCTGGGTTATTGTTTTAATAGTATTATAAAATGCAATAATTTTTGTTATATATTTTAATTTTATGTTTTTTACAAGTATATTGTGTGAAATATATAGACTTTTACTAATGTTTCCTGTGTAATTTTTCTTATGCAATTTCGTCTCTAAGTATAAGTATAATGTTATAGGGTATATATATAAAAAAAAAACTTTCTAAATATATTAAATACCCTAATTTGTATATTTACATGTTATCTCTCCTTTATGACTTTTCTTGCCCCTAAACAATATGAAATCTTTTGGACATGGACACGCTTTACCCCGCCCAGCGGAGGTGTTAGTGAGAGTTGGAGGTATAAGAAACAGGCTCACTTAAAAACTGGAACTGATGTGTTGCAAAGGGCGCAACATCACTTCTGGGTATAAACCGGGCTAAGAATAGGCATAATAGGGTCTTAGAGGCTCGCAGGGCCGCCATCAGGGCATGACAACCGCAACGGTTGTCATGGGCCCGGCGGTCCTGGGGGGCCCGGACTGCTCAGGTCGTCCGGGCCCCACATTCAGTGGGTACATACCGGGTCGCAGGGGGTCCTGCGACCTCGGTTTGTACCCACAGGGCCAGCCTCTTCTCCTGGGGGGCCCAGCAGCCGGTCACCTCAGGGCCCCCCAGAAGCTGGCCCTGCTGTCACCCGGCGGGCCGGCGCGCGAGGGAGCACTCTCTGTGTGCTTCCTCTTCAGCTCCCTCGCGCGCCGAGTACTGATGCCGGAGCCGGAAGATGCTTCCTCTTCAGCTCCCTCGCGCGCCGCGTACTGATGCCGGAGCTGGAAGATGACCTTCCGGCTCCGGCATTAATACGCGGCGCCCGAGGGAGCTGAAGAGGAAGCACACAGAGAGTGCTCCCTCGCGCGCGGGCCCACCGGG
>OW240916.1:81559590-81569861 GCA_933207985.1 Pelobates cultripes | reverse complement strand
TGTGTGGATCATACATCACATAGTGTGGGGCTGCTTGTGGTATATTGTGTGTGGATCATACATCACATAGTGTGGGGCTGCTTGTGGTATTGCAAGTGAGGTGAGAGACTGCTTGTGTGATTGTGTGTGTGGATGTGGATTGTCAGTGGTGTTGTGTTTGTGGGGACTGTGTGAGTTTGTGTGTGTGCTGTTTGTATGATTTGTATGAGGGGGGAGACTTATTCTGCAGCACTGTGTATATTTAGGAGTGTGGGTGGCTTCCCTAAGGTCCAGTGGGGACTGGTCTGGCCAGGTTTAGGTCAAACTACGTTTTTGCTGCAGGGTGCTCTATTCCAGTGCGGATTCCTGTTCACAGATTCTGGGTGGAAGTGATCTGAGATCACTTCCCCTAAGTGCTGCAGTGCGTAAATTGAGGATTGTCCCTCACCACCTTTCTACGCTAGAAGATATCTGAAGTTCAAATGGGATTCCTTTTTGGCTCTGGCAGCCTTGAGTTTGGTGCACAGGCACTTCAGTACCATGCTTGGCACATGTGCCATAGATTGCTGACCCCTGGTATAGAACATAGATGGAGACGTTTGTGAACTACATAGGGTACTTTAGCCAGCCATCACTGGCATTGGACATGGAATCTCTGGCCAAGATATCTTCACTGCCTCCTGCAGTTATAATTGATATGCATGATTTAGCAATTATTCCATGTAGCTACAGGACTTGAACTTTATACAGGTAAAGATAAAGATTGTTCCAGAAGTAATGGCTGGCATTGCTATTGGATTTTTTTTTCTTGCTAACAAGCTGTAAGCAGGTAATTTGTTTTGAACACAACTGCCTGAGCTCCAGTCTACCTTTATGCTATAGCAATGTCCTCGTCAAGGTCATCTTGATATATGTTCTGCTTTACTCTTTTACTAACGTGGTTACATTGTGCAGGTTTATGATTTGTTAAAGGCACATATACCCAGATATGAAGAATTGTAACCTTCACTTGATATCTAAGACAATTTTACAGTTTTGCACACATTCCAGAGTTTAAAAAGAAAAGTTACTTTGGAATTATTCATAGCCTCTTTAACCCCTTAAGGACCAAACTTCTGGAAACAAAATGGAATCATGACATGTCACACATGTCATGTGTCCTTAAGGGGTTAATTTCAGGAATCATATGTATTCATTTCAGGATTCAAATGCATTTGGTATTATTTAAATGATTTTGGGGTATAGAAACTGTCTTCCACGTCAGAAAGGGAAACAACTAAAGCATTAAATGCTGCTGAATGTTTCCCAGATACCCTTCAGGGTTTATATGAAAGGGTTTTAGAACAGCCATTCACGTGAATACCAGACATGGCTACAAGCAGTTTCATTCATGAAAAAGAGGAACATAACGCTACTGATGGAAGTTCATATCAGCTGGCTTTTCATGGATAAAGTTACACGCTCTCCTACTACATTCTGTTCAGCACTCAATAGAAAGCTGAGAGCAATAGTACATATCCTACAATTACACCTTCTGTGCAGGCTTACGGGCATGTGCTCTCACTCAAAAGCATGGAAGAAACAGGATTAGAGACACTTACTTGTCTCACTACAGAACATCCTAAGGATCTGATCCAAATTTAGGAGCTACACAAACAGGGAATATGATTGTCCTTCGATTTGTCCCTGCTCAGGACTCAATTGCTTCAATACATTCAGGAGCTATTGTTATATGTTGCTTTTTTTATTTGGTTGTATGTTTATTATCTGACTTAATAATGCAGTAAAATGTGCCAGTTGTAGCCTGAGTACAGTATTATAATTAGAGGGTGACATGCCCAGTGGGCATGGTTCATTGCCTGCTGAACAAATACTGTCAATTAATGTGGTGTGTATTCATTGTTTCATTGTCAAAATACTGTATGCTTAACTAATGTGAAGTTTGTAGCGGCTGCATGGGATTGTTACTCAGTAGAGGTGGTATGATTGACTACAGGATGATAAAGGTTAATTTGGCTCCCTAAAATGGTGTAGCAATTAAGGCATGTTCTATTTTCCTGTTTGTAAACCAAATAGCGCAGAGGAATTTATAAAAATGGTCTCTGACCCCTGATTTCTGAGGTCCAATGATATTTATCACCAGACCTTTTCAGATAAGCTATCAGAGATGGCTTGGAAAATAACACCACACTTGTAGAGCCATTTACCAAAAGTTTGGAAGTGATTTTAGATACGATTTTGTTTTTTGGGGCATTAGACATGAAATATATGTCATGTCTGGTCTCAAATTAATTATCTGAATTCACTGAGATGATATGGTTACAGAGCGATCTGAAATAACTGTATGTAAGCATATTAAATAGTGCATTTTCAGTCAACTTTTGGAATACATTAGTTACCTGTCATAATCTCATTTTCCTTGCCAAGAGCTCTTGGGACAGAAAGAATGGTACTTTATCTGCTTGTAGGTGTATTTACATGTTTAAACATATTTTGTAATTGAATGCACTATGGCTATGTTTATGTCTAATAAATGTTCCTTTATAACATTTTGCTTTCTCTGGTATAAGAATCACATTACCAAAGGGACTAATATTGTAATACTGTGATTTCATAGATTTTGTTAAATTGTGTTTGTGGGTTTTTAAACTACTTTGGTTGGGGTAAACTAAAATGCCTAATTTACAAATTTTCTTGACGATGGCATGTTTTATACTAGACGGCAGGTGTAGGTAGTGTTAAGAGGGATTTTCTTATTATTTTGGGTCTATTTAAGAGAAATGGTTATTTTTAACGCTTTCATCCACTGAAGCTAGTCACGTGCCAACTTGGGAGAGGTGGCGTTCATGACAGGGGGTTTTGGCATTGCTAAATCCAATACACACATACAGGCCCGGACTTGCCATTGGGCGCACCGGGCAAATGTCCGGTAGGCCACGATGTCCATGGGCCGGCAGGGGAAGTCACAGGACCTCCCTGCCCGGTCCATGCAGGGCCTGTGCTATTCGAGCGGCGGCCCTACTGTGTGCCTTCATGGGCCGGTGGGAAGATCAAAGATCTCCCTCACCGGCCCACTAGCACTAACACGCGGCTGCTGGCTGAGGAGGGCGGGAGAGAGGACCCAGAGGAGCTCTATCTTGCAGCTCCACCAGGTTCCTCTCGCGAGATTCCGGCGCGTCAACACTTCGGGTCTCGCGAGAGTGAACTCTAGCCCCACAGGCTAAAGTTCAGTCACCACTAGGACCACCAGAAATGGCAGCACGGTCCCCCCTTCAGGCTAAAGGTAAGAAAGGAGAGGGGATATAATGCACCCTCACACAGCACATTAACACACACAGCACCCTCACCCACTGCAAACCTCACAAACACATTGCACACCTCACACACACACACTGCACCCACACACACACATACTGCACCCACACACACACACTGCACCCCTCACAAATACACACTACACCCTTCACACCTCACACATACACACAGCAGCCCCCAAACACACTGCACCACACACACACAATACTTCCAAACATATATGTATATATACTATAGAACCCCTCACACACATACTGCACCCCTAAACACATTACATTCCAGACACAAACTAGATCCCTTACCCAACTCTGGATCATCTACACATATACACTCTGAATCCTCTACACACACACTAAATCTCCTACACACACTGTGGGTCCTTCAAACACACACTAGATGCCCTGCACACAAACACTGCACCACCTACACACACACACACACTACAGTTCTGACATACACTAGATTCCTTGTAAGCAAACACATACTACATTCCATACACACACTCTCTACAACCCCTACACACACTACATCCCCTATACACACACACACACACTTCAGCACGTATGCACACACTCGCTACATCCCCTATACACACTATGCCCCCTATACACACACACTCTACAGCATCTAGACACGCATACATTACATTACACCACAAACACAACATGACTAAAACCAACCTATTAACACAAAACTACACCACAATCAGCTCACTCTACACACAATCCTATAAGCAAGCAGCAAACAGATGCACAGTACTCTTTCCTGGCATTTTTGTCTCCTGGTATCCCATTTATGGAGACACCAGACACAAATTTCAAGTAAACACAGCACAAGCATGTTATTATATTTGCTTGTGCTGTGCAGAACATATAGAGGACTTTTTTATCATGCCAGAGCTCTTCAGCAGAGCTCTGTGCATGGTCTGCCCTAGAAGAGCTTTGAGGCAACATTCTCACATTGAGATGGGGCGTACTTGTCATTGGGGATGTGAAAACACACCTTATCTGGCCCCACCCTATCTGGCCCCGCCAATGTTTTTTCCCAGTCTGACCCTGCACACATATAGTGATGCTGTAGTCCACCCTAGGTTTAAAAGCATATGCAGTACATACCATGAGAGAAAGAAGCCCATCTTTGTCTTTATCAAATTTATCAAAGAAATCTTTATAGTACTTCTGTCTTCGTTTACACACATGGCAGTATTGTCTGAGATATTCCTGGACAGTAATACCTAATTGGAACAATAGAACAATAGCATACGTTAAATAAATTATCTAAGTTTTAAATTGGTATGTAAGACTTTGTTGGTTATAACTTTTATAATAGTATACTGCCCGGAATACAATGATCCCCTCCAATTTAAATAGCCAAACTCGTTATAATTGTTTGACTGCTTACCTGAGATCCACCGCCGCTCCACACCACCTCTCTGCCAGAAGCCACTTCATGCCATGGTTTCGGGAAAGCTTAGCTCAGGAAAGCGATCAGAAGCTCATAAGCAGGCACAGACAGGAGGTGTGGAATGGCTCCCAGATAAGAAGTCAAACTGTTAGTACTAACATTGACAACTGACATGTAGTACACTGTAGTGGTTATGGTGCTTTGGGATTTCATTTAAAATAAATATTACAGTAATGCACAGCAATGATTTGACCTGGAAAGGATCTCCCTCTTTACAGTCTCAGTATTCACTAACTAATTTTTGTATACAAATTATAATATTGTGAACCACACATCCCACTGTTTATATTCTAATTGAATTTTGTACAACTCGTGGGATTCATGATTTTTTTTCACATAAAAATAATAATTCACTGACATAATTAATTATGGCTATACATAATAAAAAATATATATATTCTAAAGGTACACTGTGCATTCTGTTGTCGTAGAGGGTTATCCACTAAAGTGAGAATTGTCAGGAATTCAAAATTATTTCAAAATGATTTTCAAATTTAAAGCACCTTAAAGGTATACTCCACACCCATAAAACACTTCTGCTTGCTCTTATGGCTGAGTATTATCCCATAACAATCACAGTTTACAAAACTGTTGCTTTCTAGAAAGCTGCACATTTATAAATAGTAATGAAACACTAAATAATAATTAATAATTAATGTTTAATCAATTATGTGTATTATAATAAAATAATAATGATAATTAACAATATAATAATTAATGTTTGATTGACAGCCAGGGGGTTTCTTCCTGTTTCCGTTAGCTCCGCTGAGCCAATAGACATGGCTGACACACTCAAGTAGAGCACGCCCCCTGCATAACTCCAGCACGCTGCTCATGAGCTCGCACATGCACGGAGGGAGACCTTCAAAGGCTTGTCATTGCAGGCACGCATGTATACATGTGTATATGTACTAAACAAGGATTTATATTTAATTTTTTTTCTAATTTGGACACTTCAGTGATTTGAACATGTCATGGTGCCTGGAGACGTCTGTATGTGCAGCATTTACCTATAAAATGCTGTACATATGAAGTTTAACCCCTTAGCTGCAAGGCAGGTAACCCAAACCGCAGGAAGCATTATTGGTGTGTCATCAGCCAGCTGCGCAAATTGCAATGCACAGAATGTCAGTGGTTATGGCGATTTGGGTTTTCAGCTGTGACTCTCAACCAACGAATGGCAACAGCAGTGGCTTCTGCAGTTCTGCTTGTTAAAATAAATAAATAAAAGGGAGACTTGCTCTGTCTACATGCATTTTCTGTCAGAAGTGAGAGAAGACAACTTTCTTGGCTGTGCAAATAATAGAGGAAGTTGGAATTTGTGGGTGCTAACATGTGTATTGGGATCTGTGGATGGAAAAATATAAAAGGAGGTTTCAGCATATAAAGAAGGTTATAATTTTACAAAATTATAAATAGGGTGACACAATGAAAATGAGAAAGGAAGCTATGAATACTGAGGCTATTGGTACCACATAACATTACGGAGGCTTGTGGATTTATCTCTACTGTACCACTATGTTTCATACTGCTTGGTCAATGTTCTTTTCATGATATTCTCCATTTTGATAGAGAAAATAAACCTTGGCCACCTTAAGCAAGATATGGTAGGTGCATTACCATGGCTTGCTGTAATACACCTTTATTTCCAGTCCCTAAGCAAAGCTGGGAACATATCTTTACGATCTAGCATGTTGCGATTTCCACTAGTATTAGTTTGAGAATCAAACAATGAGAATATTTGTTTTTATATAATCTTGTGTTTTGTATTGTTAAATGGTTAATATCTTCAATGTGCATATTTTGTCCTGTTAATTCTAACCATTAAAACTATATGTTATAAACACATTCCACATATTCTAAACAACCTCTCATGCATGTTATGGATTTGTCCTGTATTTGCTAATCTATGCAGTACATTGCTAACATTCTTTGCATTAATTCTATTGAATTAGACTGTGGACATTTTAGACCTTAATGAGGTAGACCCTAATTTGATTATTTCCCCTGGGGCCCAACGGTTCCTTGTTACACCGCTGAAACTAAAATATAATTTAAAGGGACACTATAGTCACCAGAACAACTACAGCTTATTGAATTTGTTCTGGTGAGAATCATTACCTTCAGGCTTTTTGCTGTAAACACTGTCTTTTCAGAGAAAATGCAGTGTTTACATTAGAGTCTAGTGAGAACTTCACTGGCCACTCCTCAGATGTCTGTTAGAGATCCTTCCTGGGTCATGGCTGCATCTAAAATGCATCCAAACATTCAGTGTCTGCACTCTCTGCACGCAGACACTGAACTTTCCTCATAGAGATTAATTGATTCAATTCATCTCTATGAGGAGATGCTGATTGAATTGTGCTGGCTCTGCCCCTGATCTGCCTCTTTGTCAATCTCAGCCAATCCTATGGGGAAGCATTGTGATGTCAGCAGGCAGTGAGCAGGTCTAAAGGAAACAGGCACAAAGCATGAAGCTGCAGACTTGAATACAAATAAGATTTACTATATTTAGGGAGGCATGAGGGGACCAGGGTGGCGGTTTTAACATGTTTGTTGTGTTCTTGACCCTATAGTGCTCCTTTAACAATGTATTGCATTTACAGTCTAAGTTCTAAACACTTTTATTGTAGTTTAAACACACATTACTATCAATATTATTGCTGTTGAGCTGTCATGATCTTCATCAAGCCTGCCGCTATGCCACACGTGGACTGCCCCTCTGTACTAAATCCCAGTCCTCCCTCTCTGTACTAAATCCCAGCTCCCCCCCCCATCTGTACTAAATCCCAGTCCCCCCCTGTACTAAATCCCAGTTCCCCTGCATCTAAATCCCAGTCTCCCCATCTAAATCACAGCCCCCTTTGTACTAAATCACAGTCCCCTAAATCACAGTCCCCCCTCTTACTAAATCACAGTCGGCCCCTCTGTTCTAATTCACAGTCCCCCCTCTGTATTAAATCACAGTTGTCCCCCCATACTAAATCAGTCCCCTGTACTAAATCACAGTCATCGTCCCCTCTGTACTAAATCACAGTCCCCCCTGTACTAAATCACAGTCGTCTTCCCCCCTCTGTATTAAATCAGTCCCCCTCCCCGTACTAAATCACAGTCCCACCCCTCTCTGTACTAAATCACAGTCGTCGTCATCCCTCCTCTGTACTAAACCACAGTCCTCCCCTGTACTAAATCACAGTCGTCGTCCCCCCGTACTAAATCACAGTCGTCTTCCCCCCTCTGTATTAAATCAGTCGTCCACCACATACTAAATCACTGTCCCCCCCCGCCCCCCGTGGCGAAAGCGGCATCGCCACTGGTTTTTGGATCGGACTGATTGCCAGCCTTGTGCCTTGGGACTATGGCCCCTGCGAGATTGGGCACTTTAAAAACAGTCTTGGGGCTTATGGACTTCTATTGGACTGCGTATGGCCCTTGCTAAACTTAAGCCCCATGGCGATTTTGTTCTGTTCGTGCGATCTGAGCGCTGTTCAGATATATTAAGTGCTCAGATCCAAGCTATCTGGGGATAGGTTGAATGTGGGGGCTCTGTTCAGTATGATAGGAATTATGTATTTTTATGTGTTTTTACTGTTGTAAATGGAGATATTTTCTGTTGGAGATAATTGCTTACCACACCCAAGCCGTGCTTGCAGTTGGTCAAAAAGGGACTTCCAACTACCTTTTGAACCACTGGACCAATTTGTATGATTTTGACATATGTTTGTATTTGGAGTATGCTGATTCTGAAAATGTAAGTTTATGTGAATGTGGTGTATACTTTTAAAGTTATAAATATTGTGTAAAACTGTATTTTCCTGCCTGTGATAATTACGTTAGCCCATTGTGTTCAGTTATTGTATCACAGGCAGTTGGTATGAATGGGAGTGTTTAGCTGTGTTGTAATGTATTGATTGGTTTGTTCTTCAAAACCCTGTGGGTGGTACTATGTTTGTAACATGGGCATAAAAGCAGAGTGTTTGATTAAAAGCTTCAGTTCTACTTCACCCTCAATTTGGAGTCCTGTCTCTTATTGGGGGAATCTGCTACAAGGGATTGCAATGCTCAGCATATTCCCTTGCTATAATCATTCCTAAGCTCTTTTAAGAGCTTGTTCCTGCTTCGCTCTGAAGGAAGAGAGGTTCGGCCTGCGGTGGTTGTGGTGTCGGCTAGAGTGCTTGGAGGCCTCAAGAAGCGCTAGGAGCATCCTTCAATGGAGGTACCTAGTCGTCCCCACTCTGTACAATCATCCACCCTCTGTACTAAATCACAGTCGTCGTCCCCCTCTGTACTAAATCACAGTCGTCGTCCCCCCTGTACTAAATCACAGTCGTTGTCCCCCCTGTACTAAATCACAGTCGTCGTCCCCCCTCTGTACTGAATCACAGTTGTTAACCCCTCTTTACTAAATCACAGTTGTCCCCCACCGTACTAAATCACAGTCCCCCCCCTGTACTAAATCACAGTCGTCACCCCCCTGTACTAAATCACAGTCAAGCCGCCCCTCTGTACTAAATCAGTCATCTCTGCTCAAATTACAGTCGCTGCCCCTCTGTGTTAAGTAAATCACAGTCGCCGCCCCTCTGTACTAAATCACAGTCGCCGCCTCCCCTATACTAAATTACACTTGCCCTCCCCTACTAAATCAGTCCCTCTCGCATTTCAAATCACAGTCGCCGCCTCTCTGTACTAAATCAGTTGTCCTCCCTATTTCAAATCACAGTCGTCGTCCCCCTCTGTACTAAATCACAGTCATCGTCCCCCCTCTGTACTAAATCACAGTCATCGTCCCCCCTCTGTACTAAATCACAGTCATCGTCCCCCCCTGTAATAAATCACAGTCGTCGTCCAGATGGCCGCCATATGCTCAAGAGGCAGAGGAGCATCCTGCCCTCTCCCCACGCCAACAGCTCTCAGCACAGCTCCCAGGCTCAAGCCCGATGGACCCGCAGCCTTACGACCTCATGAGGCAGAGGAGCAGAGCGACCCTCACCGGTCCCTGCAGCTGACCAAACCAGGGGTGAGTTGTGCCCCATCCACACTACCGACAGTTGATACACCGAGGGGACGGAGCACAACACGGAGACCATCCCCTCCAGAAACAACCAAGAGGGGTAACCCTGCAGCGAAGCCGACCTTACACTCGCCTCAAACCCGGCTAATACCGCGGAGACCAAGACAAACCCAGCGTGGAGAGAGGCAGCAAGTCTTCCCAGACACCACCCCGCACCACACCTCGGAGGACACCAGTCTCCTGAAACATGAACAAGGCAGACCCAATTTACCTCAGAGGCAACTTGAAGCTGACATGCATGGAACCCAGCTTTCTGACTTAATGGACACTAACGCCCTGCCTCACCAACGTGGCAGAGCGGGCATCGGCTAAGCAACAGACTGCTCCCTTACGTGCAACCCCAAGTCCACCATGCTGTCGACCCTTACCTGATGTGGAGCCGCCAGAAGCCTAGATTAAACAGGGTGATATCCTCAGAGATGCAACATACCTAACTTCAACA
>OW240916.1:81412376-81559490 GCA_933207985.1 Pelobates cultripes | reverse complement strand
CTTTGGGTGGACTCGGGTGCAGTGTCAGGGGCCCCAACATTTCTGATGGCAGCCCTGGAGGCTCGTCCTAAGGGTAGCTTCCTATTGGAGGATATGGAACAAGGGGTGGATACTCCTAAACAAGTACAATTGTCTACAATAGAAAAATGGGCCGGTCTTCATGGCGATTGGCCACAACACCATCATGTGACCAGAGACTTAATTTGACAGCAGCATTTACAAACTGACAACTTCTGGAGCTACACGTACAGCCACCTGAGGAAGCTCAGCCGAGTGAAATGTGTATTGGCATTTGATTACAAGGACTTAGTGTTTCTATGCTTTTAATTATATTTGTTTTACATAATTGTTTTAACTTTATTTTGGTAAACAAATCTTGTATTATTAACTCAACATAGTTTATGGTGCTATGTGATCATCAGTTCCAGAAGGGATTCGTTTGAGGTCTTGTCAAACTTGAATTAGGGAATGGGTACTCAATCCTAGAGCCAGGATTTGTGGGCTCTGAGTAAGGTAACTTTAAAAACATTTTAAGCAATTCATATATGGAAGTATAATACATACTGTATCATTGGAGTTCTTTCTTTTTTTTCCACATACCTACATTTGGAGACCCACTCAATGGATGGTTGCATGCTACCATAAAGGCATAAAGGCGTTGGTTACAGAGCTAGTAGTTACAGCTCTGGTCCATGGGCGTCGTACCCCAACATGCAGGAAAGAGGAAACCATGAAAAGGTGGATCCGAAAGACATATTACCGAACCTTAAAATGGCCGAAGATAACGTAAATATACAATAAGAAACAGGGCCAAGAATAAATCAAGGACAGGAAATATCAGGAATACTCAGAGTCAAGACAAAGGTCAGGATACCATAAAGCATGAGTCAAATACAAAGCCGAGGTCAGGATACCATAAATCACGAGTCAAATACGAAGCAGCAGTCAGGATACCATAAATCACGAGTCAAATAAGAAGCCTAGGTCAGGATACCAAAAATCACGAGTCAAATACAAAGCCGAGGTCAGGATACCAGAAAACACAAGTCAAATACGAAGCCGAGTTTAAACACAGGAAATCACAAGAGAATCTCTAGGAGCACTAAAGAGGATCTAACAGAAACCACAATAGAGCAATGAGTGGGGGCTAAAACAAGCCTTAAATAGGCCTACCTATGTTCTAATAGGTCCACATCATCATTGCGATCCGAAACTGATTAGCATCGCAATGATGACGTGGTCACTTTAAGAGTGGGTGTGATGTCACGTCCACGTCTATATATAGACGTCCCGCCACATGACCGCGTAGTTTAGTCAAACCAGGAGCAGATCTGCAAGGATCAAGGGAGTTGAGTCCACCTCAGTGTGCCAGGCGGTCGCGTTGAGCGGTCGGCCCGCGCGGCAGGAGGGGGTCTGCGCTGCTCAGCGGCGGTAAGTAATGCCACAAGTGGATCTTAGAATGTATTACTTCAAATTCTATATGTATTACCATCTACACTATATATTTCTTTCTGTTTCCTTCTTTTATGTATTCAATGTATACCTGTGACATACCATTATATTAAGGATAAGAATAACTGCACTTGCACTTTTTTCAGCTTTCTCCACTTTATCATGTCTGATTTAATTTAGTCTTTCACCGCCTGGCTTCCAGTGTTAATACAAACTTTGTGCAGGGCCGGATTCACATCACAAGTAACTGTAAGCACAGAATAAGTTCCCCCAACCCACTACATGTCCACAGTAAAAAACAAAACACTTAACAAAAAATGTTTTACACATTATAACAAAGTTGTATATACACACACACACATGTAGAGTGTATATTTGTCTGTGTAAGTGTATGTATTTGTGTGTATAATTCTGGGGTTGATATTTTTATGATTGGTTATTTAGTATAGCTCAGTGTGGAACAGGTCTTTCTTCACGAATAGTTGTGTCTTCCGAATGACTAGCAGAAAAGATGCACAGCTACAGAGACATTGGTTATGTCCAGCTGCCAAATAGGCTATCACAAACCCAGTTACACTTACATTTCCTTGAGTCTGGTCAGCCTACATTCCTTTGAGTGGTGGACTTGTACACTTGCCGTACAACTGTACCCAACAATAGTAATCAACTTGTCGATAGCCCTCTGGCCTGTAATTAAACCTGCGAACAGTTACTGGAAAATATTTGTGGAGGTTAGTGTTTGGAGGAGGAAAAAGACAGCGACAGATTGAGTCTCAAGAAGTGGGCAGCCATCAAGGTTGAAACATTTGGTAATACCATCCATGAGATTGTGTAAAGACAGACATCAACTTGACATCACCAGAAGATTCTCCTGGAAGTTAGATTCACAAGACAGCCAGGTTTCTGTAGTTTTGTAGGTAATTCTCTAATTGGTAAATCAAGCAGAAAAATATTTTTTATGTAATGTTTTTTCCATTATTTCTAAAATAATTTAAGCAATCCACTATCCAGTCATGCAGAGAATATAAAAGAGTTAATAAGTACTAGCATAATATATATCTCCTACATCACTGTTTGGTGTCCCAGAGCAGTGCAAAGAATGAACTTAGAAAAATAGTTTATTCTTTCATAAAGTAGTCAGCACTTCCAAATACACTATGAGGTGCTTGGAAAGTCATCCTCATCTTGATTTATTATTGCTTTAAACGCTCCTATGTATCCTGGCGCCAAACCAATCTTATTTTCTCAATTTCACAGCCTCGTTAGCTGTCTACTTGGGAAAGTCTCTTTGGGCTACAGTGTTCACAGGAGCGAAACACAAACGGATCCACGACTTGGGTTGTGCTTAAAGGTCAGGGAACTTTCGCGGAAAGACTTTTAAACTTGATATTATCATATGTCATCTTCTCGCATTGCCTGCTGTGGGACACAGAGAGCTGCTAATGGATTATGTTTTGCGTGGATGAGTTATTGTCTCCAAACCCCAAGTGGAAGAAGATTAAGAATTTATAATTTATGTTGACAGAACTTTTTTTTGGTTTTAAACCTCATGTCTCTTGGCTAAAATCTGCAGTTTCATATCAGATTAATATAATAAGTTTAAGCCTGCTTTGGTGAATTGGCAATAAAAAGAAATGGAAATATGGAAATATATGGTTAAACCTCTAGTGCAGAGGTGCCAATTGGTAGATCCCCAAATGTTGTAGGACTACAACTCCCATGACACTTTGCATGTCTTTAGGATGCCAAAGCATCATGGGAACTGTAGTTTTAAAACATCGTGGGATCTACCCTTTGGGCACACCTGGTATAGTGTGTATATAATAACCATGACTGATTCATTAAAGTGCTAATTACTTGCTTCAGAAATTAAAGTCAGCTGATGCTAGCAACCATCATTGTTGACAATAAATTATCTTGGGTACTCAGAAATATAAAAAGTTAGTGTCCCACAGGAATTTGGTAACTGGTGAAAGGGACTATAGCCATTTTAGTGTAGACTGGCAAAGTTATGATAAAAAGAGTCTGTGAGACTTAAACTGTAGTGTTCTTGCTGTGCACAGCAGATTGCTACTTTGTCAATGCTGTTCTGAATTTGTGTGGGATTTCACATGCAGCTTTTTAATAGGTCCTTAAAAATATCATTAGCCTAAAAATGGTATACTTTGCAATCAGACTTTGGCCTGCTTATAGAGAAATAAAGACTTTTATCGTCTCTGGAAAAGCTGATAAGCTCCCCAAAATGTATGCCCTCACCTTCAAATGTCACTGGTAATTGGCATCAAGCAATGGGGTATCTAGAGCTACTCTAACTCTAACTTGGTTTGTGAGTTTGTTTTCCATTCTTGTGAACGGGTTAATGGGTTTTGAAAGCAACATGCTTTTTCTGTGACACACTGTTTAATGCTCTTTCTGTGACACACTACATCTCCTCTGTATTTATCAGGTGCTCATCATGCTAGATGTATGACCTTATGGACTTCTATCTATAGCTCAAGCAATCATACTGAATTTTAATATTACATATTCATTGTGGATATAAAATATTGTACTTTTTGTTTCCCTTCAGGCATAGTTTGCTTTTGATTGTGGTGGAAGGTAGGAAATATTTGGTTAAGAAAGGGGAATGTGAAGTGAGGTGCCCCCTATTTCATCCTCGCTGTAAAACCTTGCCCAAACAGAAAGTTCAGAAATATATTCCCTGCCAATATATGAACAACTACTACCCTGCAGACTTGTTTGGTTCTATGAAGTTATCTTTAAAGGAACACTATAGCATTAGGAATATAAACATGTATTCCTAACGCTATAGTGACCTGCTCACTGATTAGGGTACTGGCCCCCCTTGTGGGAAGTAAAAAGACTGAGATCTCCTCCCTCATCGATCTTGATGATCTCAGCCAATCCAATACTTTTCCATAGGGAATGCATCTTTATGGGAAGCACTCAGCATCTCCATGCAGGAGTGGAAATCCTGAATCTAAGGACCTAACTGTTAGAGCTGGATCTAGGCAGTAAGGATTTTCTCTGAAGAGTCAGCATTTACAATGCTAATCTGTAAGGGTTCTGTTGACTATAGTGTCCCTTTAAGATCTTTGAAACTCAATTTTTAAGGCTTCATTAGTGTATCATAGAAAGAGCTTCCAACATGCGTGTCAGCAACACGTGACACCACATTTTAATAGACACCATCCCTAAATCTTGAACTTGCATCATGCAAATAGTGTAGCACACTTACGTCATCTGCCTGCTAGGGAATCACTGGCCAGACAATAGGAAAATGATTGAACCTTCTGTTTGTGCTCTCCCACTGTCTGTCTCGCCTTGGGGGCTGCGGAAGGGCTGTCCCTTAACAGTTGTGGAAAACATAAAGGGCATGGCACAGACACCAAATAGAATTGTTTTTCTTTTCTTTCTACTTTGTTCTCATTCTTTAGTGATGATACACAATAACATAAGAGATTGATTTATCCCAAGTGAGATGTTGAATAACAAGAAGCAAAATATAATAACGTGTCCATAGCTATGTAATGATGGATAGTGACAGAACATTATGCAGAAATAACATTATGTAGAACTAACATTATTTAGAAATAAAATTATTCCAAAAACAAACAAACAAGCAAGAAGCATTATTTATCAATGGTAGAATGCAGGTATAGGTAATGTTTGGAGCACCAAGTATGTTTGTAGTCCAATTCACTTTATAACTGTGACTCCTGGCTGATAGTGTGCATACAATGAAAGTCATATATAATATAGAGAATATGAGTGGTTATATAACAATGCGTGTGACAAGACTATATATTCCTTTTACGGAATTACAGAAGCTTTATATTTTACCCATAAGGAAAATTTGTTGCTTAACACTGTGGACCAGAAAACGTTGTGCAAACATTTACACAGTTATTTACTAGAGTGAGTATTCCAAGTGAATTCTAAGAGAAGTAGAAATAGAAGAATTTAGACATTTTCTGTACTAGTGATATACTTGAAGTATACCTGTCATAGTACACATAACATTGTTTAAATGTAATATCCTTGAATTGAAGCAGTTTCTGCAGTAATAGCATCCATGCATCAGTTAGAATGTGGAGTGAGTGCTTGTGCATTAACACAGGGCGTTCTTTAACGTGGGGCACATGGGTCAGTTGCCCCAGGTCCAGTTACTTCTGGGGGACCCAAAGCAGCAGCATGCTGCCCTCAACAATTTCTTTCCCTCATCCCTTTGGGTCCGCACACTAAGGTTGCTCTTTGGGTGGCCCATGCACTTAGCGCTACGCGGTGGGCATTTGACAGCAGGGGCCCTGTCATTACCTGTGGCCCTTTAACAGAGTGACCAGGCCCCTTTCTTATCGGCAGCCTGGGAGGAAGTGACAGCCAGTCACTTCCTCCCAGAGAACACAGAGCCATGTGGGAGGGAGGAGGAGGCAGTGAGGAGAGTGACGGGGCCGGGAGCTCCAGAGCCTAATTCCCAACAGCCTAATCCATCCCAGGAAAGCCACCCTATAAAAGGTAGGAAACATGAGGGTGGCTATAAAAGTGTAAATTTTGCATGTGTGTATGTCAGTATGTCTGTCAGTGTATGTCTGTGTGTGTCAGTATGTCAGTGTATGTGTCTGTGTCAATATGTCTGTGTGTGTCAGTATGTCTGTCAGTGTATGTGTCTGTGTGTGTCAGTATGTCTGTCAGTGTTTGTGTCTGTGTGTGTGTCAGTATGTCTGTCAGTCAGTGTATGTGTCTGTGTCTATGTGTTAGTATGTCTGTCAGTGGGTGAGTTAGTATGTCTGTCAGTGTATGTATGTGTTAGTATGTCTGTCAGTGTATGTATGTGTTAGTATGTCTCAGTGTGTGTCTATTTGTGTCAGTATGTCTGTGTATGTGTTTGTCAGTATGTCTGTCAGTGTATGTGTCAGTGTGTGACAGTATGTCTGTCAGTATGTATGTGTTAATATGTATGTTAGTGTATGTGTGTGTTAGTATCTCTGTCAGTGTATGTGTCTGTTTGTCAGTATGTCTGCCAGTGTGTGTGTCAGTATGTCTGTTTGTGTGTGTCTCTCTTGTGTGTCAGTAAGTCTGTCAGTGTATGTATCTTGTGTATGCATTAATATGTCTGTCAGTGTATGTGTCTGTGGGTATGTGTTGGTATGTCTGTCAGTGTATGTGTCTCTGTGTATGTCTGTGTGTGTGTATTAGTATGTCTGTCAGTGTATGTATCTGTGTGTGTGTCAGTATGTCTGTCAGTGTTTGAATCTGTGTGTCTGTATCTGTGTGAGTCTGTGTATATGTGTGCCTATATCCAGGGCCGGACTGGGAAAAAAATTCGGCCCGGGCATTTTTCAATCACAGCTGCCCTTGAGAAGGGGGCGGGGCCAGAGAGTGTGTGTTTTGTCATCACTAAGGACAAGCACACCCCCTCTCAAACTGATATGTTAGTTCAATGCGCAGAGCCCTGCTGAAGAGCTCTAGCATGAGAAAAAGGCCCTGTATTTGTTCTGCGCAACGCAAGCAAATTTAATAACATGCTTGCGTTGTGTTTGCTTTTAACTTGTCTCTGGTGTCTCAGTAAGTGGGATACCAGAGGACAAAAGGGCCAGGAAAACGTATTGTGCTAGGGCCTGTAGAGAGTGTGTGTATAGAGGGCATAGTGTGTATTGGGGATGTAGCGAGTGTGTGCATACTGGCTGTAGTGTGTGTAAGGGTTGTAGAGAGTGTGTGTTTAGAGAATGTAGCATGTGTTTGTTAACAAGGAATGTAGTGTGTGCATAGGGGATCCAGAGTTTGTATGTCAGGAATGTAGTGTGTGTAGGTGGTGCAGTGTGTGTGTGTGTGTAGGGGATCTAGTATGTAAAGGACACAGAGTGTATATAGGAGATTGTGTGTGTGTGTGTGTGTGTAGAGGATTTAGAGTGTATATAGGGATCTACTGTGTGTATGTGTAGATTATATGATCCAGAGTTGGGTAAGGGATCTAGCATGTACCTGGAGTGTAATGTGTGTAGTGGTGCAGTGTGAGGGGTGCTATAGTATATATATATATATATATATATATATATACATATTCTATATACATCCAAATATATATGTATATGTGAGGGTCACAGCGTGTTGGGTGTGTTGTGTGCAGCATGTGTGTGTGAGGGGTGCAGCGTGTTGGGTGTGCTGTGTGCAGCATGTGTGTGTGAGGGTTGCAGTGTGTTGTGTGTGTGAAGGGTGCAGCATGTGTGTGTGAGGGGTGCAGCATGTGTGTAAGGGTGTTCTTACTATCACATTCTATGTGTCTAATTATCTTTGTTAATTCACTGAGGGTTATTTTATGATATATATATATATATATATATATATATATATATGTGTGTGTGTGTGTCTGAGGGTGCTGTGTGTTTGAGGGCGCTGTGTGGGTAAGTGTGCTGTGTGAGGATGCTGTGTGTGTGTCTAAATGTGCTGTGTTTGTGAGTGTGCTGTGTGTGTGAGCGTGCTGTCTGTTTGAGCGTGCTGTGTGTGCGTGAGTGCTGTGTGGGTAAGTGTGCTGTTAGTGTGAGTGTGCTGTGTTTGAGGGTGATATGTGTGTCTGAGGGTGCTGTGTGTGAGGGTGCAGTGTGTGTGTCTGACGGTGCTGTTAGTGTTCTGTGTATGTGTCTAATGGTGCTGTGTGTGTCTGAAGGTTGCTGAGTGGGTGAGGGTGCTGTGTGTATATGTCTGGGTTTGTGTGTGTGGGGGGGGCAAGGTGTAAATTTATGATTTTTTAAAAATTATTGTTTTAATTAAAAATAATGTGGGATAAAATCAGATTTAAGAAATAGGGGAATTAATAAAAAATATTAAAAAGAATAAACTTAATTTCCCCCCTCCCTTCTTACCTTTAGTTTGGGAGGGGGGGTAGCCGTGCGTCCATGGAGGAGTCCCTGGTGTTGCTGTCCCATGCTGCAGTCCCTGGTGTTGCTGTCCCATGCTGCAGTCCCTGGTGTTGCTGTCCCATGCTGCAGTCCCTGGTGTTGCTGTCCCATGCTTCAGTCCCTGGGGTTGCTGTCCCATGCTGCAGTCCCTGGTGGTCCTAGTGGTGAGTGAACTCTACCCTGCAGTTCCTGGGGTAGAGTTCACTCTCGCGAGATCTGAGCATTGCCGTGGTAACCGTGGCAACACTCAGACCTCGCGAGAGGACCCGGCGGAGCTGCTGGCTAGAGCTCCGCCGGTCCTCTCCTGCCTCCCTCACTCCCCAGCCGGCATAGCAGTGTTACAGTGCCTCTGGGCCGGTGATGGAGATCTCTGATCTCCCCACCGGCCCATGGAGGCACACAGCAGGGCCGGCACACTGATAGTGTCGGCCCTGCATGGGCCGGCCGGAGAGATCCTGTGATCTCCCCTGCCGGCCTTGGCCCCTGGCCATCGCGGCCCACCGGGCATTTGCCCGGTATGCCCGATGGCCAGTCCGGGCCTGCCTATATCTGTATGTATGTCAGTGTGTATATGTGTCTGTATATCTGCATGTGTGTCTGTGTGTCAGTGTGTATATCTATGTATCTGCATGTGTTTCAGTGTGTGTATGTGTGTGTATCTGTGTGTGTGTATGTGTATCACAGTGTGTGTGTGGCAATGTACAGTGCCTTACCTATTTTGTTACATTACAGCCTTAAATTCAATGTTTTATTAACCTGAATTTTATGTGATGGATCAGAACACAATAGTCTAAGTTGGTGAAGTGAAATGAAAAAAAACAAAACATAAAATTATTTTTTAGAAATAGAAAACAGAAAATTGGCATGTGCGTATGTATTCACTCCCTTTGTTATGAAGCCCATAAAAAGCTCTGGTGCAACCAATTACCTTCAAAAGTCATATAATTAGTGAAATGATGTCCACCTGTGTGCAATCTAAGTGTCACATGATCTGTCATTACATATACACACCTTTTTTGAAAGGCCCCAGAGGCTGCAACACCTAAGCAAGAGGCACCACTAAGCAAACACTGCCATGAAGACCAAAGAACTCTCCAAACAAGTAAACGACAATGTTGTTGAGAAGTACACAGCAGAGACTGGAGTATCTGTACATAGGACGACAATAAGCCGTACGCTCCATAGAGTTGGGCTTTATGGCAGAGTGGCCAGAAGAAAGCCATTACTTTCAGTAAAAAACAAAATGGCACGTTTTGAGTTTGCGAAAAGGCATGTGGGAGACTCCCAAAATATATGGAGGAAGGTGCTCTGGTCTTATGAGACTAAAATGTAACTTTTCGGCCATCAAAGAAAATGCTATGTCTGGCGCAAACCCAACACATCACATAACCCAAAGAACACCATTCCCACAGTGAAACATGGTGGCGGCAGCATCATACTGTGTGGATGTTTTTCAGCATCCGGGACTGGGAAACTGGTCAGAGTTGAGGGAAATTGGATGGTGCTAAATACAGGGATATTCTTGAGCAAAACCTGTACCACTCTGTGCGTGATTTGAGGCTAGGACGGAGGTTCACCTTCCAGCAGGACAATGACCCCAAACACACTGCTAAAGCAACACTTGAGTGATTTAAGGGAAAACATGTAAATGTGTTGGAATGGCCTAGTCAAAGCCCAGACCTCAATCCAGTAGAAAATCTGTGGTCAGACTTAAAGATTTGGCTGGAGTGAACTCTATATCACTTTTAACTTTAAAAATAGAATACCAGGCAATTATCCAGATATATTAGCTTACGTAATTTAGAAATAGTGAATCTTAATTAGGAAAGTGAAAATTCTGCAAATGTAAAATCTGGTTAGAATTATTCTTATTGGATGGACACAGGAATGGTAAATGATCTGGTATGAGAATTATTGTAGTTTTAAAGTTGCAATATAATAGGATATCTTGCCTATGAGGATTGTGGCCAGCAGTGAAAGAGTAAATTCAGTGTAATTTGACTGTCAGCCAAATTTTTTATTGCTTTACGCTGTGCTGCTGTGAAATGCTGTGAGATGCTGTGTTCTGTGTAAGCTGATTTCAAAGTAAAGTGTCCTATCATAAATCTTGTTGGAAACTGCATACATAACTGTTGTTATTTAGCTGTCTATATTGTGTTAAACCACTGCCATATTGTAAACTTATGCTATACCTAAATATATTTTAGGTGATTGTCACGCATGTTATATTTTATTATTATTATTATTATTGTCACAATAAATTCTATTTTTATAATTAATTTGTGATTAATGAGTGAAATAAAATCTACTAATGAAACTTACTCTAGGATCTATGAGAATTAAAATAGTGGGTAATTCTCAGCTTTAAATCATTAATCGGTGAAACAGTGCCAAGATATCAATTTTTGATATAATAAAATGTATTAAATTATTTTTTGATAATTTTTATGAAAATATTATTTTAAGATTTATCACCCCATAAATATCCTCACAATTTGGAGGCAGACTGCTGAAATTGTTAGTTGAAATTATATTTCACAGGCATTGCTATTGTGTAATTCATGCAATATTAATCTTGATATAGAAAAGAGTTTTGTATTGATATTAATTCAGTGTATAGAAATATGGCTGAATCCAACACATCATCTCAATCAGATAGTGGGAAGAGGTTATTAGACCTGCAATTTGTTCCTTTAAGCATCTTATATAATCACTTACAAATCAAAACTGCTTATAAAGATTGGGTACTCCAAATTAAAGAACAAGTTCTTAATACAATTTATGATAGATCGAATAATGCACCTCTAATTAAACATCTTAGCAATATAGACAAAGAATCTACAATACTGTCCGTTATCGACTCGTGTGTTTTTCATATTGGGTTATTCTATTATGCTAAAAAAGCATAATGAGATAAAACTTATTGCTCACAGTTCAACAGGGTGTTTAGCGCTGCAGCCATATGGCTTAACCATCCACTACTGCCCTGGGAAGCAGACTGGCAATGCTGACGGTCTATCCAGACAAACTGAACTAGAGAAGTGATCTGTGAGCACTCCCCCGGACATCCCCAAACCGATCCATTGGGATCAGACTGTGTATGCCGGCTTGTGGTTACGTGGTAGCTTTGTGGCGGACCTATTTCTTATGTCTTCCCTTACGTTGGATTGTGAACCCCATTTTGGATTCTTTCCCATGTTAATTTGTGTGTTTTTCCCTTTGTTGTTCGGGACATGGCCTACGAACAGAATCCATTCATCTCCCGAACAAGGACCACCCCTGTACCCCATTAGAACGTTGACACCAACCCTATAAGTGCGAAACCGCAAGGGAAACAATCAATGAGTGCTTCCCCTGGGTGGCCGCCATTTCGTATAACTAAACACATGGTAGAGAGAGAATGGCGGCCACGAACGGAGACTAGCCAGGACACCTATTTCCCTGGAACTGTTTTCGGCTAGCGCCTCGGGTCTGGCCGGTCAAAACTTTACCTCGATGGCATTTCCGTTCCAGCGAACCGATCTGAGTGATTCTTGGATATTTGGTACCCTCAGATTGGGGCTTTTGGGGAATGTACTTTTTTTCAGTGGGTACACTTTTGGGGTACAGTAGATTTTGTGGGATTTTCTGTACCTTGGAGATAATTAAATTAAATTAATTTTCTCATGCAATTATCTCACAGGCACAGAGAAATCTGGGATTGGAACCATTGTTTTCCTATTTTGTAAACTCTATGTAGGGGACTGGGCATAAAAACTAGCTGTGACTCAATAAAAGTCAGTTGACTCCCAGAACTGTATGTCGTCCGGTTACTGGGGGAATTGGGTATATCTGCTGAACAACAATTTCTTTCCTGCTTTATAGACCACCAGTGGAGACTTGTGGATTTTATTATTCTAGCTCCACTACACAAGGGTAAGCTGAACAGTACTATAATCAGGGCACAGGCAATATTGTCACTCAGTTATCCTAGATCCAAGCAGTCACTACCAATGCAACCACACCCAGCTCAAGGAACCACCTAAAAACAACTAAGAAACAACAAAGACACACTAAAACAGTGTTGTGTAACCCTAGAATAATGCACAAACTCACAGTGCGAAAAAAACACGTTGACAGAGGAAGAAGAAGTCAATCTGCCACTCTTGGAGAGAAGCCGTGAACAGGGAGAAGGCTGCCGTCACCTCTAGTCGCTTCATGTGGATTTCGAGTCTTGCGAGACTCAGAAGAGTGTGCAAAAATGAAACCACCAAAAGCTGGCTGCCACATGAGTAGTGGGTCAGACTGAAAATAGCTGCCATGAACAAAAGCTGCCAGTGTGGCAGACCAAGCAAACCTCCAAGAAGTTGCATAAAGCCGCAGTAACTCACACCAGTGGGCAGGGACCTGACAGTCACATGAAAACCAGGGGAAGAGTGGCAGACTGACAAGAGCTGCAGCTCCAGCCAATCAGCCTCGGATTCCACCAATAAAAAGGGGAAAACAAACCACCTGGTTTTCATGCAAGGGGGAAAAAAAGAGAAATAAAAGATAAACAGGAAAAATCCCATAAAACAAGACTCACACAACCTGTTTAATAAACACAGACCAGGGGATAAGCCCACACAAAAAAGGATAAATAATTAAACAATAGAACACAAGTGCATGAAACAGAAGATAAGAACTAATTATTAGCAGCAAAGAAAGAGAGGTTGCTTGTATTGTGTCATACCTGTCATAGACTATGCTTGTTGGTGATTGGTTGATGTGTTACTAAGCATATTGTAAACTCTATCATGTGTTTGTTCTCTCATATTTTTCTTTGCTGCTGAGGAAAATAAAGAAAGAGAATAGCATAATAAGAGCCTCTGTGTTGTTATAAAATCAGAGGCACATTCTTCTACAGAAGCAGAGCATATCTCTGCAGCAGAAGCATGCAAGGAAGCACAAATGCTTAGCCAACTTCTAAAGGACTTGGAAAAAACAAAAACAAAGCTCATCCGACTGATTGAAGACAACCCGAGCTGTGTAAAGATGATGCAAACAGAGAATGCACCCACCAAGCACATTGCCATTAGAGGTCATGCAATAAGAGGCTGGTACCACAATAAAAATATTGAGATGCAGACATGCAGTAATTCCCAGAAGCAGAGATGACAGCTGACAAAACCCTTGCCAAGAGACATTTTTGAGGAACTATGGTTGAAAATGTATTTAGTAAGTTAGAATTAAGCACTGTTGAGAAGAGGAGTTTTTGGTGTTTGCTTGGAAGGTTGAAGGTTAATTTGTATTGATCTGGTCTTTACCTTTGACTCAGTACTACTTCTTCCATATTGCTCCAATTTAGGAACTCTTCTGCTACCTACAACTGAAGCAATTCGTATAACATTGCTTGTTGTTCTTTGGCCATTATCTCTCATTATCCATCCCAGTGTTTCCCAACCCAGTCCTCAAGGCACACCTACCAGTCCAGGATTTAGGGATTAACCAGTTGTGTCTAAGGTGTTTTTTTTCTTCTTTGTAAAAACACCTTAGACACAACTGGGTAATCCCTAAATCCTGGACTGGTAGGTGTGCCTTGAGGACTGGGTTGGGAAACACTGATCCATCCTACCACATTTAAAACTATTTGCCTAACCCCAAGCAAATACGTGGATTTAATCTGCCTACTTTACCCTTTTTTTATTTTACACGAACTTCCAGTCTGCTTATAGCTTGCCTGCTTATACCTGGAAAAGGGATATGGACTTAAATCTTACACTAAAAGATGAAGACTGGTTTACATCTTTCTCAAAACCCCTTAACTAGTAATATACCCCCTATTCCATTGCATTTGTACAGTAACACTCACAATGACCGCTAAATTCTGTATATCCTTGGTCCTGTTAATGACCATAATTTTGTCTTAAATTCCATGCCATTGAAAGCTTTTTTTCCCAAGTTCAAGATAAGAAGGAAAAACTACAACAATGGCATTCTCTTGTAACTGCAGGCTCCCTGTGCAATTGCATTTCTTTATTTTTTTCCTCTTCCTGGCCTTGTTTTAGTTTATATAGTTTTTATTTCTGTTATTTCATTTTGTGGAGGTCCATTTGTTATTATTTTTATTGTGATTGTTTGCTTAATGCATTGTCTTTAAAAAATATTATTATTTTATTTTCCCAAAATGTAATGTATGCAGAAAGGTGTAATGTAGAGTTAGTCTTAAAGGACCACTATAGGCACCCAGACCACTTCAGCTTAATGAAGTGGTCTGGGTGCCAGGTCCAGCTAGGGTTAACCCTTTTTTTTATAAACATAGCAGTTTCAGTGAAACTGCTATGTTTATAAATGGGTTAATCCAGCCTCTAGTGGCTGTCTCTTGACAGCCGCTAGAGGCGCTTGCGTGCTTCTCACTGTGGGGGCACCCTCAGGGCACTATAGTGCCAGGAAAACGAGTATGTTTTCCTGGCACTATAGTGGTCCTTTAAACAATGGCTAACAAAGTCCTTAAACAAAGTCAATTTATAATGATTTATGCATAAACCTTTGCTAGATATCCACTCTTACATTTCTGAAAGTCAGTTTCTCTTTGCTGAGATAGTTATTTATTTATTTATTTAAAGAAATTCTACTTCCAGTCACGTTGCCTGGCTGAAATATTCTCTAGGTTTTTGGATTTTTATTTAGTTTTATTTCATTCATATCTTACTTTATATTAAGAAATAAAAATGTCACTTAAATGTAAAGCTTTGGCACCTTTAGGTTTTTGTTTTTTTTATAAAATAGAACTAATTCTTTTAAAATTGCAAACCATGACACCTCTGCAACTAGTAATGTTAAACACCTGGCTGTAGGGATCTGTAGAAAGACAGCAAGTCCACAGATAATGGAGGCATCTTAACAATTGATTACATCACCTGTCTCTTGATACGGTAATATATAAGATATAAATTCTCACCTCTTCATCCTGGGAGTCTCTGAGTTTATCCTACTTTTCTCCATATTCCAAAATTTAAAGCATTGCACACCTTCCGTTCCAATCTATAACATGGGATGCAATTGCCCTAGGATACAGCTAAATTTCAGGATGTGGTTAAACTGAATTGTTTTTATTCTTAGTGACGCATTTTTCAGAGACTCTAATATATTTTCTAAGACTTATTCTTCATATATGCCCTGTATCTTCTTCTTCTACAGATTGATACATCAAATCTTTCATTTATAGAGGATCAGTTCCCCCTTCTGAATTTAGAATTAGAAACACAGTGATATGAGTCAAAAGTATATCAAATTAATTCCTTGTTTTTGTCGTGGTTGTTGTTGATCCAAAAAAAGACAAAAATACAAATTGAAAGGATTTCCAACTCCTTCCTGACAAAGGAGAATACCCTTTAATTCTTATGTGGTACTTAATTTTCTTTTCAAATATTTTTTATTTAATTTTTTAATAATTACATAACACTTTCGTAAACAATTAGTAGAATACAATATATCTATAAAGAGTTAATATCAAATAAAGTGTTAATATGATAAAAGAAAAGTATCAATTAAACAATATTGACAATTAAAAAAAAGAAAATAAAGGAGAAAAAGGGAAGGTTGGGTATATAAAACAATTGACCTTAATATTAATAATTGAGATAATCATGTATAATATCTTATTCTACCAAAAAAAAGCAATATATAACAGAAATATGTTAAACATCAAGAAGAAAATAAATAAATAATAAATAAAAATGTTTTAAATTATCCATGCCGAAAAATAAATCAACCTCTCTATATTATTCGTTTATTTTAGATTTTTCAATCCCACATGTCCCATATATAGCATTACATTTGCTAAAAATATGGAAGAAGGTCTTAAAGCCAATTCATAATCTTTGTTTTCTCTGATAAAATGTATAACTTCTCCTTCAGATGGTAATGTAACCTTTTTCCAATATCTGGGTATCAAGGATGTAGCAGCTATTAAAATATGAGATATAACAAATTTTTCGGCTTTGTTTAAGAAATGTGGAAGAAATTTTAATAAGCCCAATTTTGGTGACAATTTTGTGATTGTGGGGACATTGATTTGTTTTAACGAGAGGATAAAATCCCAGAATAATTCCAATTTAATACAAGTCCACCAAATAAGATACATATTACCAATTTCCCCACATTGTCTCCAGCATAAGTCTGATGTAGGTGGGAAATTGGTTTTAAGCCTGGTAGGTACTAAGTACCATATACAACTTTAAGATGATTTTCTAAATTAGTGGAACATAGGGTCATACTTTTGAGAGCATCTCTTATTTTGTACCATTCTGATATGTCTATTTGTAATTGCATATCATATTCCCAATCAGTCATGAACTCCAACTTGCAATTTGGTAAAGATGATAAATATTAATAGCAAATAGATACAGTGAGTTTTTGGGCTGGATTATTTAAATATATTTTTTCTTAATTTGTTAAAGGGACACTATAGTCACCTTAACAACTTTAGCTTAATGAAGCAGTTTTGGTGTATAGAACATGCCCCTGCAGCCTCACTGCTCAATCCTCTGCCATTTAGGAGTTAAATCCCTTTGTTTATGAACCCTAGTCACACCTCCCTGCATGTGACTTGCACAGCCTTCCATAAACACTTCCTGTAAAGAGAGCCCTATTTAGGCTTTCTTTATTGCAAGTTCTGTTTAATTAAGATTTTCTTATCCCCTGCTATGTTAATAGCTTGCTAGACCCTGCAAGAGCCTCCTGTATGTGATTAAAGTTCAATTTAGAGATTGAGATACAATTAATTAAGGTAAATTACATGTGTTTGAAAGTGAAACCAGTTTTTTTTTCATGCAGGCTCTGTCAATCATAGCCAGGGGAGTTGTGGCTAGGGCTGTATAAACAGAAACAAAGTGATTTAACTCCTAAATGACAGTGAATTGAGCAGTGAAATTGCAGGGGAATGATCTATACACTAAAAATGCTTTATTTAGCCAAAGTAATTTAGGTGACTATAGTGTTCCTTTAATTGTAATTAATCTAATTTTTGGTCAAATGATTGAATGTCCAAAAGTTCAAATAATTTAAAAGAAATTGTGTCATATTGGTCAGACAATGCATCTGTTAATTTGTATTTCTTTTGTAATGTGGAAAAGGATGATAATGAGTTTGACTTGTGGATGAGCTGGGGGGAGGGTAGGAGACACATGGTGGGGGCAGGGGAAGGAAATTAGACACATGGAGGAGCTTGGAGATGGAATGAAACACGTGTGGTGGGAGTGGGAGTGGGAGTGGGAGTGGGGTGGGGGTTTGGGGCGCCCGGGACAATTGTTGCACTGGAGCCCGGTGGTTTCTAGTTACGCCTCTGTTTCTACCCTAGGCAATTCTGGAAGGAATACTGGTTAGGAATAAATAAAGCTAGAAATTCTAAAAACAACCAGTCTGGTTTTCTAAGAACAAACAAATGTTTCTGTACGAAGATGGAATGAATTTCTCTTAGCAAGATTGCAGGTGCCTGGAATACAGATGATTTATATTAATGCTCAAAAGGGTTCTTTAGTGCCAAATTGGAGTGGAAAAAAATAGCTGCTGTACAAATAAACCATAATTTTCTTCACTGTGCCAAAAGATATTTTAGTGTGGTATTTTGGCTCAGGCAACGATGGTGCTGCAACCACAGATGTGATTAATATGTAAAAAGATTGTAGATTATATGGGAGTTGGAGGTTTGTCAGTATTACCTCTTTGGTACTCAGCTAGAAGTACGGCCTATAAAAATAATAATGATATACATTTAAATATGATAAAATCAGCCTCCAAAGGGACACTATAGACACACCTCTTCATCCCATTGAAGTGGTCTGGTTAAAGTATCTCTTAGCTCTGCAATATAAAACAGTTTCATTGCAGGGTTAAGACTGCCTCTAAAATCTAAAAGCAATTCCACAAGGGTAACAATTTTGGGAGTTATCTACTAAGTGGCTACAAGATGGAGCTGTGGCCTACAGCATGGATCGGAATTTCATTTGTTTGAATTAAATTACAAAACTAAAATAATGACTGAATTTTGTCCGCAAATGAATGAACAAACTGATGAAATTTGGTTTGGATAAAACTAAATTTGTTTTCGTTCACATTGGTTTGGATAAAATAAACTGTCAACTGTATAGGGAGAAGTCAAATTCTGAGGAGACGACTGGCAACCCACGATCGTAAATCTTCACCAGCTACCACTGCCCTGTATCAAGCCTACTCCTAACTCTATGCTTACACTAACTGTAACGATACACTTACCATAACCTTACCTCTACACGAACCCTAAAACATCACCCTAACCCAGCATTAACCCTTACCTTACACTAACACTAACCCTACACTAGCTCTACTTTAACACTAAAACTAGCCCAACCCTAACCCTAACTCAGAGGGACTCCTTCTCATCAGTGGAGGGATTTCCCTGCTCACACGGTACAGGGCACTCAGTAAATGCTCTTTACTTTGAGATTGCAGCATAAGAGAGAGATCTTCCTCACATGCTGCAGCTCTGGAATGCTGTCTCTGCCCAGTGCTGATCAGTGTTGGCAGGAGAGCATGCAGGGAAACCAAGTCAGGGTCTTTACAGACTTTGACAGTCTGCCTCAGACTAGGGGCAGGCTAAGAATCAACAAGCTGAGCTTGATCATGATTTAAATGGGTTGTATGCAGCGCTCCCTTTTGCATACAGCTAATCTGTCATTCTGGGTATACTATATATGGCACCAGCTGAAAGTGCAGGACATTCCAAGCCATTCTAATATTGTTAACTCCCACTCTGTGGAGAACGGCTGGAAAAGTCCTAATGTTCTTAAAGGGTTAACACCTAAAAATGTATGCTGTCACTTTCATGTCACCATATAACCCAAATTCTGGTTTAAGGCAAATAAAGGAGTGCAGTAAATGTGTTTTTTTTACTCTGCTGATCAAATAGAGGAGTGAAAATTAAGGCCGAATGGAGCAAAACCACCCGGCTATGTACAGAGCCATTTAAGCTACAAAATCTGGACATTGTTCACACTATTTACCAACATCTGGATTTTGCAATTCTGTCTCCAAATGAGCCTAAATTAGGCACAGAAATCAGACTAAACACCACCAGACAGCTGAAATCTGGACCAGAATTCTTTAAAGCTGCACTGTTAATGTCTAGGGATTTGAAAAGTATCTGGGGTAGGGGTGGCAGGCAGGCAAAGGTGAGTATTATTTACCTGCCCCTTGCGGGAGCTGCCATCTTCTTCTAGCAGGTCCTATTCTGATCCTGGCGCTTCAGCTGCCTGGAGCCAATACCACTGCTGTAATCTTGCATGTGGGCAAGAGTGCATAATAATAAGAAGGATCCCACTAGACTGCAGGATCCTCCATAGATTGAGCCTAACTGGTTGCGGGTGGAAGATTGACACTTTTTGACAGTGATAGCTCCGCGCAGTGTGAAGAAGTTTCAAAAATACTGAGGCAAAATAATATGTGCCCAGTGCTGACAGAGTTAAAAAAGTACTTGGAATGATCAATTCACTTGCTATTCAAATTGTTACTGTTCATCCTGCTGAATGCACTCAATTTCGATATTTTTTTTTTTTTATATCGGTATGTCTCCCGAACCCTAAACTTTGTATAGGATACAGATGTGAAAGAACTGATTTTAATCCAGACACCGAATACATCCGAGCAATTGCTGCAGATTAGCTTTAGCAAATATAAGAATTTCCATTGCATTTGGTTATTACACCATACTTTGTCCAGACAAAATATAGCATTTAGTGAATGTTTTTTGTTTTTTTATAATTCTACTGATCAATGTAAAGTTATTACCCAGTGACATGTCCCCTTAAAGCTTTATTCTGGACTGTGGTTTGGTCTTTCTTTTTTTCTGTAAAACGGATTGCAGAAGTCCCTTCTAATCATCTATGTTTGGATAATCTAAAGTGAATAAATATAAATTATTTTCAGATGGTTAAAAAGAAAATCCCACAAAATGAGAACATTACTGCCAGTTCATGCATTAAATTGCAATTTGCTGACCAAGACTTATTACTCTGTCTCAAATGGATTTAAATTCTAAAATCTCTAAATTAATCTGTTTCTGAAGTGAGGATGGAAAAAAGACTAAAAATGTTTAATAGCCACTGAAACAAAGGAAATGAAATGCAGAACTGTAAAGCTTAGAGTGAAAGTGAAGTTAATAAGGAATGTATTTTATTGAAGTAAAAAAAAAAATTGACAGTCTTATGTCAGCAGTAGACACAACATTACCTTATAGGACATATTAGTTAAAGGAGCATGCTAAACTACATCAGTGGTTATGGTCCAAACAGGTACCCGGCACACAGTTACATATTTCATCAGCAACTGATGGAGGTATAAGCCTGTCCCTTTAGTTTGAGACATCCTATTCCTATCCTATTCTGATAATAGAACATATTTATACAAGCAATTCAAAACCCTAGCCATCCACTTTGGCTAAATCATGGCTGTGTGCGTGTGAGCATTGTTCGAAGCTCAAGTGAGCACTGTGTGCAAACCATTCAGAAAACCATTAGCGGTAGCTTGTTTGCTATCATCCTATTCAGAAATTCCAGCCATTCTCTATAAGGGCCATTCTCTATAAGGGGATGGCCCTTATAGAGAATGGCTGGAATTTCTGAATAGGATGATAGCAAGCAAGCTACTGCTAATGGTTTTCTGAATGGTTTGCACACAGTGCTCACTTGAGCTTCTAACAATACTCACTTCTGCTAAGGGATGTACGTATTCCGTGGCGGAACAGAAATGGGATAAGATCAGACCCTGTAGACTAGAATAACAGGTCCTTGAGTTTTGGAGACACCTTTTCTGGTAGTGGCTTTCCGCAGCTGTTGTCTTCATGTGCAAATGAAGTGCTAGAACATCTGATATACAGGGTGATTTTCTAAAGTGAAAATTCAAAGTGATTTTCAAATTTAAGGCCAGAGTTGCCAAACTAAAAGTATAGCTGACTTCATGGGCATCCGAAGAAGGGGCATTTGCCTTCCCCTCATGGATTTTTCAACTTGCTCTCCTTCCCCACAGGTACCCATGCAGGATTACCTGAAGTGGGTACTTTACTAACTAATAAAAATGAAAAAAAGCCTGCACTTACAGTGTGTGCACATGAAGCAGCCGAGTGTTCACTCCAGCGAGTGGGCTGCAATAGAGAGCAGGGATAGACTTCAAGCACTGCTCCCTCCTACCTACAGGTGGCGCCAAACTAAACTGAGTCTCTACCAGTCCCATGACACTCAGCCAGACTACACCAGAGCAGGTAGGGAGAAAATCACTATATAACTGGGAATAGACAGACAGGAAAAACATATGGAGAAAGGGATAGAATGGGGGATATGAAGAATATGAAGGTGTGTGTAGGAAGTTCTGAGAAAATGGACACATGGAGAATATGAAGAAAGGTGAAGATGTTTGTGGAGGGGGTATGAGAGAAGGGACAGAAGCTGGTGGGGGAAATGAAGCAAATTGAAGGTTTGTGTCTAGTGAAGTCCAGTAATGAGATTAAAATGATGTCTGCATGTCTGATTATAATAGAAAAGTGGGGGGTGATTTGAAAAAGTGAGGAGAATATAGAGAAAGGTGAAGGATTCAGAGCAGATTATGAGAAAAGGGACAAAAGGTGTGTGAGGGATATTAGAAAAGTGACACGGGATTTTTGTCTGTGTGTGTGGGTTGGATTTGGAGAAAGCAAGAGAGAGACAGAAGTTGGTGGTAAAATATATATAGAAATACAGAAAGTGGGGGAGAGTATCTGGAGAGAAGGACACTAGAGGATTATGGAAACAGGGATACCACTGGAGTAAGTGACAATATGGGAAGACGCTCATTAGAACAGAGTAATGGGGGTAGTAGGAAAATGATCATGTGATATTAGAGGTTTATTTATTTTCATACAGTAAATATTACATTAAGAAGCAGAAACATGCAACAGGGTCTTCACTAAACTCTGTTTTATAGTAAATTGAAAACTTAATTGCAAAATTAGGGCCAAAATATATATTTTTTCAAATAAAACTTAAATTTGCAATTTACATTTCAATTTGCTTAAATTTGGAGTAACTTAATATATAGACCAGGGGTAGGCAACCTTTTAGCAGCACTGTGCCGATATAGGATTGTGATGTCCCGTAGCGTGCCGATCCTCAGGCCCGTCGCTACCAGGCAAGCTAACCAAACAATTGCTTGGGGCCCCGAGCTGGCCCCGAGATAACCCTGATATAGACTATATATACACACACACACCAGTTTTTAACATTCAGTGCCTCTCCCGAGATTAGGTTCTGGATTCGCCCCTGGCGCAATGTCTGTGTGACCGGCAGAAGGGGAGCACACAGCACAGTGTTTCCCTTCCTGCCAGTGAATATATATAGCGTGGCCATGCCTGGTGTGGCGGAACCAGTCTCGCCACTGGGCATTGTTGAAGACTGATTGCCAGCCTCCTGCCATGTGACTATGGCTCCTGGGATGTATTGCCTGCTCTCCTGTACTGCTGAGGTTTGCTACCAACTAGGTGGATTTGGCTATGGAGCTTGTCTAGTGCCCTCTGTTGGTAGCAACAGCAATATGCACTACCTGAATAGCGAGCCTTAAATGTGAATGAGACACATGGAGGGGCTGAGGGAGGAATGAGTAACATGAAGGGGCTGGAAGTTGAATGAGTCACATGTTCTCAGGACATTATCATTGAGAAAGGGCTGCTGCCCAAAACGTTTGCTGCTTAAACTTTGTCCTCAAATAAATTGTTGTAGCACCTGGGTGTGCACACCTATACTGGATGCGCAGGACTTTTGTTTGTTTTTTGGCCAGATGAAACTTGCAATACTCTTCTGGATCAAACTTAGCCACCAATCTGAAAAAATCAAAGGAATCATCCTAAACATATATTGCCATTTGGGGAGAATATATGAATTAATTATATTAACTCTTCCCATCCAAGATGTTTCTATGTTTCTCCAGTTCTTTAACAAATGGTTAGTATGACAAAGAAGTGACAGAAAATTGATTTCTCTAAAACCATTTAAATCTCTTGATAATGTTATTCCTAAGTAGGGCACATCTTTTTTCATCCAAGTGAAATTATATTTGTATCTAATATCTTGTTTTAAACTATTATCTAAATTAAAATCCATTATTATTGATTTGTCTACATTAGTTTTATAGTTTGCTACTTATTCTTCTATCTCCTTCATAAGATAATCTAATGACCTTTTCGCCTCTAAGATTGTAATCAGTAAGTCATCAGCATACATATTAATTTTTTTGTTTCCCTTCTTTACATCAATAACCCCTGTTATTCTTATTATTTCTTATGGTATTGGTAAAATACTCAATGGACATAATATAAAGCAGTGGAGACAGGGGGCATCCCTGCCTAGTACTTTTACTAAGTGAAAATCAATTTGAACATAAATTAGATCCCACTACTCTTGCTGAGGGAGTTGTATATAATGCCATGATGGCCCAATGTATCCAACCTTGGATCCCAAACTGTTGTAATGAATGGCTCATAAATTCCCAGCTGACCCCTTGTACTGTATGAGGAGCTTTTTCCTGGTATGAAACCAATTGTGTCTGGGTGTATTATTGTATCCAATATATTTTTAAGTCTGTTGGCCAAAATTGCAGAAAATATTTTAGTATCTCCATTAATTAATTAAATTGGCCTATCATTTTCTACTGCTATTTAATTTTCCCCTTGTTAGATTAGCTTGAAGCATTTCAGTAGGGAAAGTCCCACGGGATCCCGACATTACCCCCCCCTTGAAGACCGTCCGGAGGGCGGGAAGCCGAAGGCTTCAAAGGAAACCGGGCATGAAAGGAGCGGACCAAAGAAGGAGCGTGCATATCAGAGCTCGAAACCCAAGACCGCTCCTCAGGGCCGTACCCCTTCCAATCCACCAAATATTGCAGCCGACCCCTAGAAACACGAGAGTCGAGAAGGGCAGCCACCTCGTACACGTCGCTAGAGACAGCGCGAGGAGAAACGGGCCACCCAAGGGGACGAGAGAACCGGTTACACAGCAAGGGCTTCAAAAGCGAGACGTGAAACGTGTTCGGGATACGCATGGAAGGAGGCAGGTCAAGGGAGTAGGAAACAGGGTTAACCCTACGTAACACCCTGTAGGGACCAAGAAACCTGGGAGCAAATTTCATCGAGGGAACCTTGAGACGGAGGTTCCTGGAGGACAACCATACCCTGGAACATAAGAAGGGGCCGCAATCCTACGGCGATCAGCAAACTTTTTCTGAGCAGCTGCTGAACGAGAAAGCGCAACATGGACCTGATCCCACGTCTTCCGCAAAGAGGCGAGGTGCTGGTCCAAGGCGGGCATTCCCTTGTCGGAGAACGCACCGGGAAGGACAGAAGGTCAAAACCCATAAGCAACCTCAAAAGGACTTAAGCCAGTAGACGAATGAGACACCGTATTCCTGGCAAATTCAGCCCACGGAAGGAGGCGAGACCAGTCATCCTGGTGCGCATTAGTGAAGCAGCGCAAATACAATTCCACAGACTGATTAGCACGTTCGGCCGCACCATTAGATTGCGGGTGATAGGAGGAAGAGAACGACAAGGAGACCCCCATCTCAGCACAAAAGCCCCTCCAAAACCGAGAGACAAATTGAGGACCCCTGTCAGATACGATATCCTGAGGTACCCCATGCAAGCGGAACACTTCTTTGGCAAACACCTGAGCTAACTGAACCGCAGAAGGCAGTTTCTTAAGCGGAATAAAGTGCGCCATTTTAGAGAACCTATCCGTCACAGTCAGTATCACCGTCTGACCATCAGAAAGAGGAAGGTCTTCAATGAAATCCATGGATAAGTGGGTCCATGGTTTCTTGGGTATAGATAGAGGCATCAGTAAACCCTGGGGTCTCACATTAAGGGACTTACACTGCGTGCAGACCCGACAAGCCTGAACAAAATCCACTACGTCTCGCTTGAGTGAAGGCCACCAGAACTGTTGAGGGAGGCCCTTGTAGGTTTTGGTAACCCCCGGATGACCAGCAGTTTTGGCGGTGTGAAATAAAGTTAACAACTTTTTTCTGTCATTTGCTTCAACGTATAGTTTACCAACCGGCGTCTCAGGGGGTGCTTGGGTTTGGTATGTCTTAATACTATCAAGGAAAGGGGAAGAAACAACCAAACGGGTAGCAGCTATTATCTGAGACGCAGGTATTATAGGTTCAGGAGTTGGGTTAACAAATTCTACTGGTTCATGCTGTCGAGAGATAGCGTCAGCTTTGGCATTACGGCAACCAGGTCTATAGGTAATAACATATTGGAAGCGTGAGAGAAATAGAGACCATCTAGCCTGCCGGGCAGATAACCTTCTAGCATCAGCTATATAGGAGAGGTTCTTATGATCTGTTATAACCATAATTTTGTGTCTAGAACCCTCTAATAAGTACCTCCATTCCTTAAAAGCTAACACAATAGCTAATAGTTCCCTGTTCCCAACATCGTAATTCTTCTCTGGATCAGACAACCTTTTAGAAAAATAACAACAGGGATGGAGGGATTTGTCATACGACAACCTCTGTGACAGTACTGCTCCCACACCCGACTCTGAAGCGTCTACTTCCATAACAAAGGGAAGAGAAGGATCAGGGTGGTGCAGCACTGGGGCAGAGGCAAATGCCTTCTTGAGGGTTTCGAAGGCCTTAAGGGCTTCAGGGGTCCAAACTCTAGGGTGTAGACCTTTTTTTGTCAGCTTCGTTGTAGGAAAAATGAGTGGTGAAAAGTTTTTTATAAATTTCCTATAATAGTTGGCAAATCCTATAAAACGCTGGATAGCCTTCAGTCCTTGGGGAAGTGGCCAGGACAGTATAGCTTCCAATTTAGCAGGATCCATACTGAAACCCTGTTCAGTAATGATATATCCTAGGAATTGCACAGAGGTCTGATCGAATAAACATTTTTCTAACTTACAGTAGAGTCCGTTCTGTAATAGCCTTTTGAGCACCATCCTAACATGGTTATGGTGTGACTTCAAATCAGGAGAATACACAAGTATGTCGTCAAGGTACACCACAGCACAGACATGCAATAGATCCCTAAGGACATAATTTATGAGGTCCTGAAACACGGCAGGAGCATTACACAGTCCAAAAGGCATGACCAGATATTCGTAATGCCCACTGCGTGTGTTGAACGCTGTCTTCCACTCGTCATTCTCCTTTATACGGACAAGGTTATAAGCCCCCCTGAGGTCTAATTTGGTGTTTTTAACCGTTATATTGTTCAGACCCCTGTAGTCTATACATGGCCTCAAATCGCCCTCCTTCTTTGCCACAAAGAAGAAACCAGCACCAGCAGGAGAGGAGGACCTTCTAATAAAACCTTTACTTAGGGATTCCCGTATGTACTCCTCCATGATCTGGTTTTCTTTCTCAGAAAGAGGGTAGACCTTTCTCCTAGGAGGCATAGTACCCGGTAAGAGGTTTATGGCACAATCATACTCACGATGTGGAGGTAGCTTATCTGCCTCCCTTTTTTCAAAAACCAAGGCAAGGTCTGCATATACAGAAGGGACAGAAACCGAGAGTGGTTTAGCCGTGGGAACGTTAAGTAAACAAACAGGACCTACATGAGCCATACAGTCTCGTTGACAAGATTCCCCCCAGGAGAGTATATCTAAACAACCCCAATCAAGAACAGGGTTGTGTTTTACTAACCAGGGAAAACCCAGAACGATGGAGGCTGTAGGGGAGTCAATTATTTGGAAGGTTAACTTATCCTTGTGCAAAACACCCACAGACATAACTATTTCCTGGGTTTCATGGGTCACCAGAGGTTTCTCCAGTGGTCTACCATCTATGGCCTCAACGGCCAAGGGTGTATCCTTTCGGATCAAATTCAGGGCTGCGGTTTTGGCAAAGGTCTCATCCATAAGGTTGTCTGCCGAACCTTAATCGATCAGGGCTTTGGTTGTTATAGTGGTTTGATTGACCAAAAGAGAAACCGTAATAAACGGTCTGGAGATGGACACATGAGGGGACAAAGTCATAACACCCGAGGCCGACCCCTCTCTAGGCCTCTAGGCCTTAGGTGCTGCAGTTTCCCTGTACTTTAGGGCAGGCTTTACAGTGGTGCCCCCTCTTCCCACAATAAAGGCATAACCCCTCCCTTCTACGGTATTCTCTTTCGGCCTCAGTTAACCCCGTAGCACCCAACTGCATGGGTTCAGGGGATGGTTGCCTAGGAGCGGATAACGCTAGCAGTGCAGTACTGGGTAGAGTAGGTAACACCCTTGTATCCAACCGTCTTTGACTACGCCTCTCTCTAATACGGTTATCGATAAGAATCACATAGTCTATAACATCAAGAAGAGCAGGCAATTACCTGGATGCTATTTCATCCAGTATATAAGCGGCCAAACCCTCCTGAAAGGCTGTTATGAGGGCGTCATTATTCCAAACCACTTCAGCTGCTAGAGTGCGGAATTCGATAGTGTAATCCGCCACAGATCTGTTACCCTGTCGGACCCTAAGCAGAGCCTTGCCAGCAGAAGCAACCCTACCGGGTTGATCAAACGTGCGTCTGAAAGCTGTCAGAAAATCTGCAAAGGACATAGGAGACGTATTTTCCCAAATGGGGTTGGCCCATGCTAAAGCTCTCCAGGACAAGTGGTTTATCAAAAAGGCAATTTTAGATCTGTCAGTGGGATAGGAACGTGGATTCATCACCAAATGGATGTCGATTTGGTTGAGGAAACACGACACAATGCTGGGTCACCGCTGTAGCGCTGTGGCGGCGTCATGTGAACTACATGAGCGGGAACGGGTACTGGAGTGAGAATGGGTTCGGGCATAGCAGCAGCAGCCTCCTGAACGGCAGGTTGCAAGTGTGCAGTACGAGCCAGTATGGTTTGCAAAACTTGAGCAAACTGATCCATACGGTAGTCCAAGCCATCCATTCTAGCCTCTTGATTAACTAGGAGCTGTGGTATGTCAGCAGGTTCCATTATGGCCCTGTTGTAATGTCACGATTCGGGGAACCCAACACGCTGGCACACACACACACACACACACAAAAGGTGCCGTACCGGACCTTAGAGTGGCCGGGCTAAGCACACACAGAATAGTCAGGAAACAAGCCGAGTAAGGGGAACCAGAAGACAGAATAACGTGAAACGAGCCGAGGTCAAAGGGTAGGAGAAAGTCACAGAGTCAGATAAACAAGCCAGAGAGTACGTAACCAGAAACACAAGGTAAGTAGCAATACAAGTAACCAAAGACCACAACAGGGCAGGGAGGAACAGGAAAGGTAAGTATTTAAACCATAAGGTTAATTCTGATTGGATAATTTCCAATCAGAATTAACAATCACATGTGGGAGATATCTAAACCTCCCACTGTGATTGAGGCACTGTGCCTTTAACGCCGGGTCAGGTGACTGACCCCGGCGTGTAATAATTTGGGCGGTCTCCCAGCGTGCAGCGTCATGTATGCTGCCGCTGGGGGACGTGGAGGAAACGGCGGGCAGCATCCGAGGCTGGAAGGATGCCGCTCGCCGAGCACACGAGGAGGAGGGGACCGCGGACGGCTGGAGGGTGAGTACCGCGAGCGGAGTGCAGCCTCCCCTCGCAGCCGCCCGTGGGATCCCGACAGTTTCTTTGGGATTGTGATATTTTATTTAAATTAGCTCTTATTAAATAGCTGTTTATGTTTAATTTATCATTTAACTCTTTTAAATTATATAAAGAGCTATAGTACTACCTAAAACACTGTCCTATTTTTTCGGGTGTTAATGCTATCTCTCCGTTTCTTTTTATTTTAGTTATTTGATTAAAACTTTTTTTTTAATTGTGCAGAAAGTATTTAGTCTGCTTTATTCCCTTTACTATAGTATTTTAATTTAAGTTTTTCTATATTTTTGTAAGTTTTTGGATCTCCATCAATTCTAATTGATAGCTGTTTGATTCTTATAATTTATTTTATTAGCTATTTGATTAAATTTTATATATAATTGAGCTAAAGTTTCTCCTCTTTTTTTTTAAGTTGACTATTGAGTTTTATCAAATGCCCTCTTAAAACGGATTTGAAAGCACACCAATTAATTGTAGGAGATGTATCCTTTGTATTGTTTTCTAAAAAATAATAATGAATTATTTCTTTAATTAGTTAGATATTTGATTCATCATAATAATAAGTAGTCATTTATACGCCATGTAGAATATTTCCTATAACCTAATGTATCTTTCACACTCCAGATAAGGAAATTGTGATTGACCAAGTATTATTTTTTATCTCTGTTTTACTTATATTTTCTATTAATTGTACATCTCCCCATAACATAGCTATCCTTGAATGAGACAAGTGTACTTTCGAAAAATGAGTAAAAACACACGCTAAATATCGAATAGATCATTTATATTTAAAATATTTGACAATGAATTAGCTTGTTTATATAATAGTTTATCCATTTTTTTGTCCTTTTAATATTTTTTTTTTAATCGATATTTGGGTCTAAAACACCATTAAAATCACCTGCTATGATTATACGGATGATTTTTATTTTATCTATAATATCAACGTATATTTTGTTTAATTAATTTTACATACAAGAACAATATATCTTCCCTCTTGATCTATAATCTGATGCTCTATATCTACTGACACTTCTTTTGAAAATATTATAGCAACCCCACTCTTTTTTTTTATCTTTATGAGATGCATTAATTATCTTGGGGAAGTTTTTGCCTCCAAAATTGACTCTGTCACTTTGTCTCCAATGAGTTTCTTGGATTAAGACCACGTTTAAATGTTTTTTTCTCATAAAATCATACAACATCGAACTTTTATATTGTGTATTCATACCCTGCACGTTGATTGAACACGTTTTCATCATCCCCTCGTATATCTCCTCCATGGACCCCTCTCGACAACAGATTGATTCTTTTACATATAACTCATACAAACATTTGCACACTTTAAACAGAAAAACATAAAATTCGTGTGACCTTCCAACTACATAGCCAGATTCACTCCTTCGTGTTATATTCATTATAACACGGTTCCTGCATTCACTACTTGAGCACATGGAAGGAACTATTCTCACCCTGTCTGGCACAGTATCTCTTTAATTATCAGGTACAGAATATTATGTCTGAAGGATAACATTGTTTGACACCCTACACAAAATATAAATCCAAAAGTACACAACAGGACATAAAAAGAAACAGAAAAAGACCCTTCTTCGGAGAATCAGGGAGATCAGGAGGGGAAGATAAAAAAAAAGTGACTAATACACCACTATTGTATTTCACTATAACTATTTCTCTTGTTCTTATGTGTGATTATTTTGTCTTTATTTTCACTTATTTTGCTATCACCTAAATGTAACTATAATTTCCCCCTATTATTTCTTTTTAAAGTGTCTGATATATCCTCTATCTATGTACTTATTTTATATTAGTCATATATTTAATTGTGTCAATAGATCTAAAAAAAACAAAAAACTATATATATATATTTATTTCCTTCTCAGTGTAGCTATATAAATTGTGTATATTAATATTTTCTTTTCAAGTAGTGCTATGTATACTACCACTCCCCTCAAATATTTTTTGCTCTATAATACTTCCTTCTCCTTTCCCAACCTCCAGATCCGAATTCTGTTTCTCTTCCCATGATCTGTTCTCCTAATTTAGCTACTTATATTTGTCAGATTCGTCCATTTTAACAAGTCTTCTGGGGACTCAAATGTCTCTTGTTGATTTTTCCAATGAAATTTTAGTTTAGCGGGGTATTCCCATTGATATTGGATGTTCTTATCTCTCAATATAATCAATGTTGGGGCAAACCTTCCCCTCCATGATCGTGTCTCGTATGAGAGATCTTGATATACGAAATGTCCTTGAACTTGTCTTCCAGTGTGGGTTTATATCTAATGGATCTTATAATTTTTTATTTAAAGGAATGTGAATGGAAATTAACAATAACGTCTCTTGGTTGTTTTCCTGATATATTATTCGGTTTGTATAACCTATGGATTCTTTCCATTTTATATTCATGTGTTTCAGCTTCTGGAACAATTTTCTTGTACATTTCTTCAAGGAAATCTTTGAGTTTATCTTGTGTGATACTCTCTGGGATGTTATGAAATCAAAGATTTAATCTTCTTGAACGATCTTATAATTCTCTTATTTTATATTTCAATCCTTTAACTTTTTGGGATAATTGTGTGTTATTTTCTTTCAAGTCTGTATATTGTCCATTTTAGTGTTTTTTTTTCTTCTAATGAGGAGTTTAGGTCAGCCATGTTTTTAATATCCCTTTTGATTTCTGTAGAGCTGTGTGTTATTTCTTCTTTAAGAGTTAGGGCCATATCTGCTAAACATTGTTTCAAGAAATCTTGTGTAATTACTGCGCCTACAGATTGTAGCACCTCTTCTTCATAAGTGTCTTAATAGCTAATATTCTGTAAACCTGATAAGTCATCTCTAATTTTTTTTGTTTGTTCTTTTGATGGAATAGGTGAAAAACTCTCTTTTCCTTTTTCTTGTCTCTTTCTATTGTTTTTTTCTATTGTTTTTTTTAATGCCATTTTTATAACTGCCTTTTTCTCCCTCTTTTTTTTTAAATCAGATTCTAATTTGCAGTAATTGGCACCCAGATTGAAAATTATTATTTTTTTCTCCTTTACATTCTTTTTCTTTCTCTTTCTATTTCCCTTCCTTTCTTTTTTTCTTAACAATTTTGATTCTCAATTTTTGAAGTCTACATTTTTATAACTGCCTTTTTCTCCCTCTTTTTTAAAAATCAGATTCTAATTTGCAGTAATTGGCACCCAGATTGAAAATGATTTTTTTCTCCTTTACATTATTTTTCTTTCTCTTTCCTTTCCTTTCTTTTTTTTCTTAACAATTTTGATTCTCAATTTTGAAGTTTACGTTGTAAGCAGAGTAACTTGTTTGATCTTAATACTCCTTTTTGCCAATTAGAAACTTTATCTCACATTCATTAATGACTCTGCTTTCTTGTGTCTCAGTCCCAAATTTATACTATTTGGCTCACAGATTGAATTTTTTTTTTTCAATATATAATTTTTAGATAAAATAATAAAAGTAAAAAGGTACAGAAAGTTGTAGTGAGTTAAATGAAATTGAATGAAATTAAGTAAAATTAAGTGAAAAAATAAAGTAGTTATGGTACACTGAACGAAATATGTTATAGTCAAAAGCTGATAACTGACTTCCCGTGCACAACATTAATACGTAAATTACAATTAATTTACAGATTAACATGTTGTGTTAATTGTATTGTTGGTAAAAGAGTTCCCAACCTTTCCAGTTATCCTGGAATTTTAACATTTCCTTTTTTGGCCCATTCCTTTTCGTGGTGGAATGGTCTACCCTTCTGAGTACTTCTGGTATTGTGGGACAAGTTGTACTTTTCCAATGAAATGCGATGCTTATCTTTGCTGCTAATAATATAAAAAGAACGGCAGCTTTGGATGGCATCGTTCCCAGCCCGGGGATTATATGCAGTAAGTAATTTTCTGGTGTGAGTATCAGCTCGCTTCCTATTACCTTGCGTAGTATCTTTTGTATTTGGAGCCAAAAATTTTCGAGTGTGTGCAATCCCAGAATATGTGTTTTATGTCCCCACTTACTTCATTGCATCTCCAACACATGGAGTTTGCCGTTGGATATATCGCATAAAGCCTGCTAGGCACTAGGTACCATCTCATAAGAATTTTTGTAATACGCTTCCCAGTGGGTGACACACTAAGATGAGAGCTTAGTTTGAACTATAGCCGCTTCCCACTCATCCAGGGGAAAGACTGTGTTTAGATCTTCTTCCCATTTGAACATATAAGCAAGTTTGCTTCCTTCTTCCTTAACATTTTGTGCCATATAGCAGGCTGATAGAAATTTGGTTGTGTGTAGGTTGTTTTTTAATCTGATGGCACGAACGGCCTACTTTACTTAAAGATAGAAGGTGATGTGCTGTATTGATTTTTAGATATTTGAAAGTGTCTCTTTCTGTTATTTAAAGTTCCGGCTCACAATTTTACAAACTTGCACTGCAACTTCAAACTTCGGATAAATTCAAGTATTATTTAGACTTAATTCTCCATATTGCAGAATTAACTGCCCTATTAACTGCTTTAACTCACATTCAATACTGATTCAGCATTCATATGTCTCAGTCCCAAATTAATCAGTAAAAACGTAAAGTTTCCACTCAATTATCCTCTATAATATTAAGCTCTTAATTAGAAGCAAATTCTATTGTAGCTTCAGACCTTCAGAACAGCTTTGTATTTGGCTCCCAATATATAATGTAATCAAATCTCCATATTTCTTGCTGATTGAGCATTTGGTAGTATCTTCCACTTTCATATACAGCAGCCCCAAAACGTTCAGTAAAATTTAAAAAATCACCAAGATTCAGCCAAAACCTTTTTTTTTTTGTGGGAGTATATCTTTTTAATTTAGAAAAAATTTACGCTGTACCTTCAAAACTTCATATAAATTAACTCCATCCGCTCTGTGTATTCAATTCATTGATCTCCCAACAAGCATGTGCAGCGTTGGCAACTCCCTTGTCTGTCTTCCACACAGAGGGGATTTTAATCAAACACACCCCAAGCAGGTAATATTTGTGTTTAAACCTCCCCACTGTCTTGTGCAGCTTCACAGGCTCATTTTCAACATGTTCATGCCGCTGTGGTGTCGCCCGCAGTCTTGTCTTTGCTCCCGTTTGGAATCTCTAATATTTTGGGGCTATGGAAAGCTCTGTTGAAACATGGTGTGGGATCCTTTTCTCTCAGCATGAGTGCGCTCGTGCACGTGCATGCGCTTACGTCATCACGTCCCAGATTACCCGGGTCTTAACGATATGGGACGTGTGGCTGAGTCACTCAATGATGATGCACGTGTTCATTTTATCGATATATGTAATTCAAGTCTTTTCAGTCTTGACTTGTGATACCTTTAGGTCATAAAATTCTATGTTTTCTTAATTAATTTATGGTTTAAAGTTAGGTTTTAACCATTTAATCATCTACAGGCCAGGGCAATTGCTTGTTTCTTCCCCCTTTCTTAGTAAAATATTGTCAATCAAATCAGGAAGGGAAAATCTGGCCTGTCATGTTATCAATATCTGCAAACACTATACCAGCAGTGAGCAAGCCCTGTAAAATAAGTTAGTTCTAAAACTAGGGATCACTTTAGTCCATTAATGTAATGCTGCCTTCCACCTATTATCAATCGCTTTCCATCACATTATCTTGCTCTGCAGCCATTCATTCTCATGTCATATTGATTTATATCTTCCACATTCATAAATACCAATCCTCGTCATTTATAAATGCCATCTATCTCCAACCCTCATGCTCAGCCATTTTTTCATACATCTTCCTTTTCATACCACATTCCATCCATTCAGTGCCCAACCTTCATTTGCTGATGCCTTCCTGTAGTGAGCTTTTTCCTCTATAGCAGTGGTTCCCAAACTTTTTAGGTTCAAGGCGCCCTTAATATTTCAATATTTTTCCAAGGCACCCAAAGTCAATACAACTTTCTAGGTTGTGTATATGTACAGCGCAGTGGCATATACTGGGACCCTGTTCTGGAGAAATACTTGCCATTTAAGCGCAGATCCAGAACCTAATCTGCACTGGTATATTATTTAATAAAACAATCCAGGCACAATAACCACTACAGCACTTTGTAGTGATTATGGTGCCAGTAGTGCCCTCCCAGGATCTGCCAAGATAGGTGCTGTAGAAGGGGATAGGGGCAGTAGTGTGTGTGTGAGGGGTGCAATATGTGTGTGAGTGGTGGAGTGTGTGAGGGGTGCAGTGTGCACATGAGAGGGGTGCAGTGAGTGCACGGGGGTAGGATGGAAAATTGATATCTCCCCTCCCTTCTTACCTTTGCCTGGGAGAGGGGAACAGTACTAATCCCTGGTGGTCCTAGTGGTGACGGTAAACTCTAGCAGCTCAGGCTAGAGTTCACTCTTGCGAGACTTGGAGCTTGCGAAAGGAGAACATGACAAAGCTGCAGGTCAGAGTTCCCTGAGTCCTCTCTCCCTCCCCTGCCGGCTGCACTAATACATGGAGCCGGCTACAGCATTACACACAGCCAGCAGGGGGAGGGAGACACGGTTCCCAGAGCTATGATCATATGAGTATAGCAATGGGAAAATATCTTGCGGCATCCTTGTGTGGGAACCACTGCTCTATGGTATTCAGAGACGAAGCATTCATGAATGATATCACAATGTGTGCCACTAAGGTCATGGGTTGAGAACACAATAAATGGCTACCATACACAAATCAAATTGACAGTGCACTATGATGTTTATTCTCGAAGTATGGGTAACTGAAAACAAATATAAAAATTATAGTCAAAAAAAATATTTTTTTCCAGTCTTTGTCTTATTTAGCCTAGCTTTCGCAGTTTGGTTTTCAACTTGACACAATTCATTGTTTAGTAAATTAAAGTGTACATTTGTGTGTACTTATTTATGTAGAGTGAATACAGTACATACTTGTGAACACATGGGTGAATGTTAGAGTAGTGCATGTGTAAATACAGTGGTGTATCTGTATGCCGTGCCAATATAGCCTGTCACTTGTGAAAGCCTGATTTGAGATTATAAAGTATTTTATCTATTTATTATTTTATTTCTTGTCTGGTCATTTTCAATTAAATTTGGTTTTACCATTCAAATTAATTTTGGTCCTGCTTTTATTTTGAATACATCTATCATCAGGCAGATGTGAATCTTGATAAAGATCCAGGAAGGTCGAAACGTTGATTTGAATTTTCATCAAACACTTGAAAAATCCTGTGGAGTGATCTGCTTATTTACCTTATAGATTTTTGCACTGGGAAGCACACGGGTAATATTGGATTTATTTCTCTATGTATGGTGAGTGCCAGAGATGGGATTGTTTTACTAGATTTTTTTTATTGTTCCTCCTTTTTCTCTCTATTGATTATTTCTCACTTAATCTGTGAATAAAATCAACATTTAATGGTTGTCCCATAACCATCAATCATCTCTTTTTTTGATGCCACAGATGGAACTCTGAATCACGAAACAAATGAGCATGCTCTTCTATTGTCTGATCCGTTAGTTCCTGATATTTCCATATGGTGCTTCAGAGTAACTATATTCGGACAACTCACCAATCACCCAAAATTCAGACAAATCTCACTTCATTTGAAGCCAAATGCAAAGCCTTTTCCTCTATTATAGACACAACCTGAGAGTGAAAAATGTCCAAGCCCAGCAGCAATAAGAAGGTGTTCTTAGAGAAGTGAGGCCACATTCAACAGCAAAGCAATATGCTTGTTGAGCCAAGACATATTTTATTAAGCCCTACCCAGCTGTACTACATCTGCCAACTTAGTATTTGCCCTGTATGCCACATGTTGGGTCTGGTTTCAGGAACACCCCCAATTATATTTAATTGTATTAATATGTGTGTGTGTGTGTGTGTAGTTTCAATGCTTTAGTATGCTTAGAAAATATGTATCCAACATGCGTTATGTGCAAAAACTCATGGCTAAAAGCTGGTTTCCCACTGGTTCAGAGTGGGGGTAAGTGGGGCAAACGACTCATGTGTCACATATGCTAGCAGGTCCAGGCCCGGAGACTGGCCTTTTCTCCCCTCAAAAGACCACTTCAGGCTTGTAAACCGAGGTATGATTTCAAGGCGTAGGTCTAGAAGCGAGGCTCCAGCATAATTTAACTGATTTGTTCACCAGCATAAGAAATAAAAAAAAGCAAACATAAATGTTTGCCAAAAACATCTTGATTGCAGCATAATCAAACAATTTGAACATTCTAATTCTATTCTGTCCACCAGATGGCAGTGTAAGACATTATAATCTAATTAGGCTGTAGGTTTACTTCTTCAAGGATAAAAATAAAGTAACAGTCCTGTTTTCAGTGTGACAATTAGCTATTATTTAATATAAATATATATATATATATATATATATTTATAATATTTATGTGACATTATCTGATTGTACTATTTTGAGCGTTTTTTTTTAATGTTATTGTTATTTTGAGATTTTTTATAATATAAGCAGAACAGTATAAGAACAAAGACAGTGTAAGTATCATTACTCCTGCAGGTCTATTTACTAAACACAGAATAGACACATTTCCATTCCTCTTGACTAAATCTGCACAATTCAACAATAGCAGTATGTCAGGATACTTAGTTCGATGTTCTTTTATTATCCCACCAAAGGTTCAAGATTGATGTTTTCTTCTTTTCTGTATGTTTTTTTTTTTTAAATTTAGCAGATCTTTTCTCTGAGTATGATTTTACAGGCACCCAGATTGATGACGTTTCTTCTTTTAATAAGTATAAATATGTGAACATGTGTGTATATAGCTGAACATTATCCTAATGAGCTTAATTAAATGTTTATGTCTCATTTATATAATTGTTCAGAATTTCGAGTTACTGTGAACTAAGTAATAAAATGATTACCTTAAGTGTTGAAATTGTGCTCATCTCTAATAATTATAACAGCGTGTGGCAAACCCTGCCACTGAAACTGATCATTCTGTGTGAATGAGGGACTTTCACCAAGGGAATAACTAACCGAATGGACTTTCCTGTTATATTGCTGTTTTTAGGCGAATGACCAAAACTACCGAACGGGAGACCACCCCGGGGTGGTCGCGTGTTTCCAATTAGCTGAACGATACAATGTTGCGAGGGAATTAAGTGCCTGTATGTGTGGCCGCCATTTCGCATACCGAACACGTGGCGGCGGCCATCTTACGCACGAACAGCGGTATTTGGTTGGCGAACCGGGCATTCGACTAACCGAGTACCGCTGAGACCTCCAGCATGCTCCGACAGCACGAATCAAACACACGAACGTTCGGTAGATAGATTCCCCTAAACGAGGGGATTCATGCGAAGACTTGCAACCGCATGGAGGGCTAGGTTATTCGGTATTTTTAATTCACTGAAATAGACCGACCGCAGGGCCAGAATTCATGGAACTGTTTTCGGCTACTGAGTCCCTGCGGTCGGTCAAAACTTTAACTGTTTGTAACTCCCGAACCCCTAGTCCGATCCGGGTGAATTTCGAGTATGTTACTCACCCAGATCAGATCTACCCTTATTTGTCCCTGTATCCCCTATATTTAAGGGACATCTAGAAAGTGGGGAAAACTCTGTCCCCACTAATCTGTTTAATGGCTAATCTAAGGGGAGGTGACCAGGTTACAATTGGCTACTGTAATAATTATGAAAGTTATCTCCCTTGCATGGGAGAAATGCATAAAAGCAGACTTGTGAATAAAGCTGACAGTTGACTCCCAGACTATGTGTCGTCTAGTCCTTGGGGAGGTGGATTATGCTGTGTTCCTGTGATTTTGTATGCTGAATCTTTGTTCCCAGCGGAGAGCCATTGGATTAACCCCTGCTACTCCGCTACAATTGGTGGCAAGCGACGGGATTCAAACCTCACAGCAGACCGTTGTTCGGCAGTTACAGCCATTCGTGGAAATTTGCTATTCGTATGGAACCGAAGGGAAAGGGTATGTGAATACACCCGAACGGATAGTGAATGGGGACAGATTATACCAGCTTGAAACGGGCCACGCTAAAAGAGCTATTGGAAGCAAGGAGAATTATTGCCAGCAATAAAGCCAAAGCTACCCTTATTGCTGAACTCATGGAGGGAGATCGGGCAGCTGCTGCAGCACCTCATATGGACAGCACACAGAATGAGTTTGGAAGAGAACTCCAAAGCAGACTGGCCTTTTTCCCAGATACACCTCCCAGAGAAACCTTGGAAAGGATTATGGCAGATGTTCACGAATACCTAATGGCAAAGCAGCATGCAGACCGGAGGTCCAGAGAGGGGTCCCCAACCCCACCACGCATAGTACAAGGGAAGCCTAAAATTCCGTACCATGCTTTTAAAAATTATGTGGAAACCGAGGACATTGATGGCTACCTGCATGACTTTGAGAGGTTATGCCAACTACATGAGATTGATGCTGCTGACCAGGTACCCCTGCTGGTGGGCAAGCTAGTGGGCCGGGCAGCAGAAGCCTACCGCACCAGACGAGGACAGCAGGGACTACCAGAAAGTAAAACAGGCAATCTTGACCAGGTATGCCAACACCCCAGAGGCATACCGGCAGTGGTTCAGAGAAAGACGAAAGACGGAGAGAGACACCCACATGGAGTGGGCACACCGCTTAACTAGGGCGGGCAAAGGATGGGTGCAAGCCGCACAAGCGACCACAGTGGAGGATATGCTACAGTTACTGCTACTGGAGCAATTCTTCCAGGGATTGACCCCGGATCTACAAAACTGGCTGAGGGATCGGAAACCACGCACCTTAACCGACGCAGCCAGGTTGGCGGACGAGTACCAAGATGCCAGAAGGGCACAGCGGGCACAGTCATGGCCCACCTCGGGAGCTGCTACCACACCTCCCACTGTTACCTCCACCCCATCCCTGTGTCCTGGTGGTGGGAACTACCAAACCCCTCCACGGTACAACAATGCCCGATCTTTCATCAGGTGCCACACGTGTAACCAGCAGGGCCACATACAGAGAGACTGTCCCAGGAACAGAAACCGCTCCACGTGGAATACTCCAACCAATTCCCCTGCAAACCGGGCAGCGGTACACTGCTACCAGAGTGAGCCCCGACAACCTCACTTTTGGGCCGGGTCCGATGAAGAACCTTTGGGCACGCTCCACGAGGTTAACCCAATACAAGCGGCTTCAGACAACCGACAGGGACACCGCCAAGGGGTGCACGTAGAGGGAAAATGCCTCCAGGGTCTGCGCGACTCTGGGGCCACCATAACTCTGGTGCGCAATCACCTAGTTCCCAAGAACCAGCTCACTGGAGAATATGTGGCAGTCCGGGTGGCAGGGGGAGCTATTTACAAAATTCCGACTGCTAAAGTATATTTGGATTGGGGAGCAGGGTCAGGGAATGTGGAAGTGGGCCTCATGCAGGATTTACCCGCTGATGTCATCCTGGGTAACGACTTGGGGGAGCTGACCTCTGCTTTTGTTTCTCAGCACCCCGTGCAGGAAGCGCTACCCGTTGTAACACGACAGCAGGCTCACACAGCCGCATCTTCTGAACACTCTGAGGCTCAGGTAAGCAACAGTCCTACACCCCCTTTCGTCCCCTGGGCTCCCAACTTAGAATTTGGTATTGAAGTAGTCACTGACCCGTCCTTGCAGGTATACCAGGATAGGGTTACGCAGAATCAGGCGGGGTTGGAGGGGGAGATATATGCTTGGGAGAAAGGATTATTGTATAGGTACGCAGAGAAGATAGTAGCAGGATCTGTACCCATGACCCTCACACAATTAGTAGTGCCCAAATAGTACAGGCAAGAGTTGTTACGCATTGCCCACGACATCCCTTTGTCAGGACACCTAGGCGTCAGTAGGACGAAACATCGTTTGACCCAAAACTTATTTTGGCCAGGGGTCTCCAAAGATATCCGGCAGTATTGCCAAACTTGCGATACGTGCCAGAGAGTAGGGAAGAGAGGGGACCGATACAAGGCAAAAATGCACTCCCTCCCCATAATAGATGAGCCCTTTAGTAGGGTGGCAGTTGATATAATTGGACCCCTAGCAAAACCCAGTCCGTCCGGGAAAAAGTATATCCTAACCGTAGTAGACTATGCTACCCGGTACCCAGAGGCAGTGGCCCTAACTAATATCCATGCAGAAACCATAGTGGATGCCCTGATCCGGATATTCTCCAGAATGGGGTTCCCCAAGGAGATTATCTCGGATCGGGGTACCCAGTTCACAGCCGAAATCACTCATCAGTTATAGAGAACATGTGGGGTAAAACCTATTGTAAACTCAGCATATCACCCTCAGTCCAATGGGCTCTGTGAACGTTTCAACGGAACATTAAAGCAAATGCTCCGTACGTTCATGGATACCCAGAAGGACTGGGAAAGGTTTCTTCCCCATTTGCTCTTCGCTTACCGAGAAGTACCCCAGGAGTCCACAGGGTTCTCGCCATTCAAATTACTATTCGGAAGGAGAGTGCGGGGTCCTTTGGACCTCATTAGGGAACACTGGGAAGGAACTGTCACCAGTCACGGCACCCCTTTCGTCCCATATGTGCTAGAGTTCAGGGAGCGCTTGGAGACCCTAATCCAGGCAGTACGGTCCACTCTCCAGGCGGCCCAGCAACGACAGCGCAGATGGTATGATAGGGGAGCCAGGGACCGCAGTTTTCAAAGAGGGCAAAAGGTGCTAATCTTGAAGCCGGTCCAAAATGACAAACTGCAGGCCTCCTGGCAGGGCCCTTATAAGGCGGTTGAACAGGTATGTGACATCACCTATATAATTGCCCCATGTACAGGAGCAGGCGGTAAACGCATGCTCCACGTTAACATGTTGAAACCATATCACGAGCGGACTGAGGAAGTAACTGCCATATGTGCTTCGGCTGCCGAGGACCCAGACAACTTACCGCTACCGGACCTATTAGAAAAAGGGGGGCCTGACACAGAATTAGGGGAAGTACAGCTAGGAGACAGGCTGAGTACTAGAGAGCGAGCTCAAATACTAGAGCTGATCAGAGAGAAAAGGGATACCTTTTCTAATCAGCCCGGATATACACCGCTGGCTACCCACAGGGTGGAAACCCCAGGGCAACACCCTCTTCGGCAAACCCCCTACCGCGTACCAGAATCTGTAAAAGATCATATGCGGAAGAAGATTGACGAAATGCTGCAGCTAGGAGTAATAGAACACTCCGATAGCCCATGGGCCTCTCCGGTAGTGCTGGTGCCGAAGCGGGATGGAACCACCCGCTTCTGCGTCGACGACCGGAAACTTAATGATAAAACGATATCCGATGCCTACCCTATGCCCCGAATCGATGAGCTCCTAGATAAAATGGCCAGGGGCCAGTACCTCACCACAATAGACTAGACTTGTGCAAAGGATACTGGCAGATCCCACTAGCCGAGGATGCCATCCCAAAGTCCACATTCGTCACCCCGTTTGGGCTATACCAATTTAAGGTGATGCCATTCGGGATGAAGAATGCGCCGGCTACCTTTCAGCGGATGGTAGATCGGCTACTGGACGGATCCCCGGAGTATGCTTGCGCCTATTTGGATGATATAGCGATCTTTAGCAACTCCTGGGACGAGCATTTAACTCATATCGGAGCCATCTTCGACCGCATTAGGGAGGCAGGGCTCACGTTAAAACCCAGCAAGTGCCATGTAAGGATGGCTGAAGTGCAGTACTTGGGCCACAGGGTAGGCAGTGGGCAGCAAAAGCCAGAACCTGCTAAGATTGAGGCCGTAGCTAAGTGGCCGACCCCGCGCATGAAAACCCAGGTTTTAGCTTTTTTAGGGACCGCCGGTTATTACCGTAAATTTGTGCCCAATTATAGTGCCCTAGCAAAGCCCCTTACTGACCTCACCAAGAAGAACCTGCCCAAAGTAGTGACCTGGAGCCCAGAGTGTGAGAAGGCATTCCAAGAACTGAAAACTGCCCTAATTCATGCACCTGTACTTGCCGCTCCCGATCCAACTAAACGCTTTCTCGTTCACACAGACGCTTCTATGTTTGGATTGGGAGCAGTGCTGAGCCAGGTCGGGGCCGATGGCGGCGAACATCCAGTCGCTTACTTAAGTCGGAAACTACTACCCAGGGAAGTAAGCTATGCTGCCATTGAGAAGGAATGCCTGGCGGTAGTGTGGGCCCTCAAGAAACTACAGCCCTACTTATATGGACAACAATTTGCCTTGCTCACAGATCACAACCCGTTGGTGTGGCTAAACCAGGTGTCAGGGGACAACGATAGACTGCTGAGATGGAGCTTGGCGCTGCAGCCCTTTGATTTCACCATCCAGTATCGCCCGGGGAAACAAAATGGTAACGCCGACGGGTTGTCCCGACAGACAGAACTAGAAAAATGATCTGTGGGCACTCTCCCGGACATCCCCAAGCCGATCCGTTGGGATCAGACTGTGTATGGCGGCTTAGTTCTGGGGGAGCATTGTGGCAAACCCTGCCACTGGAACTGATCATTCTGTGTGAATGAGGGACTTTCACCAAGGGAATAACTAACCGAATGGACTTTCCTGTTATATTGCTGTTTTTAGGCGAATGACCGAAACTACTGAACGGGAGACCACCCCGTGGTGGTCGTGTGTTTCCAATTAGCTGAACGATACAATGTCGCGAGGGAATTAAGTGCCTGTATGTGTGGCCGCCATTTCGCATACAGAACACGTGGTGGCGGCCATCTCACGCACGAACAGCGGTACTTGGTTGGCGAATGCCTGGAACTCAAACCGGGCATTCGACTAACCAAGTACCGCTGAGACCTCCAGCATGCTCCGACAGCACGAATCAAACACACGAACGCCCCGGCGTTCGGTAGCTAGATTCCCCTAAACGAGGGGATTTATGCGAAGGCTTGCAATCGCATGGATGGCTAGGTTATTCAGTATTTTTAATTCACTGAAATAGACCGACCGCAGGGCCAGAATTCATGGAACAGTTTTCGGCTACTGAGTCCCTGCGGTCGGTCAAAACTTTAACTGTTTGTAACTCCCGAACCCCTGGTCCGATCTGGGTGAATTTCGAGTATGTTACTCACCCAGATCAGATCTACCAGGTCCCTGTACCCCCTATATTTAGGTGACATCTAGAAAGTGGGGAAAACTCTGTCCCCACTAATCTGTTTAAGGGCTAATCTAAGGGGAGGAGAGGGAGGGGAGGTGCCATACTACTTCACACTATACCTGTGACTGCACATTTTTTATATTGCTTTATTGCTGCTATATGGTCTGGCATACTACACTATACTACCAAGCCTCTGGGTTCATATATTGTAATTCCCAAATGCCATAAATAAATTGGCATAACTGGGGGCAAACCTGGTGCCCATAGCATTTCCGCATTTTAGGAGATAAAAAGTGTTTTGAAACCCATTTCAACAAAATTGGTCCTTTTTAGTATACTGCCACTTTTTTGAAATATATATTTAATTATTCTTATACTTCTCCCTCTTTTCTTTCCTGCTCAGCAGGAAATCTGTAGTATGAAATGATAAAATTATAATGTGAACAAAGGCTTGCTTATAAACATTTAGGTACTTGTTTTAATTGTATATATATTGTATGTTTTGAGTTGTTTTTTTTAAGTGGACATATAAGGGGTTAAAGACACCTGTATAATACCTGCTAATTGGATCATGGACATTAGGGGTTAATATGCAAATCTGAGAATTGTGAAAGAACCAATCAGAGCTTAGATAGACATGTCATTCGTATCCCCCTGTTTCGTGCAATGTATATGTATATTTTATGTAATTGGTTTTATTTTCATTGTTAATAAATTTGATGAAATGCACACTTTTTTGACCTATATGTAATCACCTCAGTGTGAGGCTGTATGAGAGTGACAGGAGTGATACTCCTTTCTATATATATCACGTAATATTTATATGTCATATACTTTGCAGGATTACACTATTGCCTGCTTTTCTTTTAATATATGGAATAACCCAACTTGGATTAAAGGTTACTGGGAGGGGAAATGTCTAATCACTACTCCAGCTTGTTCTAGTGTGGAGGATTAAACAGGGAAAGTCCTTGTAAGGACTAGAGCTCCTAGGACTGAGTGTCGTGCTGTGCCTGGGAGTGGATAGAGCAAGTTCCCCATTCGGCTCCAGGACGGAGTGGTTCCAAGACCCCAGTCAAGCCACGGCGACTGGGGACTGAAGTGCTGAGGTTTTTCCCCTGCTCCAGCTAGGAAGCGGGTCTTTGGCGGAGGTACCCAGCCAGGGTACAGGGAGCTCCGTAGTTTCAGTGAAGTTTGTGCTTTGTTGAACATTGTAAATATATTGACATGTCTCTGCAATTCTTTAATGAACAGCCCCCCGAATAATGGGCCTTTTGCCAATGGCCCTAGTTATTTAGTTCCCAGGCCTGTGAGTTTAGAATCAATATGAAGTAGAGCTGCCTTATGTCTCTCAGTGCAAAGTGTAGCATTCGTGTTTCCAAATAGGCAGATGGAATGGAAGGCTCATTCTTTAGTGCTGCTATAGTCCAGGTGAGTATCCTGCATTAATGCGATATCTGCAAAATAGAGCATCTTCGTCAATGGGCCTAGCATGTCAAGGGGCTTGTCTTGTGTAGCCTCTAACCCCTTTTTCAATCCCCTTCCTGGGATTGCATCTCGTCCAGGACATAAGAATCACAACAGTGATATCAAATTCTGGGTTCAGTGCCAGTTCATCAGGTAGTGAGGGTTTGGGACATTCCACCCTAAGAAGGTTCCTCACTTCCTTTTCCAATGGTTTTCTCAACCAAAAGTGGACAAACCTTGCAAGGTGCTCCGGGAGGGACCACTCAGATGACCTTGGGTGCCGGATGTAACAAGGGTCAAAGAAAGGATTATTTTGGGTGTCAAGGAAGGTCTTAGGTCTTGTCACCTTACAGATTATTGTATGCAGGAGCCTCACTCATCATAGGAGCATCCATCATGGTGGATTCCTTTAAATATTGGCATTCATCCTGAGGCATATCCTTCAAAAGTTTGTTCTCATCGATGATGGATAGAGTTTTGGGGGATAGGGATCATCATCATCTGAAAAGAAATAGAGGTGGAAGATGTACCTGCTGGCCTACTACCAGTTTGGGTATCTTTGCCTTTAGGGTGGCGTGAAGCTGCCGAACCCTTTCAGTGTCGCTTTGCCATAGTCATGTGCTCGCACATAGAAGTTGAGAGGTTCCTCTATAACACGGGTGTCAAACACAAGGCCTGCGGGCCGAATCCGGCCCGCCAGACCTCGTCATGTGGCCCGTGTAGCCGCCGCCGGCCGCCAGCCCAGTGGCGGATCCAGGGGGTGGGCAACGGGGCAATTGCCCCCCCCGAGAATACCGACGGTCTCCCTCTCCTGCCAGCCCAGCAATGTGCCTGCGGACCGGAGGGGAGATCACAGATCTCCCTCCCCGGTCCGCAGGCACAGTGCTGACAGCCGGCGGGGGAGGGAGGGATAGAGGACCCGGAGCTCAGGCTGCAGCTCCTCCGGGCCCTCCTCTCGCGGGAGTTGGAGCGTTGCCGCGGTTACCACGGCAACGCTCCAAATCTCGCGAGAGTGAACTCTAGCCCTGGAGCGTGGGCTAGAGTTCACTCTCCCCACTGGGACCACCAATGAATCCCCCACCGGACCACCAGGGAAATGTACCCCCTCCCCCCAGTAAAGGTAAGAAGGGAGGGGGGACATAAATATATATTTTAATTAAAATTATATATATATAATATATAAAAGCCCCCCTACCCTTATATCACACACACTCTACACACACACACTGCCCCCCATACACACACACTGCCCCCATACACCCACACTGCCCCCATACACACACTGCCCCCCATACACCCATACTGCCCCCCATACACCCACACTGCCCCCATACACCCTTACTGCCCCCCATACACACACACTGCCCCCCATACTGCCCCCATACACACACACTGCCCCCATACACATACTGCCCCCCCATATACACACATACACCGCCCCCATACACACGTTCTACCCCCCATACACACTACTGCCCCCATACACACACACTTCCCCCCCATACACACACACTGCCCCCATACACCCATACACACACATACACACATACTGCCCCCATACACACATACTGCCCCATACACAAGTACTGCCCTCCATACACACGTACTGCCCCCCATCCACCCGTTCTGCCCATGTAATAATTGAATGCAGTGACAATAATTTATGATAATAAAGAGTGGACACATAGTCCTACAGATACAACCGGCCCTTTGAGGGTGACCAAACTGCTGATGCGGCCCCCGATGAATTTGAGTTTGACACCCCTGCTCTATAAGATGGTTTAATCATGGTTTGTAAGTCCTGAGTAGGTGGAACTGAGTTGGTCATGGACGTGCAAAATGACAGGACTTAGGTATGTGTGTAATAGGTCCATATGCTGTGATAATAATATTCCATATTAATTAAGTATGATTGATTGGTCACTATTGAGCAACTCAAACATTTATAGATAGTTAAGATGGCACCGGTAAGCATATAAGCACACATAGCACATATTACTAGATGCAGGCTTGAAGGCCACAATTACTAGATGCAGGCTTGAAGGCTTTATGCCACAGTTATTAAGAGCTGACACGCCACTACAGCTGTTTACTAAGCTGACACAGCACTATAAGCTGACACAGCACTTCAGCAGTTTGAGAAACTTATGTTGCCATCAAAAAACTTATGCTGCCATCTCTAGAACAGTACAAATAAAGCTTGTAGATAAGAGATAATTAACTGCACAAGACTTGGCATAAGTTCTGGTGGTCCTGAACAGTCTGGCCAACTGCCAGGTCCATCCAGCTGCTTGTATCAAGGTCTTTTGCTGGGCTGCACTGGTAAGGAACTACTGACTGTCCTTGAAGACAGGTATATAAAACTATGGGAATCTTGCGCTCACTTGGAGAACTACCCACCTGTAATGCGGACGCGTGTTACTGGTTTCTGCTGTTCCCAGAAGAGAGGGTCTCTCCGAGTGACTGCCTGAGTTCCCCCCAGTCATGTGTGGCAAGGAGACAACCAAGCTTCTCTAATGGTGATGTATACTTAAGCTGATATATCTAGATACTAAACTGTCTGAAGTAAATGCATGCAACTACTTAAATGAGAGTAAAACTTACTTTGCTTAGATCCCTTTGTGGATAATAAAGTGTAATGTGAATTCTTATATTTAACTTGGTCTCTTTGGGATTTCTCTTTCTTATAACTCAATGTACTCTATCCGAACTGGGTTGTGTGCCCAGCAATATCACTATAAACCTTATTAGGTATTGATTATTACTTTTTGGATATTGGTGCTTCATGAATTTAATGATTAGGCACAACATATGCGCAGGGGGAAGCCAAAGTATGATTGAATAACTGGGGCTCACCCAGATGGTAATGTTACTGATACCAGTTACTGTATCTGACAATATATTGGGGCTCAGCCAACAGGACCACAGGGATATATCTGGTGGGGAATCTAGCTGGCACAAAGAAAAGCCAGGTAACTCCTGCACAAAGTCAGGCTGTATGGCAACGTGTCTAGTAATATTTGGGGGCTCACCCCAATAACAGGTCTTTAATAATGTCTTGTTCCACTTAGCAGTGAACAGAAATATGTCATCGATGAGGGGTAGCCCCATTTGACCAGCAGGCGACTCACCCCTGCATACAAGGCAAAGAAACATCAGTTAGATATCAACCATCCATAATGTTAACACAATGTAATTTGAATAATGTACCAGCTGAGGTCATCCATGGGTAGTTATGGAACATATGGGACAAGCAATAGAGCAATACACATATAGTATAGTGTATTGCAGGCCCCAAAAACATAGAATTGAGCCGTTCCAAGTTGGTGAGGACAATCAGATTGCAGTGTAAGGGTAATTAAAGATGGCCTCCAAGGATTTTGCTTAACTTGTGAGATCCAAAATGGCTGCCTCATGCACAAGAGGCCCAACGAGAGACCAACCTCCCTTGTTCTACTCAGGGTTCATAAAACCTCTTTATCATTGTTTTGATTGGTTATGTTATGCTATAATAGTTTATGATATGATCTGTGCTGCTACAGTAAAGAGAGAATTGCTAAATATGAAGCCTTTTGTCATGCAATAAAATTCAAGTCTATGGTGATCAAAAATATAGACATGAGATAAAAAGACACTGGTAAATAAATAAATAAATGACTCCATAAAACAATTAACCCTTCCCTGATGTTTTTAAGATTATATACTGTATTAAATAAAAAAACACGCTACAGGACGTGTTCAGCACGAGCTATATTTGACATTGCAATTCACTGAGCTTTGAAGCATTCATATTTCAACAACAACAAAAACGGACACCTATATGCCTCACCATGGGGAAACATTTTTTAGAAGCGACACAATACCACACTATATTGGAGATCTACTATTTAAGGGAGGACCATGTGGAGCACTCAAGATGGCTGCAACGGCCACAGAGACTTCCTCCGAAGAGGAACCTTCCCTTAATACTCTCAATGAGTTACCCCTGGGGGGGGTTGCTTGCACCATACCTCCTCGGATGAAGATGAGGAAAATTAAGTTCCTACTAAAGACATTCGATTCTTGTTCCAAGCAGATATGACTTTAGTTCGGGGGGACATACACTCCCTCACGGGCAGAATCAGGGTGATAGAGCAGCAGGTTGCCGACCTGCAGACCAAGAAAGCCACCATGCAAGATTTACAGTATAAAGCGTTCCTAGCCCAGGCCTGACTAGAGGTGAAGCAAACGGAACAGGTGTCAAATTAATAACTTTAAAATTCAGTGGGTGCCTGAGGCTGTGGCTGCAGCCCAACTGCCTCACTACCAACGCCGCCTGTTTCTACACCTGTTATCACCTAAAAGGGCAAAATCTATCATTCTCGATGGAAGCTACCGCATATACGAGCTGTTAACTAGCTCTAGCACTTCCACCGGGATCTCATAGTTCAATTTGTGTCTTCTTTGGACAAAATGGCAATCCTATCTGCAATTCAATGCTTACGACTCATCTGTGAATTTTAATCTCATGAGCTCTGTCGCTGGCTACTCTGTAGTGGAAACGCTCCCTCTGGCTGGTCACTGGTGTTCTACGGGAGAATACTATCTCCTACAGATGGGGCAACCCCCGCTCGCTTCAAGTCTAAAGGATGGCTCTCTACACAAGATCACTAATGTTGCTGAATCACAGGCCTTTTTGCAAGTGTTAGGCCTTTCCACAAATGACCTGCTTCGACAACATGCACCAGGACAGCATTACTGGAATGTAGAGAAGGTACGACCCTAACAAACACAGCACGCATGAGGCTAGTACCGGACTGAGTGGTTGATTTTGTATATATTTTCGTTGGCTATAATTTTTGTTTTGTTACCACGTAGTTCCCATTATTAGGAAACTTTGATCACACCTGGAACTACTCAGTCCTCTGGCAGTCGATCCACTTAATAAACACAGTTCACGGGCATCAATCACCCATATCTTTTTTTTTTCTTCTATTTTTCCTCGTGCCTATAGGAGTTGATGTGGTGCAGATACACCACCAGAGCAGTTTGAATTTTTGCCTCATCACCTGTCATTTTCACGTCTTTGGGTCACCTCATGTCATCTCAATATCAAGGTTGCTTTGTACACAGTTTATTGTCTTTACTAATAGGCAACTGGTCATGATCAACTTGCTTCTTTTACTGTAATGATCCCACGGCTTTGCACAATAATGGGATAATATGCTTTTTGCACAACGGGTTGGCAATCAAAAGGGGGCTATGTTAGTGTACCGGGTCATATCCATATCAGGGACATAAGTTGGCAGTAGTCTTTTCTGTACCCCTTTCTTTTCTTTTTCTTTTTTAAATTTTCCTCTCCTCTCCTTCTCAATCCTATTTACTGGAGCGAGAGCAACCAAAGCAAACTGGTATCTGTTATGCCTCACCACCCCCATATATATTTTATTTTTGCTGTAATCTTGACATTTCCATACAATTTCTTACGCTACTGCTATGAATGTATGAATGAATGTTATTACCTGCAAATTGTAAGCACTGAAAAATAAAGAATGTCAGAAATAAAATCAACAGATGGTTTGGACTGAAAAGATTACCTGAAGCTCTCTGTCTAATAAACCTAGTATATGCAGAAGCAGTGTTTCTGAATAGCAGGATTTTCTAAATATGGATAGCATCTAAGTTGTGATAATGTCCATTTTAAAATGTGTCCATTCGTTGTTTTATTGATCTCAGTGTGTGGTCTTATAGCTCATAATTAGACCATTCCCTCTGTAGACTTTCTATGAGATGCAATGTGCAGTGATTAGTTGCAGGTACTAACTGAATATGTCTGTGCTCCGTTTAGTTAAAAAAATAAAAATAAATACATGTCCTCCTCAGACAGGTAATATGTGCTGCATATTAAAACATGATTTGACTACCAAACTTCCCCCAGATTCATAATTTGCTTACGACTCAACGACTCAATTTATTAAGTTAAGGATGTAAAATATTCCATGATCAAAAGACAAAAATATCAGTTACATGCTTTTGCTATAAGTTATGTCATAATTTGTTTACCATTCATTAATCAAAGAATTAAACTTGTACTTATAAATAGGCATGGATATATCTTTATCATTCTTGTGTTTCTTGTTATGTATTCACCTGATATCAACAAGACTTCCTCTTCATTATATAATTTAAATTTTATCTCTCACTAGAGCTTTGGCATCTACAAAGTCACCTATCGATTCTTTTAAGTTTTACATATCTTTTACAGTTTTCACATATAATAATGTATTCACAGAATGCCTGCATTTTTATCTTGTCTTTTCTCTCCCTTCCTCATCCCATATTTGTAGCCTTGACCCCATACCCCATACCTAACATCCGAATATGTACAATTAGCACCATGTCCCCCGGCCACTCTAATGTAATTTGCTTCCTTTAATAGTAATTCGAAAGCTTATTCTCTCTTTTAGTCGTTCTGGTACTTGGGATCTTAGTTGTTTGCTATCCGAAGCCACGTATCGGCTCACTGAACCTCAGTTCACTTTTGTTGCTAAACCACTATCTCCTTTTGCCACTTATAGGCCCTTTTTTTGTTTTGTTGTATAATTGGACCATGGAATACTTAATTATATTTCTATAGACCTTCTAAGATCAAAATCTAGAGGTAAATGGTTGAACCTCTCTAGGACGTTTAGAATAATTATTCAGAGCCTAAAAGCACCAACTGTGTCTATAGTTTAATTCTTACATTATAATCTAGGGTGAAAAAAACATTCAAATCCACCAAAAGAAGCTGAAAAATAAATCTGGTTAATTCATATGAAGAAATTGGACCGTTGATATATTTGTGTGAGTGCTGTCGATTCACAATTGAAGTTATTTTACTAGAAAGAAACAAGGTCTAAGATGTCTAGATAGAACAATATCAAGATGTCTAGAGAAGGTTAGTGTAAAGGTTGGTGTCCTGGTAATTTACCCATTGTTCTAATACTGACTCCAAGCTTTTTTGGCCTCTTACTTCTGTAGGATTTCTGTTCTCTGACCCCACCCACATTCTCATGAAAATATACACAAACTCCAAAGCATAACCATGTGAGGTCATTTTCCCACAGACAAATGAAAACAGCTAAATATTCTGGTGGATAGACGTAAAAGCTATTGGTCATCACTCCTGCTGCGCTACAGTTCAACAGATGGAGTCTTCTCATTTCTTTGTAAGCCTAACAAGTTAGAAAAATTTAATTCTGAGATGTAAAAACATGAAGATCTGTTAAACGCATGAAGAAACCATTAATGACTTGCGCAAAGCAATAAAAGTTGAGAATTTAAAAAACAAACAAAGAAAAAACAATCAAATGCCAGCCAATAGAATGGAATGTCAGGAAGACAGTTTACCGAGATCACTTGGGGACATTCAAGAACCTGCTTCTCCTGGTGAACAAATGTTACCAACAAAGCGATCTTACCCACTCCTCCTCCCAACTCGAACCAGGCTCTCCAGGAGTCTGGCAGATGGGGCTTCTCAAAATGTCTCACGGTCATAAGGGGTTTGGAAATTAATTTCTGAGATGTAAGAACGAGAATAGTTCTATCGACGCCATAAAGAAAGCATCAATGTTCAAATGAGGGAATAATTGAATCCCGGTGCTTTAAAAAGCAAGAACAGGCAACATAAAACAATGTGCTTGACTATTCATTTAATGCCAAAAATATATCTGTAAAAGAAACATTTTTTCCTAATATTGCAACTTTACAGTTTCTGCTTGTGTTTAGTCCTTTACCCTATCACTACCGCTAAACATTTAATGCAAAGCAAAGCTATGGGCTTTGGGCTCTCCCGTAAACGAAAAGGTTAAAAATTCTCGGTAATAAATAACAGAGGTATTTCAGTGTTTGTTATGGTACATTACTCCGTGCAATATTAGATTAATGTCTAGCATGTTAAATACTGAACCTATAAAAAAAAGATACATCATTTTCAAGGGATTGATCTATGAGCCATGTGTGGATGAAGCCAAGTTCCAATATAAAGGAGATTTTGTGGTTTTTAAGCTGTGAGGTGGAATTACAGGGGGTGCTGGGTGAAATACAAGTAGAGTGAGTGGTCTTCATTAGTTTCTTCTATGTCATACAGTGGAGACACATGTTTGAGTAGAAGGTGACTTGCTTGGCCTCAGTCCCATAGCTGGATTCCAGCTGGCAAATATTGTACAGTTCCTGGGTTGTGATAATATCTCACAGCCTTCTCTGCATAATGGGTTGGCATAATCCAAGTTCAGTTGATGTCTCATTTGTACATGTGAGAGTAGTGAAGACAAAATGCCCCAAATTATTACTTTGATAAAGTATTACACATCAGATAGCAACAGGAATTAGAAAAAATGAAAGAACAATATATTACAGATCTACAATGAATCAACACTATCTATCTATCTATCTATCTATCTAATGGTACAATATTGATATGTTTGATTATTTAGATAATTATCAAAACAATCGAGAGGAATTTTTATGGCAGTGAATATAATTGTGTAATTCTTATAGCATTCTTTAAAAAAAATCCTGTAACATTCTTTTCAGAAGAATGTTGCAGGGATTTCAATAGAATTTAGACCAAACAAACTCAGAAAATCAAGACCAGGGGAGAGAAGTTTCATTAGGGTATTATTGTCATTGGAAACAGTGAAATCTGCTCATCCTGTATAAATGTTATGTCCACTGATTTTTAATACTTATGAAAAGTGTAAATTAAAATCACAATACTAAGATTACTAAGTAGAGGAAGGTAATGCACTATATTAATTCTTCTAAAGTTATAAATGTAAGTTTCAAGTTACCTTACCTATAAACAACTCTCCTCCTGTTCTTGTGTCAATAAGTTAACGTTGCAGATATAGGATAAAGTCAAATCATAATTTTAGTTTACATTTCATTTATATGTCCAGTCATGGCCTCAATTTAATATTTTTGGATAAGCTTTTCAAATGATTTCATATTTTTGTATACATGTTTAAAATGATTGCATATTTGAAAAAATATTTGAATATATTGAATTTGTATATATTATTAACCACGATCCTGCACTCACATTTGTGATGTATGTGCCACGGTGCTCCTTCAGCCAAGCTTACATAAATATCCACAAAGAAAGGCACAAGCTTGACTTCCATCAGGAAAATGTGTCTTTTTAAATCACATTTGGTTTACATCATATCGACATTTCAGTCTATATCAGGACTTACATCATACAATAAAAAAAACTAATTTTAAAAGTTTATCAAAAAAATAATAGATCATTTGAAAATAAATGTTAACTTGAGTCCCAAGTGAGAGAAGCAATAGCAAGCAGATACAGCTCACATATTTCCAGCAATCGTGTGGCATCGACAGTGGCATGCTCAAAATACCTTTTTTTGAAAAATTCATCTCACATTTTGTAATTTCAGTTCTTTAGTCTCTTTTGTAATTTACTTACAGTTAAAGCTGATGTATTATAAGTAGCGCTTCGCTAAAATGGTAATTATGTAGAACTGACAAGGGCAATGAAAATGTTAAGCCATAAGAGCTGAACTGGACGTAGGAATTCTTGTGGAACGTTTTTTCCAGTTGTTCAGTTTTGGCTTATTTCTCTTAAAAAAAATCTCTAAATTCCCAGGTTATTTAAAAAACACCAAATGTGAAATATGTTGGCCATAAGGACTACCTCTCTCGTGTAATGAAATACTATTTTGTTTTATTAAGTCAGTCTTATTAAATATGGGTAATATGAAGTGAAGAAGATATTGAAGATAATTGAAAAACAGGAATTTCATATTGTAAGCCAAAGAAAATCTACATACTTTGGATTTTTAATACAACTCTTTAATATTGTTTTCTTAGTAGAATTCGATAATGGAGCTGATAGGTAGGTACATTGGTGGAGACAGTAATGACCAAAAAAAAGGAACTATGAAACTAATGAGAAAAGAAAACATTATTAATTCATATAAAATCTGTTTGTATGTACTTTGAAAATGTCAAGATTAAACCAGCTCTCTTAAAAAATAAAAATAGGTTCAAAGGCTACCATAGATTTTATGTACTTTTCTATAATATATGTTCTAAATGCTCTCATGCAGTTCTACATACCTAATTGTTAATTTTCCAACTGCCAATTCTTCTTTGGATATCTTTGCTATTGCATTATTTGCATTCGACATGATCATTTAAAAAATATTTGAAGTATTTTATTTGTTGTGTCCACAAATAACCAAACCACACAATTTTCCCAAGTAGTGTTAACAGTATATAATTACATTTGACTTCATGCTCAGCTCCACTCTCTATAGCCTCTATAATATATGGTCCAGTTCCAGTCCCTTACTTTCCAGTTGCTGTTACCATATGGAGATAGATCGTGAAACGTTCTCATACAGAGTTCCCCAATTGTGGAAAAAGCTACCAGAGTACAACAAACCCTCCACATGTCTACCATCTCTGAGAAGGACTTTCTCTCACCTCTAGCCAGTTCAGTCCCGTAGCAACTACATTTGGCCATCCCTGTTTTACATTTAACGTGTACCTTTGTAATTATTGTACTGAACACATGATTAGGTCTTGAAAAGAGATCTTCCTGATAAAACAGTACAATCAATCAATCAATCAATCAATTTTTTGGTATTTTCATACAGGGGTAATAGTTACATTTCTATGTAAATTTAAATTTAAAATTTAAATTTAACAATAGTATCTGAATGAGCCTTAGGGCGATTATAGGTAAAATATCTGGTGGTATTTGATGCCATGATTGCTTATTAGGTGTCAGGATCCTATCCTGACAATTCAAATCATGTTTCATTTCTTCTGTTTTATTTTTATTACAGTTCCAGTTTTCACCACTAGTGGCCTCCCTAGCCCCTAGTCACCTCGGTCTCTCTCACCTGCATGGCATGATTTATATCTTCTATAAACGGCCTCACCGACAAAACCAAGTTGCTTTTACATTGAGAGAAGTTGTGTTCTGAACCTGACATGTCTTCTGCTCCTGGCTCTTTCTAAAGAAAACGTGCTCCTTACCTTCAACCATCCTGATTCATCCCATTCTGATTCATCCAAACATCCTGCTTTATTTCTATACTGGACTTTGTTTTCATATTAATTTTTTCCCAACCTACCTGGATATTATAAACATTCTCATTATTTGCAAGTATTCTCAAAGACCCTGAAAATGCAGTTCTAAATTAGAAACCAAAGAGGCTGATCACCTCATTTGCTGCTTTAACTTTTATCCTTTATATTCTTGTTTAGTTTGATCTAATTGTTTCCTTGTCTCCTGTTTACCTGTGTTGGGGCATATTGCCTGAACTTCTATTTTCATACTAAAATGTAATTCTGTTTCTAGGTTCTGCTTTCTCCCTTTGTGTTTATTATACCATTTCCCTCTTTCTCTTGTTATTCTTATTATTACCTTTGCTAACCATGTCTAATAACTCAAATAAACTACCTGAAGTCAACCCTCTTGTCTGACCCGATCAGAACCATGACATTAGGCATGTTTTATACAGCAAAGCTACTGATTTCACATCTCTTCCCACATAATTATAACAGATATGCCATTTATAGATTTTACTTGTGTCCATTGGTTAACTTCTCTTTCTACTTGGACTTCTCCTTTTTAATCTTCTGCTTTACCTGGCCTATTCCTAATTATTTATAATTGTTTGAATCCTATTATTTTACAATTCACTTTTATACAGTCCCACATCCTGTCTGCAGTTTCACCTACTTCTTGCCCCAGATTATACTCACCGACTTGGGATCAGTTACTTCTTGCATCTTGATACCAGCTTTTTGTTTTTGTTTTAGGCAATGGAATATCAATCTTACACATTTATTCTTTCTGGGCCATTGGTCAAGCTTGTCGTTGTTGACATTCGCTCCCCCTAATAGTGGACTAGCCTTATTCTACTTTCTACCACTTTTTTTCCCCTGTAGATATTAGTTACCATTTTGATAGATTTCACGACACAGCATTTTAAGTTACAAATTACATTTATAGGCCTCCAATTAATATTGTTGGTTAAACTTTCCAAATTAATTAATATTTCTGGAGAAACTTTTAAAATTATTTAATATTTAAAAAAAGTAAAATATTATATTATTATGTTGACATTTGATATATTGATATATATTTTAACCCCTTAAGGACAGCGGGCGTTCTATGCCGTCCTTTTTTAGGCGGTCCTTAACACCGGAGGGCGGCATATATTACTGGGTCCCCGCCAAACCCCGCCGGCGGTCACGATCCTGAGGACTGCCTGGAAGCCCAGGCAGTCCCCCTCAGTCCGATCAGGCCCTCCTGGGCCATGTGATCGCGGGGTCCTCGCAATCACATGGCTGGAATGGCTGTTTGCAGGTCTGCCTGCAGGGGGACAGCCTGAGCTCTCAGGTAGTCCCCCTACTGCCTGTTAAAAAATTTTTTTTCAATTTTGGTAAGTCAATAAAAAGTACTTCGATCATGTATATGTGTGTGTGTATATATATATATATATATATATATAAATATATGATCTAAGTACTTTTATATACACATACATACACATACACTATTATTCTAAATGTATTTTAATAATAATATATATATTAATATTAAAATACACTTAGAATGACGTATAGTATTTATATATATATATATATATTTTTTTTTAATTCTATGTATAAATGTATATAATATTTTTACATAATTATGTAATTTTATAAATCACAATTTGAGGGACCTGCCTGACAACCGAGGCAAAAAGTCCAGAGAATTTGGTTCGCAAGCCCTATATTTAACCCTGTAACTTTCCAAGACACCTTTAAACCTGTACATGTGGGGTACTGTTTTACTTGGGAGACTTCCCTGAAAACAAATATTAGTGTTTCAAAACAGTAACACATATCACAACGAAGATGTCGTCAGTGAAAGTGTTTTTGCATTTTCCACACACAAACGGCACTTTCATTGACAATATCATTTCTGTGATATGTTTTACTGTTTTCAAACCCTAATATTTGAGTTCAGTGAAGTCTCCCGAGTATAAAAGTACCATGCATGTACATGTTTAATTATGTTTTCAAAAGTTGCAGAGTCAAATATAAGGCTTGCATTTGAGTTTTTTCACATAGAAATTTGCCAGATTGGTTATGTTGCCTTTGAGACCGTATGGTAGCCCAAGAATGAGAATTACTCCCATGATGGCATAGCATTTGCAAAAATAGACAACCCAAGGTATTACAAATGGGATATGTCCAGTGTTTTTTAGTAGCCACTTAGTCACAAACACTGGGAAAATTTAGCGTTCAAATAGTTTTTTTTGCATTTTTCACACACAATCAAATATAAACGCTAACTTTGGCCAGTGTTATTTGCCAGTGACAAATTTCAATGTGTATAAAATGAAAAATGTGACATGCTGTATTTGACCCTGTAACTTTCCAAAACACAATAAAACCTGTACATGGGGGCTACTGGCTTACTCGTGAGACCATGCTGAATACAAATATGTGTACTTTATGGCAGTAACCACTAACAGTATTATGACATTCACAGTTAAAAATCCATGCAGAACTAAAGAAATTTAAAAAATTCTTAATTTCTAAAAAATATTACATTTTATTCATATTAAATTGTTTCATATCTGAATAAAATGATATATAATAAGTGTGGGTGTACTTAATATGAAAGAAGTGAATTACGGTTGATCAGACATATAGCGCAAATTCCTGGTTTTGTTTACATTTTGTTTTGATCACAACTTGTACAATTGACTCAGTCCTTAAGGGGTTAATGTATGATTTTTTTTTCAATATGTTGAAAAAATGATTTGAAAAGCTTATCCAAAACTATTAAATCATTTTGCAAGCTTATCCAACAATATTAAATATAGGCATAAAAGTGGTACAGATGTAAAATGGTATTATGGTTTGAGAAAGTCTGTGTTTCTTTTATTAACAAAAATGTCTTGAACTGGGAACAATTGGCAGAGCGATGATGTTATAGTTGGTGCTTGGATTCATTGTCATGATGGGGCTAGTTTAATAGATCTCATAACTCATCACATAGTCTATGGGAGCATGGACAGCACTGAGTTCTGAGTTTCCAGACATGTTTGGACTTGGGCCCAGTCTACATTATACCCTCCGCAAGGTGCACCACTAAAGGCCATAGTATAATGGACTGTCTATCTATTTTTTTGTCATGTTTTGTATCAGCAAAATTAAAAATAATAGAGTCCTGCTGGACAAATAAAAAGTATAGTTTCCTTTTTTCCATTATTTTATTAGATTTCATATGACTTTGATAAATAACCCCTTTATTTTGTTTGAAGGATTGTCAAAATAATTGCATTATTCACCTAATTGCTTGTAATTAAACTCAAACTGAAAGCATTAGCTCATAATAATTGCCTTTTGGTTGAAATTACCTGCATGTCATAGATCCTTGTAGAAAATGCTATACTGCTGTGATTAATGCCTGTTTTTGGTTGAAATTAAAACCAACTTTTGTGATGCCGATAAAATATATATTTTTTCTACGGCCATAAAGAAAATTCTTCAAAGGGCCCTGAAGAATAATCCCAAAATTGGCTAATGTTTACCTCATATAATTCCAAACTATTTAGTATCAACATACATATTTAAATGACGTCTTTTATTCTTAATTATTCATTTTAGAATCCCCTGGTGTTTAAACCTGTCCTTCATTATTTGAGTATACTTTATTTAAATATTTTTTTTTCATTTAAATAACAACATAAGGTATGAAGAGATGCCAGGAACAAAAATTTTGAACATCTTGAGCATAAGTGCAAAGGAAAACATATTTGAACATTTCACTTTCGTTGAGATATAAGTTAAATATAGAATAAAGATGTTGAATAATAGTTGGTTGCACAAATGTGTAAACAAATAGACGTGCAATTCGTCTCAATCCGAATGTCAATTCAGACGAATTTTGGGCAATTCAGACATTTGGATACTTCTGAATGTCCGAATAGCTGAATTGCCGAATTTCCAAAGTGCCGAATTTCGGAAATGCTGAACCTAACCGAACTGCCGAAGTCCCAAAGCGCCAAATGTCCGAATAGCCGAAGTGCTGGATTTCGGAATGCCGAACCGAACCGAAGTCTCGAAGTGCCGAATAGCTGAAGTGCCGAATTTTGGGTTTGCCGAATTTCCGAAGCACAGAATTGTCAAAGTACTAATATACCCAGTGGAAGAATGAAGAATGTTACACTGTATACCAGTTTAAATAAAAAGTATACACACATCGCCAGGATTCAGCTGTAAGCATTTGCAACACTTACAACAATCAAGTAAAACATTCATATAAAAATGTCCAGTCAATGGATGGGAATGAGAAAGTAGATAACTCCCTAATTCCCACGGAATTAGGGAGCTATCTACCAAAAGGCTGAAAGACCTAAATTGGTCTTTCAGACAAATTTACTAATACTAAGTAAAAATGACTTAGTATTAGTAAATTCTGCCCCTACTCTCTATACCGCGAGTAGGGGTATGTCTAGTAAACAAACCCCCCCCTACACATGCCGCGTGAGTGGGGGCTATTGAACTGAAGGGGGGACCTATTGCCCCCCCCAATCCCCACCCCTGAGCGGAGGGGGGGGCCCTAAAATAAAATAAGGGGGGGACCTATTGTCCTACCCCCTGGCTCCCACCCCTGAGCGGTGGGTGGGGATCCTAAAGTAAAATAAGGGGGGGACACCTATTGTCCACCCCCACGGCCTCCACCCCTGAGCAGCGGGTGGGGGCCCTAAATAAATAAAAATTTTACCCCCCAGGTGACTAGGGGTCCCCAAACCCCTGGTCACCCCCCTGCCAAAAAAAATAATGAGGGGGGAACAAAAACTAAGTACCTGTAAAAAAAGATGACTTCTTTTTTCTAAAATCTTTTTTTCAGCCCCCAAAAAAGCCTAATAAAAAAAACATAATACCCGTCACACTTTAAAAAAAAAAAAAAAACAGCGCAAAAAAAAAATCAGATGTAAAAAATAAACCTGACGCTTAAAAAGTAAACTATCTTCACCCATGGAGGACTGAACTTCGCAGGGCAGGGGAAGTCTTATATAGCCTTGCCCTGCCTTGCAATTAGGCTCAGAGCACTCTGGTTGCTTTCGATCAAACAATCAGAGTGCTATGAGTCAAATTACACAGTGTGGGAAAATTCCAAAGAACTTTTCCACGTGGTTTGCAGGGCAGGGCAAGGCTTTATAAGCCTTCACCCGCCCTACAGAGCTCAGTTTGTGTGGTGCCCTCAATGGGTGAAGATGGATTACTTTTTCAGCATCAGGGTTTTTTATTTCGTCTGAATTTTTTTTTTTTGTGCTCTGGATTTTTTTTTTTTTAAAGTGCGATGGCTATTATGGTTTTTTATTTGGTCTTTTTTGGGGCTGAAAAAATAAGATTTTAGAAAAAAGAAGACATCAAATGGTAAGTTTTATTTTTTTTACAGGTACTTAGTCATTGTTCCCCCCTCACTATTTTTAGAGTGAGGGGGGTAGGTAGGGGTTTATTAATTTTTTTGGGAGGGGGTTGTCTAGGAGTTTGGGGACCCCTAGTCACCTGGGGGGGGGTAACATTTTTATATAGGGCCCCCACCCGCTGTTCAGAGGTGGGGGCTGGGGGCAGAACAATAAGTGCCTCCTCATTATTTTACTTTAGGGCCCCCACCCGCCGCTCAGGGGTGGGGGCCAGGGGGGAGGACAATAGGTCCCCCCTTATTTGACTTTAGGGCCTCCACCCACCGCTCAGGGGAGGCCCCCCATATTGGTATTTAGGGCCCCCACCCGCCGTTTAGGATAGATCTCCCAGGAAACATGAGGAAAAATCTAATCGCTGCTTGGCCTGTAATATTCCTCTAGATGGTAAAAACCTATGTCTCACCTGCATGACAGAAGTGACAGACTACCAACACAGGAATAGTTCTCCTCAAGAAGAACTTAAGACCTGGATATCCCAAGCCATAGCTGAAGGCTTCAAGGCTACTTTAAAACACATCCCCTCCAAGAAACATCAAAAAGCTGAGTCCTCTTCTCCCTCATCTGAATCTGAGCTTGAATCCTTTGAGGATGTTACTGACGAGGAGGAGGAAGATATGGAATATGACCCTAAATCCTTAGACTCAAAATCTGTTGAGAAACTCATCTTCTTAATAAGAAATATCCTAAAATTACAGAAAGAAAAAACAGAATCCTTGGAATCTGACAAATATTTTGAAGACCTCAGATCTTCAAAACCATCGTTTCCTATGCATCCTTCTATCAAGGAAATGATCCTCAATGAATGGGCCAGACCAGAGAAAAAAAGTTGCCCTAAAAAACAAGAATCCTAGGATCTTCCCATTTGCCTCCAAGGATTGCAAAACTTGGACTGCTATCCCGAATATTGATGCAGTGGTAATCAAAATTGCAAAACGTACTACACTTCCCATTGACTCCATGGCATATCTACGGGAACCTATGGAGAAAAGACTGGATGCCAACCTAATAAAAGCTTATCTTTCTCTTGGCTCAGCTTTAAATCCAGCCATAGCTTTTACCACCTTGTCCAGAGCTATAAAGGTATGGTTAGACAACCTGGAAGAAGATATCCAAAGAGGTGTAAGAAGAGAACACTTTCTGGACAACCTTAAGGACTTTAGACTCGCAGCAAACTCCCTTCCCTTCTCCTTACGAACTCCCTTCCCTTCTCCGTAAGAATTTCACCCAGTCTCCACTGTTTCAAAAAATAATTGAAAACTCACTTCTTCAGGAAAGCATATCAATTAAACTCCATGACTCCTCTCCTGCAACTGTCAAAAATTACCTACTAAGCCCTCAGCTAACACTTTTCTAACAACCTACTTCATACCCCTACTTTTACCCTCTGTGTCACTATACCCCACTCCCTCTAGAATGTATGCTCATGGAGCAGGGCCCTCCACCCCTCTGTTCCTGTACGTCCAGTTGTCTGGTTACAATTACATGTATGTCCATCCATTGTACAGTGCTATGGAATTTGATGGCGCTATATAAATAATTAAATAATAATAATAATAATCCTTGAACATCTCCAAGATGATTGCTAAAACCATGGTATTATCTGTCTCAGCCAGAAGAGCAGGTCAGTGGCGTATTTAGGACTTGGGCTGCCCTAGGCAGGACGGTTCTTGGGCACCCCCCCAATTTGAATTTTCCTCACAGGCCCATACAGACTATCTAGGAGGAAGACTTCATCACTTCCTATCTGTCTGGGCCACAAGTATATCTGACTCTTGGGTCATGTCTATCCTTGATCAAGGTTACAGAATCAAATTCGACTTCTTTCTTCCAGGCAACTCCTACATAAGCTCAATAATTCCCCTGGGGAAAAAGGGGAAGCCATGATTTCCGGTGTCAAAAAACTACTTCTTCAAGGTTTCATAGAAGAGGTTTCACCTTCAGAAAGATACAAGGACATCTACTCAACAGTATTTTTCAACGGGAAATGGAGACTTATAATAAATCTGAAAAAAGTCAACCTATTCCTGAAGCGCATTTCGTTCAAGATGGAATCCATATCCACTATTATTCCCAATATCAACAAAGGGGATTGGCTAATGTCCATAGACCTGAGGGATGCATATTACCACGTTCCCATCTACCCCTTTTATCGCAAGTTTCTCTGTTTTCATATTATGGGACAGCACTTCCAATTCAGAGGCCTTCCTTTCGGCTTAAGCCTTGCTCCAAGGACCTTCTCGAAAATCCTAGTGGTCCTTATTGCACACCTGAGTAAACAGGGGCTTGTCATATTTCACTATCTAGATGACATTTTAATTGTGGCTCCATCTCATCAAGAAGCCTCTTGTCACACCATACAGGGCCTGACGTGTCTACAGGAACATGGTTGGATTATCAACGAAGAGAAGAGTGCTCTGATTCCATCTCAACAAACAATATTCCTGGGGTCTTATATTGACACCGTAGAAGCAAAGGTCTTCTTATCACAAGAAAGGATAAGCAGACTAAAAAGCAAAATTCTCTCAGTTCACCATAAACCTTCCATCACAGCCAAGGAGTACATGAGCATACTGGGCTAGATAACCTCAACTACAGGTTTAGTCCGCTGTGCTCAATGGAACTCAAGAACTATCCAGTTGAATTTACTGAGTCAGTTCAAGCACTATCGCAACAACTGGAAACAATTGATTCAAATTCCCCAAATTGTAAAATATCAGTTTGGATGGTGGCTTCAGCAAGATAATGTATGGGAGGGTTTCCAATAGAAGATCCTCCTTGGTAAGTTATTACTACAGATGTGAGCATGACGGGATGGGGTGCTCATATAGAATCAATATGGATTCAAGGCACTTGGAACCCTTCACTCAAATCTGCGGGAACTGAGGACCATTTACGTTGCTATATGGAAACTCCACAGTGCTCTCAAGAATCCTTGGCTCTCTATACGTATGGACAACAGGACAGTGGCTGCCTATTTAAAAAACCAAGGAGATACAAGAAGCAAACTTCTTTTACAAGAAATCACTCCTCTGATTTCCTGGGCACAGGTTCATATCAAAGGGATAAAAGCAATCTACCTCCCAGGGATGGAAAACATTCTGGCAGATTTCCTCAGCAGAACTCGCATACTACCAGGCGAGTGGAGCTTGAATTCCAGAGTTTTTCAAGTTCTGATGAAGAGGTAGGGCATACCCCATGTAGACCTGATGGCCAGCAGACGGAATGCTCAGATGGCAAGCTTTTTTTCCCTCTCCAAGGAACCTCTAGCTTTGGGGCAAGATGCCTTTTCCCATCCTTGGAATTTCAGCCTGGGGTATGTGTTCCCTCTCCTGCCTCTGATTCCCAGGATACTGAAGAAAATCTGGAAAGAAGAAAAGAAGGTGATATCCATTATTCTGATCTGGCCCAGGAGACCTTGGTATCCCCTTCTACTGAAAATGTCTCTAACCCATCCTTGGCTCCTTCCAATCTCCCTGGACCTTCTAATCCAGGGTCCAGCGACTCCCCCCAAATCCATCCAGCTGGAACTTGGGGGCCTGGCTGTTGAAAGGAGATCCCTTCTCATCCAGGGCCTATAAGAAGCAGTGATTGATACTCTCCTAAAGGCAAGGAAACAGTCCACATCTTCCTGTTATTACAGGATTTGGGTAACCTTCCAAAAATGGGCAGTGACTAAATCTTTAGATTTTCAACATCCTACTCACCTCCATGTTTTGGAATTTTTACAAGCAGGCCTGGACAAATGACTCAGCCTGAGCACCTTGAAGGTGCAGTCCTCAGCTCTATCTGCCCTTTGTAATACCTCATGGGCATCTCACCCTCTCATCTCAAGGTTCTTTAAGGCAGCCTTACTCTTACGCCCTTCTGCCAGGAACTCAGCTCCTCCGTGAGATTTGCCATTAGTCCTGAATGCTTTAACGGAAGTTCCCTATGCATCTCTGAAGCATATCTCTATTGAACACCTCACTTATAAAACTATATTCCTGGTGGCAGTCACCACGGCCAAGAGGATTTTGGAACTCTAGGCATTCTCTAGTGATGAGTCACGCCTTCATATCTTTCATGATAGAGTGATCCTAAGAACTAGTGAAGACTTCCTTCCAAAAGTTGTATCCAAATTTCACCTGCTCCAGGAAGTTGTTCTCCCTTCCTTCTGTTCCTCCCCATCTTCTCCTGAACTCGATGTGAGAGAACTTTTTATCAAGTACCTTTCTGTTACTTCTGACTTCAGAAAAAACAAAAAATTATTTGTCCTTCCTTCTGGCCTTCGCAAGGGAGAATCGGCCTCTTCCACTACCTTATCCAGCCAAGATCAGAGCTCACTCCACCAGATCCCTGGCTACATCTTGGGCTAATCGGGCAGAGGTTCCTCTGGATGACATCTGCAGAGCAGCTACTTGGTCCACTCCTACTACCTTTATAAGGCTCTACAAACTGGACCTTCATCCTACGACTAGTTCTTTTGGGAGAGGTGTCTTATCAACTGTTGAAGTGAATAAATACATTTTGAATTCCTTTTGCAGCAATCTAAATTTTTGTGTTTATTCATATTGAATAGTTTTTCCCTCCCTTTCATGGGTTTTTGCTTGGGTGTTACCCATAAGTGATGCTGCCATGATTAGCCAGGAATGCGGAAAATTAAATTACATACTTTTCTTTTCCTGGTGATTTATCATGGCAGCATCAGTCACCCTCGCTTCTTTCTTTTGGACTTGACTGAGGTATGGAAGGAAGAGGGACCTTTTATTCCTCAAGTCTCTTTCTCTCTCTTTTTTTATTAGTTAATCCTGTCCTGATCTGGTTAGGGGCGATGCTACCCATAAGTGATGCTGCCATGATAAATAGCCAGGAAAAGAAAATTACTAGGTAAGTAATTCATTTGATTTTGTGTATTTGATGACCTTAATGCTGTCAAGCTATGTATAATATTGTTGTGCCTAGTGTTTCAAAGCCACATTAAGTGTATGCAGCAAGTGAGAGGAAGTGCTCCTGAAATAACTGTTCTAGTTATTCAGAATATACAGTCCAAGATAATGATTTATTTTCCTGGCACAATGCAAATAGGAACTGTTATGCCAGGTGACTTGGCTCTGTATTAGGACAAAATCATATGTAGTTTGGGATTGAGGGGGAGGGTGGGGCATGACCTCTGAATGTGGCTATGATATTTAATAATAGGGATGTGCATGGGCAAAGAAATTTGGTTCAGTTCGGCACGTCCGAAATTCGTGACTTTGGCAATTCATCGGTTCGGTTCGGCACTTCCGAAATTCGTGACTTCGGCACTTTGGTTTGGTTCGGCACTTCCGAAATTCGGGAATTCGGCAATTTGGCAATTCGGAACTTTGGCTATTCCCTACCCCTACCCATAATGCTACCCCTAACCCTACTCCTAGGGTTAGTGTTAGGACTAGGGTTAGATTCCTGTCCTCATTTCTTAATTTTCCCTCCCTCTCCTGTTTTGCCACTTTTCAGAAATCCAAAGCACTTCCGAAATTCGGCACTTCGGTTCAGTTCGGCACTTCCGAAATTCGGCACTTCGTAAATTAAGCAATTCGGACATTCGGAAGCATCCGAATGTCCGAATTGCCAAAATTTATCCGAATTTAAATTAGGACCGAAACAAATTGCACATGTATACTTAATAATTATAGAAAAGGGATATGAAGAAGGTCCAGGTTAAAAGAGCTTACAACTATGATCTTGTCCAGGGTCACTTACTGGTGAGGTGGTCTGACCGGGATTGAAACATGTGTTTCCCAGTTCCAAGGCAGTGACAGTAAATAGTACATGTTGGTAAGTCCATAGCATCTGGAGTTATGAAGGTTGCCTACCCCTGCCCTAAATGACGGTAACTTATGGAAAACAACACATGAGAAGTGTTGAGACCTGAATCTCACAGAGGGAAAGTGCAGTGATGTCTTAAGAAGATAAAAGTGCAATCTACTGAGCCAGTGTTTTCAGGCTCTTGTCAATGTAATAAAATGGAAAACGACCAGGGATCCAGCTTCTATAACTAAAATGCAAACATAAAATACAACATAGTGTAGTAAAGTTTTAGCATTAAACTCTCGCTTCACGTTTCAAAATTACATAGAAGCAGAAACATAGAAAGTGATGGCAGAAAAGAACCATTTGGCCCATCTAGTCTGCCCAATCTTCTAAATACTTTCATTAGTCCCTGGCCTTATCTTATAGTTAGGATAGCCTTATGCCTATCCCACGCATGCTTAAACTCCTTTACTGTGTTAACCTCTACCACTTCAGCTGGAAGGCTATTCCATGCATCCACTACCCTCTCAGTAAAGTAATACTTCCTGATATTATTTTTAAACCTTTGTCCCTCTAATTTAAGACTATGTCCTCTTGTTGTGGTAGTTTTTCTTCTTTTAAATATAGTCTCCTCCTTTACTGTGTTGATTCCCTTTATGTATTTAAATGTTTCTATCATATCCCCCCTGTCTCGTCTTTCCTCCAAGCTATACATGTTAAGATCCTTTAACCTTTCCTGGTAAGTTTTATCCTGCAATCCATGAACCAGTTTAGTAGCCCTTCTCTGAACTCTCTCTAAGGTATCAATATCCTTCTGAAGATACGGTCTCCAGTACTGCGTACAATACTTCAAGTGAGGTCTCACCAGTGTTCTGTACAATGGCATGAGCACTTCCCTCTTTCTACTGCTAATACCTCTCCCTATACAACCAAGCATTCTGCTAGCATTTCCTGCTGCTCTATTACATTGTCTGCCTACCTTTAAGTCATCAGAAATAATCACCCCTAAATCCCTTTCCTCAGATGTTGAGGTTAGGACTCTATCAAATATTCTGTGCTCTGCCATTGGGTTTTTACGTCCAAGATCCATTATCTTGCACTTATCCACAATAAATGTCAGCTGCCACAATTCTGACCATTTTTCTAGTTTACCTAAATCATTTGGCTTATCCCTCCTGGAACATCAACCCTGTTACATATCTTAGTATCATCAGCAAAAAGACATACATTACCATCAAGACCTTCTGCAATATCACTAATAAAAATATTAAAGAGAATGGGTCCAAGTACAGATCCCTGAGGTACCCCACTGGTGACAAGTCCAAGCTTCGAATATACTCCATTGACTACAACCCTCACAGATTGACGTTTTGTATCAGGCCTTCAGGGTGCCTCCCCTGTGGTTAGGGTTTTTTTAAATCCTGTTGCTGGTAATCACGCCAGTTCTTGTATCAGGAAGTCCACACACTCCCAATGGTTGAGTAGAAAAAGGAATTTATTAGCTTTAAAAAATACACTTGAATAAAAGATAATGGTCCTACGCGTTTCGTTCCCCTTAAGAAACGTCTTCAGGGACCAAAATGTAAAACAATGACTATAAAATATACAATCAAATACACTGCCAACAAAATGACAAATGTACAAATAAGCCTATTATCCCTCTCCCCCTCCTTCCCTTAAATATGGTAGAGCCGAGAGTCCATTGGTGGTGTGGTGGGTGTTGTTCTATCTTCTCCTTTGTTTGGGCTTCCTGTCCTTCGGCAATCACCATACAAAGTTGTCCCAGCTGATGATTTTCTTTTTTCGCGGTAAGATTTTTCTTCCGGCATTTACTTCCGGTCTTGCACACGTCCGTGCGTTCCACTCGATCTTTAGTTAAGATGGCCGTGCGTTCCATTCAACCCAATTGTAAACCTTCATATCATTGCTATCTGGTGGTCGCCAGAGGCATTACCACGGTTTTCACATGGTATTGTAGTCCATATTAATGCATCATATGGTTAGAAAAACATAATGATTCATATTATATTTTCCAATTGGACTACACATATAACCTTTATTTCCATAATTGCTCATCAGCATACAATTATCCTTTTAATGTCTATATTTTTCTTATATATTATAGATGACTAATTGATTATATTCACCCTAGTCAATCTTATTTAATACATATATAAACAGGACACTGTATTCTGATGTTCATTTAAGGGCATCCTAAAAAAAATCCATAATTTTGGCCTCATACATCAATTATACTCCCTTTCTTCCTATTTTATATATATATATATATATATATATATATATATATATATATATATATATATATATATTATTGCTATTGTTGTGAGTGTTTTAATTTTGAGTATTTTTCTTCTTTTGCATGGGGGAAAATAACTTCTCTCCTTGGTTTAAATCTTTATTTTTTCTCTAAGGCTCAATTTCTCTATCTTTCAACCCAACAAATTATACTTTTCAAAAAATTCGGTTAGTTCAGGAAACACACTAGATCCACATCGACATTCAGTCCCAAAGGGCTAAGTGTCTGTAACTTGTGGTTCCAGTATGTTTCCCTCTGGGCCAACTTTTGGTCCCTATTACCACCCCTCCAATATAGTGAGATTTTCTCTATAGCTGTACACCTCAGAAACGCGTATAAATCTCTGCCATAGGACCAGGTTCGCCACCCAGTCATGACCACACCACATGAAGAGATCTTCCCACCTCCTCATATATGTGTTGGCATAACTGGAGGCAAACCTGGTACCCATGGCGGTTCCTGTGGTTTGCAAATAAAAACACCCTTCAAAATAAAAATAATTGTGCTCTAAGATGAATTTTACTGCTGTCCAAATTAAGTTTTTCATGTCATTAGGTAAATTTTTATCTCCACTCATGAAATAATTAATGGCCTCTAACCCTAGGGAGTGACTAATAACAGTATAGAGTGACGCTACGTCCAACGTAGCCCAGCTATATTCCTCCTGACATTCTAAATTTGCCACTTCTTGTAAAAATGATTTTGTATCCTTCGTATACGATAAAGCCTGTTGGGCATATGGTTGGAGATATGAGTCAACATAGGCCTATAGATTGGCCGTTATAGAGTCTATCCCACTAATAATGGGCCTTCCTGGGGGAGTATGTTAATTTTTATGAATTTTAGGGATAAAATAAAAGATTGGAATGGTGGGAAATTTATTAAACAGAAACTCAAAATTTTGGGGGGAAATAATTCCATCATTTTTGCTGATATTAACAATTTATTTAACTGAGTGTTAAATGATGAGGTGGGATAGGGTGAATATAATCAATTAGTCATCTATAATATATAAGAAAAATATAGACATTAAAAGGATAATTGTATGCTGATGAGCAATTATGGAAATAAAGGTTATATGTGTAGTCCAATTGGGAAATATAATATGAATCATTATGTTTCTGTTCCCATATGATGCATTAATATGGACTACAATACCATGTGTAAACCGTGGTAATGCCTCTGGCGAGCACCAGATGGCAATGATATGAAGGTTTACAATCGGGTTGAATGGAACGCACGGCCATCTTAACTAAAGATCGAGTGGAACGCACGGAAGTGCGCAAGACCGGAAGTAAATGCCGGAAGAAAAATCTTACCGCGAAAAAAGAAAATCATCAGCTGGGACAACTTTGTATGGTGATTGTCGAAGGACAGGAAGCCCAATCAAAGGAGAAGCTAGAACACCACCCACCACACCACCAATGGACTCTCGGCTCTACCATATTTAAGGGAAGGAGGGGGAGAGGGTTAATAGGCTTATTTGTACATTTGTCATTTTGTTGGCAGTGTATTTGATTGTATATTTTATAGTCATTGTTTTAAATTTTGGTCCCTGAAGAAGTTTCTTAAGGGGAACGAAACGCGTAGGACCATTATCTTTTATTCAAGTGTATTTTTTAAAGCTAATAAATTCCTTTTTCTACTCAACCATTGGGAGTGTGTGGACTTCCTGATACCGGAACTGACGTGATTACCAGCAACAGGATTAAAAACCCTTCTAACCACAGAGGAGGCACCCTGAAGGCCTGATACAAAACGTCAATCTGTGAGTATAAACTTGAAACGTGAAGCGAGTGTTTAATGCTAAAACTTTACTACACTATGTTGTATTTTATGTTTGCATTTTAGTGATACAAGCTGGATCCCTGGTCGTTTTGCATTTTATAACATTTTGTATATAGTTACCAGTTTGGGAGATAACTTAAGGGAAGCAAGTATCCAAAAGTTACGTTTTAATTTTATTTTCCACGGGTGATCAGGTGGAAGTTGTATATTGTCTTGTCAATGTGAGTGGTTTTCTAATATCACTTTGCCAAAATCATCCCTGTACATTTTTTGTCATAACAGTGTATATTACCCATATATTGCAAGGTTAAGAGTAATTTTTATTTTGTTTTATGGCTGTTTTTTTTGTTTTTGTTTTTTTAAATTTTTTGTTGTTGTTGTGCATGAGATAACAACAGTGCTTGCACAGTCACAGTAGGTTTCACAAGCGTGGTTTTCGGTGCATATAACAGAAATATGGCATGTAGACAACTTGCACATTTTTGTAGGTATAACATAACATGCTAGGTTTGCTTTTAATCGAGCTAGGTGTGTTTGAACTTATATATGTTTTGTTGATGCATTGTTAAGGGAGAAAGCTTTGTAAGATTAAGGCACTGGTTGCACGTTTCAAAGATTACATGTAGACCATTTTTGTTTTCACTGCTAGTGTTCAACTCGCGTAAATTGCCATTTTAGATAGGGTTAGCTATTAAAACAATGTGTAAGCTTTTAAGGTAAACTTATGTACACTTAAGCAGTTAAAAACTCTGTGAGGGGTGAGATAACGACAGCAAGCAAACTGTAACTTTACGGTTAGTTAGTTTACATGAAGCAGTTCCTGCATTAAGGGGTATGTTAGTAACGTTCAGCTAGAACAATCTGTGTCTGGCTGACTCTGGTCTGCTACTTGTACTCATCCGAATCCAGCTGGGTGCCAGACGCCGTCCTCGTGGGCTCTCATCGCCTGAAGTGTCAGATGCTTTTGCGTGGTTGAGTGCCAGGCATCCGGCTTGTGGTGGCGTATCCCACGGCTGTGCAGGTCGGTGTGGTGTTTCGTGTCCCTGGTTTTCGGTCTCGTTCTGCGGGGCCGGTCAGTCCCATGGATAGTGGTTGTGATAAGTACTGGAGGTCTTCTGTGGTGGGCAAAGGTAGGGCTCTGATGTGTCAGGCTTTGCTTTTGCTTGTGCTGAGGTAAAACTTGGGGCCTGGGCAGCCTTCTCCGCATGATCCTCTTCCCTGCCAGAGCCGCGGGTATGTTCTGTGTGCATGGGAGGTGCCGTTTAGGTAAGAGACTGCTCGCCTGCTGTGGGGCATGTTTCAGTGCCCTGTTCTCCAGCTTCAACCAGAATGCTGCCATGATAGCCTCTAGTTTGGTCTGTAGCTTGGTCTCAGTGCTGAGATCTTGATTGCGAGAGAGGCACGAGGTGTCCGCCATTAGGGGTGAGTTGGCAGTTAGGTGAGTCGCTTGTCTGCTGCCCTTCACCTCCCCCTCACCTCTGTGGGATGTAGTTCTCACGTGTTGGACTGTGTTCACCCCCAACGGTCCTGGGGGGGAGTAACGGGGCTTCTGTCTCTCCGTAGCGGTCGCTGGGTATCCTCGAAGCGGGAGAGCGACCGCCTCTCCCGCCCGGTGCATACAAGGCCGCATGTCGTCTCGTGTGTGGTTATTCGGTTTTTACTGGGTCACCGACCCCTACAACCCTGCCCAGCAGTGTCAGGTGTCGGAGTGGGCTCCAGGTGGTCCCGGAATCAAGCTTTGTGAGGCTGCTTGTCGCTTTTGTTAGCAAGATTGTGGAGGAGCTTCAGTGGAACACGTCTGTCCTCCATGACAGTTAGGCCCTGCCCCCATTTTATGGCTGTTTTTAAGCGCTCCTTTCTGGTATATATATTTTATTTACTTATATTACACTTTATTAATTGGTAAAATTTTTTGGTGTGGGTAAGAGATTATTCCCACATGAGTGTTTTAGTGCCGCTATCCACCTTTGTAGATATTAAACACGGATTTATTGGCACACTCTTTGAGAGGGTGATAAGTTTGAGAATTTTGTAAGTTATAGACATCAAGCTAAGCAACAATGACAAATGTCAATTAGTGGTTACTAAGACCAGTAAGGTGTTGTCATGCATAAATAGGGCTGTAATTATCGGGACTAAAATATAATTTTTCCTCATTATAAGTCAATGGTGAGTCCACACCCTAAAAATGCTGTACAATTTTTGGCACATGTTCTAGAGAAGGATATCATGGCACAGGCAGGCTACAAACTTAACAAGTGGAATGGAAGGTTTTAATTATGAAGAAAGAACAATACTGTCATGATTCTGAGCAGTAGTTATGGTAGGGTTTTAAACTGAACTCTGTCCCTTTAAGTAGTATGTAGCCGGGTGCAACTCGGACAGTCTCAGTACCAGAGAACGTGTAGGTCGAAACATTGTGATGGAATGGGTTCAATAAAATCGCCTGGTTTGTACCCTGGAGTGCTTGGACCTTTCTTCTGTGATTCTGAGCAGGTCAGATAGGAGACTTTGGCCAGAGTTAACATTAGAGACTTTATTGGTAAGCTTTGACATGATAGAGATAGAGATAAAAAACAGAAATAAGGGGATTTAGGCAATATGCCCTAAATATAATATAACCAGCAATGTAAGTAAATAATAAGAAAATCTACAGATAAAAGTTGAGGTTAAAATAGAAGGACAAATAAAACGGAACAGAACAATAAGGTTGTAGGATTACCGGAAAAGTCCCCTACTGGAAGGAGTATTGCTCAAGCAAGAAAATAACACCATGAAATATTACTTTAAGGCAAAGCCCAGATTGGTATTATGCAGCAGATAGGTTGTATCGATCAAGCTGGTAGAAATCAGGCTGGTAAGGTAAAGCTGCATAGTTGTGAAGTTCAGGTTGGTATAGTGCAGGTTTGGAAGTCTAGGAATGCAGAGTTGTTTAGGCAAGTCTGGAGCAGGTTGGTATGGAGCAGGTTTGAAGCCAAGAAGGTAAACCCACAGGTTAGCTCACAGGAGCCAGGATCTGAAGTGTTTCAGGCAAATCAACAACTTCAATGTAAATCCATTGTGGTGAGTTGGATGTAGCCTTTTGTAGAATCTTAATTAGTCCAGGCAGGTGAGGAAAATAAGGTGACCTTCCAGAACTAGAGGCAAGAGAGGTCACTAGTGGTGAAACATAATCAGTGTAGGAACTTGGTTTTAAAGGAACAGAATAAACGGAACAAAAAGTCTTGTATATCAGGATAGGATCCTGACAAATACATATAAAACAGTTTAGAAAAATTTTTTATTGGCTATTTAAATTGATGTCAAACTGATCAAATCTACTGACACCCATTAACTCCACCCATGGTACTTCTCCTGATACTCCCTCAATGGTAATTTGTCTTGTCAAGAGCAGTGCAGGCTTGTGGTTTCTCTCTGGCTACCTTGAATGGTGATGCCATATTTGTAGACTAAAATTCAAATGATTTACCATAGTGATATGTCTACCAAAATAACTTCCTACTCATGACTCTTCTTCCTTTCTACTTTTCACTCTTCACTCTTCCTCAACTCTATGCGAAGGAGGTGTGTTGCACTGCGTGAGGCAAATGGTGGTCACACGAGATACTGACTGGGTTTCGGACCCCCCGAATCCTCCCAATAAAGTAAAACTGCACATTTAAGAGTGGCCTTTTATTGTGACCTAAGGCACACCTGTGCAATAATCATGCTGTCTAATCAGCGTCTTGATATGCCACACCTGTGAGGTGGATGGATTATCTCGGCAAGGTTCTCACTAACACAGATTTAGACATATTTGTGAACAATATTTGAGAGCAATGGGCCTTTTGTGTACATAGAAAAAGTCTTAGATCTTTGAGTTCAGTTCATGGAAAATGGTGGCAAAAACAAGTGATGCGTAATTTTGTTCAGTGTATATATGGACTTCTAGCAGTTACTTTGTGTGTGTGTATATATATATATATATATGTGTGTGTGTGTGTGTGTATATATATATATATATATACATATATATATATATAATGTAAACACAATGGATGGAGCAATTCAAATCTTTCCTCTTCTCAATATAATACTGCAGAGACAGAGAGATACATACAATAGTGCAGACAATTTGCAATAAATATAAAAACAATATGTGCAAGGAAACACTCACAAAATCAGAGCCAATTAGGAACCTGGCTCTGGTATAGATGTCTTCAGGATCTATTTCAGGGTGATCCTAGCCCTTCTGTGGCTGATGGTGCTGTTTCCAATGAATAGAGAAGGATCCAAAGGGTGGAATAAAAGAACAAATTTATTGACAAACTTTTTTTTTCTTAAAAACCAGAAAGGATAAAATAATAAATGAGCCAATACGCGTTTCACCTGTTGTGGCTTCCTCAGTCAGCTCTCTCAACTACTGTCCAGACAATGTTCTTATATAAGTCATTAATCCGTTAAAATTCGCGGCTAATTTCATTTTGGAACGCACACGTGCGTTCCACATCTTCATTATCATATTTCCGGCCTCGTGGGTGCGATGGCGTCACTTCCGGGTTTCGTTCCGAGTGGAACGCATATTTCCGGCCTCGTGGGTGCGATAACGTCACTTCCGTGTTTCGTTCCGAGTGGAACGCATAATGTTCCAAGCCTCCTCTTCGTCACATAAAAATATCCCACAAAAACGAAAATTAAAACATAATAATCAGTTGTGATATCAAACATAATAATACAAGATCTCTTTCTCAGAACAGTGGAATATCAAATATTATTAACCACAGAACAAAAGTTATTTACCAATACAAATTATATATCATATATTTAGATGTGTATTTTTAATCCCAGTATTTAAAGTGATAGTGCAGGTTATATCAAACCAATGGATTTCTCCATTCCATAGAAAGTGACCATGCATATGTTACTATAGTGCATACACAAATAAGGGAATACATTTATATCTAATAAAATAATCAGATAATTGGGGTTTTATTAATTTCAATAATACATAGCTTCATGTTGTTGGTCTTCACAATTAATTATAAATACAATAATAAAATTCTGATTTAAAAAGTGTAAATTAAAATAACTAAAATAAAAAAATTTGGTGTAATTATAAGATAATTGAGATAATTTAAGATATAAAAAGGTAATATAAATATTAAAATCTTTTAGGTAAGAATATTTTTATCATATTAACTCATAAAAAATGACATAGCTCATAATCTTGATTGAGCCCGTATGGAATCAACATTTTAAAGTTATAGATGCATTTCATCTCTTCTTCCCCTATTTTCCTATTAAAATCTCCCCCTCTCCAATCCCTATGTACCGCTTTTATTGCACAGAAAAACATATTCTTCAGATCTTTATTATGATGGATTTTAAAATGGTTTGAAACACTATGTGTTTCTAATCCTTTTTTAATATTTCTAATATGTTCCTCAATCCTTATATGTACATTTCTAATTGTCCTTCCCACATATATGAGATTGCAGGGACATTTTAAAATATAAATAACATTTTTAGAGAAACATGTTAGCTGATTTCTTATTGTAAATGTTTTGTCTTTCTGATATTGAAAGGAGGTAGTATGTCTTTTCTTCTGATTCGTTTCCCCACACGCTAGACAAGAACCGCATCCATAAAAGCCTTTATTTTTATTTAAAAAGTGTTCAGTTTGTTTAATGGTAAAACTGCTTTTAACGACCCTTTGCTTCAAATTTTTACACCCTCTGTACACTACCATTGGTTTGGGAGGCAGGATCTGTTTTAAAATTGGATCTTCCTGTAGAATAGACCAATATTTGTGGATAATATTCCTTATCTTTATATTGTTCCCACTGTAATTGCATATAAAAGGAATTTTTAATTTGCTGTTATTTCTCGAATTACTTTTCTTTTTGAGTATATGTGTGTGTATATGTATATATATATATATATATATATATATATATATATACAGTTGCAAGAAAAAGTATGTGAACCCTTTGGAATGATATGGATTTCAGCACAAATTGGTCATAAAATGTGATCTGATCATCATCTAAGTCACAAAATAGACAATCACAGTCTGCTTAAACTAATAACACACAAAGAATGAAATGTTGCCATCTTTTTATTGAACACACCATGTAAACATTCACAGTGCAGGTGGAAAAAGTATGTGAACCCTTGGATTTAATAACTGATTGAACCTCCTTTGGCAGCAATAACTTCAACCAAACGTTTCCTGTAGTTGCAGATCAGATGTGCACAACGGTCAGGAGTAATTCTTGACCATTCCTCTTTACAGAACTGTTTCAGTTCAGCAATATTCTTGGGATGTCTAGTGTGAATCGCTTTCTTGAGGTCATGCCACAGCATCTTAATCGGGTTGTGGTCAGGACTCTGACTGGGCCACTTCAGAAGGCGTATTTTCTTCTGTTTAAGCCATTCTGTTGTTGATTTACTTCTATGCTTTGTGTCATTGTCCTTTTGCAACACCCATCTTCTGTTGAGCTTCAGCTGGTAGACAGATGTACTTAAGTTCTCCTGCAAAATGTTTTGATAAACTTGGGAATTCATTTTTCCTTCGATGATAGCAATCCATCCAGGCCCTGACGCAGCAAAGCAGCCCCAAACCATGATGCCCCCACCACCATACTTCACAGTTGGGATGAGGTTTTGATGTTGGTGTGCTGTGCCTTTTTTTCGCCACACATAGTGTTGTGTGTTTCTTCCAAACAACTCAACTTTGGTTTCATCTGTCCACAGAATATTTTGCCAGTACTGCTGTGGAACATCCAGGTGCTCTTGTGCAAACTGTAAACGTGCAGCAATGTTTTGTTTGGACAGCAGTGGCTTCCTCTGTGGTATCCTCCCATGAAATCCATTCTTGTTTAGTGTTTTACGTATTGTAGATTCGCTAACAAGGATGTTAGCATTTGCCAGTGACTTTTGTAAGTCTTTAGCTGACAAACTAGGATTCTTCTTCACCTCATTGAGCAGTCTGTGCTGTGCTCTTGCAGTCATCTTTACAGGACGGCCACTCCTAGGGAGAGTAGCAGCAGTGCTAAACTTTCTCCATTTATAGACAATTTGTCTTACCGTGGACTGATGAACAGCAAGGCTTTTGGAGATACTTTTATAACCCTTTCCAGCTTTATGCAAGTCAACAATTCTTAATCGTAGGTCTTCTGAGAGCTCTTTTGTGCGAGGCATCATTCACATCAGGCAATGCTTCTTGTGAAAAGCAAACCCAGAACTGGTGTGTGTTTTTTACAGGGCAGGGCAGCTGTAACCAACACCTCCAATCTCATCTCATTGATTGGACTCCAGTTGGCTGACATCTCACTCCAATTAGCTCTTGGAGATGTCATTAGTCTAGGGATTCACATACTTTTTCCACCTGCACTGTGAATGTTTACATGGTGTGTTCAATAAAAACATGGCAACATTTCATTCTTTGTGTGCGATTAGTTTAAGCAGACTGTGATTGTCTATTGTTGTGACTTAGATGATGATCAGATCACATTTTATGACCAATTTGTGCAGAAATCCATATCATTCCAAAGGATTCACATACTTTTTCTTGCAACTGTATATACAAAGTAACCGCTAGAAGTCCATATGTATTTTATCTATCACCTAATGTGATAGATTCCCACTGGTGGCAATACAAATATGGACTTCTAGCAGTTAATCTGTATTGTAGCGGAGAGCTGGTATTACACAGCCTATCTCCACTTTGGATCCCAGTGAGGTTCAGGAACAAGCAATTATAAATCCATAGGGCAAAGTATCCAGCAGGCAAAATAACACAGCAGTATCCCAACAGCACTCCCAATAACTGGACGACACACAGTATCAGGAGCAGAACTAAAGATTTATTCAGACAGTGGCCTTATAAAGCATGCTCCCATGCAAGGGAGGGATTTTCATTCATTAGTACAGTAGCCAATCCTGTTCTGGTAACCTCCCACACATCTCCTCCCCTCAGCCTGCATCATAATCCCCTTATCCAGGACACCAATTCCCCCTGTTTCTGGATGTACCCCTAAACCTAGGGGTACCGCTTTAAATTATACATCCCCTGGTAGCCCTGATCTGGGTGAACAACATATCCAAAAATCACCCAGATCAGACCAGGGGTTCGGGAAATTTATGGAGGGAATAAAATGACCGACCATGCTGGATAGAGTAGCCGAATTGGGTTCCATGCGATGGGGCCCTGCAGTCGGTCCTGGAACAAGGGAATAGATTACACGAAAGCCTCCAGTTACAGAGACTAGGGAGGGTTTGCCTGAATCCCCTCGTTCGGTTGTTTCTATCTACCGAACGAGTGGCCGTTCGGTAGTTTGGTACCGAACGGACCGGGCTTGTGGAGGTCTCAGCGGTGTTCACCTAGTCAAGTGTCCGATTTGAGTTCCAGACACTCGACGGCAAAACACCGCTGTTCGGGAGTTTTAAAATGGCCGCCGCCACGTGTTCGTTTCCCGAATGGCGGCCACCCCCGAGAACAAAGGACTACTACTCAGCTTGTCAATTACCCGTTCGCAACAATGTTGCAACGGGTAATTGAAGGCACACGTCACACTGGGGAGGTCTGACTGTTCGGTAGTTTAATTCCCTTATTTGTTGGAATGATTCTACCGAACAATCAGACGATTACAATACATTTAACACATATAACTTTGCCATTTACACGATTGCAGTAAAAACCTATGTAATTCTCAGGACAGCCCAGTGCCATCCGCTACATGTATATATATATTTACAGATTAATTGCTAAAAGTCCATATTTGTATTGCCACCAGTGGGAATCTATCACATTAGGTTTAACTGAATATAAACATAAAGGTAATTTCAACATTATCATCTTTTAAAATGTGTAGGGGAACTTATTTATTAATTTATAAATATATATATATATTTGTGATTGGAATTTCTAATACGTAATGGAATGTAGAAGGAGAGGCAAAGTTGTTTGAGGTATGCCGAAACCAGGGCAAAAGAGGATTCAAAGTAAACACACTTTATTGCAAGTTATACAGCGAGGGTACTAAAGGCTTGTCTGAGATCCCTCTCTGGTCTAGGTATATAAGTGTTGTAAATTGAGGATTTCCAGCGTCCAAGTCTCTTAATGATGTGGACTGGGGTGTTAGAGCTTAAAGCTGATGATGCTGTCTTTATAAAACTTTACAAAAGGACTTACCTTCAAAATGTTAAGTTTTTTTTTATCTATTTATTTTAATTAATGTATATTTTGTGCACTTTATAATAAAGCACTTTATCCCTACTGCAAACAGTGAGGATATCCTATTGTTTGGAAACCCCTGCCAGTACAAAGAAGGGAGTGGGTCCCTCTAGCAACCACAAAGCTGAACTTCTGAGCCATCACATTGGCTCCCTGTTTGTGAGTGCTTCTCTTATTTAACATTGCACTGAATTATTGAATATTGGCTATATTGCACTATTTCTCTTTATCTATGTTTTAATCTTAGGAAGAACAATTTAAGAACAATCTTAATTCATGTAAAGATACTCCACCTTATATTGTATGCTCATGGACTTCTAGCTGTTACATTGTGTATATATATATATATATATATATATATAATGTAACAGCTAGAAGTCCATGAATGAAATCTATATATATGAAAACAAGAGGGCTGCACTCACCAGAGTAGGACCTGCCAATAATGGTGTACATTAACTTTGTGGCAGGCTTATGCAATATATGATAATATAATGTAACTAAGCACCATTATTGTTTTGCCTAGGTGAGGTGTTTTTAAATAAAACTATAACAATCTCTAAAATTTGAAATCTTTGTTTAGTGAATAAGCGAGTGCGCTGGATTCTGTATTTTGTATGTTGTACATATTGACCAAAGGGATTCCATCTTCCAATCTTCTTACATTTAACAGCTTGTTGAGCCTGTTGAGGTCTAAGATGGGTCTCCATGCTCCTAAAGGATTTTATCATAAGGAACAGATCAGAGTAAAATCTGTGTGTTCTTTCTACCTTTGGAACTTCTACAATGATCACTGGTATATTTAGCCCAAGGCAAACTAGACAGTTGCCTTCGGCGGCACTAACCAGGGGGTGGCAAAAAATGTTGACCCCAAATGCCCACTCCGGCTTCCCCGGTGTTCGCCCTGTCCCTCGGGTCCAGTGGGGCTGCTGGGAGGCGGGCGGCTGTGTTACAATCAGCAGCGGCGAGGGAGCTGTTATCTCCCTGCTCTGCTCCCTAGCACGCCGTTTACTGATGCCACGGGAGCTAGAATATGACGTTAGATTCTGGCTCCCGGCTTCAGTTGATGGCCCGTGAGGTGCTAGAGAGCAGGGAGATCAAAGATCCCTCGCTGCCGCCGATTCTAACACAGCTGCACACCTCCCAGCAGCCCCACTGGACCCCAGGGACAGATCCACACCAGCTCTCCAGGTAGGGAGTGTCACGTCTCCCGGCTCGCTGCAATGCGCTTCTGTGCCCGAGCGGTACGACCACGCCAGCATGCTGAGCTTACCTGCTCCGCGGCTAGCCAGGAACTACGCCACTCGGGAAAAACCAAGATGGCGCCGACCATGCGGTTGTGTCCATCAATGGCTCCGCCCCCCCAAATTATACGAACGTGCGCGTGACGTCACGACGTCAACCCATGCGCACGTTCTGGGGTCAGAGGTCACCCTCTGACCAATCAGAGCCTAGAGAGGGATATTTAAATCCCTGATTCACCCCAGTACCTTGCCCTGTCGTGGTTTCCTGTTCCTTGTTCCCGAGAGTGCGTTTATCCTTGTGATTCTGATATTCTGGTGTTTTGACCTTGGCTTTTCCTTGTTATTCCGATTTCTGGTTTCCCTGACTTGGCTTGTTTAAACAGTATTTGTGTATTTCTGGCTTCCTTGACCTCGGCTTTCCCTTTGACCATTCTCTGTCTCTAACGTATTAGTCCGGCCATTCTAAGGACCGGTTTACGTTCTATCCTTTTATTTCATTTTCTTTTTTTCTCTGTATATGTTTACATAGTTTCTGCGTGTTGGGCCACACTAGCAGTGGTGACATTATGACAGGGACATGGATCCTGCGGAACTATGTAAACATATGAAAGCCTGTGAGGGAAGGGTGGAGGATATGGACCACAGGTTAGATCAGTTTGCCCAAGCGTTCTAGACCTTGCTCCAGAGAACTGCCTATCTGGAGGCACCCCCGGTACCACCTGTAGCTCCGCCACCTATACCTGCACCTGTGGTATATAAACCTCGATCCATAACCCTTTCACCTCCCCCTTGTTTTGGAGGTGATTCTAAGGAATTCAGAGGTTTCCTTAACCAGATCGAATATCATTTCGAGGCTTCCCCTGGTTCCTTCCCTACAGATAGATCAAAGATGGGCTATCTAATTAACCAATTAACGGGCAAGGCTTTAACCTGGGCCAATCCCTTATGGGAAAGTGGAAATCCAGTTGCCCGTGATTATAATGAATTCCTAACTGCATTTAAAGCTATTTTTGAGCCAAAGGGAAGACAGAAAAACGCTGCCAGAGCCTTAATGAGAATAAAACAAGGCACCCGCTCTGTAGCTGATTACGCCGTAGAGTTCAGGACATTAGCATCTGTGGTTGACTGGACCAATAGTGGTTTGGTGGCTGCTTTTTCTGAAGGTTTAGTGGAAAATATACAAGATGAGACCGCAGCCAGAGACCTTCCGGTTAATCTTAATAATTTTATTGCATACATGATTGACATTGACAACAAGCTCAGAGAAAGGAGAAAAACAAACCGCGTACTAGACGTACAAACTTGTCTATAGCTCCTTGTTTCTTCTGTGCCCGAGCGGCATGACCACACCAGCATGCTGAGCTTACCTGCTCCGCGGCGAGCCGGGAACCGCTCCTCCACGCCTCTTGGGAAAAACCATTAATGGTTTTTAGTCCTGCTCCACCTCCAGAAGCTGAACCCATGCAATTGGGCATTGCTAAACTAACTGAGGCAACACAACTAAGAAAGACAACACAGACGCAACGAGGGGTTGTGCCTGTATTGTGGCAAGAGAGGACATCAAAGGCTTTCATGTCCGGTTTGGCCGGAAAACTTGCGCACCTAAGGCACGTTCAGGGACCGACCTTAGGTGTGATGTACATGTCCCCTAAATTGACTAAGAACCGCTTCCTTATAAAAATTACTCTGTCTTGTAAGAAAACTACTGTTCAGTGTGAGGCTATGATTGACTCTGGGGCAGCGGAGAATTTCCTTGATAAGGAATTTTCTGCCAAACATCTCCTGCGTTTGAGGCAGAAAGATAGACCCATAGCAGTTGAGGCTATCGATGGGAGACCTCTTACTCAACCTCTCATCATGCACGAAACACTGCCAATCACTGTCTCAGTAGGTGTCTTACATTCTGAGGAAATGGTTTTTCAAATTATATCTTCCCCTACATGTCCGATAATACTTGGTTTTCCTTCGCTCCAGAAACACAATCCACGTTTGGATTGGGTTGAAGGAGAAATTGTGAGTTGGGGAGAGAATTGCAGAGGTTATTGTTTACTACAGATGCCACAACGAATTGGTACCATCAATGTACCTATAGCGCCTCCCTTAACCACAGAAATCCCACCACAGTATTTGGACTTAAAGAAAGTATTCAACAAGGTTCAGTCTGAGGTATTACCTCCACACAGACCCAATGATTGTGCCATACATTTGTTACCAGGCACTAAGTCTCCTAAAGGAGGAATTTATGCACTGTCTCCTCAATAAACCCTTTGCTTAGAGGAATACATAAAAGATGCTCTAAGAAAGGACCACATACAAAGGTCCTCTTCACCTGCTGGGGCTGGGTTCTTCTTTGTATCTAAAAATAAGGAGACCTACGCCCTGCATCGACTATAGCGGTCTGAATAAAATAACGCTAAAAAAACGCCTACCCCATTGCCCTTATTTCTGAGCTATTCGACAGGTTGAAAGATCCCCGAGTATTCACTAAACTCGACCTAAGGAGTGCATAAAACCTAGTCAAAATTAAGGAGGTACATGAGTAGATGACAACGTTTAATACGAGAATGGGACATTATGAATATCTGGTTATGCCGTTTCGCTTATGCAATGCCCCAGCGGTATTTCAGGATTTTATAAACGATGTCCTTAGAGAATATCTCCACATGTTCGTAATGGTGTATCTAGACGACATTCTCATCTATTCCCCACATCTAAAAACACATCACGAACATGTGAGAATCGTGCTCAAAACCTTGTTAAAGAACGGCTTATATTGTAAGCTTGAAAAATGCCAGTTTGACCAGACTGAGATACAGTTCCTTGGATATGTTATATCCCCTTCAGGTTTTAAAATGGACCCACGCAAACTGGAGGCAGTATTGCAATGGCCGTTACCTTAAGGTCTGAAAGCTACACAGCGCTTTATAGGTTTAGCTAATTATTATCGTAAATTCATTAAGGGTTTTTCATCAGTAATCGCTCCTATTCCCAACCTAACCAAGAAAGGAGCAAATTGCAATTCATGGCCCAAGGAAGCAAAGGAGGCATTTGAAAAATTTAAATCTTTATTTGCCTCAGCACCTGTCCTGACACACCCCGATCCGACCAAACCTTTTATTTTAGAGGTAGATGCATCAGAAACAGGAGTAGGAGCCATTCTGTCTCAAAGAGAGTGTCCTGATGCGCCTTTACATCCCTGTGGGTTTTTCTCTCGAAAACTAACTCCTGCAGAGAAAAATTATGACATTGGGAATAGGGAATTACTGGCCATTGTACTCGCCCTTAAGGAATCGAGGCATCTCTTAGAAGGTTCCAAAGAGCCACTTTCACCGATCATAAGAATTTGGCTTATATTGGGGACGCTAAGAGATTGTCCTCCCAACAGGCTAGATGGTCATTATTCCTCTCCCGTTTCAATTTTTTTATTACATACAGGCCCGGGACAAAGAATACCAAGGAGACAGATGAGGTTCCTGAACAAGAGGTATTCCCAAACGTACCTCCAGAATGTCTAATTGCTACTACGGTTTCTGAAGTGTCTTCTCCACTCTTCTGTGCCATAATAGCAGATCAAACTCAGGCACCTGTAGAGAAACCTCCGAACAAACTGTACATTTCACCAATGGAGGAAAAAAGTACTTGGATTATTCCATGATAATTTGACAGCAGGTCATGCCGGAATAAATAAGACTCTCTCTGCTATTTCCAGGAAGTTCTGGTGGCCTACTCTTAGGAGTGACATTAAAGATTATGTAGGGGCATTTCAAATATGTGCTGTTTCTAAAACACCCCACAAACCTCCTCCTGGGTTGTTACAACCACTTCCTATACCTAATGCTCCATGGACCCATTTAGCCATGGAGGAAAAAGGAAAATACAGGAAAGCCCAGAGGGTACAAAGAGTCTGCTGGGTTTCTAGTATGACTGAAGCAACCCCTGATTCAATAAAATATAACTTTTAATAATCCATAATTAAAAATGAAGAATAATGAAAAAAAACATGCACAATTGCTATATATATATAAAAAAAATTATATCTAGAGTAAATGATAACTAGTAGAAGGAAAAGGAAAGCTTAATGTAGATATAAGTTAAAAGGTATCACATCAGTCCAATAGTGACACAGGTAATTCAGGGATAGTAGGGTTAAGGTATAGACTATACAGAATAGCCCAACGTTCCCTCCCTGCTCCTATCGTCCAGTAACACCGTAGTGACTAAACGCCCCCAGCTCCGAGATACTAGACTAACAATTGACGTTAGATTCAAATATTAGTAAAATAAAGTAAAGGGTGGCTAAGTCTAAAATAAATAATCATCACAGCTGCAGCATCTTCCCTGTCTCACTCCACCACCCTTCACTGCAAACTAGTCCCGACGCGCGTTTCGCCGAAAATCGGCTCTTCCAGGGGAACCGAGCGTGGAGTCAGCAGTCATTTAAATATCCTGCCCTCCCTTGTAATTGGCTACTAATCTTGCCAATTAGAGAGGGGGGAGGTAAAACCTAACCTTTATCCCAGTTAACCCTGAGTGGCTCGGTATACTGGATATAAGTAAAGGTTATTGCAATCAACTAATGTGAAGACTTTGATAATGTATTCAGATAGTATGATGTAATATAATAAACTAGCGAGGCAATACAAAGTCAAATGGTGTAATGAAAAACATGAAAGCCCCTTGTGTTTGGATAGCCAAAACTGTATATTTTATAAGGGGCAATCTGATATAACTGGTAGTTGTTACTTCTTTTGTAACAAAGTTTATCCAAAGTGTTACTCAATTTCTCTTGGATTCTAATTGACTATGCATAGTTAATTTTCTTTTGTCAGACACCAAATTCACTCTCATAATATTCCTTGTATAATCTCAGTCAAAAATTAATAATTAACCAAATAAAAAGGAATCGAACTGAGCATCAATGTACTTTAAAAGTAATAAGTCTTCATAAATCATAACACAATAAATACAACTCAAAACAACCCTTAATTTTCTAAGTACAACTTGCGTTTTTTAAAAAATATATATTTTTTGTAATATTGAAGCAATTGCAAGGAGACAATTGGTCATATGTATATAAACCTAAAATGTCAAAGAGACATAGGAATGAATGAACGGAGTGAAATTGAACTCCTCATTCAATCCTTTGGGGTATAGTGTTTGGAATGAATAAATCCAACGGGACTCAGCTTTTAATAAAGAGATATTAATATCACCCTTTCGGTGATTCTGAAATATTTTTTGAATCACCTGAAATTTTAGTACACTGGATTTGGAGGCATGGTTGAGTCGTACATGTTTTGCAATGGGCATATCCATATGTGGATTCATGATGGAGTTAATGTGTTGTAGAATCCGTCGACGTAGTTGTTGATATGTTTTGCCAATATACTGTAACCCGCATTCACATGTTATAAGATAAATGACATTAGTGGAATTGCGGTTAATAAATGAATTGACCACTATGTCTTTAAATGTTCTTTTGTTGTGCACTGTTTTAGAAGGTAAGATGAAATTACAGGCCTTACAGTGACCACATTTAAAGAGACCTTTGGTTTGGAGCCAAGTGGATGTAGTTTGTGCAGGTTTTAGATGGCTGTGTGTTTAATGATCTGCCAAATTTCTTGCTCTTCGATAGGTCATTGAAGGCTGATTAGTAATTGCCATGGATTTAATCGTGGATCTCCCCAATTCAAATGGGTATAATACCATCCTTATGGTTATAGATAGATTATCCAAAATGGCACATTTTATACCTTCTAAAAAATTGCCGTTTGCTCAAGATCTTGTCAAAATATTCATGAAGAAGATCTTTCGATTACATGGAGTACCAAAAACATTGTTTCTGACAGAGGTACACAATTTATCTCTAGGTTCTGGTGTGCCTTCTGTAAAGAATTGGGTGTAGAACTTTCATTTTCCTCTGCATACCATCTTCAGACTAATGGTGCTGCAGAGAAGGCCAATCAGTCTTTAGAAACATATTTACGTTGCTTTATTGATGCCAATCAGTCCAACTGGTACAAACTCTTACCCATGGCTGAATTTGCCAGAAATAATGCAATTCATGAACCCTCTAATCATAGTCCATTTTCTGTTAATCAGGGCTATCACCCCATTGTGTTACATTCTGAATTTTCAGGCACTGATATTCCTGCTTTGAACACCCGTTTGACTTGTATTCAGGACACTTGGGATTCTGTTCATTCAGCACTACAGGATGCCTCTAAACGTGCTAAAATCCAAGCTGACAAGAAAAGGGGTGCCAATCCTGTTTATCAAGTAGGGGACAGGGTTTGGTTATCCACACGTCATATCAAACTCAAGGTTCCTTCCATGAAACTAGCTCCTTGATACATAGGTCCCTTTCATGTCCTCCGTCGTATAAACCTTGTGACTTATTCATTGGCACTCCCTGCACATATGAGATTGCCAATTCTTTACATGTATTATTGCTTAAGCCCCTCACTTGCAATAGATACACAAAAATGGTTGTTCCTCCTCCACCCTTGGTAGTAGGTGATCAAGAAGAGTACGAAGTCCGATCTATATTAGACTCCATGTTCTCTAGAGGTGTTCTGTCTTATCTGGTTGACTGGAAGGGATATGGCCCGGAGGAACATAGTTGGGTTCCTGCTGACCGGGTTCATGCTCCCCGTCTTGTCCGGTCGTTTCACAATAATTTTCCTCACAAGCCAGCTCCATCCCGCCCGGTGAGCGGTCTTCGAGTGGGGGGTATGTCACAGCTCTCGGCTCGCCGTAATGCGCTTCTGTGCCCGAGCAGCACGACCGCGCCAGCATGCTGAGCTTACCTGCTTCGTGGCGAGCCAGGAACCGCTCCTCCACGCCACTCGGAAAAAAACAAGATGGCGTCGATCATGTGGTCGGGTCCATCAATGGCTCCGCCCCCCCAAATTATACGAACATGCGCGAAACGTCACAACGTCAACGCACGTGCACGTTCTGGGGTCAGAGGTCACCCTCTGACCAATGAGAGCCTAGAGAGGGATATTTAAATCCCTGATTCACCCCAGTACCTTGCCCTGTCATGGTTTCCTGTTCCTTGTTCCCGAGAGTGCGTTTATCCTTGTGATTCTGGTATTTTGACCTTGGCTATTCCTTGTTATTCCGATTTCTGGTTTCCCTGACTTGGCTTGTTTAAACGGTATTTGTGTATTTCTGGCTTCCTTGACCTCGGCTTTCCCTTTGACCATTCTCTGTCTTTAACGTATTAGTCCGTCCATTCTAAGGACCGGTTTACGTTCTATCCTTTTATTTCCTTTTCTTTTTCTCTGTATATGTTTACATAGTTTCTGCGTGTTGGACCACACTAGCAGTCGTGACAGGGAGGCTGGGTGGAAAATGTTAATTTATAATTGCAATAATTAGTGAGTATATGTGTGTGTGTATGAGTATATATGAGTGTATGTGTGTGTGTGTCTGTGTGTGTGAGTGTTTGTCAAATCAGTGAGAGTCTATCATTGAGTGTGTGTGTATGTGACTATCAGTGTGTCTGTCAATGAGTGTCTGTCAGTGTTTCTGTGTCTGTTAATGAGTGAGTGTGTGTCCGTGAATGTGTGTGTGTCAAATCAGTGAGTCTGTGTCTGTCAGTGACGTCTGTATGTTTGTCATTGAGTGTGTGACTGTCCATGTGTATCAGCCAGTTTGTGTCTGTCAGTGAATGTGTTTGTGTCTGTCAGAGTGTGTGCTTAAAGGGTGTGCGCTATAGGCTGGATTCAGGTAAGTGACTAAGGGGTTTTAACCCCTTCAGTGCCGAGTGGGTGGGGGAGGGGGGTAAAAGGGAGGGGGGCATAGTAGGGAACTATACTGCCAGGAAAACAGATGTTTTGCTGGCACTATAGTATCCCTTTAAAGGAGTAGGAAAAGTTGGAGTCTAAATAGGAAGGGGTGGGTTCTTAATCAGGAGGAGGTGTGGCCTTGACAGGAAGGGGTGGGGCAAATTTAGATTAGGGGGGTGCCCTAATGTTGCAAGGATCTGTACACAATTCCTGCCTAGGGCAGCCTGAAACCAAAATACACCACTGACAATGACCCCTTCTTGGGGATGTGATGAATTCCAGTAGAGCGTCTCTTTTTACTCTGTCCCCTGGCCATTTTGTCATCCGGAAACTGCGTTGAGGTGGTATTTTTTTATTCTAGCATATATTCTCTTCTGATGATATCTAGCACCCACCTGTCTCTTACAGATTCTTCCCATGTCTTTTGGAATAAGAGCAAGCATGCCCCTACCCATCCAGGTTGGGAGAGCAACCTGTCATAAAGCTCTTGTATTCTTGTTAAATGAAGATTTGAGGTAGAAGGGGGTATACTAATTGATGGATGTGCTTGGCCCATACCTGCTACCCCTAGGGTCACTGCAGTTAGTAGGGTAGGGGCTTCTTAAACATGCTACCCTAGGGTCACTGCAAGAATCCCCTGATCACTAAGGGGTTCTCTGGGTGGACCCTTTTGCGCAGGGCCATATACTGGAGCTTCCCATGGAAGAGAGGCTTAACTCCCTTGGGGCCAATGGTAAAGACCCTTAGATAACCCATAACATAAAAAGTTCTAAGCCTAAGAAATGACTAATCTGTTCCTAGGGTTAGGACAGGAACATAAAGACTGAGGGTAGGAGGGGGTACTTATACCCTTATTTTAATTAGTTCCTGTCTAATCAGGGTTAGGGAGGAGTTACCCATTGTTTTGCTGCCATGGATATGGCCAGGAAAAAAAAAAAAAAAAAATATATATATATATATATATATATTGGAAGGCATGGCCTGAAGTTGTGGGAGGGGCTATAGACCTATAAAAGGGACTCCCCCTCTCCCTACTTACCTTTGTTGGTCAGACGAATAGACTGTTCAAGGTCAGCATTTGCATGAGATCCACTTCCAGGTCATACAAGACGCCATTTTGGTTTCACCTATGCTCCATGAGGGCTCTTACTCCAAGCTGTGTCCATGAATCCTGCAGCAGGGATTTCCGTTAATCCAGTGGCTTTCTCTCCGGTCAGCATCGCATTTGGTGTCTCAGGGACTCTCAAACCGTAAGTTGACCCACCTGTCGCGCCAGGATTAGTTCCCACGGCGTTCAACACAGCACGGGTCCTCACTTTACGGTTTCCTTTCGTTTTGCACGGTTATTTCGTTACCTTATACTCACCTAGCTGTTTATGTAAAATCTGTTGGTTAAAATCTGTTTTGGTTAAAAATCTGTTGGGTTAAAACTACAAACGACATACAATTTTTTCGCCTACACACTGACCCCTATCGGTCCTCATTCAATGTAGTACAGGCTTCTCAGATATTATTGCATTTCATGTACAAACCACTGCATTTGGGCCTACACACTGACCCCTATCGGTCATCGGTGTACTACAGGTTTCTTAGACGTTTTTGCATTTCATGTACAAACCACTGCATTTTCACCAAGACACTGACCCCTACCGGTCATTCTGTGTACTACAGGCATCTCAGACATTATTGCATTTCATGTACGAACCACTGCATTTGTGCCTACACACTGACCCCTATCGGTCATCGGTGTACTACAGGTTCTTAGACGTTTTTGCATTTCATGTACAAACCACTGCATTTTCACCAAGACACTGACCCCTACCAGTCATTTGGTGTAACTACAGGCATCTCAGACACTATTGCATTTCATGTACAAACCAACGAACCACTGCATTTGCGCCTACACACTGACCCCTACCGGTCATTCGGTGTACTACAGGCTTCTTAGACATTATTGCATTTCATGTACAAACCAACGAACCACTGCATTTTCATCTAGACACTGACCCCTACCGGTCATTCGGTGTACTACAGGCATCTCAGACATTATTGCATTTCATCTACAAACCAACGAACCACTGCATTTGCGCCTACACACTGACCCCTATCGGTCATTCGGTGTACTACAGGCTTCTCAGATATTATTGCATTTCATGTACAAACCAACGAACCACTGCATTTTCACCTAGACACTGACCCCTATCGGTCATTCGGTGTACTACAGGCTTCTTAGACGTTTTTGCATTTCATGTTCAAACCAATTAACCACTGCATTTTAACCTACACACTGACCCCTACCAGTCATTCAGTGTACTACAGGCTTCTCAGATATTATTGCATTTCATGTACAAACCAACAAACCACTGCATTTTCACCTAGACACTGACCCCTATCGGTCATTCGGTGTACTATAGGCTTCTTAGAAGTTTTTGCATTTCATGTACAAACCACTGCATTTTCACTGCATTTTCACTGCATTTTCAGACACTGACCCCTACCAGTCATTTGGTGTAACTACAGGCATCTCAGACATTATTGCATTTCATGTACAAACCAACGAACCACGGCATTTGCGCCTACATGCTGACCCTTACCGGTCATTCAGTGTACTACAGGCTTCTCAGACTTTATTTCACTTCATAAGCAAACAAACTAACTACAGCATTTTCACTTTTATACTGACTCCTATCTGTCAAACGGTATACTACAGGCTTTTCAGACATATGGTTATTCCCCTCATAACATTCCCACTATAATTATAATTACACAATAACACTTCCTTATAAATCATGCTTACTATGATATCATTCCTGCATACCTGCCTTCATAGGCATTTAGTTACATTTACTGACAATACGCATACATTTACCCAAGAATACACATACTATTTAAAGCACTATGCAGTTTTCCAGAGTCTAATACGGAATATTTGCACGCTTAAAATATAAGTCCTTCCAATTATGTATTTTCACTTATTAGGTTATTCAGCTGCCAGTCATGGTTCACTACACTCATGTTTCGGGGTACAGTTGTGTTCCATATCACACATGATATAACACTCCCGACAAGTTAATTTCCTTCAAACAGGGGCATTACAAGCATACAATAAACATTGGGACAGAGCACTTTGCTCTATTAAACTTGCATAACACACATATGGATATACGCTTTTAAATGTCTATATTCGATTTTCATACATTGTTTTACCCGTCTGGGATACAGGTATTAATAACCTTTACGACCAGTAAGGGTATCTAATCATACTACCAGGTACATACACCTGCTCATGTGGTATATACATACATTTTCTGTTTCCCCCTGGGTATATCCTTAGCGTACTGGCAATTAGGGACTATAGGTTTCCAATAGATATTTTCTTTTCTTGGCATCTACGCCTGTCGTATAGTGGTCCCGCGAGGCCAACACCCTGCCTCAACGCTTGGAGGCAAACACCCATCGGGCCACTCGTGAGCTAGCCGCCTCGCATGGTATATAGAGAGGGCCTCACCTGTCACTCCCTTCCCCTTTTTTATGGTTACAGTCACCGAGAGGCCAACATCCTGCCACTACGTTTGGTGGCCACAAAAATCCCCTCGCGCCATTGCATAGATAGAGCCTCTCAAGCCACTTGGCAACTAGCAGGGCCTCACCTGTCACCAAACAAAGGATTAATTGTTTCGCCTTGCGGCTTTAGCTAGCAAGCCAGTACTAGCACACTGTGGGTTCATATAATAATGGCTATCTTCATATTTTTTAGTATGTATCAAGCAGGTGGTAAGGATTTCTCTCTACCTAACACTCCAGCTAGAGTCAACACACTTTCACTTGGAGATGTTGCTAGTCCCACAGGACAATTTTGTCCCAACACAGCGGACGATCACGTTTCAGGCTCCAGGCTCTAGCACCTCTGGTAGGACGTAGCGAACTACCCGAGATAAATTGGGTCGTCTCATTCTCTTTGGCAAATCCCAGATTTGCAACAATTTCCATGTTGGCACATGTAGTTTCAGTGCATGCAGACTGTTGCAGATATGTTCCCAATATGTCAGGGCACATGCAAAAACCATGTGTCCCAATAAATGTACCCTGAACCTTACTTCTCATCTGTAAACATTATGCATTTCCAGTACTTTCTAACTTATCACCCTTCCAGACATTTAGTTTATTTCCTAATCTCCGATTTTAAAGGCCTTCTGTTCAGGTATTGCCATATACTTTTGGGGAAATCTAGAATGCCCTAACTTGCAGTCATCACAGCAGCATCCAACAGCTGGCATTACACTCATGGCCCAAGAATGGCAGAAATATTTCTACCTGGGCCTCTCCGATCTACACTATTTACAGTGTGGCGCAATCCCATTGTAACTGATCATAGACTTATCTGCACCTCACGCCTCGGCTACCCCATAATCTCAACTCCCTCATACTCTCCGAGGAGTTTTCATTACAGTATGCCACCATTGTTCATACCATGACAACTCACTCAAGCAGGGAGGGGAAGTCTGGTTAAGTAAAACTGATATCACAAACGCATTTCAGACTGCCACCATCCACCCTGCACTGGCACTTACAGGGCATTTATGGGCAGCAGTTATATATTTCTTCTCCCGCTTAACTTTCGGGTCAAGAGCAGCCCACAATCTTCAATATATTCGTTGAACTCTTTACTGGTTGTGGTTAAACATATCCAGATGCCCCACAGTCATACACTCCCGAGATGATTTCTTGTTGGTCAAAGGGAATGCCTTTCCCTCTAGAAGCTTCAAGGAAGCCATTAGTATGTCTGAACACTTGGGTGTCCCAGTATTCCCTAAGGTCACAGAAGACCCAGACACTGTCGTTACATTCCTGGGCATACAACTTGACTCGGCATCCATACCAACAAATTACCACGCGAGAAATAGGAACAGTCGCAACAACACCAATTACCACCTCCTGCTTGGTACTTGCAACCACATGGAACTACAATCCCTACCAGGTTCCTTAAATTTTGCCATGCACATCGTACAGCAGGCCACGCTTTCATCTCAGACCACTTTGCTTTTTCCTCCCTCCCGAATGATGATCAGGGGCTGTCCCTAGACAACCAAGCCATGGCAGACCTACACATATGGTGGACTTTCTTAACCACACGTAATGGTAAATTATTGTGGCAGCTGCCGTGACAGCCGCCATGGCAGGGGGTCATTTATGGTCAAGGTCATGGATTACATGAACCTCGCCAACATAGCCGGGCTCTGACTAAACTGGCCTTGTCCACCAGCACTCAACACGCTTGCTACAGGGTTTTCCACTTATACAATACGTTTCATGTCGGACCATCACTTAGATAGCTGGTTTGAGGTTTCACCACGTATGGCCTTCGCCTCTTTTTGCCACCTTAAGTTAATAATTCTCGCACAACACGGTTAAACTTTATCTCACGGGCATTCAACCCTATACGTATTTCTCCATCCCAAACAACAAGGCTTCCTATCCTCCTACCCCATACATGCCTTACTTAGAGACATGGCCAAGCGGACGTTCCCGCTAAAACTAAATACTGGCCATAGACATACAATGTTCAAACCATGACAGAACCACTCGACCATGCACTTCCGAGCCACGCACCAATGCAGTTATCAAAACTGCTACCTATCTAGCCTTTAACGGCTTTCTCAGGCCAAAACAATAACTCACTATCAGCGGCCAACATCATAAACAAGAGTACCTGGTGACCTCTTATCCTCTAAAACACACAGACCACTATGTCCGGTCCCTTCCTAAAACTAAGATGAGTCAGAGGGGCGAGCCAGTGCATATAACCTACTACCTTACAAGCAATGCTGGGTGCCCGGTTAAGGTACTGATTACGTTCTTGGGCACGCCACCATACGCACCACTGAACCATTACTGTCGCTGTACGATACTGTCCTTACCACAGGTAAGTTCATGCACTATGTCCACCTACTCATTCATCGTGCTCGAACTAAACCCTAGCGACTACTCAGGGCACTCCTTTTGGATAGGAGCAGCTTACACAGCCCATAGCCAAGACATCCCCGCACACGTTAAGACACGGGGCAGCTGGGAATCATAGGCTTATGCGATGTACATACCACAGCCGATTCAGGAATTAGGACGCTTTCATTAAAATGTCTAACTGATGGTTAACAAATGCACTATGATCCTGTATAATGTTTTGCATTAATATTTCTCTTTTTGCCCACTTTTTACCGGCTTACAGCATACGTCGGTTTCGGCACACCTCAACCGATTATTCCTAAAGCTACATCTCTACAACCCATCTTATTCTATATTATATGAGAATGCCCCGAACACAAATTGGAAGGCATGGCCTGAAGTTGTGGGAGGGGCTATAGACCTATAAAAGGGACTCCCCCTCTCCCTACTTACCTTTGTTGGTCAGACGAATAGCCCCACCCTCCACTCCCATTGTTCATATTTCCTCTATGTAAGCCCACTTTTTACCGGCTTACAGCATACGTCGGTTTCGGCACACCTCAACCGATTATTCCTAAAGCTACATCTCTACAACCCATCTTATTCTATATCATATGAGAATGCCCCGAACACAAATATATATATATGTGTATATATATATAGATATAGATATAGATATAGATATAGATATAGATATATATAAATATACAAAGTAACAGCTAGAAGTCCATATATATATACTTGATCCATGTTCACCTTTAGCTGTCCATCTAATAGCAGTTCAGATAAGCAATGCTGACTTGTGGTACTATCATGCAACAATGAAGATGCTTGAGTTTTGTATAGTCTTTCTCATAACCTGTAACTGATTTTCCTCACATGTCATGTCACGCGATTGATAGCCGATGATTTACACCTTATTTCCATGAAATGACTGTCTTTTGATAATAGCATAAACTGTCAATGAAAGAACAGGATGAAGCCCGAGGCCTATAATCTTAATTACAGAGCAGCTTAGCGATAATCTTGTCTATATTGTCAGCATTTTATTAAGATCTTGACAAGGTGCTTTATAGCTTCTGGCTATGGCAGAGACTGGGGAACAATGTATCTGGAAAAAATGATTGAAATCTATTTAGCACCCACTTTTGGCATACAGACTAGTCTTAAAGAGGTAGTATCGACATTAGCAAAAATGATTAATTTGCCTATAGATATCATATATGATTATAAGTTGAAACTCCACTATTAGTCATAGGGGCAGTATCATATTCTCAAGACAGGCAGAATATAGAGTGGAACACTACCTCCTGTGTTATTTTCATGCAGAGTCTGCAAAAAAAGAAAAAAATCAATTAAATAAGCTCTAGCAGAATCTAATATATTGTCATCACATATAGATGATACACAGTACCAAGAAGAAGAGCACAGGAAATCACAGACACAGGTGAACTATTCAATAAATTCATCGAAAAGCAAGTACACTGAACAAAATTATAAACGCAAAACTTTTGCTTTGCCCCATTTTTCATTAACTGAACTCAAAGATCTAAGACTTTTTCTATGTACACAAAAGGCCTATTTCTCTCAAATATTCACAAATCTGTCTAAATCTGTTAGTGAGCACTTCTCCTTTGCCGAGATAATCCATCCACCTCACAGGTGTGGCATATTAAGATGCTGATTAGACAGCATGATTATTGCACAGGTGTGCCTTAGGCTGGCCACAATAAAAGGCCACTCTAAAATATGCAGTTTTATTGTAATGGGGGTGTCCGGGGTGGTCCGAAAACCAGTCAGCATCTGGTGTGACCACCATTTGCCTCACGCAGTGCAACACATCTCCTTTGCATAGAGTTGATCAGGTTGTTGATTGTGGCCTGTGGAATGTTGGTCTATTCCTCTTCAATGGATGTGCGAAGTTGCTGGATATTGGCAGGAACTGAAACACGCTGTGAAATATGCCGATCCAGAGAATCCCAAATATGCTCAATGGGTGACATGTCCGGTGACTATGCTGGCCATGCAAGAACTGGGATGTTTTCAGCTTCCAGGAATTGTGTACAGATCCTTGCAACATGGGGCCGTGCATTATCATGCTGCAACATGAGGTGATGGTCATGGATGAATGGCACAACAATGGGCCTCAGGATCTCGTCACGGTATCTCTGTGCATTCAAAATGCCATCAATAAAATGCACCTGTGTTCATTGTCCATAACATACGCCTGCCCATAACATAACCCCGCCGCCACCATTGGCCACTCGTTCCACAACATTGGCATCAGCAAACTGCTTACCCACACAACGCCATACATGCTGTCTGCCATCTGACCTGCACAGTGAAAACCGGAATTAATTTGTGAAGAGAACACCTCTCCAAAGTGACAGGCACCATTGAATGTGAGCATTTGCCCACTCTAGTCAGTTACGACGACAAACTGCAGACAGGTCATGACCCCATGAGGACGACGAGCATGCAGATGAGCTTCCCTGAGACGGTTTCTGACAGTTTGTGGTTAAATCCTTTGGTTATACAAACCAATTGTTGCAGCAGCAGTCTGGGTGGCTGGTCTCAGACGATCTTGGAGGTGAAGGTGCTGGATGTGGAGGTCCTGGGCTGGTGTGGTTACACATGGTCTGCGGTTGTGAGGCTGGTTAGATGTACTAACAAATTCTCTGAAATGCCTTTGTAGATGGCTTATGGTAGAGAAATTAACATTCAATTCACGGGCAACAGCTCTGGTGGACATTCCTGTAGTCAGCATGCCAATTGCACGCTCCTTCAAAATTTGTAGTCCAACATTCCACAGGCTAGAATCAACAACCTGATCAACTCTATGCAAAGGAGATGTGTTTCACTGCGTGAGGCAAATGGTGGTCACACCAGATACTGACTGGTTTTCGGACCACCCCGGATTCCCCCAATACAGGAAAACTGCACATTTTAGAGTGGCCTTTTATTGTGGCCAGCCTAAGGCATACCTTTGCAATAATCATGCTGTCAAATCAGCATCTTGATATGCCATACCTGTGAGGAGGATGGATTATCTCAGCAAAGGAGAAGAGTTCACTAACACAGATTTAGACAGATTTGTGAACAATATTTGAGAGAAATAGGCCTTTTGTGTACATAGAAAAAGTCTTAGATCTTTGAGTTTAGCTCATGAATAATGGGGGCAAAAACAAAAGTGTTACATTTATAATTCTGAGAAAAATTTAAAGCTGTTAAGGTATACGTAGGACAGTAATAATAGGGGATAACCCTTAGAAATAAATTAAGAATAAAAAGAAAAAATACTGTCCAAATGGCCTATAGTGAAGTAAAAAATTTACTTTTAATATATCAAATAAAAAAGGCTAGAGGAATATCTAGCTCTTAGTAAATAACATTGAATCAAACCAAAAAGGAGGGCGGGGGAGGGGGGAGGGAGGGACACAGGTGATGGAAAATAAATATATACAAAAGATAAACTGTGGTTTTCTCAAACGTAATTACAAGTATACTCATATAGACAGTAATAAGCCTGCTAATTTTATGTCAAGACACGGAGGCTCATATTGCATATTCCTTTCTTTACTGTCCACCAATAGCAGCAAAGGATACAAACAGTAAGAAAAAACAGTAACCATAGTGATAGGACACTCCCATATCAAGTCCCAGTATAATAGGCAGCACCTCCCCACCCCATTCCTCTTTCTTTGCTGCTACCAAACAGATAAGTACATGACTAATTTACTCTTATCATAGCCTTATGGTTTTTGTCTACTGTTTTCTGCACTATTGACCTTTTCTCTGCTGTTAACCTGTACCATTCACTGGTTAATTATTGCTGGTATTATTGTATACTTTGACTTTATGGTGTATAATTTGTTTGAGCCCAGGGTTCCAGACCCCCTCTCTTTTCCGGCTTAATTCTACTCTACCGTTACTGGTACCTCTTTTAAAGCTCTCGTGCTTCCTTTTACTCCCTCCATTACACTGCCGGTCTGCCTGTCACTTTGGCGCCCTTTACGCCCATTCTCATCATCCCATTCGGCAGTTTTCTCTTCTCCTATTATTCCACACACTGTTCGGCTATTCACGAATTCCCCATTCGCTTGATTGCCTTATTCACCTTCTATTCTCCTGTTGCCGCGTTTGAATTTCTATGCGAACGCCTGGCTTATTCGCCTTTGCTATGTGTTCCTCAATGGCTCCATATGCATTCACTGTTTTCCGCCGAACGTTCGGCTCTATCTCCCTTTTCTGGTAGAATTCCGCCGCGAATCTCGCGAGATTGCCGGCGGCCATTTTCTATCACTCACTTCTCTCCCCATTCCTCATGTCCTCTTCCTATCTGCCGGTCTGGACCCTGGTGAGCTCCCTCATTTTCTCCCTTTTAGCTATAACTAGCCTGGGGTGATTAAATCCTGCTAGTTGCATCCTTCTCTCTTAGGATAGTGCTTCCTAATATTTAGCAGCTCAATATAGTCTATATATTTTATACATAAATATATATTTTACTTGTGTCTCTGGGATTACTCTCACTTATAATTATTATGCCTAAACCTAAAGGGTCTGCTACCCCTCTTTCCCCTGGGGATATGGATATACCCCGTGTGCTGGATAACCCTAACACTGCCAGCTCTGGCCCCCCTTCTTCTGCGGGTGACCCTATGTCGGTGCCGGATGATGCCCAGACCCTGGCACTGCAACGTTCCGTTACAGACGCCATTATGGCCACCATGGGCTCTATGTCCTCGGCCCTGTCCCAGACTATATCTCAGGCCTTATTGGCACACCCTGTGCCCGCAGAAGCACCGGCCACGCCTACGCGCTTACCGCACTCCTCTTTGAACCCCTCAGGGGACAATCCTAGAAAGGCCAAGGCCAAATCTAGACACCTAAGCCCTCCCGCCTTCAGAACCAACAAGACTGGTGTGAAAATATTCACCCATGATAGCGTGCCTATGTCACGCAAATGAGCCTTTCCGCGCCTGGCAGAACGGGCGCGGCACTGGAAATGTGCCAGAGGACATGCAGAGAGCGACTTCGACTCAGAAATCGGGTCTTGTGAGGAGGCTGTTGATGAGTCCGGAGATGACTCCAATAATGAGACTGACGGGCAGGACACTGACCCTTTTGCCCCTGCCCTATCAGGGTTGGTAATTAGTGGCTCTCGCAGCGACTCTCCCGCTACCGCGGGTTCAACCCTCCTGGACCCGGCTGGGGAACCTATGTTTGACCCAGATGCTCTCCATCACCCGAGCTCGGCAGAATGGCTCCCAGCCGCCCATGTAGCAAAGTACCTGGAGAACTGGGTACGGCGCCCCCTTAGCAAGGCGGCACGCAACAAGTTTAGGGCAGAATGTCCTAGACCCCTGATCCCCAATAAAGTCTGTGAGATTCCCATTGTAGACCCAAAAATGACACAGTTTCTTTCCAAGATGGGTTGGAATCCCCGTAAGGGTTTGGACTCAGCATTAAAATCCTGCCAGGACAAACACCTGGACATTTTTGGCCCCCTGGCTAAATTATTCGACCTGGCCGAGCTAGCCAGAAATGAGAACAGGCAGGTCGACCCGGAAGAACTCCGTGGTTGGGTGCAGAGGGCAATCTGCATAGCAGGTAGCGTTAACACCTCCCTGTCTATAGAGCGGCGTAAAGCCATCCTCTTCAAAATCGAGCCTAAATTGGCCAACCTCGCCCTCACTGAAGCGGGCAAAGATGCCCATGGCCTACTATTCGGAGACTCCTTTATCAAGGATTTGGGGCGCTTTGTAGGTGCTTTCACAGCCCCAGAGAAGGCCCAGTCCTCCATGAAGAGGGTATTTCATGGACGGGTCTCTACCAGGGCCGGCAGATTCAGGGGCCGTCTGTCCGGCCGGTCAAATTTCAACTCCCGAGGATTGGGACGAGGCTCTTATAATCAGAGACCACCTTATCAGGACACGAGACACCAGTCTCCCTTCTTCCCATCTCGTGGAAGACCATGGCGCTCCAGAGGCTTCAGAGGGAACCCCGGTTCCAGACGCCCTTACGGTAAGCCTACACCTACCTCATGCTTTTTCCAATATCTGTGTAGGGGGCAGACTCCGTCATTTTTTCCATGCCTGGTTAGATATCACCTCAGATTCCTGGGTTCTGGCCACTGTGAGGGGGTTTCACATAGAATTAGTAGACACCCCGTGTCGTATTCCTCCCCCTCACCCTTTGGTACTTTCAAAGGCAATCCGAGCCTTAATAGACGAGGAGCTATTGTCACTCCGCACGAAGGGAGCGATAGAACGAGCTCCCCTGCCCCATACTGGTGTTCTCAGCAACATCTTCCTTGTGGAAAAGAAAGGCGGCCAGATGCGCCCCGTTATAAACCTTCGGGCCCTAAACTCCATAGTGCGCTACCGCCACTTCAAAATGGAGGGCATCCACCTCCTACGGGACTTACTCCTACGCGGAGACTAATGGCGAAATTAGACCTCAAAGATGCTTACCTGACAGTCCCGGTGACCGAGTCGTCCAGGGACCTACTACGATTCCTCTGGAAAGGCGAAACGTGGCGATTCACATGCCTCCCTTTCGGACTATCGTCAGCTCCGTGGTGCTTCACCAAATTGATGGCTTGGCTGCGCAGTCGAGGGGTAAGACTGATAGTCTATCTCAGGGTTGTCAAACATGCGGCCCCCCAGATGTTGCTTAACTACAACTCCCATGATTCTTTCAATGAAACAGATAGCCAGGGAATCATGGGAGTTGTAGTTCAGCAACATCTGGGGGGCCGCATGTTTGACAACCCTGGTCTATCTGGACGATATCCTCCTCATGGCACAAGATCGGGGGGTCCTCCTAGAACACCTTCAATGGACAATGGACCTACTATGTCGGCAGGGCTCCCTGCTCAACGGGGAAAAATCCTGCCTATCCCCTTCCCGACACATGGAGTTCCTAGGGTTCACGGTGGACTCGGAAGCGGAGTCTCTCGGTCTCCCTGCGGCCAAAATACGCTCAATCCGCAAGGAACTGCGACGCGCCCTGACGCGCCACCAGCTGTCGTTGCGGCACCTGGCACGACTTATTGGCCTACTGGCCTCCTCTATCCAGGCAGTGTTCCTAGCTCAGCTCCATTATCGGGCCCTCCAACGGCTGAAGATAGCACACCTTCGCAAAGGGGCCTCATATGCAGATTTGGTCTCCCTGGACTCGGAATCCCGAGACGAGATGACCTGGTGGATCCACAACCTATCCGCCTGGAATGGCAAGGCCATCTTCGGCTCACAACCGGAGTTCACGGTGGACTCGGACGCAAGTCTCCATGGCTGGGGCGCACGGTGTGACTACCGGGGGTCGCTGGACAGAGGCCGAGTCCCGACTCCACATCAATGCCCTGGAACTACTAGCCGGTTCCTTTGCGATCCGGAGCTTTGCGAATGGTACGGCCAGTGCATGCATCAGGCTGCGTATGGACAACATTTCAGCGGTTCGCTATGTCAACCACCTGGGCGGCACACGCTCAGCGATGTTGGCCCGTTTGGCAAAAGATTTCTGGACCTATTGCTTAGCCAGGGACCTGATGGTCCAGGTGGAATACCTCCCCGGTCTTCACAATACCCATGTGGATTGGAGCTCATGCTATCTATCAGACAGCAGCGATTGGAAATTGGATACAGAGGTTTTCTCCACTATATTGTCCCTTTGGGGGCCCTTTACCATCGACTTCTTCGCTTCCAGGCTCAACGCCCAACTACCCCGGTTCTACAGCTGGCGCCCAGACCCGGCCACGGAAGCAGTGGACGCCTTCCTACAAGACTGGTCCGGCGCACGCCTTTACGCTTTCCTCCATTTGCCATGCTTCCTGAGTGCTACTCCAAGTACGGCACCAGATGGCGGACTTGGTCCTGCTAACCCCATTCTGGGGTACCCAGTCGTGGTTCCCACAACTCCTGGAACTGGCAATAGACGTCCCCGCACTTCTGCCGTCCCACCGGGACCTTCTGCTGAACCCGTTGGGCCAACAACATCTCCTCCTACTGGACGGATCATTACGGCTACTCGCATGGAGGATTTCAGGGGTCCCTGGGAAGTCCAAGGAGTTTCGGACACAACTCGACGCCTCCTGGCTGACGCATGGGCTCCCGGCACTAGACGCTCATACGGGACTGCTTGGAGAGCTTGGACTGGCTGGTGCCTGGCTAGGGACCTGGATCCTGTGGCAGCTCCTGTGACAGCGATACTCCAGTTCCTCACATCATTATTTGAAGCGGGTCGAGCATATCGCACGATTAACCTATACAGATCGTCCATCTCCTCAGCTCATCATGGTTTCAACAGCTGCCCAGCAGGCCAACATCCCTTGGTGTGCCGCTTACTCAAGGGTTCACGCCTCTCGCGTCCCCCCAGACCTCGATACACAGCAACATGGGACGTCTCCTGCGTCCTATCACTGTTTTCCTCCTGGCCGCCCAATTCGGACCTCACCCTGCAACAACTCTCTGCCAAGTTGGTATCCCTGTTCTGCCTCATTTCATGCAAACGAGTCTCAGAGTTACGTGCCCTGGACCATGATGCGAGATCCTTCACCCCGGACGGGGTGACATTTAATATCTCCAGAAGGACTAAGATGGCCATACGTTCAGTCTCGTACCCGAGTTTTTCAACTACCCCTATGTTGTGCCCAGTGACCTGTTTGAGAGAATACGAACTTCGGACGAAGGCCCATCGGTCGGCTTCAACTCCTCAACTTTTCCTCTCAATTCGTCAGCCCTTCGCCCCAGTATCCAGCACGACTCTGGCTCGTTGGGTGAAGTGGGTAATGTCACAGGCGGGTGTGGACACATCCATTTTTAGCGCCCACTCCACACGAGGGGCTTCAGCCACTTCTATGGCCTCTTCGGGGGGCACGCCTGGAAGACCTTATGAGAATGGCGGACTGGTCCAGAGAATCCACCTTCAAGGAATTCTACTTTCGACCTCAGCCACACGTTTTCTCGTCGGTTATTGCTCAGCTTTAAACTTGCAATATGAGCCTCCGTGTCTTGACATTGTGAACATATGTAACCTGCTACTGACATGCTGTCAGCCATTTTGCTGTTTAATCATCATCTTAAAATATAATCAAAGAAGAATATTTACTCTAAGAAATAAGAAGAAACTATGTTTTATTGTTACAATTTATTAATGGATGTCTGGACTGTTTTTTGGATTGCAAAAGGAAAAGTTATTTTGAAAGCGTGTCTTGTCAGATGTTGCCAGGGGGGGAAAGGTGAAATGTGTGCTTAAGTTGTGAAAGAGGAAGTCTTATATGTGTTAACTCTTATCATAGACAAGCGATATTTTAGCGAAGTAAGACGCATGACTGTGGTCAAGTTATCTGTTAGAAAGATCATGGGATGCTTAAACTTTTGAACCTTAAATTTGTCAGTTATGCTAGAATTTAGCCAATAAGAAATAAGACCATATTTGGAGTTCTGATTCAAGCTAAACGAAAGGCCAGTTCCGGGTCATATGTATAAAATATGAGGAATTGTAACATGATGTTAGATTGCTTCTTGCCAATCTCCATGAGATATCCCTGTGTATTGTAATGGTCAATTAAAACGCTTTTTATTGAACCTGGTAATATTTTTGTCTACTTCCACAGTTGGGGGCTCTTTGTCCGGGATCAGAATACCACAGACACCAGCGGAACACCTGCACCTGTCAACCATTTCGTGGGCACTCAAACAGACCGGTCATATGAAAGGTAAGCCATACCATTTATAAAACATGGCATTAGTGTAATTTTTGAGTGTCCATGAAACAAAGAACGGTGTAGGTAAATGCTAGTCTGTGTGACCTGATTTCTTAGCCTTTTATTGACCATTTGTAACGTTACTATTTATGTCTATGTTGTAAAATATACTGCAGTATTAGTGTCTGTCTGAGTGATTCTAGAATCAGTGGTAGCACTGACAGGTAGTCCCCTAGGAAGACTTAAGTGACTAAACTTCGCAGACCCAATAGGGGTTTGGTGGGCCTTCAGAAGTCTAAACGTAGCTCTGTTGGTGAGAGTCTCTTTGATATGATGTATCCCTGTCATGTGATTGTGGCTAAATGTTGAGGTTAGCCACATGAATCTAATCTCCCAAGTCTAAACGTAGCAAAGCGAGATTAGATTATTTTGTTTTAGTGTCTTAATTTCACCCAGTCTAAACGTAGCAAGGTGAAGTTAAGTTGTCTTGTATTAATTGGCTAAATGTTGAGGTTAGCCACATGAATCTAATCTCCCAAATCTAAACGTAGGAAAGTGAGATTAGATTATTTTGTTTTATTGTCTTAATTTCACCCAGTCTAAACGTAGCAAGGTGAAGTTAAGTTGTCTTGTATTAACTGTTTAAACTCATAGGTTAAACGTAGCACTTGAGTAAGATGTATTGTGTTAAAATTGTATAACTGTGTGTATATGGTTTAAATTTTGATAAACTGTGACATCATTTGAGAAGAGATTTTTGTGTAAACTCCAGTTGTCAGTCAGTATACAGACTGAAAATTGTGACCTTTCGATCTCTCAAAAGGTGATACAGTGAGTGTATACATTTGGTGTTTCAAAGTACAAGTAACAGAAATGAGGTTGAATCATGGCAAGCAGCTTGATCATGGGGATAGTATACCCAGTGATTCCCCAGTTTATTTAATGAAACCGAAATATGGCCCTTCAAATATTATGTATTCAAAGAAATGGGCAAAGTTTACTAAGAATAATATAAATCCATGGCCAGTGGTGGGGTCATTAGACCCTTGGGTGTTGTTAAGTTTAAGAACAATGTTGTTAAATGGAAAAAGTCTTTAAAAACTGGAATGGTCTGCATATATGTTATGGCATGAGGAAATTGAAAAGAAAAAGCAAGAATGTTCCCCCCAATCAGGTGCAACAGGAGGGGCATGTAAAGGAGAGGGTACTGGTGTTGCCTGTTTGTATCCCTCACTGTACAATTTAAAAAGAAATGTTAAAAATCCTCCGCCTTATAATGATGATGAGGATTTTTTGATTAATCATGAGATTATGAATCCCTCTTTGGGTCACCTCCCCTCAGCAGATGAATGATGCACCACAGCTTGTACCCCAAAATTTAGCTGGTGCCTCAGCCATGTTGCATTGAGGTGGTAGACCTGAGAGGGATATAAGACTGCTTAAAAGATTTGCTGATCATGCTGTGGTTTATCAGGATGTAGCAATGTGTTGCCTGAGAGTGATGGGAGTGAGGCTATGATTTTACCTATTAGAGAAGTGGGACAGATGGATAATGATGGGAGACCAAGGAGGATTTGTCAACCGTGGAGCCCACAAGACATAGCATCTTTACAGGTATCATTTCCAGCCCCCTCTAAAGATCCAAATGGGTTTGTAAAACATTTAAAAATAATGTGTGCCAGCTATTTCCCGACAACATAAGATCTTAATGTGTTAATGGAGACAGTATTAACCCCTACAGAACATACTAAATGGGTGGCAGGATATAACGAATCACCTTTCTCATGGTCTGCAGGGGTGGGGGGACAGGCAGTTGCACACATATGGGAAAATTGCCCTGATGAGAGGAGTGATGTTGTCCTTAAGAATTGGTATGCATTCCTCAGCATCAAATTAAAAACAGTTTTTACCCAGCCTATTGACTATACATAGCATAGTGCAAAAGAAAGGAGAAAACCCCCATGAATATGCGGAAGCAATTAAGGTTTTTGGAAGTTTTGAAGATATCACGAATTAATCAATTAAGCCGTTCATAGTGAATACCTTAGTAAATGGTTTGGATTCTAAAGTAAAAAAACAATTGATGTTATCCTTACTGGGATGGCGGGATAAATCACTTAATATTGTATTACGTGCAGCATCAGAAATTTGACAAGCTATTCAAATCAAGGAAAATGCAAAAGCTGAGCACATAATGCTACAAGCTGAACAAATGCCTGTTAGATATTATGCACATCAGCCAAGACAAAACATAGCCAGAAGACCCCCACAGAATAATGTAAGAACATTTATCAAATGTTTCAATTGTGATGGATATGGTCATATAGAAACAGATTGCAAGGAGGTAAAGGGGGCAAGAAAGCAATTAGAAGAAAAAGACAGACTAGATGTAGAGGAAGATTGGGGTCTGAATATGTATTGTTAGTGTACCTGTGACCCAAGGTCCAGAACCTATGGTACATTTGAAAGTAAATGAATTGTATGTGATACTGAGGGAAGAAGAAGTAAGTGATTTTGGTGGGGAGAATGTATATTTAGTGGGAGACCAGCATTGCCATCATTGTTGTTTAATTCTGAATGGTCAAGGCTGGGCCTAGAATCTGTATTGGCACTGGTGTGTTCTTCATGTGTTATTTGTTTACAATACAATGCAGGTCAGAGACCTAAATCATCCTCCCTGTTAATGAGGTCCATTTGTAAATTTACAAATGGATTTCATTGAATTACCAAAGGTAATGCAGTATCGGTATGTGCTAGTAATATTAGATACATTCTCAGGTTGGATTGAGGCTTATCCTTGTTGCCATGCCGATATGTCTACAATGTTTAAGAAATTGTTACAAGAATTTATACCCAGGTATGGATTGCCTCGGCACATTTACTCAGATCAGGGAACACATTTCATAGCAAAAGTAGTGCAACAGATAGCAAAAATTTAGCAAATCCCTTATCTACATTGCTCTCATCATCCTCAGTCAGAAGGAGCAGTAGAAAGGGCCAATGGAACATTAAAAAAACAAAATTGCAAAAATTGCAGCAGAGAAAGTTAAAGTGGCTTAATGCACTTCCTCTTGCCTTAATGTCTATGAGATTCTCTCCAGCTCGAAAGCATGGGTTATCTCCTCATGAAATTCTAATGGGAAGACCAATGTTCACAGGAGGGCTACCTCTAAAATTTAATTCTCATGAGATAAATGATGATTTGTTGATGTCATATTGCATGTAGCTAACAAAACGATTAGTCTCTCTATATGCAGGTAAAAGCTGTACAGCGAACAAGTGAATACCAACCTTTGCATGCCATCGCTCCTGGAGATTATGTTATGATAAAAGATCATTCACGAAAGCACGCGTTGCAACCAAGGTGGAAAGGACCTGGTCAAGTGTTATTAACCACTAATTCAGCTGTTAAAGTCGCAGGGGTTAAATCTTGGATCCACATTTCCCATTGTAAACTGACAAGCGCTGGAAAAGATTTTTTCACTGGAAGAAGAATAGAGGACTAAGGAAGCCGTTTTCCCTTATAAAAAGGGGTACTTTTTAAGGGGAGTATCTTTCTAATCCAAAGTCAACTCTACTGTTTTTCTTCATGTATCTCACACTGGTTAAACTTATATTGTCCTTAATGATTGTCATTATGACATTTTTAAAATTTTTCATCCTCTACACTACGTTAGCTTTTTTTTTTTTTTTTTTTTTTAATACACGTGTAGTATGGGCCGAGAACCCAAGTGATTTTTCTTCATGGGAGATAGATAACCATTTTGTTAAAACAGCTACTGAATTGTATAAATTGTCAAACAAAAGTAATCATTGTTGGGTTTGTGGGTTTGCTCTGCATTCCATGAACTATGGTTATCCTTTTGTGGGGGTGCCATGGTCTATGGAATCTTTATGGGTCTTTGTGAGAAAATAAGAGCAAATAAAACGGGGTTTGTTGGATTTATTCAGAATGAAGTATCCAAATCTGGGGAACCTGCTAAGGTTCATTTAACATATCCTATTACTAGCAGAGCAGTAGTAATTTCTAACAGGGATCAGAAAAGTCCTGACAAGATTGTTAAGCCTATAAGCAATGCTATTGTTATTTTTGAAAACAATGTCCTTTATAATCTATGTGGGTCTGAAACTAATTCTGCCCCTTGTAGTGGTAGATTGAAAGCTTTTTGTTGGAAACCCTTATTAGAAGATATTTTAACAAAATGTCCCATCAAGGATAGAATCCCGGTGATTACTAATCATGTAAGGGTAAATTTGACTTCTGAGGTAGAAATCATGGATAATAATTATGACCAGAATGAACATTTAAATGTCACTATTTTGAGATGGGCCTACTTTAATACTCAAACTTTAACTTCCAATCTTTTTATGCTACTGCCCTATATTAATCAACCTATTTTTGACTGCTCAGATTCTCGTGTTATTGATATTCATCTTCCATTTGGGGTATACTATTTATCTGGTAGTTGGGCGGTAAAAAGACTTCCATGCAATTGGGTGGGAACTTGTTATCTAGGTAATATTATCCCAGCGTTAACCCTTCATGAAAATTTGCCTGAAGGAAGGATGAGGAATAAAAGAAAGGTTATTAGTTCCAAAAAAGATAAAACCGAAAGAACTAAAATCTGGTGAAGGAGATACGCTATTTGCAGGTTTTGTACCTACAGGGGGGGTTATTGAATTAATGTACAAATTAAACTTGTTAGGAGATATACTAGATGAAGCCTTTAATAATACAGGAGATGCTATTGAAAAATTGTCTGCCGAACAGGAACAAGCTTCAGCTATGATTATGCAAAATAGGTTCGCCCTAGATTATTTGTTGGCCTCCAAAGGTGGTGTTTGTGCACTGATAAAAACAAGATGTTGTTTAATGATAATGTCACTGGTCAGATTCATAAAGATGGAGATAAAATGCATGAAGTACAAATTAAACTTAGAGAAGTTCACAATACTTCTTCGGGAGGTTTAAATTGGGGTTTTGACTGGAGTTTTGGTTTGACTAATTGGTTGGGAACAATGGGAAAACGTCTTCTCATTTGAGTTATTTTAGTAGTATTGATGCTTGTGTTTATATATGTTGCAGTGAATGTCCTAAAGTGTTCATGCCGATTAATCCTCAAGAGCTGTTCACCTTCATCTCCCCCTGGCACAATTTCTACTGACTATCCGGTCACAACTCATACCGACTTGGAATACAGACATACTTTCTCGTGAAGATATTGATCGTGTGCGCATCTATTTGGAAAGTCCTCCAAGTGCTGTTTAAAATCACTAGCTCACTGAATGACCTTCGCTAAACATCGGAAGTGTTGCACGGAGCTTTTTGTGGTGAAAGTCCTAGCACCAAAGGGAGGACTGTGAACATATGTAACCTGCTACTGACATGCTGTCAGCCATTTTGCTGTTTAATCATCATCTTAAAATATAATCAAAGAAGAATATTTACTCTAAGAAATAAGAAGAAACTATGTTTTATTGTTACAATTTATTAATGGATGTCTGGACTGTTTTTTGGATTGCAAAAGGAAAAGTTATTTTGAAAGCGTGTCTTGTCAGATGTTGCCAGGGGGGGAAAGGTGAAATGTGTGCTTAAGTTGTGAAAGAGGAAGTCTTATATGTGTTAACTCTTATCATAGACAAGCGATATTTTAGCGAAGTAAGACGCATGACTGTGGTCAAGTTATCTGTTAGAAAGATCATGGGATGCTTAAACTTTTGAACCTTAAATTTGTCAGTTATGCTAGAATTTAGCCAATAGGAAATAAGACCATATTTGGAGTTCTGATTCAAGCTAAACGAAAGGCCAGTTCCGGGTCATATGTATAAAATATGAGGAATTGTAACATGATGGATTGCTTCTTGCCAATCTCCATGAGATATCTCTGTGTATTGTAATGGTCAATTAAAACGCTTTTTATTGAACCTGGTAATATTTTTGTCTACTTCCACAACATAAAATTAAATGATTTTGCTATTTCATGACGAAAAGTCATGATTTTATGAAAGACATGGAGGCGAGTATTGCCCCTCCCTTTAACTTATTTGTATAACCTTTTTCCCCCCCTGTTATATTTCGTCCTAGGGCAGTAAGTATGGCATTGCGCTCCATCACGTATGACTTATATGTACATCTGAATCATGACACTACACATACCTGGGGATTCTTGACTTAAGAGGGAATGGGGGACACTAAGGGGTGGCTTGATTTCCAATGTATCGTATCTTGGCATGGGCAATTGGTGTTAGTACCGATTTAACCTTTGGGCTCCTGTCATTATGTTTTCGCAGGTTGACTCAGTACTGAGAGTATCGCATGGAGTGCATCACTCTCCACAGGACTTCTCCAAGTTAGCTGGAGTTCGGTGGTTAACGCTGAGATGGACTCCCTATGGTTAACGTTTCATCATTCGTTCCTGGTTTTGTCCCTGTTCTCGGACGTCCTCTGGTCAAGTATCCGGATGGACTTTGGGCCGTTGCCCTTCTAGTTCTGGACTGTTCCTGGTTTCCTGTTTGCTGTTGGCGGGTAGCATCTCCAAAGAAAGAGGAATGGGGTGGGGAGGTGCTGCCTATTATACTGGGACTTGATATGGGAGTGTCCTATCACTATGGTTACTGTTTTTTCTTACAGTTTGTATCCTTTGCTGCTATTGGTGGACAGTAAAGAAAGGAATATGCAATACTCGCCTCCGTGTCTTTCATAAAATCATGACTTTTTGTCATGAAATAGCAAAACCATGTAATTGTCTTAGATAAGATACGTGCAGTACCAGCTAGGAACGATGAATGATAAAGGATACACTGTGGCTACTTCCCTAAATGGATGTTATCGCAGAAACAAAGTATCCCATTAGCCAATATTGTTAAGAGTCTTAGATAACAGTGCAGTATAATATAGATTGGAGTGGCTAGGTAGGGAGGTAGCTGTATGAATAACCTTAGATAATACTGAATAATTACATTAACAAAAATGCTGACAAACCCTAAAAAACAGGGAAGCCTAAGCACAGTTAACAGAATGTATACAGAACATATCATTCATAATACTTATTGATAGTTATTCTGAGAAAATCCCCGGCAGTTGACTAGTGCAGATCCTGACGAAATCTAATGCCTTTACGGGCAACTATTGTCTAAACTGTGCCTTCAAGGGCACCTGAGTCTAATATCAGAACTGCTATACTAGCTGTGAATAAAAATAGGATATATAGCCTCCGGTAGTCAGGATAATTTACTGAGTTGATCGTAGAGAAAATTGCCCTGCCAGATAAGTCACTGATCTGACTGTACTGCTAAACTTAAGTAGCTTACTGCAGAAATCTAATCAGTCTAGTAAAATAATGAAGAATATCCATTTAATCAATTTTAACTGCAGAGTACGGATACATGTAGGAGCCCCGACGCGCGTTTCACGGGTAAGCGGCTCTTCAAGGGGTCACCACAGCTTATCTTTTGTATATATTTATTTTCCTTCACCTGTGTCCCTCCCCCCTCCTTTTTGGTTTGATGCAATGTTATTTACTAAGAGCTAGATATCCCTCTAGCCTTTTTTATTCAATATATTAAAAGTTAATTTTTAACTTAACAAATGACCATTTGGAAAGTATTTTTTCTATTTGTTCTGCATTTATAATTTTGTTTAGTGTATTTGTTGAGTTAAGACTCTGCTGCATTTGTCAATACGCCAGTGTTCAAGAATAAGGCATTGATAAAACACCACATTGTCTAGTTGATTCGGAGGATCCTTGGAGGAATCTAGGTAGAGGAGACCGGTCCGGTACATGCACAGCTGATTGTGAAGAATTTCAGAGAGATTCTCCATCAGTTGGCTTTGGGGAGAGACAGGCTATTACATTTCATAATATTCAAGTTTGACTTAGTCTTGATTAGAAATATCCTTTGCAAGCGTAGTTTTCTGTGAATGTTTTTCTAGGGAGCAGCTTGGAGAAGAATCCTGATCTTTTCAATGTTTACTGGTATATTAGTACTATTTTATATTAGTACAAAAACTGTTTTTGTCATTCAATCTATTACTCCAGAAGCAATACAGTAAATTACACAATACTCACATCCCATGACTTGTCACTCCAACAAGACAAACAAAAACATGCTGTTAGCTTAATTGAAATTGATATTTGTATTTATTTTGATTGTGTTATGCTGATTGACTGATTCAATCCCATTGCCCATTGGTTGTTAGCAGATAAGGCAAAGTCTCTACAAACAACACACATATTGGTATACATCATTCAGCATGATAGTAGTATCAATGTTTATACATTCATTAAAGTCTAATGTGATACTGCATTATTATCTACTGTCTACAAGTGTTGATTGTCGTTGCAATCTCGTGGTCTTCTCTTCACCAACTTGCTGTTAATTCCATTCCCATCAATGCCTCAACCATGATTTAAGATATTCAAATAATTTTGCCCATGCTATTACTAATAAATCGATTGCAAACAGGACTCGTTTTTCTACATTTTTTTCTTTGTTAGGAATACTTTGGATGTAAATCAAAGGTCCAGTTAAAGGGAAACTATAGGCCCCCAGACCACTTCAACTTATTGAAGTGGTCTGGGTGCAGTGTCCCTGTACCACTTAGTCATGCAATGTAAATCATAATTCAATAATTACATTGCAGGACTAAGACTGCCTATAGTGGCTGTCAATTAGACTGGACATCCTAACAGAAATGCATTGAAGCAAGTCGGTTGATATCAGAGGAGGCAGAGTGCCAACCCAGCCCCTTGAGACATTGGCACTGAAATCGGATAAGTGTTATAAGAGTTTTTTAACCCTTGCATAGTTGGGGGGGGGGAAGCTAAGAGAACTATAGTGTAAGGAATATAACTTTGTATTCCTTACACTATAGATTCCCTTTAACTTATGCTTTAATCTATCTCATCAAATACTCAAAATAATCATATGTCTTAACTGGAAAATCAACTTAAAGGATCACTATGGTGTCAGGAAAACAAAGCGGTTTTCCTGACACTATAGTGCCCTGAGGGTGCCCCCACCCTCAGGGTCCCCCTCCCGTGGTGCTGAAGGGGTTAAAACCCCTTCAGCAGCTTACCTTATTCCAGCGCCGGGCTTCCTCGGCGCTGGTGACCTCTCCTCCCCGTCCGACGTCAGTGCAGCCAAATGCGCATGCGCGGCAAGTGCCACGCGTGCAGTCAAAGTGTCCATAGGAAAGCATTTCTAAATGCTTTCCTATGGACGCTCTGCGCGATGGATGTGAAATTCGCATCCAGCATCACAGATGTGCCTCTGGTGGCTGTCCGGAAGACAGCCACTAGATGCTGGATTAACCCCAAATGTAAACATAGCAGTTTCTCTCAAACTGCTATGCTTGCATCTGAAGGGTTAAAACCTGAGGGACCTGGCACCCAGACTACTTCATTGAGCTGAAGTGGTTCTGGTGACTATAGTGTCCCTTTAAATTACAATACAAAATGGCTTCCTTTTTCAAACTTGTCTTTTTCCTAAACAGTCATTCTTGAAGAATCATTCAGCTTGCATTTGGTTGGATGTGAAATTATTATCACTGGCATTTGACTGCGTTTGTAAAAGTCGGTTGCTGTAGAGTCAAATTGACGGGCACGTGTATCTGTGTCTTCAGGGGACTGTAAAACTTGAAAGGTGAACATCTTATTTATTGTCTATTGAAATATAACACCAGTTTTCAGTACTCTTTAAAAATGCACTTTGTGGTAACAAGTTCACTTGAGGAAAAAAAAGTCTTCAGAACATAATTTAAGATATATGGAGAAAAATAGAAAATGGGGTATAGAGAAACAGATTTTTTTTTTTTTTTAAATCAGTCATCCAGTCTCATAATGGTAGAATTTATTTTGTGGTCTAACTAGACCATACACTGCTACTACAAATAGTCTACCTGTCATTTTGTTTATAATGTGTGTAAGTTATTTATTTCTATAGCTGCTGTTGCTGACCTGAAGTTCAATGCAATCACCTTGTTAATGGGAAACAGGTGACCAAAAAGTCAGTTCAAAACCCACTTCTGGCACAAATTAAGTTGATTTCTTCAAACACCTTGCCTGCATTTCTTAATCTCGTTAAGGAAATCATAGTTTGAGTTATAGATATTTAACATTGGGTAAATGGAGATTTCTGTTCTGTTTGTTCAGATTGGATCCAGATTTTCTGCTTACCAATATACCAAAGGACACAATTTGGGAACATAAAAATAAATCACTAAAGTGGACATTACCACATGTTACAGGTAGAAGCACAATGAATGCATTTCTGCTTACAAGGTTATCTTAGTTTACAAATGTTATACAGATGTGTCCAAACATGTTTAGTACTTTTGTAACAGCTTTGTTATGGCAAATATGGGGTACAATTTCACTTAAAACATTGTGCAGGGAGAAAAATGTTGTTTCTTCCAAGCAAAATTTTCCAAAGGGCAAATTGTGTAAGATACGTCCAACATTCATGGATGAAAACTAAAAATCAACAGAACTGGACACCTAGCAGCACTGTAAGGGTTTATCGTGTGGTGGCTGGCCAATGCTTGCAAGCCAATCTGCTTTCCTCTTAAAACTTATTTTCTTCAGCCCCCAAAAAAGGCCAAATAAAAATCCATAAAGTCACGATGCAAATAAAAAAGAAATAAAACTGGATCACAAAAAATCTGGTGAAAAAAATAAAAACCAAAATGCGATAAAAATAATCCCTACAAATGAGCATGTTTGCCATGATGGACAAGAAGTCTGCTCAATCATGTGGCCTGTATCTCCCAGTGGCGGAATTGCCCTGTTGCCCCCCCCCCGAGAAAATAGTGCAACTGCCATCAGTTGAGCGACCTCATTAGGGGCTCGGCCGGGTGCTGCAGTCCTTTGGCAGACCGGGCCCCTTTGAAGCTGCAGGGAGTGCTGGGAGGAAGTGACTGTTACTTCCTCACAGCATTCAGACCGCGCGGGCTGAGAACACCCAGAATGCAGCTGGGAGAGAAGGAGCAGGCAGCTGAGAGAGAAGTAGGAGGGAGGAGAGAGAGCTCTGCAACTTCAGACTCCCATCAGGATCAGCCAATCTCAGGAAGTCACCTCCCGGCAAAGGAAAAGGTATTTAAGCAGAGGGGGGAGGGGAGGGTGCTTAACATTATGGAAGCTGCAATTCGTGTGTGTGCCAGTGTGTATGTTTAGGTATGTGTACATCTGTGTGTGTCAGTGTGTATGTTTAGATATGTGTACATCTGTGTGTGTCAGTGTGTATGTTTAGGTATGTGGACATCTGTGTGTGTCAGTGTGTATGTTTATGTATGTGGACATCTGTATGTGCCAGTGTGTATGTTTATGTATGTGGACATCTGTGTGTGTGTCAGTGTGTATGTTTATGTATGTGGACATCTGTGTGTGCCAGTGTGTATGTTTATGTATGTGGACATCTGTGTGTGCCAGTGTGTATGTTTAGATATGTGGACATCTGTGTGTGTCAGTGTGTATGTTTAGATATGTGGACATCTGTGTGTGTCAGTGTGTATGTTTAGATATGTGGACATCTGTGTGTGCCAGTGTGTATGTTTATGTATGTGGACATCTGTGTGTGTCAGTGTGTATGTTTATGTATGTGGACATCTGTGTGTGTCAGTGTGTATGTTTAGGTATGTGGACATCTGTGTGTGTCAGTGTGTATGTTTAGGTATGTGGACATCTGTGTGTGTCCGTGTGTATGTTTAGGTATGTGGACATCTGTGTGTGTCAGTGTGTATGTTTAGGTATGTGGACATCTGTGTGTCCGTGTGTATGTTTAGGTATGTGGACATCTGTGTGTCAGTATGTATGTTTAGGTATGTGGACATCTGTGTGTGTCCGTGTGTATGTTTAGATATGTGGACATCTGTGTGTGTCAGTGTGTATGTTTAGGTATATGGACATCTGTGTGTGTCAGTGTGTATGTTTAGGTATGTGGACATCTGTGTGTGTCCGTGTGTATGTTTAGATATGTGTACATCTGTGTGTGTCAGTGTGTATGTTTAGGTATGTGGACATCTGTGTGTGTCAGTGTGTATGTTTAGGTATATGGACAAATGTGTGTGTCAGTGTGTATGTTTATGTATGTGTACATCTGTGTGTGTCAGTGTGTATGTTTAGGTATGTGGACATCTGTGTGTGTCAGTGTGTATGTTTAGGTATGTGGACATCTGTGTGTGTCAGTGTGTATGTTTAGGTATGTGGACATCTGTGTGTCAGTGTGTATGTTTAGGTATGTGGATCTGTGTGTGTCCGTGTGTATGTTTAGATATGTGGACATCTGTGTGTGTCAGTGTGTATGTTTAGGTATATGGACATCTGTGTGTGTCAGTGTGTATGTTTAGGTATGTGGACATCTGTGTGTGTCCAGTGTGTATGTTTAGGTATGTGGACATCTGTGTGTGCCAGTGTGTATGTTTAGGTATGTGGACATCTGTGTGTGTCAGTGTGTATGTTTAGGTATGTGGACATCTGTGTGTGTCAGTGTGTATGTGTGCATCTGTGTGCCAGTGCGTATGTTTAGGTATGTGGACATCTGTGTGTGTCAGTGTGTATGTTTAGGTATGTGGACATCTGTGTGTGTCAGTGTGTATGTTTAGGTATGTGGACATCTGTGTGTGTCAGTGTGTATGTTTAGGTATGCGGACATCTGTGTGTGTCAGTGTGTATGTCTAGGTATGTGGACATCTGTGTGTGTGTATGTTTAGGTATGTGGACATCTGTGTGTGTCAGTGTGTATGTTTAGGTATGTGGACATCTGTGTGTGTATGTTTAGGTATGTGGACATCTGTGTGTGTCAGTGTGTATGTTTAGGTATGTGTACATCTGTGTGTGTCAGTGTGTATCTGTGAGTGTCAGTGTGTATCTGTAAGTATGTGTGTGCATCAGTGTGTATGTGTGTGCATCTGTGAATGTCACTGTGTATCGGAGTGTCAGTGTGTGCATCTGTGAGTGTTAATGTGTATCTGTGAGAATGTATGCGTGTGTATCTGTGTGTACCACAGACAACATAATCCACTGCACTCAGGTTCCGCTTTTCACTCCGGCCCACAGCCTCAGAGGTGCTCTGCATTAGATAGACACTGCTAATCCGTCCAACAATACAAGATAATAGAATATACAGGGTATAACACTCCAGGTACTAAAGGTGTATTTATTGGAGGGAAGAACACCATGTGCATCGGCCACACCATGGTCAGCAGCTTCGACTGGCTGGCTAAACTAGGTCAAAGGTAAACATTCATTGAGTTAGGGTTTTGTCTATCTTGAATGTGAAGACTGGATTCGGTGGACTGTGCAGAAGAGGCAACTAGCTGTGCTCACAGGGCAGGAAAACATCTTGCAGCAAAGCATTGGGGCATAATTAGACACATAAGACGTTATGGCCATCTACGGTACTTGTTTCCATCTTCGGCCGTTTCCACCTCGTCCTGCTGCTGAATCCATATGGTTTTGAGCAAAAGAGTGAGGTTGATGCATTGTGCAACTCTTTCTTACTGTAATACAAGTTACTACGCATGTCATCTGCCATTTATCCCATTTACTTCAAGTCCTGTGATGACAGGCAAGAGTTAAAGGTGTGGGTACATTGGCAGACATAGGCGCAACCTTCCCCACTGAGATGTAGCAGCTGTAAAAGGTTGGCAGTTCCCTGGGTGACGGAGCATTCCTCTGTAGGAATGCACTGCTCACCTCTTTGATATGAGGAAGGGGCTTGAAAAAAACACTAACATTATATAACTGAAAACATAGGGGCTGGTCAATATATCCATTGTAGCTAAAAGGTACAAAAGGTATAAAAGGTAAAACATAAGGGAACTGACATTAGTTTATTGTATAATAGCTATTGTGCAATGGGTCTTGGTGTCAGGCAGTTAACTCAATTCTGGAGTCTTATCCTAATTCAGTCCTAGAAAGGGAGTGACTTGTATTTTGTTTTATGACCCCCTGTTGTGATTACTCCTATATATATGTGCTGTGGTTCAATAAAGGTTATTTTACTTCACCCTTCATTAAGTCTCGGGTAGTGTTTGGGTGAGACTGCTGTACAGCTATACACATTAGAGGAATATCACTGTACCCTTTTCCAGGGTGGAAAATCTCTGGATAGACTCCAGCCAAGCTGCCACAACTGGGGCTGACGTGCAAGCTTGGGAGGCAAACTTGGTGGAGGTACTCAGCCTGAGTACGGTGGTTAAGCCACAAATAGTATATAAAGTGCTAATAAATAAAATTCATATTTTATATGAATTGTATGATTCATATTTAGGGGGGACATGGTGTGCCGCAGAGTAACCGGGGGGGCCCACGGATCAGTTTTCGCACCGGTTATCCTCAAGGTTTGTAACAGCAATTAGACTATGTTGCTTTAAATGCCCACAACATGTAATAACACCATTCACATGGAGGAATCATGGTTACTTAAAATAGAATTAAAAAAAAAAAATTCTGGCAAATTCCACAAATAATTGTAATAGCAAACGATATAACCTTATTTTTTCATGACAGGTGACTTTATTAAAGAACTGTCTTTTTTTTATTAAAAAAAAAAAAAAAATAGCTAACACTTAGATATTCTTTATCTTCTTAAAGTTGTATTTTTAATACATGTTCTTTATTTGAATATTTATCAAATTCAGGCTTTTATTTAATTGCACACACGGCAAATTTGAAATCTTGAATGATAATAAGCCTACAGACTACGACTGTGCATGCACACACATGGAAACATTGTCAGATTATGAGTATTTTGGGAAGTTATTGAGGCTGCTGACTCAGAAATGCTGCACAGGTCAGTATATTTTATTCCCCAATAGCTTTGCATGCAGGTGGCAGCTCTGTGAATTTCCAAGCCTTATTTCCATGACGTGATTGTATATCTTCTGCTCTCAGGCTCTTTCCATTTGCTGAGGTCTAACTTCTAGGACATTTATGAGGGCACTTTATGACTTTAAAGGAACATTTCAAGCACCATAGCCACCACAGTATGTTGCAATGGATATGGTGCCAGTAGTGCCCCCATGCCACCTCAAGTAGTCCCAATTTACCTGGGATCTGCCAGTCACCTCCTTAATGAGAACGGGAAGATCTCTGCATTGACCTATGCCTGATAGTGCAGGGTTCAGATTATTGGCTGAGATCAATCAGCTGACATGCTCACCCAATGGTTAGCTAGACAATTAATGGATCAGCGCTTTTGTGTCCGGGCAGAAGATCTATAAAGAATAGGCAGCAAAACCTTAAAATATGAGGTTCTCTCAAGACCATCAAAAATGAAATGGAATACAATAAAAACAAATATTAGGTTGCACCACAGTAATGTTATATAAAATAATGAAAAAGATTATGTTAAAATGTACTTACACTTAAAGGCCAAAGAAAAAAAAATATTAAATTTTAAAATCCAAAGTATACCATAAAAGTAGGAGAGTACAGTTTTTGGTACATGAGTATTGAGTCTCTGTTATAGGAGTCTTTGAGTAGTTGTGTCTCCTGATCCAGTGGATTTATGTAAAATTAAAGAGCAGACTAAAATAGTGTGGTATGTCACAGATACGGGGTATGAGGAAGATAACACTCACGTATTTTTGAGCTAGTCCTAGCTCTGGTTTGGTTCACATTTAGTGGCATTGATCACCCACTGGTAGGATATAAGTGATGATTTTTTCAGAAGGTTCCTAGTAGTAAGGTTGTAGTAGAAAGGTTCCTAGTAGAAAGGTTGTAGTAGAAAATATTACGGCAAGGAAAAAAAATATAGGAAAAAATAGTGTTCTCTGTATAAAATTCTTCAATAGAATGTGTAAAATAAAGTATTATACTAACATTTAAGTGAGCAGGAAATACTGCTCACTTATAAAGCGTAGGTGGTATAATCCCCACCTGGAATTCTTTAGCGAATAAATCTTCAGAGTTTAAAATAACCAGGTTAGCATAATAAAAGTAGTAAAATGCAAAAAGTAACAAAAAGGTATATGGCACAGAGACTATAAAAAAGGCCAATATTCCTTTATTAATTTACAATATAAAATATAAAAAGCCAATAACGCTTTTCACCAACACAGGGCTTTATCAAATGGCAATAAGAACATAAGCCTGGTTTGTAAGGGTATATATATAGACAATACAATCAATTGCAATTTGAGTTTTGGAGCCAAAATGATGTAATTAGCATAAAACAATAATTAAGTGAACAAATACACCTCAAAAGATATAAAAATGTAATAGAATACAAGATAAAAATAGGGTAAACAATAAATAAAATTTTTAGATAAAAACAAGGGGTATTTGTTAATTTTTTACATTTAATTTGAATGTCGGTGTGATCACGTGACGCACGAGTATAGTGACATAGTGCATCACGTGATCAGCCGCAAGCCCTTGTGAGAATTGTATGCCGAGAGGGTATCTGCTAATAGGGGCACGTCCTAGGATGTGTGTGGCGAAAGTAACCTCGCCACTGGTTTTTGGAGGGGCCTGTTTGCCAGCCTCCTGCCCTGCGACTATGGCCCTGGGATGTATTGCCCTTCTAGGAACTGATGTGGGCATACTTGAGGCTTATATTGCTGTTCCTGGCCCTTTAAGGCCCAAAGAAAGGATTCTGTACTTTTAAACTCGCACTTCGGATACAGTCGAAGTCGTCGAAGTTGTCGAAGTGGCCGCCATTCGAATACCGAACACGTGGCAGTGGCCATTTTAACTAATTCGAACGCGGTCAGCGGTGTGTGCAGCCAAATCTATGGAACTGTTTAGGCTACCCAATTGCACGAACACCGCTGACCCATACGTTCTACTCTACTTTGACAATGCGGCCCGTTCGAAGATTTGAATGCTCGTTTGAATGGGACTTGAATGTGCTTGCGGTCGGTCAAAAGTGACATATCTATCTCCCGAACGGCTGAACGGATTCAAATGATTTTTGGGTATGTTTGTATTTGGAATGTGCTGATTAATAATATGGGACTTTTATTGATATTGGATGTATAGTTTTGGTGTTATGAAAGTTGGGTAAAAAGTATGTTTTAAACTGTACGGATAATTGGGTTACCTCTCAGGCTAAGGGGAGGAGATGTGTGGGATGTAACCCTTGTGTGATTGGGTATTTGTCAGTGTTTATTTGCTGTTTTAAACAGTCACCCTTTCTTTTTCAGTGTCTGAGGTTTCAGCTGTAATTAACGATCAGCTCCTTCAGTAATTAACGATCAACCCTGCTGCTAATCAGTTCAGCCTATTTAAGCAGCAAATCCCAGAACCTCCTTGCCCTTGCGTGGTTTTCTGTTCCCCAGAAGTCTCCTTGTTCCTGTGTTTCATGTTTGCTCCTGGTTCCTGACTCTGGCCTTGTTCCTGACTCCGCTGCTCTCCCTTCTCCTGACCTGGCTCGTCTGACTACCCACTCTGGTGACTGACCCCTGCTTGCCTCCTGGACTTTGCTTTTGGTTATTTCTTTGTTATTTATTAATAAAGGTGTTTTTGCATCTAGTTCTGTCTCTAGTTCTAGTTCTGTCTCTGTCTGGTTCCTGGTCCCTAACATTACGCAAGGGCCATGAATACAGATGGTACAGGCAATACACCTATACCTAACCTATTTACCCGGTGGGACAAGCAGAACCACCATTTGGACCAGTATGCCCATCTGGATCCAGCACCCGGCCAGCCTGCGATTGCGGCCGCCTCTGCCTCACTTCCTGTTCTAGCACCGGTTGTAGCCTCCAAACCTGTTGCGGCTAGAGAAATGACTGGGTCTGTCCCGCTCCCTCAGTATTTTGGGGGCAACCCAGCTCAGTGCAAAGAATTTATAAATCAGGTTAAAGGATACCTTGAAATGTTGCCCCAGGCATTTCCTACAGACAGTGACAAAGTCCAGTTCATGATTTCCTTGCTGTCTGAAGAAGCCCTAGCTTGGGCAAAACCTCTCTGGGAGGCAGAGAGGCCCATCATTTACAATTACCCTAAATTTGTTGCGTCCTTTAAAAGGGTTTTAAATGTCTAATACACAGGGCATGAGAACTATTGTTGAGTATGCCAGTGAATTCCGTACCATGGCAGCAGAGGGTGGCTGGAACAACGAGATTCTCATGGCTGCCTTTGCACAGGGGCTCTCCGATGTTATTAAAAATGAGATTGCAGCCAGAGAATTACCTAAAGATCTTGAGGAACTGATATCATTTGTCACCCTCATTGACATCAGACTCCGAGAGAGATCCTCATCCAGGGAGCGCCTGCGGAGGCCTCCTGTATATTTGGCACCAAGCCTTTCCTGCCCACCCAAACCTCCCTCACCTCCCATGCCTCCTGGTCCTGAGTCCTTTGTCGGTGTGGAGCCGAGGCAGTTAGGCTTCTCACGCCTCTCTGTCGAGGAGAGAGCCTTTAGGAGGAGGGAGGGCCTGTGCCTATACTGCGGACACCACGGTCACATGTTAAAGTTTTGCCCGATTCATCCGGTAAAGAGCCCGCACCCAAGATACTGTCAGGGGCAGATCTTGGGGGGTCTTTCTGCAGACCCAGAGATAAATGAGGACAAACCCTTGGTGCCTATTATCCTCTCCTGGCCTGATTCATCCATTAAAACCCGGGTATTGCTTGATTCTGGGGCCGCAGGCTTGTTTATAGATTGTGCATTTGCATCAGAGCACTCTATACCCTTACAGCCTCGCAACCCTCCACTAGCTTTCGAAGCCATCGATGGCAGACCAATACAGCCAACCCACGTGACCCAGGAGACTGTGCCCATATCTCTGGCTGTAGGGGCTCTACATCATGAGACGATCCAATTCCAGGTCATTTCCTCTCCATATTATCAGGTTGTTTTGGGATACCCTTGGCTACAGAAGCATAACCCCACAATTGATTGGCGCAAATCTGAGATATTATCTTGGTCCCAGCAATGTACATCTTCCTGTCTCCGGAAACCGGTCAAAGTTTTGGGCACAGTTTCTGCCTCTTCCTTGCCTGCTGAGTACCAAGAATTCCAAGATGTATTTGACAAAGGTCAAGCTAGCGTTCTGCCGCCACACCGTCCGTATGACTGTGGTATCGAACTCCAACCTGGTGCTATTCCTCCCCGTGGACGGATTTACCCGCTGTCTGTAGCAGAGAATCAAGCCATGGAGGAGTATGTTACCGATGCGTTGTCAAAGGGATTCATTCGGAAGTCATCTTCTCCTGCCAGGGCCGGCTTTTTCTTTGTGAAAAAGAAGAGTGGTGAGTTGAGACCCTGTATCGACTATAGAGGTCTCAATCGCATTACTATTAAGAATGCCTACCCCATTCCGTTGATCAAAGAGTTATTTGACCGCCTCAAGGGAGCAACGGTCTTCACTAAACTTGATCTGAGAGGGGCATATAATCTCGTCCGGATAAAAGAGGGCCATAAATGGAAAACCGCATTTAACACCAGGAGCGGGCATTACGAATACCTAGTAATGCCCTTTGGGCTTTGCAATGCTCTGGCGGTTTTGCAGGAATTTATAAATGACGTCCTGCGAGATATGCTGCAGCAATGTGTGGTGGTTTATCTTGACGATATTCTTATCCATTCTACATCTCTCGAGAACCACCACGCAGACGTTTCTAGTGTTCTACAAAGACTTAGAGAAAATAATCTGTTCTGTAAATTGGAGAAATGTGAGTTCACTTGCAAACAGGTCACATTCTTGGGCTATGTTATCTCAGATGCTGGATTCTCTATGGATCCAGAGAAACTTTCTGCTGCACTAAAATGGCCTCGACCTACCAATCTTCGCTCTATACAGCGTTTTCTTGGCTTCGCCAATTATTATCGGAAGTTCATACGCAACTTTTCTTCCTTGGTTAAACCACTCACGGATATGACCAGGAGAGATCCACAGCATTGGTCACAGGAAGCCATTGCTGCCTTTGAGTCTCTCAAAGTCGCCTTTGCTGCTGCTTCTATACTGGCACACCCTAACCCTGCCTTACCATTCATTCTTGAAGTTGATGCGTCTGAGACAGGAGTAGGCGCCCTTCTGTCTCAACGTCCTAACCCAGAGAGCTCCAGACATCCTTGCGGGTATTTCTCGAAGAAATTGAACCCGCCGGAATGCAATTACCAGGTTGGTGATAGAGAACTTCTAGCCATAATTTTAGCTCTCAAAGAATGGAGGCACCTTCTTGAGGGTACTTCAGTGTCAATTCTCATCCTCACAGACCACAAGAATCTACATATCTTTCCGAGGCTAAGCGGCTTTCCCACCGTTCTTGGCGAACTATGGGTTTCAACCCTCCATGTTGCCTGATACGTTCATGCCATAGGGGATACCGGCATTGGAGGAACATCTCAGGGAACTCCGTTCCACTTGGGTGCAGGTTCAGAACTCCTTGCAACGCGCAATGCAGAACTACAAACTCCAGGCCAACCGCAGACGCCTTCCTGCACCTACTTATCAGGTCAGAGAGAGGGTCTGGCTGTCTTCTCGCAACCTACGGCTCCGTGTTCCCTCACAAAAACTGGCACCCCGATACGTTAAGCCATTTCGTATACTTCGAAGGGTTAACCCTGTAGCTTACGCACTTGACCTTCCTGACATGCGCATCTCTAATGTATTCCATGTTTCCCTCTTAAAACCGTTGGTATGTAATCGTTACACCACCTCAGTGCCACGTCCGGTTGACAATCATGAGGAATATGAAATACGCAGCATCATTGACTCGTGTCTTCAGAGGACAGATCCAATACTTGGTGCACTGGAAAGGCTACGGTCCAGAGGAATGCTCCTGGGTTCCAGCCTCGGACCCACCAGCAGAGATGGGGGGAGTCGTTGAGGGGGAGGTACTGTCAGGGTTTCTTTGCTGTTTTAAACAGTCACCCTTCCTTTTTCAGTGTCTGAGGTTTCAGCTGTAATTAACGATCAGCTCCTTCAGTATGTTGCCACAGTTACTCACCTGAGAATAGTAATCAAACCTGTTGCTAATCAGTTCAACCTATTTAAGCAGCAAATCCCAGAACCTCCTTGCCCTTGCGTGGTTTCCTGTTCCCCAGAAGTCTCCTTGTTCCTGTGTTTCCTGTTTGCTCCTGGCCTTGTTCCTGACTCCGCTGCTCTCTGTTCTCCTGATCCTGGCTCGTCTGACTACCCACTCTGGTGACTGACCCCTGCTTGCCTCCTGGACTTTGCTTTTGGTTATTTCTTTGTTATTTATTAATAAAGGTGTTTTTGCATCTAGTTCTGTCTCTGTCTGGTTCCTGGTCCCTAACAGTATTGTATAATTGTCTGTGGGCGTCTCTCTTGCATGAGAGAATTGCATAAAAGCAGAGTTTGTGTCATTAAACCAGAGTTCTTCTTCACCTTCAATCTAGAGTCTTGTCTCTTATTGGGGGAATTGCTATATCACTGCAAGGGATTGCTATGCTCTGCATGCTCCCTTGGATAATCACTTCTAAGTTCTTGTAAGAGCTTGTTCCTGCTTCACTCTCTTGGAGGAGAGGTTCACCCACTGGAACCTGGAGCCTTGTCATAGGTCCAGGGTGGGTAGGAGACGGCGAGACTCCAACCAAGCTGCGGCGGTTCGTGGGGTCTTCGGTGGTTGTGGTGTCTGCGGAGCGCTTGGAGTCCTCTGTAAGCACTAGGAGCATCCTTCAACGGAGGTACCCAGTCGGGGTGCTAGGTGATCCGTTACAATGTGCAAACAGGAGTGCATTTCCCAGATGCATCGTAGGGCGTGCTATCAATCGTACATGTCTATGAGGCATGGAGGTGGGTCGTGAGACTTGCGTATGTATGTGCACGTCCCGCGAATAGGATCTCGTGGGATGAGGCGTGCGTATGTGCGTGCACACCATATGATCATGGGAGCAGGTCGCGTGACTTACGTGAATATGTGCTCGTCCTGTGAATAGAATCTTGGGAACTCTAGCTTGCAACAATGACACGGGACGTGCGTAAATACATGTGCGTTCCGTGAAAAGAGTCTTGAGAAGTGTAGTTTTACACAATATCAGCACTCTAAAGTCATAGCATATGGATGGGGGCGTGGCCCACATTTTAAAGACCAATGGAGTTAACCCTGACGCCATATTAGATAGGGAATATGGAGATGTGGAGAGTAAGGTAGATCATCTTGGTAGAGGAAAGGGATAATAGATTAAATAATGAGACACAGTTTAAGAGTATAAAACATAAATATGCTATTTCCTGTAGAATACAATATATTATGAATAGTTTATAAAAAAGGAATAAAATAGAAAAAAAACAATTAAAAATAATATAAAATAATGGAAAACATTATTTTGAACACTATAATAAGGTGTGAATGACAAAGATAATAAGAATAAATATGAAAATTAAAAATGATATCTAAAAAAATAGAAAACAGAAAATAAAATTAAAAAAATATAAAATTGAAAAAAAAAATAAAAGTAAAAAAAAAAATCGAAAAATGGATGTGCAAGCAATATACCAATTACAGGAAATTAAAAAGATCAAATTTAGGCCATTTAGGCCATCTGAGGAGAGGGTTTTCATCTGGAAAACCCAATGCATTTCCTTTTTGCCCAGGATTTTTCTCCTATCTCCACCTCTCCAGGGAATATTACATTTTTCAAATCCAATGCATTTTAATAATTTGGGGTTTTTATTATGTTTAATAAAATGTTTTGACACTGAGTGGTTTTCATATCCTTTAATTATATTCCGACAGTGTTCTGCTAGTTGTATCTTTAGGCATCTTTGTAGTCATGCCTATGTACTGTATACACAGACATTCCAACATATATATCACAATTTTCATTTTGCATCCGATAAAGTCCTTAATGGGGTATGATTTACTTGTGTTAGTGCAAACAAACTGGGTTGTTTTTGATTTAATTGTTGAATCTGTAGTCCTGCAAACTATACATGTATTACATTTGAAAAAGCCTTTTGGCTTAGATAAAAAAAAACTGTTTTATTTTTTGGTTAATTTCTTGTGTAATTCTTTGTAAGGATGCTTTTAAAACTAGGGGCTTTTTGGAGATCATCTTGTTTTAAGATATGCCAATGTTTATTTATTTTATTTTTTTCATACACTTGTTTTTATTATTAACCCCTTCCCGACCGAGGACGGTTCAGGACCGTCATCGGGATTTTCCCATTGCGGACCGATGACGGTCCTGAACCGTCCTAACGGTTTCCGTTACTTACCTGATCGCCGTCGTTCCCCCGGCGGCGATCAGTGTTGCTCCCGGTGTGGGGAGACTGCCTGCAGCCCAGACAGTCTCCCCACACTGATTTAGGACCCCTGTGGCCATGTGATCGCTTAACACAGCGATCACATGGTCACAATGGGTGTCCATAGTGCTGCCTGCTAGTGTAAAATCTAAAAAAAAAATAAAGTTAATGTTAATAAAAAAAATTATAATAATTATATATGTGTATATATGATATATAGACATATATTATATCTATATAATATATGTCTATATATCATATATATAATGCCATACTAAGTGTATTTTTATATTAATATGTACTTATATTAATATAAAAATACACTTATAATTAAATTACACACGTATATATATAATATATAATAACTATATAGATTGTATATATATATTATTATAAAATATAAATAATAAGTAATTTAAATTAAATAAAAAAATTTTAAAATAATAATAAAAAATTTTAAAAAAATTATATAGCTATATGAAATTTTATTCTAACTGTATTTTAAAATTAATATATATATATTTATATCAAAATACACTTAGAATGAATTTGTATATATATCTATGTATATAAAAATAAATAAAAATAATAAGAAATATACATACGCCCATATACAAAATTACATAAATAATTATATAAATATACACGTAGACTTCAAATATATAAATATGCATATATATTTAAATTCTACGTGCGTATTTATGTAATATTTTTACATAATTCAGTAATTTTATTGATTGCAATTTGAGGGACCTGCCTGCCAACCCAGGCCGAAATTCCAGAGAATTTAATTTGTTAGCACTGTATTTTACCCTGTAACGTTCTACGACACCCTAAAACCTGTACATGGGGGGTACTGTTTTACTCGGGAGACTTCGCTGAACACAAATATTAGTGATTCAAAACAGTAAAACATATCACAGCGATGATAGTCAGTGAAAGTTACTTTTTTTGCATTTTTCACACACAAACAGCACTTTTACTGATGATATAATTGTTGTGATACGTTTTCCAGTTTTTAAACACTAATATATGTGTTCAGCGATGTCTCCCGAGTAAAACAGTACCCCCCATGTACAGGTTTTATAGCATTTCTGAAAGTTACAAGGTCAAATACATGGGTCAAATATTTTTACATTGAAAATGGCCAGGTTGGTTACGTTGCCTTTGAGAGCGTATGGTAGCCCAGGAATGAGAATTACCCCCATGATGGCATACCATTTGCAAAAGAAGACAACCCAAGGTATAGCAAATGGGGTATGTCCAGTCTTTTTTAGTAGCCACTTGGTCACAAACACTGGCCAAAATTTGCGTTCAATTTCGTTTTTTTACTTTTTTCACACACAAACAAATATGAATGCTTACATTGGCCAGTGTTTTCGACTAAGTGGCTACTAAAAAAGACTGGACATAACCCATATTGAATACCCTGGGTTGTCTACTTTAAAAAAAATATGTACATGTGGGGTGTTATTCAGAGATTTATGACAGATAATAGTGTTACAATGTCACTATTGATAAATTTTTAAAATGCATGTTTTGAAACCGCAATATCCTACTTGTACCTATAGCCCTATAACATGCAAAAAAAAGCAAAAAAAGCACGTAAACACTGGGTATTTTTAAACTCAGGACAAAATTTTGAATCTATTTAGCAGTTTTTTTCATTCGCTTTTGTAGATGAGTAAAAGATTTTTCAAGTAAAAGTCAAAAAACATGTATTTTTTCAATTTTTCATCATATTTTTTTATTTTTTTTAAATTAAAATACATGAGATTATATAAATAATGGTATGTAAAGAAAGCCCCTTTTGTCCTGAAAAAAACAATATATAATTTGTATGGGAACAGTAAACGAGAGAGCGGAAAATTACAGCCAAACACAAACACCAGAAAAGTGTAAAAATATTCCTGGTCGCAAATGTACAACATCGCAAAAACAGTCCAGTCCTTAAGGGGTTAAAATTCAATATAATTGGTAACATTAGAGGGTCATTTATGTGATAATCTTTTTTCTTGTAAACCAGCAGTTCTTTCCTATCTTTATTTTTTGCTATATTAAAAGCTTTATCAAGATTCTCCACTGAATAGTTTTTCTCAATAAATTTATTTTTTGGAAGATATAAGTGGAGCGCATAAATGTATAATAATCACAGACCCATAGTGCTGGTGGAGTAAAAATATATAAATGGAAATACTTAATATTACTCAGATGAAGTTGCATGTAGAGTCATGTACATAGAATGGAATCAAAAGATAGATAATAGTATCGTCTGTATGGCAAATATACAAATATTTAAAAATGTGTAATAACAATTTATTCAAAACAAAGAAAACACAAATAAAAACATCAACTGTGCAGCTGCTTACAGAATGCAAGTTAGTGAGTGTATGCGGTTTAAAGACACCACTACTCACACAAGCCGGTATGGCAGATAGCCAAGTGCAGGAGGATGTCACCAACGATGTTCACCTGGTCCAAGTATGGAAAAAGGATTAAGAATTCCGGCAGCTAGTGCTTTGTGAGTACCCTCTCTGCTCCTCGGTTAGCAAACAGCTTTATCAGATGACAGACTCTCAGTGAGAAGTTCACATGATTCAAGCTCCGCCCATAGCGTGATGTCAGCGCATCATGCGTCTACGCATTTCGCCTTGCGGCTTTGTCAGGACGTTGGTGAGTATCGGCCATTGAACAATTGGGCAAAGTTTAAGGGCAAATTGTGTCCTACCCTTCTCATTTGATTGGTTATACAGTCTCGAATTTGCATATCATGAAGACTATTGAATAAAAAATAGATAAAATATGACTAGACACAGACAGCCTAATAAAGCATTGATTATACTAAAAATATAGTTGTCAAGTAAAATCTCAAGCGAGAAAGAGAAAGAGAAAATTATATATATAATTAGATATATACACAGCCACATTCAAATCATGGTGAAATGCAGATTAATGGTCTATCATTGGCTAAATGACTGGTGAAAAAGTAGTAAGTGCCATATATAATGTAACAGCTAGGGCATTAAGGAGACGAAATATAACCAGAAAAATATCATGGGAAAATAATATAATATTAATAATAAAGAATAATCCAAAAAATGGCAGAGCTCAAAATCCTTATTGAGTCCATGTGGGATTAAAGTGTTAAATTCAAATATATATTTAATCTCTGTCTGCCCCAGCTTCTTAATATATTCACCTCCCCTCCAGTCATAGTTTACCTTTTGAATGCCTTTAAACTACAGAAGAGATGGATCGGCATTGTGATAGTTCTTAAAATTAAGGGATACCTGGTGCTGCTCAAATTTACAATTGATGTTGTATACATGCTCCGCTACCCTCGTGCGTAAAGGTCTAATAGTGCGCCCAATATAGTTAAAGGGACACTATAGTCACCAGAACAACTACAGCTTATTGAATTTGTTCTGGTGAATAGAATAATTACCTTCAGGCTTTTTGCTGTAAACACTTTCAGAGAAAATGCAGTCTTTACATTACAGCCTAGTGATAACTTCACTGGCCACTCCTCAGATAGCTGTTAGAGATCCTTCCTGACTCATGGCTGCCTAAAATGCATCCAAACATTCAGTGTCTCCACCCTCTGCATGCAGACACTGAACTTTCCTCATAGAGATTTGTTGATTCAATTCATCTCTATGAGGAGATGTTGATTGGCCAGGGCTGTGTTTGAATTGTGCTGACTCTGCCACTGATCTGCCTCTTTGTCAGTCTCAGCCAATCCTATGGGGAAGCACTGTGATTGCATCAGGCTACCACTTCTGATGATGTCAGATGACTGCTTGTTTTTCTGAGGCAAACAGCATGCAGAGTTACAGCTTCAGGCTTGAATACAGTAACATTTTGCTATATTTATGGAGGCATGAGGGGCCCAGGGGGGCTAGATGGTGGTTTTAACACTATAGGGTCAGGAATACATGTTTGTGTTCCTGACCCTATAGTGATCCTTTAAGGCCGCATGTGCATGTGAGCATGTACACAACACCACTAGAGTGACAAGTAATGCACTTTCTAATATAGCTATGGCCATTAACTGCATATTGTATAATATGACATCTTTTAGAGTTTGTAATTAAGCATACTTTGCATCTGCCACAGCCAAAAAAACATTTATACCTTTACCCTCCTTGGGTAGACCTCTATGTTCAAATTTTGGTGATAATTGTAGAATCTCCTTCAATACTGTATCGTTTAGCAGATGCCAGAGTTTCTGAATAATATTCCTAACTTTGGCATTGTGGTTAAGACTTTGAAAGGGTGGATCGGGTTTCGAAGTCTTTTGTTTGGGATCAATTACGGTGAAGACGCAAAAATTGCATACTTTTAAAAAAAAATGTTTTAGTTTGGATAGATCCATCATGAATAAAAATATTTTTTAAAAGTTAACTGATGTGTTGCTATATTCTGAAGTTAAGATTATACCTCTGTCATTATTATTAAAGGACCACTCTAGGCACCCAGACCACTTCAGCTTAATGAAGTGGTCTGGGTGCCAGGTCCTTCTAGGGTTAACCCATTTTTTCATAATTATAGCAGTTTCAGAGAAACTGCTATAATTATGAATGGGTTAAGCCTTCCCCTAATCCTCTAGTGGCTGTCTCATTGACAGCCACTAGAGGCGCTTGCGTGCTTCTCACTGTGATTTTCACAGTGAGAACGCACGTAAGCGTCCATAGGAAAGCATTGTAAATGCTTTCCTATGAGACCGACTGAATGTGCGCCGGCAGCTCTTTGCCGCGTGCGCATTCAGCAGGCAGGGCGTAACGGAGGCGGAGAAGAGGAGGAGAGCTCCCCGCCCAGCGCTGGAAAAAGGTAAGTTTTTACCCCTTTCCCCCTTCCAGAGCCGGGCGGGAGGGGGACCCTGAGGGTGGGGGCACCCTCAGGGCACTATAGTGCCAGGAAAACGAGTATGTTTTCCTGGCACTATAGTGGTCCTTTAAGATGGTTTAAACATGTTTTAAGAGTTACTTCTGAACTTTGCCAAATTAAAAAAAGAGATCATCAAATATAACGGAAATAGGAAACCAGGTTTGCCCACCAGTTATGCTTCCCCCAGATAGCTGAGGGCTCTTTCCATTTGTTAAGGTCTAACTTCTAGGACATTTATGAGGGCTCTTTATGACTTTAAAGGAAGATTTAAAGCACCATAGCCACTACAGGATTTTGTAATGGATATGGTGCCAGTAGTGCCCACATGCCACCTCAAGTAGTCCCAATTTACCTGGGATCTGCCAGTCACCTCCTCAATGAGAACGGGAAAATCTATGCAATGATCTATGCCTGACAGTGCAGGATTTAGATTATTGGCTGAGATCAATCAGCTATAATGCTCACCCAATGAGCTAGCCCTGGACACAAGAGCAATACAGGAGCTTCTAGTTCTCCATGGAGGCACCATTAGGAAATGATTGGGATGGGGCCAAATACACTACTTAAAAGGGACACTGTACTACTACTTACATTGCACTCCAGAAAGGGACACTAAGAGAAAAAACAACTTTAGCTTAATGAATCAGTTTTTGTGTATATATCATGTCCCTACAGTCTCATTACTCCATTATCAGCCATTTAGGAGTTCAATCACTTTCATTTCTGTTTATGCAGCCCTAGCCACACCTCTACTGGCTGTTGCACAGTCTTCATAAAACAAGTTTCATTTTTCAATTAGATCTTACTGCACAGTGTGTTTACTTTAGAAGTATCTTCTTTTCTGTTGCTAGAAATTAAATCACAAACAGGTAACTATTATAGGCTGTAGCAGGCTATTAATAGAGCAGGAGATAAGAAATTTTAAATTAAACACAATATGCAATAAAGGAAGCAAGAAAATGTAGACCCTTTTCACTCTTTAAGTCTATTAAACTCTTTGTATAGGAAGGGTTTTTTCTCAGACAGGGTGGTGTGGATAGGCCTACATAAATAAAGTTATAGAACTCCTAAATATCAGAGAACAAAGGACTGAGACTGCAAGAAGTGGTGGAAGGAATGTAGTGAGGGCCCTGGTGCAAGAATATTTTTGGGGCCCTTCTCTAGCGCAAGGGTGGCAAAAGGTAAATCCCCATCTGTCATACAACCCCCACAATGCTATGCCAGCTTGGGGTCTACTATTTGTCCATCCTTTGGGGTTGTATTTATGAGCATTGTGTGTTTAAATGTAATCATGTTTTTGTGTGGAGTATGTGCGTGTGCATGTAGGCATGTATTTGTAAACTGTTGCCATTGGAATGCAGTGGTGTACTTATATTGCCAGTTTAATTGCTAGGGTGTGTTTGCATGTAGTGTTGGTGTTTGATTCCTGGGATGAACGCACATATACACATACACTGCCACAAACATACTTATGCAAATTTACATACACACATATACAGACACTAGCACATTGACACACATATGTCAATGTGTCAGATATGTCTGTATCTGTGTTTTCTATACACACAGACATACCCAAACACAGATACACACATAAAAAAATACTGACCCATACACACACACAAAGACACATACACACCCTGGCACATGCACACACGCACTCACACACCGACACATACGCACACACAGATACACATACTGACACATACACATTCACACAAAAAGACATACACGCAATGTCATAGCTTACCTTGCACAGCGCTTCCGCAGCATCATGAGGGCCACTGGCATCTACCTCTCCTCTCCTCCTCTCAGTTCCGGTATTTGATGTCGGCCTCCGCTTGGGGGCCGCTGCGACAAGATGGCGGCACCTACACGGACACCTGCACGGTATGCAGGGGAAGGAGGGCTCGAGGGCTGGCCCATAATTGAAGGAGCAGGGTCTGCGGCATGGTGCTGAGTCCCTGCTGTACTTAAATAGAAAGGTGGGCTCTACCTGCAAGGGGCTTGGGGCCAGTCACATACACCAAAACCATTTAATTACGCTCGAGTTGTTTTGGTACTTGGAGTGTGCTTTTAAATCATGCATTGTGGAGAATTGTAGATTATGCTAGCTTTAGTGTAACTATAATCTTAATTTTATTAATGACAGAAGGCAAATATTTGCTTAAGTCTCTCTTTACTAAAACTCCACAGCAGCACAGAAAAGACAACCAATCAGAAAAAAGTTAGGTACTATAAAACTCCCCTCCCCATACATCATTTCCTCTTTCAAGCTGTAACAAAAACAGAACAAAAGGCAGAACATATAATGGAGAAAAAACAAAGTCCTAGAGACAATGAAAACAACAACGTCCACCATCCGAGAAAAACTGTCAAACCAGATAGCCTTGATGGACTGTAAGCTGAAACGAGAGAAAACAGAATCGAACAGATTGGTTAGCCAACGAACTGTACTCTGAACAATACATGTAGGCACCCAGCGAAATAACCAGAAATACCATAATATACATAGATCCCAACCCTTATGTGGAAAAAACAGACATAAAAATAAGTCACAGGTAACCGAGAACACCAAGCAGAGTTGCATACCTACCTGATGAACCCAAACCATAAAAGTTAAACAAGGGAGGAATAAGAATGGGAGGGAAATATTCGCCTCCTGTCATTAATACAATTAAGATTATAGGAACACTAAAGCTAGCCTAATCTACAATTTTATACCATGACAGGAGTCTTCATATTTGCTGTTTTAACGCTCAGTCAACAAATCCAACGTTGTTTGTTTTGCTGGTACCTGTTCTGGGAGAAAACAAAGCAAAAAGCAAATGAGCCTTCCAATTGCGAGAAGTGACAGCGGATGGGTTGATGACGATGCCAGCTGACGCTGAACCGCTAATTACAGAAAACACTCAATCCGCTGGTAGACCGTACGTGGGGATGAAACCCCTTCCCGGAAGACAATCCATGACCTGCAAAGTCAAACTACAGCACAGACCTGCGAATTGAGTTGACTGTAGGCGGGCCGTCCCTCCACGAAGACCCCGGTGTCCTGTACTGGTCTAAGTCCGTAGGACGAACAATGGTCGACAGTAGGATAAATAACCCTGTTGAGTAGTGTCAAGTGACGGGTTCACTCACAAAGAAGGGAGGCAGAATCCAGTACTGTAAGAAACTGTCATGCCCGTGGTGAACTGAGGAACAGTATAAGAAATTATCTTGGTCTGTGCATATTAAGGGAGCTCAGTATCGGGCTGAGTGTATGAGAGAGCCGCACTCTCAAATAAGGTAAACTGTATCCCAGCCTTTGAGAGAGGGCCGTGCCCTCCAATAATACACTTAGGGTCACTGTCAGTGTCTTGCACAGAATATGAGAATGGGATATACTTCGAACCTGCAATATGCATCAATATCATCCTCGAACCGAGGTTAGGGGAGGGTTGCGCCCTCTAATGGAAGGTTTAGTGTCAGGTTCTGCATATGGGAAGTGGTCCCCTCTAATCCTGTAAATTAACCTTGGTTTCGAGTTGAGGTATGAAAGGGCTGCACCCTCTTACCACACAAACCAGGGTCCATATTAGTCCCGAACTGATTGTAAATGAGGAGCTCGCCCTAAATCTAGTCGAGTTGGGTAGAAGTCCTGAGAGGGATTCTCAAACTGTGAATAAATAATCCCAATAATGGTTGGGGTAGCACTCCCGTCTAGTGCCGTGTTCACGCGTCTAATGGCTATAAAAATACGGAATCTACAAACAGCCGCCTGGATCCCGTGCACGTGTGCGGGGTCCAGGATGGCCACCAGTAGTCTGAGGAAATGCTGGAGATGTTCTCCGCGATCCACGAGAGCCCGGGAAGTCGGAGGAGGCCAAGTCAGGCCTCTCGACGACCCGAGCGAGAGGAAAAGTGGAAGACACTAAAAAAAGAAATGACAAGCCAAGGTTCAGATAAAAGACAGTACGTATCTCGTTGAGGAAAGGTAAAGAACAGGTAAACCCAACCGAAATAGACCAGAACTAAGCATGGCGTAGAAAGTTGCTAAGAGTCAAGGGGTACCGTGCTCCCCTGTTGGCGTCTGAGCACTGGTCCCTGTATGTGCATCGGAACGAAACTCGCCTTGGAGATATGCCACCGCCGGGCTGGTGCAAACCCTGGTTGACCGCCTGGGAATCTTCGTATAAAACCTCGCCCCTCAGGGCATGAGGTCAAGAGCCTTCACCCTTCCAATCATACTTAGGTGCACGTATACCGGTGTCACCTCAGATAGTCTGACAGCAGCGTTTAACTGGACACCCACCTATCTCCGTGTTAATAGTGGGCCTGCAATATTCCCCCAGGCCTGCGGCCAAAGGGGTTCGGGCTCAACACGTCGGCCAATAAAATGGGCACAGACAGAGCAGGCCAATCAATGGGGCACAGACATAACAGGCCAGTCAATGGGGCACAGATATAACAGGCCAGTCACAGGTGTTGTGTTCTGATCGGCAGGAGACCAATCTGCGTGGGTAGAGCACCCTTATATGGAGATATTGAATCCTGAGGGTAACAAGGGGTTAACCAAACTCAGTCTACCAAACCTTCTTGTATGGTAAAAAGTGCCTAAAGTTGCTAGTTAGGGAATCTGGTAGTCCCTAAACGTCCTGCAGCCTTCGGTCATAGGTATAGCCTGGCTGCAAACTCTTAGCGTAGTACAGTCTATAAAGTACACAAGGACACAGATTGGGGTGCTATGGTGACCAGTTTGGTGCAAAGCCAGATGTAGGGTGGCAAGGGTCCTCACGGACCACCACCAGGGATTATTTCACAGGGCCTGACATCGCAGGATGTTATAACTTTACAGGGATCCCAACAGCAGACCTGATATTGCAGGATGTGGCGCAACGTCAAAAAGACATGGGTAAATTGCAATATTAATAAATTATAATGAAGCAGGGGGGGCCATGAAGAAGCAAACCCTCCCCCACCCGGTCGGACACATGTGGTCTGTTGTCAGAGTCGGCCGCGGCAAAGCGGCCGTTGGAGGAAAGGGTCCGGCCTTCTGGTACACGTGCTCGATCACGAGCACCCCCGAGACTGGCAGAAGATACATGGGACCACTGGAGGCGACCCCGCGGTCCCTGAGCTCAGGGAAAGCGGAGGCGGCATGCTGACTGTTGGCTTTCAGCAAACCGATCGGCACATACACAGCGCGCATAGAAAAGGGCAGAAAATATAAAAACAGAGGAAAAAAAATAAATCGGGGAATAGACAGGGGGGGGAAGGGAAATCAAAGGTATAGGAAGAGGCATAAAAGCCTACAAAGACCCCCCTAAATCCAAATGCCCTAACAGATAGGAATCACTGAAAGTTAAAAGTTACAGAAAATATGCAAATCCCCAGACATATAAAACATAAATACTGTATATAAGCAATAAAATCCTTAAGCCACCCACTAAGAGCAGGAGGCAGTGGTACTCTGACCTGTACTGACTGCAGAGCAGCAAAGAAAGAGGAAATGATGTATGGGGAGGGGAGTTTTATAGTACCTAACTTTTTTCTGATTGGTTGTTTTCTCTGTGCTGCTGTGGAGTTCGAGTAAAGAGAGACTTAAGCAAAAATTAAGCCTCCTGTCATGTTATAAAATTGATAAGTGAGCTGCAAATTTGCAGCTCAAGCTAGTCAAACTGGATACTTTACTTCATCGATTTGTCCTACACTTTGCTATTCTCATGTCAATTCGCCACATATGCCAGTTCAGACCCTTAGGTTGTAGTCAACAAGGAATTCATGAATGAAGGGAAGGAATTTCTAATAAAATGCTAAGTTGCTAAGAAAGCTGATCATATTTACAGAAATCAAGTGTGCACCTTGTCAAGTGTGTCTACATATTCATCTACTGTTTGAAGAGGTTGCGAAATATGCAATGAGTGCTGAAATTTAATGAGACAGATTCATGATATCATTAAGTGGTTTGAAAGTCTCCCTGGGGCAAAAATGACTAACTAGCGATTGTTTACACTTTATATCAATGTAGAACTGGACTGAGCAGTAGACATGGGCAAATGTTTTCTTCTATTTTAGCTGGCAGCAAAAGGTATCGTTTTTAAACAAGTCAATACTTCCCTTTTCTCTATGGAATGAATTCACTAACAATGGATTGCAGTTAAATAATATTTTTGCTAATGTAGGCCAAAATATCGAAGATGGGAACATCACTGAGTTGGGAAAAGTGATCAGTCCCAATACTTTGGTCTACATATAGCAAATGTGATCTTCTGAATCACAAGAATTTCCAGGTAGGTAAAGAAACCTGCAGTTAAAGGAAACCTGTCAGAACCATTCACTCTCCTGCCACACTCTCATTACAGAGGTTGGTGCTACACTTATGTAACACCCGCACTCCACCTGGTCTCTTTGATTTGCTGATGTGCTGATTTAATTGACAACATGCTGGCATCTGAATGGAGTGATGTCAGTCACTCTGTTCCTACGCTATTAGCCAGCACTAGCAGAACTGACTAGGGAGTTATCATAGCAACCACAGGACATATTAATTTATTTTTTTAAATACCTTTTTTCTCAATCTATATATTTCCTTATGCAAAGTATAGATGCAATCAGATGCCCTTTAAAAAGAGCAATTGTAGTTTAGGGCATGGCAGGTGCCCTTTAAAGGTAAATGGTGCTTAATTTTTGCAACAAAAAACAAAAACACTTATTAGAAGTTGTTTGAAGTGTTTGCACAAGTCTATATGTACACACTTGATTTTTTTGTCTCCATTAAAATTTTACAATAAGAATACCAATACTGCAGATGAATTAAAATAAATGAAATGGAGCAGTTTATACACCAAGATTAATTAAATGATTGGATATCAAACTTGGTGTATCATGCTTGTTACTATGCCAATTTTCTAGGCATCAAATAAAGGGGTATGACAGCTTTTTATTTTTCTTGCACTGATACATAGAAGTTGTGCAACCCAGCATGGCAAAATCATGAACCCATCTGCTTTAACTCTTCAAGTTCATTTCCCAAGTACATCTGTTTTCAAGTAAAATGATTGGAAAGGTTTGAATGATCAAACCGCTCAGAAAATATTTCCTCCTTCCTATATTTTTAAAGGAGCTATCAATATCATAATCGAGCCTCATTAAGCGCAGATCTCGTTAAGCTTTCTCTGGAGCTGCAGTCATTTCTGTTACAGATTCCCCCCTAGGCTAGATTTTTTTTTCATACTGGTTTCCTAATTCAGCTGCAATTCTTTGAAAACTATTTCCAACTTTGGGATAAATCTTGAAAGGATGCCCCGTCAGGACTGATTATGCCTTGATGAGCTCTCAGCCCTCCCTCTTTGTTACGGAAATACACAGAATATGTTTTTTCTCAAGGGCTGACTAGGATAATTAAAAGTAAAACATTGCTTGGGTCTAGGCACCACTTTCATTTTGCCAATTTAATGGGGACAATATTTTTCTGCAGCAATCATTAAACTAAATAGTCATTTTCTCCTTTTTACTTAAATGTCCCTTAATTTCAAATATTCATTCCTCATACTATTATTATTTTTCCTAGACGCAAATAGACTCATAAGCAGAACATTTTCCATGCATAAATATGACAATTTAATAATAAGGACATTTTACAATTTAAATTCAGCTACTCTTTTTATATATGATTTTACTTGAATTTTAGAAAGCGTAGCAAATTCTGCTCAGTCCACCATTTATTTTTTATTATTATTATTTAAGGAGCCAATATAATCCAAATTGTTACTTAAATACTGTCATATCTATTCATCAAAGTAAGAATTGAAGGTTAATTCATAGTGAATTTCAAAAGTAAGATCAAAATAGCCAAGGTGGAAACAGTGTCTAAGTCAGATTCGCTTTCAATTTCCCTTGAGATTCACTTTGAATTCTCACTTTCACAGCCCTATACGTGCAGAAATGTCTGAATATAATATCAATGTAAATGTTCTTTATTAATGAGATGCCTCCATGCCTTTCCCTAGTCAATAGGTTTCAGACCCACGTCAAGTATTTCATGAGCTCCTGTATGTATCTACTGTATATGTTTCAATGTACTGATGCAGAAGAAGTCTAAAATATATGTCTCTCTCTGTATCAATGTCAGTGTTAACAATGTCTCCACATTGAAGGCTGCATAAATCTGTATTTTTTATGTCCATTACAGAACAAATAATTATGATAAAACCTTTCCTAAGATATAAACTACGTGTTTTGTAATAACTCTGCTAAACACAGTGTTGTTGACTATCTGAAATCCATATACGGTATGCTGATCCATTGTATGCCCTAGTTTCTATTTTTTTTTTAAATATTCCCCCCCCCAAATATACATAAAAAACAGAAAGTTGACAAAAGTTGATAAAAGATAGAGATTTAGTGATGCTCTACAGCTTTTGACAACTTTGAAATAGGTGCTGGATCTATGTACTTGCTTTGTGTCCTCTAGTGGTGCATCAGATCCTCTCAGGTCACTCTTGCATGATTTCAAGAGTCAACTGAGGTCAGCTGACATGCCAGTGCATTCCCAGCTTTGGGCAGAGAATAATACTTGTTAGAAAGAGACCAAGGGGACTAGTAATCCATCAATAATGGTAAGTGAAGGTCCAAAATCCAAAATGGATGGGGGGCATTAGGTGGAACGGAAGGTCCATATTAAAGACAGAAACATTTTAATTACAGATTATGATATTCCTACTAATGTGGATATATGGTTTTCCTAAGCGATATTTTACCAAACAAAAGTCTCTCCTTTATCCTGTTAATTTCTTGGCATCATAACCTAACAAATCTAAAGACTCTTTAACTACCCTATGGTTCCAATCTGGGCCAAAATCCATGCTGCTTGCACGGTTATGCGATAATTCGCCAATGGAAGTTCTTCCTACGGTGTTCAGGCTATTCTCTAACATCACACATATTTAGAAGTTAATCACAGTGAAGTTAGATGAATAATACGATATAATTAACTTTGTTATGATTAATGCATATTTTTTTTAAAGGAACACTACAAACACCTAAAGAACTATAGCTTCCTGAAGTACTTTATGTGTGAAGATCGTTTCCTGTTTTTTTCATGATACAAAAATTGTAGATTTCAATAGAACTTTTCTATTTTATAGATTGACCTTAGCCCTGTTAGTGTAGCTCAGAAACAGCCAAAAGTACACTTGCCTTGTAAACACTTCTCAATGGGACAGCCACAAAAAGTCTGGGCTGGGTTAGAAAGGGAGGTCTTGCAAATGATGTAGACACGAGATTCGAACCTTTTTTCAAGCTGTTTTAGATAATGAAAAATAAATGTGTTGTTAAATGTATGCTTGTTTTCATTGGGGATATATCTACAAACATATATTTTTGCTATTTATTAACAGTGGAGTGTTCTTTTAAGTGTCTCTAAAGTTCTATATGTATGAAGAGGAGATTCGAATCTCTCCACTTGTATGGGAGGTATACCTGCTGTTTGTTGTAGAATTTGAAGTACTCCCTGCACAGTGCCTGAGGAATTGATGGATAGATTTCTACCGTCACTGCAGTGCAATGGACACTCCAAACACTTAAAGCACATTATCTGGCTTTGTTGTGTGTGTGTGTGTGTGTGGGGAATCGGTGGAGCAGCTGGGGGAGCTGGGGGTGCTTCCATAGACTTTAGACAAGAACTGCAGCATTTGTAAGCTGATTTTAGATATACCCATATATATATATATATATATATATATATACAAATAAGTAAAATGTCCATATAAACTACCAGTGGTTTAATACTACTTTTGACAGCCACATAGATCACCAAAGAGAGACAAGAGAGGGAGGGGGGAAGAGAGAGACGAGGGAGGGGGAAGAGAGAAACAAGAGAGGGAGGGGGGAAGAGAGAGACAAGAGAGGAGGGGGAAAGAGAGAGAGGAGGAGGGGAAGAGAGAAACAAGAGAGGGAGGTGGGCAAGAGAGAGACAAGAGAGGGAGGGGGAAGAGAGAGACAAGAGAGGGAGAGGGGAGAGAGAGACAAGAGAGTGAGAGGGAGAGAGACAAGAGAGGGAGGGGGAAAGAGAGAGATGAGGGAGGGGGACGAGAGAAACAAGAGAGGGAGATGGGCAAGAGAGAGACAAGAGAGGGGGAGAGAGAGACCATGGAGGGAGGGGGAGAGAGACAATGAAGGGAGGGGAGAGAGAGACCATGAAGGGAGGGAGGGGAGAGCGAGAGACAAGGGAGGTGGGAGAGAGACCATGAAGGGAGGGGGTGAAGAGACCACTAAGGGAGGTGGGGGTGGGGTGAGGAGAGACCATTACTGGAAAGGGGGGAGAAGAGGAGAGACCACTAAGGGAGATGCTTGAACGGTTATGCTATAATTAGTGGTGAGACCACTAATGGGGTGGGGGAGAGGAGAGACCACTAAGGGACAGGGGTAGGAGAGAGCACTAAGGGATGGGGGAGCGGAGTAGGAGAGAGATCCAAGGAACAGGAGGGGAGAACTCTAAAAGACAGAAGGGGAGAGTACTACAGGAATGGGGGCAGGGAGAGCACTTGAGGGGGGCATGAGAGAGGAGAGACGAATAAGGGATGGGGTGGGGTGGAAGAGACCAATAACGGACAGGGGATAGCTCTAAGGAATAGGAGTGGAAAGCTCTAAGGGATTGGGGGCAGGGCAGAGCAATAAGGGACAGCGGGGCAGGATACAGTAGTAAGGGACAAGAGGGGAGAGAACTAAGGGAAAGTGGGCAGCGAGATCACTAAAGGACAGGGGAGATCACTAAGGGACAGTGGGGCAGGGGAGAGCACTAAGGGACAGAAGGGGAGAACTCTAAGAGACAGGAGGGGAGAGCACAACAGGAAAGGGGGCAGGGAGAACACTGGGGGGGGGGATGGGAGGAGAGAGCTCTAAGGGGCCGGGGGGAGCTCTAAGGGACAGTGGGGCAGGGGAGAGAAATAAGGGACAGTGGGGCAGTATACAGCAGTAAGGGACAGGAGGGGAGAGCACTAAGGCAAAGTGGGCAGAGAGATCACTAAGGGACAGTGTGTGGGGAAAGTGATGGAAACCATGTTAAAGGATAGGATTGTTGAACATCTAAAATCACATGGATTTCAAGACCAGAGACAACATGGGTTTACTTCAGGGAGATCATGCCAAACTAATCTTATAGATTTTTTTGATTGGGAAACTAAAATAATAGATCAGGGTGGTGCAGTAGGCATTGCCTCACTAGATTTCAGTAAGGCTTTTGACAATGTTGCACATAGAAGGCTTATCAATAAACTGCAATCCTTAAGTTTGGATTCCAATATTGTTGAATGGCTTAGGCAGTGGCTGAGTGACAGGCAACAGAGGGTTGTTGTCAACTGAGTATATTTGAAGCAAGGTCTAGTTACCAGTGGGGTACCTCAGGGATCTGTACTTGGACCCATTCTCTTTAATATTTTTATTAGTGATATTGCAGAAGGTTTTGATGGTAAGGGATGCCTTTTTGCTGATAATACTAAGATATGTAACAGGGTTGATGTTCCAGGAGGGATAAGTCAAATGACAAATGATTTAGGTAAACTAGAAAAATGGTCAGAGTTGTGGCAACTGACATTTAATGTGGATAAGTGCAAGATAATGCACCTTGGACATAAAAACCCAAAGGCAGAGTATAGGATATTTGATACCCTACTAACCTCAACATCTGAGGAAAGGGATTTAGGAGTAATTATTTCAGATGACTTAAAGATATGAATACAATGTAATAGAGTAGCTGGAAATGCTAGCAAAATGCTTGGTTGTATAGGGAGAGGTATTAGCATTAGAAAGAGAGAAGTGCTCATGCCATCGTACAGAACACTGGTGAGACCTCACTTGGAGTATTGTATGCAGTACTGGAGACCGTTTCTTCAGAAGGATATTGATACTTTAGAGAGAGTTCAGAGCAGGGCTACTAAGCTGGTTCATGGCTTGCTGGATAAAACTTACAAGGAAAGGTTAAAGGAACTTAACATGTATAGCTTGGAGGAAAGACAGGACATGGGGGATATGATAGAAACATTTAAATACATAAAGGGAATCAACACAGTAAAAGAGGAAACTATATTTAAAAGAAGAAAAACTACCACAACAAGAGGACATAGTCTTAAATTAGAGAGGCAGAGTTTTAAAAATAATATCAGGAAGTATTACTTTACTAAGAGGGTAGTAGATGCATGGAATAGCCTTCCAGCTGAAGTGGTAGATGTTAACACAGTGAGGGAGTTTAAGGCTGCGTGGGATAGGCATAAGGCTATCCTAACTATACGATAAGGCCAGGGACTAATTAAAGTATTTTAAAAAATTGGGCAGACTAGATGGGCCGATTGGTTCTTATCTGCCGTCACATTCCATGTTTCTATGTTTCTATGACAGTGGGGCAGGGAAGAGCACTAAGGGACAGGAGGAGAGAGCTTGAAGGGACAAGAGGAGAGAGAAGCTTAGGAAGGAGGGAAAGAGAAGCAAAAAGGGGCTGGTAGGAGTCAGCCCCAATCCTACCCCACAAACTCTCTATTTCACACTACACACACACACACACAATGCATCCCTATACATACACAGAAACACACAATGCATCCCTACACACAGAGAAATACAAAATGCATCCATTACACACACACACACACACAATGCAACCCTTACACACAAAGACAATGCACCCCTTGTACACATACACAGAAACACAATGCATCCCTTACACACACAGAAACACACACTGAAACACAATGTATCTCTTACACACACTCAATGCACCCCTTACAGACACACACACTGCATCCCTTACATACACAGAAACACAACTTGCATCCCTTACACACACAAACACAGATTCACACAATGCATCCCTTAACCACAACCAGAAACACACAATACATCCCTTACACACAAACACACACACTGCTTTCTATCCCTTACAAAAAAACACACTGCATCAACTACACACACACACACACACAATGCATCACCTACACACTGGTATCCCTATACACTACATTCCATAAGCACACACTTTAGATTATCTACACTAACACGCAGTGGCGGCTCTAGACTTGGCGAGGCCTTAGGCGAAACTCATACATGAGGCCCCCACTAACACCATTATTGGAAAAAAACAGCAGTTGACTTGTGTGTGTATAAGAAGCTGTAGATATATTGAAGGGCGGGCTTGCAGTACTGGATATAGAGAACTAGTCTTTGTATACGTCGTTGCATTGTCTACCTGTGTGTGCCTGAGAGTGTGTGTCTGGCAGTGAGTATCTTTGTATATGTATGCATGTTTCTCTGAGCATGTGTATGTTTGTGTACTGCCTGTGGCCTTTGGCA